>OZ004717.1:46007034-46607034 GCA_963924515.1 Vespertilio murinus | reverse complement strand
AGAAGATGAGGACTCAGCTTTCTCATAGTTCTGCTTCTTAACCCAGGAAAGCGAGACTACTGCCTCAACCCTGTTCCTCAATGGGCGTCCATAGCTACGTGCTTTCCTTTGAGTAGGACTCACCTGATTTGAAAGCTTTGCTTTTTTTCCTATTAATTTAAAATAATGTTATCAGAGTTTCAGGCAATAAACAAAACAAAACACTGCCAACAGTTTCCTAATCACAATGTGTTACGTTTTGCAAGCCAAAATGTTTGCTGCAGTCTTTCAAATTGCAATCTAAAAACAAAAGGAGTACAAAAATGTTGGGTAGTTCCTGTAGGGGATTTAAGGATATGCATTGCTTAGTCGATGAAAGATAATATATTGATAAATATCAACATATTAAGTAGTATTAAATGCACCCCACTGAGATTTTTAAAAAGCATTTCCTGAATTGTTAATAAAAACTTGTGAAAAGAAAATCTGAAAGAAGTGAAAGAAGATAAATATAAGCACACTTGTAAACAATTTATGTCATTGTTCAGCCTCAATAGATATAGTTAAAATAATTAACTATTAATTAACAAAGGTACTGAAACTGTTTTTGCTGTTTTGCAAGTCAATATTAAGAATACTAACAACCTCAATTAAGGATTTTCAAATAATTAAAGGATTAATTAAGACCAGATAACACCCTTTCAATTTATTTCCCTCAACAGGGGGATGGGTCACAGTTGTTTGAAGAGACTCAATTAGAGGCTCGTCTTACTTCATCTATTTACATAGAGAATAAAATTTTTGATAATAAGATAAGTTATAAAGTATAAAAATAGATCAAATACAGTATGTTAATTTAACAGTAGATAAGGAAAATACATTAAATTATAATTAAAACAGGAGTTATAATGTTTGTTTATTTTTTAATAAGTTTGAACAACTTAGAGAAAAAGATATAATCATTACCAAGGTGAGTGATGGGCCTAAAGAATCTTGGGTTACAGATTTACATTTAGAGTGTATTTGGTCACTACTATCTGAGGGAAGAACTTATGATACAAATACTGTTTTTTATTATGTAGTGCTCTTTGGTGTGATTAAGACATATTTTATAATGTTCCTTAAAATATTCCTCCAATCACACTAAGGGTCTTGAGTTTACAACTAGCTTGATACTGTTGTCTAGATAGGGATTACATACATTTTAATTAATAGAACAAAGTAATTACTTTATTAATTAAAGGGAAAGAATCATGCTTTATTATTTGTTTCACATTTCTTTTTTATTAGTGTCCTTTGCTTATATTTTTGTATTTATTTTACCATGTGATTGTTTTACCTTAGTCCTACTTCAAGATTGGACTATTGAAGTAACTACATTAATAAACATTTGAATATTTAATTCAATTTGGTATGGATTTGATCTCTGAAAAAATTGAGGCTTTTGTTTCAATAGAGCAAAAGAGTTGAAATCTATCAACTGTCTAAATATTGATATCACTTCTGTAATAACACAGATTACACATGGAAAATAATGCTTATAAAAATGTCCAGGTAAAATATAGTTTTAAAACATTGAAAATTGCCGATACCTGTCACTAATTAGAGGATAACCATTGTCCAACTCATGTAAACAAAGGATATGAAATAGCATGTAGCTTTGGAATTAGGCATTTTAATAATAGGAAGGTAGATATATAGGAAGTGAACTAAATGTAACACATATGCAAATATATAAAAGAAAGAAGAAATGACAGGGATTCATTGCAGATGATAATATAAAAAAACTAGTAGGAATTTATGAAATTCAAAAGAGAATAAATAATGCAAGATGTGAAAAGTAGAATTATAAATATTTAAGAGATATATAACATGAATTTTAATAGTTAACTGTTTAATTTTATGTAAATTAAATATTTCACCAGGCCTGAAAGTGTGGAGTTCAAATATAGCCATATTATTTTTCCTACTGAATAATTTGTAAAGAAAACTTGGTACATGTGTTTTGATATATTTACAAATATGACATGTAATAGCAGTTACCTAATACAATAAAATTCATGTTAGACACATGGAACAGAGAAAAATATAATTCAAATTGGTTAAAATTTTCCAGATATTATTAAGAAATATTAGAAACTATATCATTTCTTTATGAGACTAATATTGAGAGCAACTGATAAAGATTGTTATCTTAGAATCTATGCTATGAAAAAATTTAGTTAAAAATTAAGGTATAAATGGACATTGATAGATGGCACCTAGAGCATTTTGATGAGATTTACATGTGAAAAGGCCTTAATTCCAGTAGGACTTTGGACCAGTAATAATGTGTTGACATCCAACACTTGTTAATTCGCTCCTCCATCTTGGGCTTGGTAAAATTCTCCAGAAGTCAGTAGCTGACAGCTTCTTGATTATTTTCACAGGAATTTGAGTTGAAAGTAATTATACCAACTAAGCTATTTACCTATAATTTTCAAAATTTTACAACACAAGGGCAGAAGAAAGATTATTTGACCAAAATCCAATCACCTTAATTATTAATACAATTTCATTTTTTAGTCATGCCGACTTTTCTAACATGAAATCAAATGAATTATGATAACAAATGTTCACAGTTATTTAGAACAGGATATAAATGTAAGATGGTCTAGTTCTATGTCACTGAGGGCAGTTAAAACGAGGAGCCAATTGTCATAAAGCAAATCTGTGGAGACTCCGTGCAATAGTGTCTTAACAGTAATGAACGGAGCAAGTCACAGCTTGGTCCCCACTGCCCCTGTGCACTGGAGACAACTATAAATGCAAACTCTAAATCACAGCCAGAGTCCCTGAGAGATCTGCTTCATTGATTCAACAGGCATTGCCCCCTGCATGCCCTCCGCTGAGCAGTAGGACAGGTCAAAGTAGGGCAGGTCTTCACAGAAGACGATGTTTTGCAGAGAAAGATGGCTAGAGTTTCACCTGGCAGGAGGGGTGGGAATGAAATATGACTTGCCAAAGAAGGGGCGGGAGAGGAAGGGTGCGGCATTGGAGGAAAAACACGGGGTTCGGCATTTCACCACATCTCTGAGATCCTGAGGAGGCATTTCATCACATCTCTGAGGTCCTGAGGAGAAGCCTGGTGCCTGTTGTCATCTTCACAGGCTCCGAGGGTAAAAAGCCTGGAAATGATTCTCCAATATTAACACTTTCCAACCAGCCTGTGCATTCCTGAAAGCCACTGAAATATCTTTATAAAAGAAATACATTGTCATAGCAATCTCATATATTCTCAACGGTTTTGCCATATATTTTATAATAGAGTTCAAATTTTAATTTTCTAAGATTAATTCTTTAAAAAGTCTCAAAGGAAGAACAGATCATAATTTGAACTTATCTCTTGTTCAACTTCTTTCATCCCTAAGCATCCCTGCTTTTGTACTGTGTGTGTCTCTGTGTGTGTCTATGTGTGCATATATGTATGTGCGTGCATGTGTGTGTGTGTATGTGTGTGTGTGTGTGTGTGTGTGTGTGCGCGCGCGCTTGCTTATGGAACCTCAGACTGGTGTCCTGCTCTTCATGGAAATGCTGTATTTCTTTTTATGTTAGGCAGCCAAGCTCTTGAAGATCATGAAAATGAACTTGTCACAATCAAGAAATGTAAAGGACAGTGCAAGGTTGAGTTCCATGCAATGTCTCAGGATCCAAGGGTAATTTAAAATGCCTCCCCTACCCACATAGCCAATACCAGCCTCACAACAAAGACATTTCCCCTCCAGGGAATGAGGGTGATGGACAGTTATTACACCTCATCGATGGCGGGCAGGGCTATCACAGTCAGATGGGTACACGGGCAGTAGGACTACAGGCATGTGGTCCAAGTCTGAGTCTCAGGAAGTATTAGACCCAGACGCAGCCGCCTTCACTCAACTCACACATTCCTCAGCAGACCAGCCTCTGCTACAGAGCAAAAATCAGGGTTTTAAAAAGGCAGTTCTTGCCGAAACCGGTTTGGCTCAGTGGATAGAGCGTCAGTCTGCAGACTGAAAGGTCCCAGGTTTGCTTCCGGTCAAGGGCATGGACCTTGGTTGCAGGCACATCCCCAGTAGGGGGTGTGCAAGAGGCAGCTGATCAATGACTCTCTCATGGATGTTTCTAACTCTCTATCCCTCTCTCTCTTCTTCTCTGTTAAAAATCAATAAAATACATATTTTTTAAAAATGCAGTTCTTTTTAGTATTGTAATTGATATTTAATGCATATGTGCATAAATAATGTATTCAATTAATCTAAAGAGAAATGGAAATTAAAATTTAAAATGGCCGGCTCCCCTAATTAGCAGAGGGCGGGCCTGTGCTGCTTCTGCCCAGGAGGCGTGCTTCTCTGGGAAGCACCAGCCAGCTGAGCCCTGCCCTGGGGGCCCACGGGCTTCCTGCTTTTTACTCCCAACATGGCACTCTTGCCTTATTTTTCCTTGTGGACTTTTAATATTAGGCATGGTACATTTCACAGAGTACTTGCCATTATTTTACATAATAAATTTATTACATATGCATGAATATCTTTATTTTTATAATTTTTAATAAAAATCTTTATTGTTCATATTATTACAAATGTTCCTCATTTTCCCCCTCTCTACTGCTCCCCTCCACCTTCCCTGTCTGTGGCTATTTTCAAGTTTTTTGTTCCACTGTGAGGCTGCCATTTCCCAAGTGGACTCCAGAGCTGTTTCTGTTGATGGACAGCTGTATCATTGTGGAACATAAGGATGGAAGTGAGCCTCTTACTCCCCCGTCTTGGTCACACCACTGTTGGAAGTTTTGGAACAGTCTATGTCCCCCCAAAATTTACACACATTTTGTTTTTTAATTACATTTATTGGGGTGACATCAATCAGGCGTAGGTTTCTATGTTACCAGATCTGTATATTGCACCCTGTGCCCACCATCTAAAGTAAAACCTTCTCTGTCACCATATATTGAGGTGATAGGGGATAAAGGACCAACCTTTCCCTCTCGCAACCACCACACTGTGTTCACAAGTTTCAGTTTAGATCCCACATATGAGTGAAACCATATGGTTCTTAGCTTCTTCTGACTTATTTCACTTAGCATAATATTCTCAAGGTTCATCCATGTTGTTGCAAATGGCTCTATTTCGTCCTTTCTTATGGCTGAGTAGTATTTCATTGTGTGTGTGCATCACATCTTCTTTATCCAGTCCTCTGTCACAAGACACTTTGATATTTTCCTTGTTTTGGCCACCGTGAATAATGCTTCAATGAATATAGGGGTACATATTTCTTTGTGAATACATGATTTCAAGTTACTACTGAAAAATGACTGGGTCAAATAAGAAATAAAATATGAGATCAAAATATATAGAGACAAATGATAACGACAGTACAACATGTGAAACTTGTGGGAATCCAGGAAAAGCAGTAATAAGAGGAAAGTTTATATCATTACAGGCCTGCCTCAAGAAACAGGAGAAATCCCAAGGAAACAACCTAAATTCACATCCTAAAGAACTAGAAAAAGAAGAACAAAAGCAACCCAAAGTCAGCAGAAGAAAGAAAATAATAAAAATTGGAGCAGAATGGAAAAAAAAATAGAGAACACATAGTCAATAATTTTTAATAATTATAAAAGCAGTGCTTGTAGTTCAACTTTGTTTTCAAATTTCCACTAGCATCTCAGGATGAATTTCCTTCACTCAGATCTTAGTCTGGCTGAGAGGGAAGAAAAGTCACCTGTTGACGTGCATCTACATGTTCTTGGGACACCCTGCATCTGGGATGCACGTGCTCTTGCCATCTTCTTCCATCTCTGACTCAACAGCATTGCTGTTCCTCCCTGAATTAACCTAAAGATAGATATGTTAATTTGGGAACATGAAAACACCCAACTCTTTTAGAAAATATTTCTCATATGGCATTGGGGTGAAGTCTGCCTTCCTTTAGGTATGTGATAGCAAAGCTTGCATTTATCTTTGCTGTATATTAATCTGATTCTAACAATTATTTATTAATATACTTATATTCCAGTCTTGTAGCTGAACTCACACAAACAGAATGTAGATTGGTGCTTATTAGAGGATGGAGGTGGACATGGGGAAGATGGGAGATGTTGGTCAAAGGGTACAATTTTCCAGCAATGAGATGACTTAGTTCTGGGGTTCTCTTGGACAGAAGGGTAACTATAGTTAACAATATGTATATTATATACTTGAAAGTTGCTAAGAAAGTCAGTCTTAAATGTTCTCACCACAATGCAAAATAATTATGTGAGATAATAGATATGGTAACTAACGTTATTGTAGTTACTCTTTCACAATATATTTATGTCTCAATTATTACCATTGTATACCTTAAATGTACATGATATTATATATCAGCTGTATCTCAACAAACTCTTAATTTATAAAAAAAAATAGTGAAAGAAATCTCCAAAGCAACTTCAAGGTAAAAAGGAATCACATGACCTTCAACCTAATAGCTGGTGCTAAATCATCCTCTGGAAACCTAACATCAAATCTGGTTAGAAACATTTCATAACAAAGACATTAATTTGAACAACACAAGTTAATAAATTGCTCTATATCTTGACACCACTCCCCTTTTATTTTACAGTTTTATTTAAAACTAGAGGGAGGCACAGTGCATAAAATACGTGCACAGGTAGGGTGGCTAGGCCTGGTGGGCAATCAGGGCTGATCTAAGCCTTCTGGCTGCTGGATGGGGCCTTCCTTCATTCCACACAGCCCCTTGGCTGTCAGCGCACATGATAGAGAGCGATCAAGCTCCTGGTGTCCCAGTGGAACTCTCTGGGGAACACTTTGCATATTAGCTTTAGATAAATAGATAGATAGATAGATAGATAGATAGATAGACAGGTAGATAGATAGATAGATAGATAGATAGATAGATAGATATAGATAAGGAGTTGCTTCTATCTGCACTAGAAATGTCTTGGCCAATGACTTTTAATTCAGTGTAATTAATGGCTATGATTGTAATGTTTCTTCACCTATATATTTGCCTTAAATCTTAACTACCTGAAACACATTTTTAAAAAATTTTATGTTAATAATTTTTAAAAATACTTTAATCTTGTTTTATATTTCTGAATTTCATGAATAAATTCAAGTTTTTGACTTGAAATAAACATATTGCATTCCAAACAACCATCTCCAAATTCAATCAGTCTTCAGTTTAGCATTTAGACAGGACTGCAAATATCTTACATTCTCCAAATTCCCAAACCTTCTACGTTCTTAGTGTCTCAATATTGTTTTCACATACTTCTGGCCAAAAGAAATATCTGGGAACTCCTCTTTTAAAGAACTTATGTCCAAAGGACAAAATGACATTAATGTGTGTGGTATAAAAAAGATGTAGCTGCTTTACATTAAAAAATTAGTATACCATGGCTTCCTTATGAATTTTCTAAGATGCCACAGTGCTCCTCAGCAGACACCCTTTATGATCCAGTAGCTTAGTTTTCCTTATGTTTGTTTTTTTGGTATTGACTGAGAATCAAATGCAGGCAAGGCACTTTTACAGGAAATAAAAAACAAATAGTAGGAATTAAGTAACTCTCAGGTATATAACTCATGAGTTGAAAACATATCTTTAAAATATTAATTTTGTGAAATTATTAGTATATTTACCATCATTCTGATTAGTACTTACATGGCTCTTAAAAATCAAATGTATCATTAAATGCAGTATATTCTATATTTTAAATATTTATATATTCATTCTATTTAAGCTTTTCCCTCAATATTTTACAGGAACATATTCACAGAGTAATGGTACATGCATTGGTATCATTTATTATTTATGTGATCTATCTTATTTATTTTGCAAAGGACATATTTCTGCTGGCTGACACATTTTCAGTAATCCGTTTTTAAATGTTGAGGTTTCTCAAGTTATAGTTTTTGTGCTTTGAACTGACCTCGTTTAACCCTTCCTTAAACAGCCAGAATTGTTTTTTTTAAAAAACCTCTTTTGCCTTACAGCCCTGGTTGGATAGCTCAAGTAGTTAGAGAGCCAGCCCACTAGGTACTTCAAGGCGGGGGCACGTACAGAAATCTGCCAACAGCTGCATGAATACCTGGAACAGCAAATCAATGCTTCTCTTTCCCTGCCTCTCTCTCTGAAGATCAATGAATTAAAAATAAAATATTTTTTAAACTAGATATAAAAATAAATAAAACTCATTGCCTTAGAAAAGTGGTTTCTGAGTATTTATATTTTACCTGTGTCTATGTCTTGTTTTATTTATATTTGATCCGTACTTGTTGTGTTTTATTTGTAGTGAGAACTTCTGAATTGAACTAAAGCACCATATGAACAGGCTATTTCCATTTCTCGCTGCATTTAGTGTTGGCTCTGAATGTGCACCTGTCTGCTTTGCATCACCCTTCCAGGCGGTGGTGGAACAGAGTGCTGGACTGCATCAAAGGCAGTTTTATTTCACTGGTGTCTCTACTGCAGAGACAAAATGGAAGAACTGGTAAAATGGAAGCAAAAAGCCTCATGAAAAATACACAAAGGACATTGTGAATGAGACAGCAGAGTTGGGATAGGAATCCTTAGACCTTGTTATTGTCTCTAGATTTCCCCCAGAACTATTTCTACCAATCTGGGCATAAACCTCTCTACATGACTGTCCCCACTATAGCCAGAACTGGATGGACTCTGGATGCATAAGTTCCTGTTAGCTCTAACAGTCTCTGATTGGATGTTTTAGATTTTTAGGGCCACAATTGTGACAAGTTTTGTCAGTGACACAATGAGAAATACCTCATGAAGTGTTCTGGGTTAATAACTTCTTAATTTGTGCAGTAGACTATTAATCTTATAATCTTTCTGTAAGACATTACATATGAAAGTTTCCTATGCAATGATATCCATACACCTTAAAATAATTTTTTAAAAATGACAAAGTATGTGGAGTAACTTTCACTTAAGTTAATAGCTTAGAATGCTAATTCTCGGCCCCTTGCCCCACTTGCTTATTTCTGAAGAATTAACTTGATTGGACCCATCTTCCCATGCAGGCAGCTCACACACTGATGCTTCCATTTCACCAGTTCTTAAAAATTCACGCAGCAAAGATAGTGTAAGGTCCTCACTATGGAGAACCATTCATCCCTAACCAGACTGATGGCGGTTGGTGGGATACGGTCCTGGGTGTGTGAGTTCAAGTGTTGCCAAACGAGGTCCACCGCTGAAATGCTGATGTGTATGTGAATTGGGACCTTATAAAAGATGAAACTTCTGTAGAGAAATGTTGCTCCTCCAAAGAAAAGTGGAATAATATCATTTACTTGACTAATTTGCACATATATTAAAGCAATACTTATCTGACATTCCTGGAAAGAATATCTCGTGTGAACCCTGAGAGTCAACAGTATTAATACAAATTGATCCGGCATCTGTATCTGTCACACCAAAGTTGTGGCTTATAGGCCAGTGCTTTTCAGTATTGTTTTCTTCTCTGCTTAGGGTTAGATACGTTCAATACATATGAATTTACAACTCGGATACTTGTATAGTTCACGTTCTATTTTGCTAGCATGTCTATTTTTTCAAAGTTTCTGCTGCATTTAAGCAATAATTTTTCAACCTTGAAACATAAATCACAATATCATTCAATTCCGAGGAGTTCAGCTTCAAATCTTTAAAATGTGCTTAAATGCGTGAAACACAACAGTTAGCTCACTTTTTTTCTTTTAGTTCTCCAAGAGCCCTGGCTTCACAACGTGAAACAATTCCTATCCCAAGTCTCACACTCACATGTATTTTAAACATAAACTACCCCTTTGCCATTCTATTTACTAAAGCATTGTGTATGTATATACATAATTATTTTCTCCTAGTATACACTAGAATACAGTAAAAATTCACATTTTTTTTTACTATACAATATTTTAATTTTTTAAATGTTTTATTTATTTATTTTTAGAGACAAACGAAGGAAGAGAAAGAGAGAGAAATATCAATGAGAGAGAGAAACATTGATCAGCTGCCTCGTACATGACCTGGGGATGTGCCCTAACCTAGAATCAAACCTGTGACCTTCCAGAGCATGAGACAATGCTCAATCAATTGAGCCATACCATCCAGAACAACTATAAAATATCTTAAATATAGTTTATCGACTTCATTATCTCTCTACTTTTCTCTCTGACTCTACTTTGTTATGTAAGAAGTGGACAACTCTTTGTGGTTAAGAGACAAGAGGAAGGACTGTATCTCTGCCAGACCCACTGTTCCACAGGCCTTCAAGCCACACAGAGCTCAGGGCTATGGCCTAGAGCACATCCAAAGGAAGTGAGGAAGACTCATAAATGTGCTCAAGTGCACTTGTGAAAGCGGGATCAAAGGGCCCTGGCTGGGTAGCTCAGTTGATTAGAGCACCATTTCAATCCCCCCAGGTTTTGGGCTTGATCTTGGTCAGGACATAGGTAAGAATAAACAATGACTATATCAATAAGTGGTACAATAAATACATGTTTATCTCTCATAAATAAATAAATAAATAAATAAACAAACAAACAAGTAAATATATAAATACATAAATACATAAATCCTATCTAATAAAAGAATAATATGCAAATAAAACATCATTTCAACACACAAGATGGCTGCCCCCATATGGACAGAAGATAGCCACCACAAGATGGCCAGCAGGGGAGGGCACTTGAGAGGGACCAGGCCTACAAAGGATGACAGTTGGGGGTGATCAAGCCTGCAGCGGAGGGTAGTTAGAGGTAACCAGGCTGACAAAGCAGGGAAGTTGGGGGTGACTGGGCCCTCAGGGAAGGGTAGCTGGGGGGACCCAGGCCTGCAGGGTAGGGCAGGTAGGGTTGACTAGGCCTGCAAGGGAGGGCAGTTAGGAGCAAAGAGACTGGCAGGGGAGCAGTTAGGCAACCATCAGGCTGGCAGAGGAGTGGTTAGGGGGTGATCAGGCTGGCAGACAAAAGAGGTTAGGGGCAATCAGGAAGGCAGGCGGGTGAGAAGTTGTGAGCCAGCAGTTCTGGCTTGTGAGAGGGATGTCCAACTATCTGTTTAAATGGGCAGTCAGACATTTTTTGAGGGGACCCAGATTGGAGAGGGTTCAGGCTAGGCTATGGGACACACCCCCATGCACAAATTGTGTGCACCAGGCCTTAGTAAATAAATAAATAAACAAACAAATAAATACATAAATAAATATTTAAAGTAAAAGTAAATTAAATTTCAGAAGCTTTTAATAGTGACAAACTTTTAAACTTTTTATTTTTAGCACCCTTATTATAGGGCTCACAGCTGCCCCACACTGGACAGCTGGGAAGAGCAGGTGTTGCTTTGAAAGAGAGAAGTGATGTCACACAGCAAATGTAACTCCCCAGAGCAAGTAACTCACAGCCATGCACAAACTTGTCCCATGTGTCTGGCAACTCAGTGCTGTGAGGAATAATGATAACCCAAGTAATAATACTTCAAAAACATTCATTGAATGCTCACTACAAGTCAGACTGTGCAGCAATTAAATGATAGATTTTCCCACCAAACCAAACAAAAATTATTAATATTTTAAATAAAATTCCAAAACATTTTCTTTCCTTAACTAACTAAGCATGTACATTTGCTTAAAGATACAGATTTGTATAAGAAAATGACAAGTAATATACTGAATTTGTCTGAAATTAAAATTTGCATTAATTTCAATTTTCACTTTTTTTTCCTTCTCTTTAAAAAGTCACCTTCTTAACTCTCTATTTCCCTCTATTCCTCTCTGAAAAAATCTCTGTAATAAATAAAATATATTTAAAAATAAATAAAAAGTCACCTTCTGTAATTTGAAAATTATTTTACTCATACTTTCTGCTTTCTTTCTTATTCTAATGTCTGCACTATGAACTTCTCTCATTGGTTAGCATTTTCAGATAGAGGGTGACCTGAGGGCATGATAGAAATTTAAAAACTCAAGTCAACCTAGCATATGTTTATACCCAGGCTGGCTTTAAGTGAGGTCTGCCATTGTCTGAATACTGGGGTGAAGTTTTAATTTTGAACTTCTGAACAAAGTTAGCATGGGGTCTTTTCTTCAGGTTGCTCTGTGGATCCAAAGACTGGGCATTTTGGTTTCCTCAAAGTGGTGACTTTAAAATATTTATATCTCCTATCTAATAAAATAGTAATATGCATATTAACCACCATTCCACTACACCAACAAACCACACCCACCAGTCAATCAGGAGTTATTATCCAAATTAACCCAACCAAGATGGCTGTGGCCACAGAGCAAGCAGGAGGCTTGGGTTTCCTGGGCAATGGAGGAAGCCAAGCTTTCCACATACCCTGGAGGGCCCTGGCCTCCACTCAGGGCTACAAAGTTTCAATTATGGAAGATAAATAAATCCCAGATCCCAGGGCATCCACTTGCTGGTTGGTGGGAGGTTGCTGGGAGGTGTAGCAGCCTGCAAACCACCACAGGAGCCTCACCTAGGTTGCCCCACGCCCCAAAGGAATCTCCACTCTGATCCAGGACACCCTTCAGGACAATCCAGCTGGCCTCACCCCCACCCATGAACCCAGGCCTCTATCCTATCTAATAAAGAATATGCAAACTGAGCACCACTCCAACACACAAGATGGCTTCCCCCATGTGGTCAACAAATGGCTGTCCCATGTGGACACAAAATGGCCACCACAAGATGGCCAGCAGGGCAGGGCAATTGGGAGGGACCAGGCCTGCAAGGGAGGGCAATTGGGGAAGACCAGGCTTATAGGGGAGGGAAGTTAGGGGCAAACAGGCTGGCAGAGGAGCAGTTAGACATCAATCAGGCTGGCAGGGGAATGGTTATGGGGTGATCAAGTTGGCAGGCAGAAGCAGTTAGGAGCAATCAGGAAGTCAGTTAGGCAGGTGAGCAGTAGGAAACCAGCAGTCCTGGATTGTGAGAGAAATGTCCGACTGCCCATTTAGGCCAGATCCTACTAGTGAGTGCAGTGTCCTGTGTGACCTATCAGGATTGAGACTAAATGGGCAGTCAGATATCCCTCGAAGAAGGGTCCCATATAATATATATATATATATATATATATATATATATATATATAC
Organism: Vespertilio murinus; assembly: GCA_963924515.1. Taxonomy (NCBI): domain Eukaryota; kingdom Metazoa; phylum Chordata; class Mammalia; order Chiroptera; family Vespertilionidae; genus Vespertilio; species Vespertilio murinus. Next base: position 46,593,953 of record OZ004717.1, on the reverse strand, counting down.
ACACACACACACACACACACATATATATATATATATATATATATATATATATATATATATATATATACATACACACACACACACACACACACACACACATATATATATATATATATATATATATATATATATATATATTACTTGAAATAAAAACAGAATTGTTGACTAAGTTATCAAAGTAAATGTAATTGATACATTTTTAACACCCTTTGCCATATCACTTTCCACGAGGAGGGAGCATGCACAGAGCGTCCCAGCATCATCATTATTATCACTACAGAGGCATTTGTGGAAGTTGAAGTAGAACTTCTTCAGTTGCCAAAGGAACATACACTGTTAAGAGTTAAACAGTCAAGGAATTCTATTGCATCAGGGAAGAGATACTGAACTGCTTTTCCATAAAAAAAAAAATGCTAGGAGATTTTTAAATCCTGGAGAGAGCTAGTGGAAAAGTACTAGATTAAGAAGTATGAATTGGCAGTTACAAAACAGTCACAGGGATGTAAAGTACAGGATAGGGAATATATTCAATAATATTTTAATGACTGTGTATGAGACCAGGTGGGTACTGGCAATATTGGGAGGGTCGCTTTGTAAGCTACATACATGGTGAAGCACTGTGCTGTACAACACTGAGTGTCCACTGTAATTGAAAAAAGACAAGTGTGGGAGGACTTTGGAGACCAGACTGGTCCAGGTGCTCAGCCCATCAGTGTCTGCGGATGGTTCTGTACAGGCTGCTGCCCGCCACAGACCCTGGCAGCGCTGGGGACCCTGTCCCCTTACATGATGGCAACGCAAGGCTCCAGGGTCTTGAGAATGACATTCTTGGGTGTAGAGCTTGCCAGAGGCTGGGAGAAGATTCATATCTCAAAGGCTGAGGATTTGCAACTGCAAGTTTTTAAGGTAAATGTTCCAAGGAAAGAGGAGGGGCCCTTAGCTGGGGAGATCCCAGTCTGAGGGGTGTCAAGGTGAAGTTGGCATCCTCTTGGTCATAATGACTGTAAAATTTGGAATGGTATAAATTATCAATTTTAATCCACAAACAATAAGGTGTAATCACTTGCACCCAAACTATGGCAAAAGCTTCAATGTGCAGAGACATTGCCCGCCTTTGTGTTAGCTAGTCCTCAGGTGGAATGTGAGACAGCCATAAGCGCACCTACTTAATTTAGTTGAGCGTGGAAAGTTTTACTGAGAGGTCCCTCCCTTGAATTTGCAAAATATAATTGCATTTTCTCTTTGGTATTCATGCAACTGTCAGCGGAGGCAAGACAAACTCTTTGTTCCTAAAGATTTGTGGCAAGCAGTTCAGGTCACAATCTGCTGTACTACAGAATTTTCCAATAATTCAAACGCCAAAAATAGCTCAAGAAATGTTGTCCTTGGGCTGTTTATGTCTTTGGCAAAGAAAGTTCATTTAATATAATTACCTATTCTTTACATTTTTACATGGAATGTGTCAGTCTCCAACCTATTGTCTCCAGGCAGTAAATTCTAGACTCCCAGGAGCACGGCTTTGAGAAAAGAGTTTATAAAGAAGATTTTGGGAGCAACAAGGATGTTGAGAACTGGGCTTTGTACTGTGAGTTCTGCCTTTAAAATTATTTAAACTTATTTAATATTATCTGTAACAAATACCTGCTGGATCCCCTGAGACTCCGCAATATGGGAAATGATTAGCATATCTTATTACAATATGTAAGCGTGCAAGCAAACACCGGGGACCGGAAACCTGCTGGGACTAATCAGTGTACATTTAGAACAACAGACTGTGAGCCACCACAGGCAGAGGGAAAAGATCTCCCGAGGACACTTAATCTCCAATCTATAATCCATAAAAGGGAACAAATTATGGGCAATCCATCACCTTTTAATTGAGCTGTGAATTTGAACTGTTTTAGAAATAATTAAGTGAAATCCATTTGCACAGTTATCTAAATGTATAGTTCCCTTTATGTCACTAAAATTATTATTTTGTGGGCAATGAACCTTGAAGAATTAATTGCGATGTCAGATATTAAAGCCAAGTTTTAACATCATACAAAATAATTCATAACTGTATAATTATAAATGTATTGGTATGTGGCTGCTTGGGGTTACTAACATTCAGGAGGCTTCTCTGAAAATGATTAGACAGCAAATAGCTCTGTCTGTGAGATAAATTCTCGTGTGTGTGGAAGAACCACTCAGCGAGCACAAGGGGGTCAGTTCCCATCTTGTGAACTGAGATATTCTGGATGTGCGGCTACATAACAATGGTGTCTACCAAGTCGCCTGAGAACACGAAACAACAGTGGGAAGAATTCATCGTGGCCACGTCAATGCAGCTAATTGCATTTCATCTATCTCTGTGAGTAATTTACATTCCTGCAATAATTATCTGCTCCAAGTTTGCAAAGACTTGGACCTCAAGAGGATTGTTTAAAGTCACTTGATTTTTAAAATACAAAGAGAATCAAGTTTGTGATGACTGAAAGGCCCAAACTAATCCTGAATAAATCGACTCTTAGGATACAGCATAAAACTATGCTTTTCAAAGATAGCACTCTTTCCTGGCATTAAACCTGATACATGCTCTTAACAGCCAGTGATGTATTCATACCATTTGCTTTATTTTCACATCATTGTTAGAAATAATCTTAGTATTTTAGAATAACTTGCTAGTGCCAATTCCTTTCCCATAGGATTGATTATTTAAGATATGTTGTATTATCAACTTCATAATGTTAAAAGCAAGTCATAAACGAGGGTTGATACAATGATGAAATCTATAATCAGAATAAGCTACACAATGGGCATAGTCTCTAAAACAGAAGACTTTGAAGTGTTTTTATTTTTTATTTTAATCAGATCTATTGGTTGGGAAACGTTTAAGGCAAGAGAATCAAATTGGGACTGCACCTTCATCTCAGGACCATCCGAGAGCGCAGGACAGTCTTCAGTGAGGGACCCAGAGAGCCTGACGCAGGTTCTGCATGGATTTAGTGTGCAGTGAGACAAACGCTTGTTTCCACACTCTCTGGTGAATGCACAGCCTTCTCTAAAACTGCGTTTGAAAATGGAGGGAACTCAGTGGTACAGAGGAGAAGCAAAGGGGAGAGTTTCACTCACCTCAGAGACGATGTATCCTGCACAAATGACTCACCACGTGACTTGCACACGCATGTCTTATGGAACCAGCAATAAAGGCTGTACCTGCAGCTCAGGGGTGTCCCCGGCAAGAGAAATTTGCACACACTGAAAGGGAATTAATTAGAGGAAATATCTTGATATTGCTTTTTAACCTTTTTCTACAATAGAAGTGTCAGAGATTAAAGAAAATTAGTAAAATGTATATGAAAATAATATATACATTTATTAATAAACAATCACGACATGATATAACCACAACAAAAACATGATATAAAAACATGATGTAAAAACAACACTGATACAAACAATGACTGATAAATTGATTAAACTTATTCTAATATCTCCCTGTACACCACATTAAGAGTAAAAACACTTTCAGAGTGCTTGGGTAATTTCCCTTGTGATGAAGTATTTACAACTTTAACTTTAATGTCACATGCTCTTTGAACTTGAGAGAAAGCAACATATAACTGACCATGTGCAAAAATGGTTCAGGTAGAAATATTCCTACTCTGTCTAGAGTCTGTCCTTGTGATTTACTAACAGTCACCACAAATGCTGGCATCACGGGAAACTGTCTTTGAATTAATTTAAATGGGAGGCTAGTAAGATAGGGACAAATCAATTCTTGGAATCAGCACAACCTCTCCTGCAGATCCTGTTAATACTTCAGCTTTAATAATGTTAGGACACAATCTTTTGATTATAAATTTAGTAGCATTACAAAGACTCTGTCTCTGTCTCTCTTTTTCTCAGCAGTCCTCCAGGCCTCCCTGCCTCCCTCCCTCCCTCTCCTCTTTCCTGGATGGGAGGGGAAAGGGCCACTGGGGGCAACTCCACCCTCTGCCTGCCCTGGGGCCTCTTTTTGAGAGAGGCTCTGGCAGTGAGCTGGGAGGGAGAAAAAAAAAGGAGAAAAGGCTGTGAGCTGGTGGGTACTGTGTGTGTCTGTGCATGTGTGTGGCTGTGAGTAAGTGTGAGTGCTGGGCCCACCTTCCCTGGCACTAGCCCTGCTGCCACAAGTCCACACCCACCAGAGCCTGCTGCCCGCACAGCCTGGGTGCTAGGTCCAGTCTTGGGTTGTTTTGGATGTTATGGATCCTGACTCTTTAGATAGATATAGATAGATAGATAGATAGATAGATAGATAGATAGATAGATAGATAGATAGATGTGGTTTCACACATTCAAAATTGAAGATTCATTCCATTTCTATATCTTCTGCCCTTTCCTGGCATTAATATGATTCTTGTCATATTCATTTTTATACTCACCTTTATTATAGGATTTAGCAGATAATGGCAAGGAATAATGGTGTATCAAAAGACCAAATAGCAAATTAATACTTCTTTTTTTTCTAATTTTACTGTTAATCATGCTGCTTTAATTGAATAGATGACCTTGACTTCAGCTCAGGGATTCTGATTTCAGACTGTTGGCCTTAGAACCAGGAGAGAGTAACATTCTGAGGCCATGAGGTTTGGGGGAGCTAGGTACAGCAGCCACAGGAAGCTAGCAGAGGCTTGTACAAATGCATCTCCATACTGAAATTAAAACATTAACTATGCTTTAAACAGTTTGTCCTGGCTTCTCTCCACTCTGCTACCGAATTAAAGTGAATAATGGAGCTCAGCGGGTGCTGCTCAGTTGGTTGGGGGGGATCCCGTGCACTTAGAGGTCGCAGGTTGGGTTCCTGGTCACTTGCCTGAGTTTTGGGCTCAGCCCCAGTAGAGGGTATGCATGAGGCAGCCAATAGACGTTTTTCTCTCATCCATGTTTCTATCTCCCTATCTCTTCCTCTCTCTCTAAAGTCAATTAAAATATATATAAAAAAGAGAAACATGGAATCTGGATGTTGCTACAAGGAGCTAAACCTATCAACATTCTATATTTCCATAATCACATGTTTTAAGAAACTGGACCTAAAAATTGTATAACAAAAATCTGGTGAAATTTGAATGATTTTGATAATGTGATGTATTTGTTTTTCCTGGTTTGGTTTTGTGGGTTTATAATGAGATAGTGAGAGACTAATTTTTCTATGCTAAAATTACCATTTTGGATCAGCACTTTTGTTCAAGTTAAATGTGTCAGCAATCTTGTCAAAACTCTTTTGTAGGGAGAGGTAAGAGGATATGAGCTAATATGGATTAAGACAGAATCCAGCCCCAGTCCACAACTTAATACATTATTCATAAAAAATAAAATTTTATGAGGCTTTATACTTTATTAATGTTGTTAATGAACATTAATGTATTGCTTATCTGAATTGATCTATGATGTAATTATTGTTCTTATCTACCTGCTTATGATCTTTCTCTCAAATTTTCTATTATTTGCTAAGGATTTTCCTCTTGGAATGACTTTGAAAATGTTGTGTGAAGGTCATTTAATTAATAATTTTTGAAGAGAATCTTAAAGCTACAAATAAACTTTAAATGCCTTGGAAAGCATATTTGGAGCTTAATAATGTAATATCACAGGGACTTTTAAACTTAGGGTAATGTGGAATACATTTTAAAACTGGGTATGCATTGCCTCAATTTTGTCAATAATTGCTTTATTTAAAGGCTATATATCTATGGCCCTTGGGTGTTACTAGTCTGGGTCCCCTTTTACTATAATCCCAAAGCAATAGAAATCACTGCTGTCTGCTGACACACAGTACGGTCTCCGTGATACAGTGGGCACTGGGGAGCCCTCATTACAGAACTGCGATTGTTAAGGAAATCCTAAAAACACATCGGTCTGTCACACAGGTGGTAAGAAGGCTGTTGTTCAAATCCTGCCCAAATGGGATGCCAACATCTGAAGTTACTTTTAAGAGTTAAATCCTTTCATATAAATTATTTAATAATTTAACATCTATGTAAAAATGACACAGGATTATATGATTTTTATTGTGCTATGTAAAAAAAATGCACATATAGTTGGGGGAGAGGGGAGAATCAACCAAAGGACTTGAATGCATGCCTATAAGCATAACCAATGGCTACAATACACTAGGTAGGGGCGGGGGGGATGAGGGCATGTGACCGGAGAAGGGGAGGCTGGGGAAGGCCAATGGGAGAAAAAGCAGATATATGTACTACTACTTGTAATACTTTAAACAATAAAAATAAATTATATCTAAAATTAAAAATGTAGATATATTAAGTAAACAGATAAAGAAATTCTGACAGTGGTTTACACATTCATATAACCACCATCCAAATCAAGTCATGACCTTGCCTGTGTGCTAGAATGTTCTCTCAGGTCTCCTATTTGAATTCTTGAATTCACATTGCAGCATCTCACATTGTGTCTTGCCTAGCTTCTTCCCTCAGTAGAAAGTGTGTGTATTTTTTTAATTCCATGTCCAGGCTGTTGTAGGGATCTGTGTTTGTTCAATTTATTGCTGTACTAGAGGCCTGGTGCACAAAATTCATGCCTAGGTAGTGTCCCTAGGGCCGATTGGGGCCTTACATCAAGTGGCTGCCAGGGACCTTCATTTTTTCCCTCCAGGAGTGAGGTGCAAAAGCCCTAGATCACCTTTCTGAATTCTTATTACCCAAGTTACCACGAACATTACCAGTGGCATACAGGGAGCTTAGCCAATGAGCGGTCAGAAAAGGTGTTTCCTCGGCAGCTACTGCACAGAGGCAGGACTGCTGCCAAGCCACGGCTGGCACCTGCCCCCTCTCTAGGCCTGCTCAAGCCTCTGCTGCGCTTGGGCAGGGACCCCCGCTCTGCTCAAGCCTCCGCCATGGCTTGGTCAGGACCCCCCCAGTTTTGTTTAAGCCTCCGCCATGGCTGGGGAAGCCCCCCCCCCCCCAGCTCCACTCAAGCCTCCGCCATGGCTTGGGCAGGGGTCCCCAGCCCCAATCAAGCCTCTGCCACAGATTGGACAGGACCCCACCCCTGGCTCCACTCAGGCCCTGCTCAAGCCACTGCTACCCCACCCCCAGCAGCTCAGTGCCAAGGCGTGTAGGCCAGGAAGCTCAAAACAGCCTGGGTCCCAAGGACCCCACCATCTTTGTTGGGTAAATGTGCATACTCATTCCTGATTGGCTGGTGGGCTTTGCAGAGGTATGGTCGATTTGCATCTTTCTTTTATTAGGTTAGATAGAATTACATTGCATGAACATATAAATAAATCACTTTGACACCCCCGCCCCCCCACAGCTTTTGGTCACTAGAAACCTTGTTATGCAAGACTTTCTGTGAACATGTGTTTAAAGCCGGTATGTGTACTTACAGGAATGGGGTGCTCAGCCACATGATACTTTAGCTTCATGAGAAATTGCTGGGCCGCCTTGCCTACCACATGCTTCTTCCACCGTGCACTCCCGTCGGAAATGTGCTGCTGCTTCACAGGGATACTTAAACTGTTCATGTTGTCCTTTTTCCTAGCCTAGGAATTGGCATCACAAAACATTGCAGTATAAATGTTCATCATATAATTATTAGTGAGCACATTTTCATGTGTGCATTAACCATTAGTACAACTTAATTTGGGGGGTGCCTTTTTAGATCTTTTTGCTAATTTATAATTCTGGGTGTTTTTGTACCTTTGACTTCCAGGAATCTTCCCATGTATAGATTGAACCCTTTGTAAAAATGGGTTCTCAGGATATTTTCACATGATAGGATTTGCCTGTTTTATTTTAATATCTCATGATAATTGGAAGTTATCTTACATAAGCAAATTTTATCACTTTTCTCAATGTTCAATGGTTTTGTTACATGTACAAAAGGCATATTTGCTTATTCCAAGATTACAGCTAAGCTGCCGTTTTCTTTAGAAAGTTTGCAGCTCCACTTTGGTTCAGGTTCATGATTCTTCTTGAGTTACTTTAAATTTTTAGTAATAAGATAGGGTTCAAGGTTTATTTCTGCGTGTGTGTATCCAGCTGGTCCAACAGCATTTCTAGAATTGATTTTCCTTTCTCCGTCAAATTGCCTTAGTGCATCTGTCGAAAATCAATTGATGATATATGAGTGGGTCTAGTTCAGGCTGTTTAAATTCTGTTCCATTGATCAATTTGTCTACATTTATGGTAATAAAGTGCTATCTCTATCACTGTTTCTTTACAGTAATATGTAAAATAAATGTGTCTGCCAAATTGTCTCATTCTTCTTAAGCTATTAGAGATTCTCTACATTTCTGTGTAAAATTTAGAATCGGCTTGTTAACTTTGACAGAAAAAAAGCCTACATAATTTTCATAGGGTTTTGTTAAACCCACAAATCATTTTTTAGAGGACAGATAGCTTAATAAAATATATATTTGCAACCTATGAACATACGTAGTATGTCTCTCTATTTATACAGTTTTCAAAAAGTTTTCTCATTTCTGACTTGTTTCACTTCAGTTGAAAGTTGTACATCTGTTTTGTTAAATTTCTTTTTAAATTTTGTATAAGTTTTGATATTCTTGTAAATAATATTTTCAGCATTTAATTGTGCAAGTGTTTGCTTTTAGTGTGTAATAATACAAGTAATATTTTATATTAAACTTGCATCCTAAGACTTTAAATTTATTTGCTTGAGGGTTTTTTTTTTTTTTTTTGTAAATATCTGGGCTTTTGAACACAGACAAACAAATATATGCATACATACAAATAGATGATTTAATATAAGATTTAATTTTATTTAAAAAATATTTTCCTACTCCTTTCTCATTCTTATGCCTTTCATTTATTTGTCTTTTGTTGCACTGGATAAGTGACCTGTGAAATATTTAATGGATATGATGCAAGTAGACATACATTTTGCCCCAAATTAGGAGAAAGTATTCAATATATTCTAATTAATATGATGATAGCTGTATCTATATATGGTTTTACCAGATTGTGGAATCCTGATAAAAGTATTCACATATGTATATTTGCACATATTTTCTCATATAAAATGTAAAATATTTCCTATATATGTACATATTATTATATATGAATATGACTTAAAGTCTTATAAATGGATATATTGTTATATATATTTACTCAGTTTATATATGTGTGTATATATCTGTAAGTGAATGTACTTTTTCTGAGTAAACTTCCTCAATATATATTCCTTTTATCAATATTTAAATGTTTAATTTTTAAAAATACTTCACCATTTTTCTCTTCAAATATTTCATCATGTCCATTACTATTTAATCTCTTCTCACTCTCTGCAACATGTTACACAGATGTTAAACACATGATGCTGTCCCATGGACCTCAGGCCTGCTCTTTGTTTTCTGTGTGCTCACTCTAGCTAATCTCTAGGATTTGCCTTCAGGTCCACCGCCCCTTCTCCTCCTCTCGTGCCCAGACTCCGCTCAGCGCACCCAGTGAGTCTTCTGGGAGGTTTGAATTCCTTTTGGTAGTTTGATTTCTTTTTGAATGTCTCCCATCTGCTTACACATGTTTCACTAATTATCCACTAGATTAATTAACATATTTATACCCTGTTTAAAAATGGTACTCTCTATTAAAAAAGTCCCTTTTTCTGCTAATTCTAATTTCTGCTGGCTTCCACTGCTGTTTTATCTCTTGCCGTGGGCCTCTTCATTCTGCTCCTCCACGTGTCCCATGTTAGCACACACGGTGCAGAGACTGACAGAGAGCAGAGCTACACTCTGGGCTCTTGCTCTATCAGGCCTACGAGTGGAATAAAATCCACTTAACGTAGAGATGAGTTTGTTCTCTGTGTGTGTGTGTGTGTGTGTGTGTGTGTGTGTGTGTGTGTGTTTATTTTGATTCAGATAACCATGGTTTCAAATGTCCTAAGATGTAATTTTTTTACATTTTTTTCAACCTTCTTTCTAGATAAAGATTGGAACATGAGTACAACCCAGTGGCCTCTGGAGAGGTGCAGTGTCTGCCTTCTGTTCTTCCTGATTCCTTTCCTAGCCAAAGCCCTCCCACCGCCTTATGGGTGCTGCCCTCAGCTGTGGAGGACTCAGTGCAGGCCTGGGGGGGTATTCTCTCAGTGATGCTGGTCTTTGTGCTGTGTCTTTGGCCGTGGGCTGTGTCTGGGAGCCAGGCAAAACCTTTGAGCTGTTCTGGGACCTCTCGTAGCTGCCTTTTCCTCCCCTAATCCTTCCGATGCTGCCATGCACTAGAAAGGGCCCCAGCCCGTGTGTGGTTTATTGAAATGTTCCCGTTCTCGCCCAGGCGCAGCGACTGTGCTGTGCAGGCAGGAAGCGTTTCCTGAGCTCCTCTGACTGCCTCCCCTGCCGGGGTCTCTCAAAGTTCCCCAGGGTACACCACAGGGCCTTTCTCCAGCAATAAAAAAAAACAACGTATCATTTAAATGAATTATTAAAGAAAAACAGTCTCTCTAATATATGTTATTAGAGTTATGAGTTTTCTTACACTATTGTGAAGAAGTGGTGCATTTTTATATCAGCAGACTAGCAAAATGTATCCCACCATACTTACAGTCCTTATTTTTTTTTTACAAGATAAAATGTAAGCCTTATTGAAATACACCTAAAATGCATTAAAAGTCATTATACTTTGCCCTCACACTGGTTTTGCTGATATAATTATGATCTTTCCTTTATAATCTTACTCTATTACATAGAAAAAATATTGTTTTAATATTTCCAGTTACATTAATGCAATAAATATTCTTGCTGTGATTTATGAAGCCATTGATTTCACATTCACACTCAAAATGATTTCCTTACTTAAAAGATGATTATCATTTCCAAGAAGGCTTTGGCTTACTGAAGTGGTAACTTGCACACTTTGAACTTAACTAAGCAACAGTATTATAAGAAAATAAGTCTAATAATATAAATTTATTTTCTATTGGAGCTGCAGAAACTTTCCATCTCTTTGGTTCTTGTGGCTGATTGAATAGTTTAAACAACATTCGGCAAATTAACAGAAGAAATCAAATTTTGATATGGCACATAGGAAATTCATAAGCATGGAAACTCCAAACACAGGGAGGCAAATGAAATATCTAAGTTATTTTGGACAAAGGAGGAGGCGGGAACCATGGTTGGGGCTTCAAAGGGGAAATAGGCAATTCACAAGCCACGTAACCAAGAAAGCAGCCAATCTCTGCTGCTCAGCTCAGAAGCAATGGGATCGGGGGCCGTGGAGTGACCGGCTCTGCACGGATGCTTCTTGTCTCCATACTGAATTCCTCGGTGCTGAAGTGAACAGGGGGTGGTGATTGTGCTGAAGTTCTTTTCCTGATGAGGGTCTTGCTAGAATCCCTTTAAAGGAGGAAAGGGGGAGGTGAAAAGCAAACTCTTCCTGAAGTCTGGGCTTTATTTTTTCAGCTGGAAATAATCTGTGTGCCAAGGTGGCACATTCTGGGGACACTCTGACCCCATAAAACTCACCGGTGCTTTCAGAATTGTCTAGCTCAGCTTTTTCAAACTTTTTGTCTTAAGATCCCTTACTCTCTGAAAAATGATTAAGGATTTTGAAGAGCTTTATTTTAAGTCAACTATATTTATCAACAGGTATATTAAAAGTTAAAACTTATATGAATAACATATTTATTATTTCATTGAAAAATAACTTTTGTGGTTGCGGGCACATCCCCATAGGAATTGTGCATGAGGCAGCTGATCAATGTTTCTCTCTCATAGGTGTTTCTAACTCTGTCCCTCTCCCTTCCTCTCTGTAAAAAATCAATATATATATATATATATATATATATATACACACACACACACACACACACACACACACACACACATACACAATAGGGGCAGCTGAGAAGATGGGAAATTAGCTTGTTTGCTAAACATGGAGGACATTGGAATACGGCAGGAAGCCCCTATGTTAACCTGATGAGGCGCCTTTTCTCAGGCAGGTTGTTCATGAATGGGCACATACTGAAAAAACATGAAGACTGGCAAAGGGAAAACTGCTGCACTCCCTGTCCCTGTGGATTTCCAAAGCCACTGAATAGTTTAAAATGATCATGAGGACTTCCTGGTGACTCTTTCATTCTTACCTTTCCAAAAACAATTCACTGTTGAAATATTCCAGGACCTATAAAAGCATCTGCACTAGGGAAATATATCCCAAGATCTTTCAGATGGACTGTTGATTTATGTCCTAAACTCCAAACGGAGTATCAATTCTCACTCATGTACTTCTCTTCTTGTACAAAAAATACTCTGCTATCGACTCAATTGTACAAGCTGCAAATCCCGGTGCCTTTGTCCACTGTAACCAATAAATCACTGTCTGGGATCTTTTTTCTACCACTTATTATGCTGGCAGTCACCTCAGACTTCTTCCCTCTGTACAGATCTGCTGCCATTGCTGTAGAGGGGCCAGTAAAACCCTTCCCCGGCCTCTGCAGGGACTTCCTAAATGCCCTGCTTTCTTCGAACCTGCCTGCCGCTCCTGCCCGCTCTCCAAACACCTGTCATGTGGTCATCGCAATGACCATCTCAGTCATGTCATCTTTCCTCAAAATTCTTCAGTGGCTACTAATTACTCAAATGATAAAGTCAATATCAATTAGTTTATGCATTGGCCTCTCCCCGCTGTGACCTTCACTTTTTCACACGTCTTGCTTGTGCACTGTCACAAATTCCCATTAATGGAAGTCTTTCTAGTGCATCAGCTCTCCATTTCCACTGCCAGCAGCACACAGAGACCCACGAAGCTGCTTCCTGTGTGCTCCTTCTTCCCTCCACCCTTTCCAGCACTTTCAGTAACTCTCTAGGCACTTTGAAGACAGCCACTAGCAGGTGTCTGCTTTGTGACTCCGCAAGGCCAGGCCTCAGGTATAAAAGGGAGGCGAAGTTCCCTTCTTCCCCCAGAGCAGTGCAGCTTCAGGCCAACAGACACCCATTCTTCCTGATGCCATGCCTGGTAAGTTTACTTATATGGCAAGTCCTACTTTAAAAGGTCCATCTCCCAGTGGTTTAACTTGACCTTTTCAGGAAGGAGTGACAGTTCTTTTGTTATTACCAACATACTACGTTTAAATGCATCTAGAACGCACATTTGGAATATTGCATTTCACATGTTTTCATGTCTATATTCCACCAGCCTGTAAACTTCATCAAGTTGGGATTTTTACTCTTTGGTTTTTAATCCTGTCTACTATATTTAATTGAACACATGTTATCTAGTTAATAATATCTATTGAATTAAGTTTCTTAGTGCCAATCCTCTGAAATCAATTATTACACTTGTGAATTGTTCAATTCTTAGGTCATGTAAAAAATGCGTACTATGCTAATGTATCCAAAACCAAGGTTTGGCTTCCTGATGCCACAAAAGCCAAAATTATGAGACAAATGCTGGCGAGAAAGGAAGAGGGTTATTCAAGTGTCAGCCACCTGAGAAGACAGGATACTCTTGCATTGCCGATCTCTCCCCCTCAGTCCAGGCAGAGCTTTTTATAAGGAGGGAGGAGGAAAGTAGAACAAAAAGTTCAAGGGGAGGATGCCAAAAAGTTCTCTATGTGCAGGCCAGCGTGGTCTATTCCAATAAGGATCTCAAAACTGGTCAAGTGATGGTCTGCTGTGCATTGTCCTAGTCTTTGTCTTCCTAGTTCTGTATCATCCTGGTTTTACAGTTGAAGGTCAGCAAATTTCCTGGAACTAAGATGGCTGAAGGTCAGAGTTTGTATCTTCTGAAGTTAGTACCTAGGATTCTTATACAAACACTGGAGGCCCCGCGCACTAAATTTGTGCACTAGCAGGGTCCAAAGCAGCTGCAGGCTGCTGGCCGGGTACTCCCTCCCTTCCCCCAGATACCTTCCGCTGCTGCTGGCAGGGCCTCCCTCCCTTCCATGCCAGCCCTGCCCCTGGTCAAACCCCTGGAAGAACTCTGGTCCAGGGGACAACTTGCATACTATGCTTTTATTATATACCATATAGGATGTTGCTTATCTACAAGCGACATATTAGTCAAAGTTAGCATCAGAGTTAGCATTTATAGAAGCAATGCCAAAAGAATGGTGGGGAGGGTTACAATTCCCCACTGTTATACTGACAGGTAGGATCTCTGTTATAAAAACTCCGTGGCTATGATGCGCTCACACTGTAAGGACCAAATGTGGGAAGGCACCTGCTGAATGTCATATGATTTTTTCATGGAACAAGTAAGTGTTGCTCTGTTCAATTCTCATCTTACAACGTAGGTCAATTTAAGTGTTCCTGAGAAGGAAAGGTTAGGGGAGGAAACTATTCTTATCTCTGTCCACAACTATCTTCAAGGTGGGTGGGGCTGCTGCAAGGCACAGTGGCTGGGGTGGCTGGGTGGGGACTTGACCCTGGGTCCGGCTTTGTGCAGGGTCTGGGTCTCATACGATTTCGCTCAGTGGGCCTCTAGTAATTTGATAAAAGCAGTGCCTTATTAATGAAATCAATGGTGATGTACAACCACACTGTGCTCAGGGTCAAAGGATGTTAAATTTGAATGGAAGCAAAGGTCTTCTAACTGAACTTTTCAGTTGAAAGGCAGTGTTATAACACACCTAGGATGGGAAAATGAGGCTTATGAGCTGCGTCTTGGGCCTCCCAGGGTAATAAAAGTTTTCTTTACTAGAACATTCACTTCTTTATGTTCAAGTGTTTCTATCTTCAGAAAACAAAACAAAAACAACAACAACAACAAAAACACAAAACAAAACAATACAATTTGTGTGAACCACCATCATTGCATAATTAGTAAATGCCCACTATGTAAATCAAGGTTTGCTTTTCTGTCCATTGCAGACTTAAGAGAATTTTAATTCCAAGAAATAGAAAACTCAATTCAAACTTATTTAAACAATAGAGGAAATGTATTGACTCATATAATTAAATTTCCTAGATACAGTTTACTTAAGGCTCTGGCATGGTTTGTTTAAAATTCTCTATGCTTGTGATCCCCATATCAACTTCCTCTTCAAATAGGCTTCCTCTGCTCTAGCAACTGGCTCCAGCAATCACAGGTCTGCGATGGACAGAGCCTCCGTGCAGAGTGAGCTTTGCATTGCATGAACCATGACTGGGCTTAATCCCTTCAGCCAGGGAGATACCATGCTCTTACTATTTCAGGTTTACTTTGCCTGGTTCCATCACTGTGGTGAAAGGAATGGGATTTTAGTCACTGGTTTATCACCCAAACATCTTAATTTCTGACACACAGAAATGGTGAATATGTAATGAGAACTATAAGAAACAATATGAACTATCAGGAAAATACTAACCTAATTCATTAAAAACTATTGCTTTTTACTTATATGAGGTAGTTGTTTAAAATATTATTGACTAGCCTACACTGAATCCAGCTGTTTATATTATCAATTTTTCTCCTCTGGTGAATCTTTTCCATTGGCATACAAAAAATGGTACTCTTTATCCCATATTAAAAAACAAAAACAATAAACTAAATTATAACAACAAAACACTCTTGACTGTGCTTTCCCCTCCAACTATTGCCTTATTTCTATCTTTCATTTTATGACAAACGTCTCAAAAGAATTATCCATGTACATAAGTCTCAGTTCCCTTCTTTCATGGCTGTACAAATCCACTCCAACACAACTATTGCCCCACAGTACGATCATAACGCCGGTGTGTTTCTGAGCTCAATGGCCAGTTTGTATTCCACATTCCACTTGGCCCATGTGAACATTTGATCTGGTTGAACTCTTCTTTCATGAGACTTTTCTTTAGTTAGCCTTCAGAGTATTATAATCTGTGTTTCTTTTTCCTGAAAATTCATTGTCAATTTCTTCTCATTTTCCCTTATCCTTATGTCTAAGAATTGTTAGTACAAAATACCTTAGGGTTTTGTTGTTGTTGTTGTTGCTTTTTGATTCACATTAGTTTCTTTTTTTAAAATGTATTTTATTTATTTTTTACAGAGAGGAAGAGAGAGTAATAGAGAGTTAGAAACATCGATGAGAGAGAATCATTGTCAGCTGCCTCTTGCACACCCCCTACTGGGGATGTGCCCACAACCAAGGTACATGCCCTTGACCTTAATCAAACCTGGGACCTGTAAGTCTGCAAGCCTACGCTCTATCCACTGAGCCAAACTGGTTTTGGCTCCACATTAGTTTCTTTATGACCAAATAAAATTTCATGGCTCGAATGACCATTTACATGAAGAAAATTTCTAAATAGTTATATCATTAATTTTGTATTCTCACATTAACTATAGACTTTCATTTATAATTGCCTATGAGATATGTCCACTTGACCAATCTCAAACTTAATATCCTTTCCTCCAAGCTCACCTCTGATACCTCATTCAGAAACTTGTTGGATATTCCCTATCAAAATAATGTTGATAATTATTCATGATAATATTAGTGGAAACATTATTGATTCCTTTATGTGTAGCAAGATCAGATATAGAACTTCCAAATTCCATTTTTGATTCATAAATAATTTGCTGAACTTTTTTTGTGTCCACTGATTGAGTGAAAAAATATTTTGCAGCATATTGGATTAATGTTCTTTACCCCAGAGACTGCACACACCTTCTAGTATCTAACAAAAGTGGAATTAGGGCTAAAAATGATTAATGAGGAATTTGAGAGGTTAATAAAAATGTGCTCTAGAAATCAGTTCCACGAAGAAAGTTGTAAATTGTTTATAGTTTAGTTTTTCAAAATTGTATACATGGAATCATTAAAACAAACTGCTTCGCAGCTCCTATCATTAATTGGAAATGTCAGGGAACTATGTTTTAATGCTTGGTTCCATTCCCCAAATCATGCAATCAGCGTGTTCGGTCCCAGGTACACTTGTGTAATTGTTTCTGTTAAAAGCCCACGGTGTGCACTGCAGACAGTTAAGGACAGAGATGGATGGCACTAAGCAGCCGTTCACAGTAATTGGACAGTGTCACTTGCAGCATGTCACCTGCACTGTTGCAGAAATTGGGGCTCTGGGTGCACAACCTACTCCTCACCCCTTGTAGGAAAATTACCTGGATCCTCAGAATGCATTGTCTTCTCTCTGCTATCGCGTGATTTCCATTTCCCATGAAAGCATGATGAATGCGTTGTATATAAATTCCAGGTTCTTCTAGTAAATGCAGGCACAGCCATTAATTAAAGTGACCACACCAGTCTATAAAGTACAGGTGCAACCAAACTGGCAGATGTGACGTGATTTATTTCTCTTTGTTCCAGAATTCAACAGGAAATACAATTAAACTTGTCTTCACCACATCTGTGCAATTGTGTACCTTCTTTATAACTGAAGAAAACACACACACACACACACACACACACACACACACACACACACATTTTTTGTTGTTATTGATGCTATTTATCCTGAAAATATCAGCCATCTTTTAAATAATTGAAAATCAGATGCTATTTAGTATCTAATTTTCAAGAAAATAGTGCATTTCAGCTCCCTGACACTTATTCTACCCTTAAATGCCCTATTCTCATACAAATGAACTGTATTAAATATTGGCCAAGAAATAATGACACTGTAGGTGTTATTTTTACTTTTTTCCATGCAAAGTGATGTCCCTTTAATGATGCAGGGAGAATGAGGCAGAATGAGCTGATGGTGCTGGAAGCCCTAAACCATCAGCCCTAAACCATAATAATACAACTGCAGTGTTGTATTATTCTCCACAAATAGACAGAGTGTGGGTCTGGGATAATTTCTGGATGGCATCCAAATTTAAAAATGAATACTTAATCCTAATTATCTTGGATGAGCGCTCTATATCCCACAGGGGAGAACTCCTAAGTACCTTTCCTTAATGGAACAAATTGTTTATGCATAACTTACCTAACAACTAAAATATAAAATCAGTATTTATTGTAACACTTCCTGGGTTGTCTCACAGTAGCTGAGGCACTAGGTCCAATTCTACAAACTCCTGTACTAGAGTCGATTTACTGTCAGGAATAGTCAATCCCCTCAAATTGTCAATCCTAGGTAACAGGTGGATCAATAATTAATGGCACAAAATCTATCTGACTGACAGCTTTATAGAGTTTTTGTGATTATATTAAATAAATAATCATCAGCTTCTATTTTCATTTGTATCTATTAATTTAGAATGATAGATGTCTCTCCTAACTCCTTGGTTTTATTTTTATAATACAGTTTTACTTTTTCCTTTTCTATAAGTTTTAAGAATCTGTCAACTCCACATTTTGACGACTTGGGCAGTTGGTAGCTATTATCCCCATGTCTTGTTCAGTGTGGGCTGCTTTGCAGACACCGGCTTGCACTGTAGTCTTGGTCAGAATCTCTGATATCTCTTCTAAACAAGAAATTCTATAAACCCTTCTAATTCCTCATAAAGGATATTGGCACAGTGATTAATAATCTCCTTAAACTTTATGAAGGGCTGAAATTCTGTGTTGAAACAACTCGCTCAGTACAACCCTGTCACAGACCCGCTACAGACTAGGGCATGATCTAGACTGGGGTGACATCAGTGGACTCAATGGCACAAAATGTCACCCTCTGGCAGGTTAAATTCTGCTGGGAATTTGTAGCTAATCAACTGAGTAAGGAAAACATGCAGCAGGTTAGATGATGACAATTGCTGTAGAGAACACAGTGAGAAAGGGCTGGTGGATGTTGCAGCGAGGAGAAATGTAATTGGAGCTGCCTTAGTCAGGGCAGCCTCACTGGGAGACAGACATGGAAGCCAAGGACAGAAAAAGATGAAGGAGCATGCTTGGTGTTGAACTGGAGTGAGGAAATTCCAAGGAGAGAGAGCAGCAAGTACAGTACTGAGTGGGAGGGGTAAGACAGGCATTTGAGTTAGCAGTGGAGAGTGAGTTAGAATAAGGAGTCCATTGGCAAATGGCTTTTCAGCCATTGTGTGACTTTGGTTTGACATTCAAATTCTTGGAACCATTTGATAAGAAGAATGATACACTCTCCTTCACATTTTAGATGCAAGTAGCTTCTGTGTTGGAACATATTTAAGGAAGGAAGGCTGGGATTATAAAGGCAATTACGAGGCCTCTGGAACAATCCTCTGTTACAGAGGACTGTGACTTACATCACTGCAGGCTTAAAAGGCATTAAAGTTGCCCTGGCTAGTGTTGCTAAGTGATTAAAATGCCAGCCTGTGGACCAAAGGGTGCTGGATTAAATTCCCAGTCAAGGACGCATACCCAGGTCACAGGTTCAATCCCTGACCCTTGTTGGGGAAGGTACAGGAGGCAATCAATCAAGTATCTCTCACATTAAAATGTTTCTCTCTCTCCTCCCACTCACTCACTCCCTCTCTTCCACTCTCTCTAAAAATCAATGGAAAAAATATCCTTGGGTTGGGATTAATAAAAATAAATAAATAAATAATAAGGAATTAAAGTTGTATTTATTTTTTGTTTTAATTCAAAATGTTTTCAGCTTTTTGAGATGTAATTGACACATAACATTGTGTATGATTAATGTATAGAACACAGTAATTTTGGGTGTATATACATAGCAAAATAATTATCATAAGTTTAATTCACATATCCCTCACCTCATATAGTTACATTGTTTTATGTGTGAGAACTTTTAATATATTTATTTTTATTGATATTTTTATACAGAGAGGAAGGGAGAGAGATAGAGAGCTAGAAACGTTGATGAGAGAGAAACACCAACCAGCTGCCTCCTGCCCACCCCCCACCGGGGATGTGCCTGCAACCAAGGTACATGCCCTTGACCGAATCGAACCCCGGACCTTTCAGTCTCCGGACTGACGCTCTACCACTGAGCCAAACCAGTTTCGGCTATGTGTGAGAACTTTTAAAATAGACCTTCTTAGGAACTTCACATCTATCGTGCAGTTATTAACTCGGTCACCATGATGTCCACTCCATCCTCAGGACTTACTTATCTTCTACCTGGAAGCTTGTGCCCATAAGTGACCTTCACCCATTTTCTCCACACCCTGGCCACGAATCTCTCCTCTGTTTCTGTGAGTTCATTGTTTTCAGATGCCATGCATGGATGAGATCATGCAGTCCTGGTCTCTCTGTTTTCCTTGTTTAACTCAGCACAATGCCCTCCCCAAAGATAAGGCTGTGTTTTCAGTGCAGAGCCAACAGCTTTGCTTTCCGAGTGGATGATGGTGTAATAGAAATCCAGTGGGGCTGCATAGCTAGGACTGAGTAAATGAAATAATGGCGTTGTCGTCGCAGACTGCAGGAGGAATGGAGCAGACCTGGGGGCCTATCAGAATATTGCTCAGATGAGGATGAGTTACAAGTTACAGTTAGAAAAGCAAATGAAGGTGTCAGGAGGCAGTTAGCTCTGCATAAGGCTTTGTAATTTATGGAATCAAATATTTATGGATGTCTTTTCAATAAAGGTCTGGGGCTGAGAACCACCAAAGGAGACTGAGTAGTAGTCAGGATCATTGGGTAAAAACAAAACAAAAAACAATTACCCCTTTACCCCCATCAGGGGATTCCATTGCCCAGGAGGCTGCATGTATTTCAAGGAGAGATTTTTGATCAACCATATGCTGCTGAGGCCCCAGGAGATACAGAATGGGAATGAGTGATTTGACTCACCAAAGAGATCAGCGCTGGCTTGAGAAGAGCTTTCCAGTGGAGAGCAGACCAGCCCCATTCTCTGATCTCCAGGTGGCACGCTTGGGGAGGAAGTGAGCACAGAGACCTCTTTCAGGATTGTTGCAATAGGGCAAGAAGATATACAGGAAAACAGCAGACAGCACAGGAGAGTCAGGAGAATATCCTACATAATACAGAGCTAATATGCAAATGGTCATCCTGCTCTCATGCCCTTGTGCCCTCTTGCCAGGGTGGGGGGACCTGAGGCTGGGCCTAGGGACCTGCAACCCTGCCTTGGAGCCAGGGCTGGGGGACCTGAGGCCATGCTGCCTGCCCCGGTGCCAGGCTGGGGCACCTGAGGCTGCACCAGGGGACCTGAGGCACATCCCCCACCCAGCAGGGCTTGACAAGCATGGGGCCAGCCGGGACTGGGTCTCGCGTGATTTTGAGGCACACACAGGTGGGAGGGGACTTGACTCTGGGTCTTGCAACACACCCTAAACTCTGACAGGAGGGCTATCTTTATATACATTTTACTAATTTTCTTTCGTTTCTGTCACTTGTATTATAGAGAAAGGGCAAATAACAATATTAAAACATTTCCTCTAATTAATTCCCTTTTAATGTGCACAAATTTTGTGCACCAGACCACTAGTTCCTTTATAATAGACATAAACATACCACCTTTGTTTGCTGTATGGGAGGGTCCAGAAATAGGACAACTAATGATGGAAGTGAAAAAGCACAGTTATTGTAGTGATATCATTGAAGTGCAAGGAGGCATCTAGTGTAGAATTAGAAAGTTTTTCTTTTCACGAAATATAATTGTTTCACACATAGTGAAAGAGAATGTGTAGAATGTATGTGCATTGACATAGACATCCTGAAGATGTATTGCTTAAAGTCTGTGGAAATTATTTTGATTGCTCTGTTTTCTCATTGAACTAGAAAACATAGCCATCAGCTCTGATGGTGGGTGGGTGCTTGAGTGAAGGGGAAGGAGAGCTCTAGCCCAGTGGCTCCCAGTGTCATCTGGTGCGTGGAAGGGCCATGGGTTCAATCCCTGGTCAGGACACATGCCTAGGTTGCTGATTCAAACCTTTGCTTACCTGTCTCTGTGCCACCCACAAAAACACTGTAATTGCCTATGAAAGATGCCCAGTAAATTTTGTTGAGTGAATGAGTGAGAAGAAATTTTCCTAACTTATTTTACAATTTAATTTCAGTACTTTCTTAGAAAACATATAATTCTCCTATTTTCTCCTATTCACAGTGTGTCATTTTAATATCTCAGGATCTGCTCCTACTAATATGAAACAAGCCTTTCACCAAGAAAATTATTTGAATACATCAAACAATTTTTGAACCAGTTCATTATAAACTATTAGATATCAGAAAGTGGAGTTTTACTTCAGTCATATTTATTGTGTTATTTTGAGTTAGATAAAAGTCATGGACTCTAGTAGAAAAATCAAATGATGAAGAACTTTCAGATCTGGAATTCTATTGTAGATGTGGCCTTTTATTTTCTGTCTCGCATATAATAAACAGCATTCTCTCAATGCCCAGATAAAAATGTAAACGTGGTAAAGGCAATTGCCTTGGGTATACATTGCTTTAAAGTGTTCTCACAAATGAAAAAAACTCAAATATATAGTAAATATATCGAAAAATATTTGATGGAGATGTAATTTAATTCTAGAAATACCCAGCCTATTTCATGTAGGAAAAAAATAAAAGAGCTATTACACCATAACTATGTTAAGCAATTTGAAAAAATACTGTAGAGCTGCTTTTGGCTTTTGTCTAAACATTCATGGTCTTTTCAAAAAATTAATATTAAATATAGCTAGCATGTAATGTTATATTAGTTCCCAATGCACAGCCTAGTGATCCTTTACATACCTTACAAAGTGGCCAACACGATATGCCTAGTAACCACCTGCCACTGGATGCAGCCATTACAATAGTATTGGCTGTTTCCTGTGATGTCCATCCCCATGACAGTTTACAGCTGGAAGTTTGTCCTTTATGAACGGGTTTGTTTCATTACAATTTTTAATATATTGTTTATTGGTTTTGGAGAGAGGAGGGGAAAGGGAGAAACATTGATGAGAGAGAAACATTGATGGGATGCCCCCTGCACATCCCCTCCTGGGATCAGCCCAAAACCTGGCACTTGCTCTGACAGGAGGGGAGCAGGCAATCTCCTGGTGCACAGGACACACTCAACCCATTGAGCAACACCAGCTGGACTCTCATTTTAGAATTCATCAGGAGTTACGTTTTGGAGTAAAAATCATGACAGGAAATTTTAGTAACTCAGGCATCAATATCCTTCCCTAAAAGCTGCCGTGGGTCAAAGGGAAAAGCTACCGTTCCTATTTTGTGAGAGTGCTCTGTGGAGGGACTCATGAACGTGGAACAAGCTTTCCATTGTGATAGGAGGGAGATTAGATTTGTCAACAGCAAACACAGCCTGCTATTCAGTACCTTAGTTGAATATGATTGTATCATTATTTTGAAATATGTCTCCGTTGTTGTGTATATTTCTTTTGTTTTCATTACCAAAGCCTCGGTGTTGCGAGAATGGCCTTGAAGCACGGCCCTCTATCTCTGTGCCAACGGGCCTTTGGAGACTCCGAGCGCGTCGAGCTGTCGGAGAAGGAAACAGCCTCCTCCTCGCAGCACAGCTCTATTCCAAGGGCGATCAGATAAAACAGGTGTGACCTTCCATCTTTACTTTTAAAAATGAGGCATGATTGAAACATTTATATCTAACGCATTCCTTAGGAGAGGCCTTGCTGATAACAGGGTTTTAAGAGATTGACTCTCAGAATAAAAACAACGTTGACCTTCAACTCCTAACTTCGAAATGCCTTTGGAAAGGAGCCTTTGAAATTTCAATAAGGACCTTAAAAACTATGTCTAACATATAACATACATTGACTGGATATGTTGTTTTATTACAATAACGAAATTGGGTAGGACTCAGGTGTGTTTAATAGCTGCAGATACTGTTTCGTTAAATAAAAAGTGTGGCTCAGGCGGGCAGGCACCAGGCTGTGAGGATGCAGCGAAGCCTCCCTTCGGCGCTGAGCTGGGAGGGCCGCAGCCTGCTGGGAAGTGACTCGGGGCAAAGCCCTGCCCTGGAGGCGGCCTCCGAGAGGCCCGGCTCCTGTGGGAGAAAGGTTTTGGGCAAATTCCAGGTCTTCACCAGCCGACAATAAACCGGAATGTAAAATGAAGTAAAATGTAATGTGTGCCTAGACTGGAAGAAACTGTGATCACGGTTTCTTTAATAAAGCCCAACTTTTAAATAGCCTTCCATTATGCATGAAAAAATACAATTGTTTATGTGAAATAATCATATTGTTTATCAAAGACATTTTGTTAGATATAGTAAAGCATAACTTTGCACAGTGGCTAGTGTTTCCCAAGCTTCTCTTTCAAGAACCAGGAGCTACTCAATTATAAAACATAGCAACGATGGCCAGCCACGTCTGGAAGGTCAAGAGGAATGCTCAGTGTGAAAGGTGGCACGGGTTATTAATTCCCAATCTGAGCTGTCAAGCAAGGCCGGAGCCGTCTTTTACTGCTGTCCCCATAGCTCCCTTGGCTACCCCCGATGGAAACAGTCCATCTAGGTGACTGCCAAGAGGGTAACCCCCATGGAAGGACTTGCCAAATGTGAGGCCTTGATTAAATGAATGGCGAGAGGGTTCCCTGGGAATCGATAGTTATGTTTTTTCATCAGACGAAACAGCCACCTTGGTGATGGCTGACTGAATCTGATGGTCAATCTACTCAAGGTAGGGCACCTATGGGCGTGGCATGGCCTGTGAGCGCTGCTTGGCAAGAAAGCTTTGCGGAACCAATCAGAGCTGTGTTTGTGCCAACGTGCTTCTCTCTAACATTCGGGTTGAGATATGAGAGGGTTGTGCAGCTAAGAGTGAGATGGCACTGGGCAGAAACAAAGGCACCGGCTCTGAGAAGGCTGCTGCAATCCAGCTGTGACCAGGCTAACACATGATGATGCCAAATGGTGAATACAATCCAGGCTTTGGGTCTTATTAAGAAATCGGTTAGTCTTTTAGCTGCAGTGCTACCTTCCTGCCTTTACAAGTTCCTTAAAATCCCCACTGCCAATAAAAATGGGCAGCAGGTTGTTAGAGTATTCCTTTTTCATAGCACTTATTCTTACCTTCCTTAACTCCCATTACTGTCTTTATAACTCACTTTAATACTGAAGAACCTGCAAGTTTATCCACTAACATTCTGTAATCTTGCATACCATAATTCTTTGGGCCAGAAAGGTTAGTCAAACAAAGAAAATATACTACCTCAAAGACATAAACACAGAGTCTGTGACTCCAAATCCCATTGCTGTGTATGTCCCCTTATATGCCACACACATATCATTAAGCAACAGACATTGCAATGTCTATTTAAATTTATGCACTTACATCTAACAAAGAAAGGTTTTAGTGCCACCCCTATTTTCCTTCTCTTGTGAATTTCACTTTCTTCCCAGTCTTAGGGTAAATAAAGACTACACCGCACTGAAGCTGATTGGATGATTCAAAGAAACGCACTATGCTTAGGGCCCAAAGGGGCTCATATTAGCTAACTTTGAGATATCTGAGGATGCAGAGAGAACTGGAGTATCCCCAGAGCACTAACATGGAGTGCAATCAAAATGATCGACTTTTGAATTCTAACACACATACATTACATACCCACATGATTAGATTGAAGTAAATTTCATAATAGTTTAGGGAACAAAATTTGTCATAGTTGTAGAAAAATCTTATAGCTTATATTAATAACAACTTTTAAAAATTGTCTGTCATCTGTTCTGGACTGAATATTTGTGTCCCTCAAATTTATATGCTGAAATTTTAATCTCCCATGGGCTGGTCTTGGAAGGAATTTAGGTCATGAGGGTGGAGCCCCCATGAATGGGATGAGTGTTCTCTTAAGAGACAGAGGAACCCTCCCCTCAGTTCCCCCCACCCCCCACCAAATGAGGGTATTGCCCTCTGCAAGCCAGGAAGAGAGCGAGAGAGCTCTCACACACCAGATCTGCCGGCAGCTGACTGGCTCCCAAACTGAGATCAATAAAGTTTTGCTTTTAAGCCACCCTGTCTGTGATAATTTGTTTCAGATACCCACGCTGACACCATCTGAGCTGTTCAGCACACAGTCCAGGCTCTTGGATTATAAGGATTATGAAAGAAGCCAGATAGAAGCTCTGGCTTCCCCAAGGAAATGTGTAGGGCATTCCCATCTGCCCCGCCATGACAGCCAAATAGAGTGCCTGATACACAAATGCACAGTCCACACAGGGCCCTTCATCACGTTCTTTCTTGTGGGTAGTTAAAAGACTCTCCTACATATACATTCTGTCTAAAAAAATGCAGAATAGCACTCAAGCAGAACTTTTGAGAACTGCTTAAATGCCCTCAAATAATGTGTGTGTTTTATGTACCATGGTCCTCTGAGGATGAGGCGAGGCATGCACATCTTGATGCTGCTGAAGGCTCACAGGGGCGCGCCCCTGGGGGAGAGGTGTTTTGGGCTCTGCTGCTGTCTGTGCTACAGCTGCCATGGCCCCATAAAAGAGAAATGGTCCTGTCCTGAGCTTCCATTGCTAATGTGATCACATGGGCTGTGGAACATTTTTTTTTTTTTACATGTACGTCCCTATTTTTTACACTCTGAAATGTTGAAATTCTGAGACTCATATTGAATTGAAATCTCCCCGGAGGGCCATTGTGTGGATGAAAGAAAATGGATCCATGTAACATTCCGATTCCTGAGTGTGAATCTGTGTTATCGGTCTATATAACCCATTGAAATGTAATGGTGTACATTTCAAATTCCTAAACGTTCTTCGGTCAGTTTTAGGAGGAATAGACACATGATGGTTGAATTTGTTTTACAAATTTCAGCTAACTAGTTTCCTCATTGGTTTTGAGGGCATTCTGGTCAGCTTTGCTAGGGACGCGTGGCAGAATTAACACCTCTCACTTGCTTTGGAGTGAAGGCAAAAGATGACTGTTTATTGAAGGATAATTTAATGGAGCCAAAGAATGTCTCTTGATGAAAGAAAAGTATGCTTCAAAGTTTCCTGCATGGTACTGGATGTTGTCAGGTTGGATGCTGCTTGGCATAAATGAGATTTCTGGAGTAGCTATCAGGGAAGAAATAGCAGTGTTAGCGAATTTTAAATCCACAAAGGAAAGGAACTGGATTTCACCGTCTGTTGTGTCATAAAATTCCTCCACAATGTGATAGGAAATGCAAATCTGACCCAGTTCAGTTCACTAAATCCACTATTTAAAATGACTGTCTCTAATAGGAAATCGGTATGCAGAGTACACAAGAAAACAATAGAATAAGAAAATAAAAAACAAAAAGTACACTGAACAGGCAAACCAGAATAAAAACAGCTTCACCAGTTTCCTCCTAACTAATGGGTGACTTTGGGTAACTGGGTCAGGCTGGATTTGAGCAATGGCTGGGTGACTGCCTCCAGGAGCCGGCCGCTGCCTTCAGGACATCTCCCATGGGCACCGCTTTGTGGAAATAAACAGCCTCCGGCCTGGGCCGTTCTAAGGCACCGACCACCCCTTACCAACAGATAGAGGGTGGCCTTCTCTTAGACACGTGGTCATGTTGACTTAGGATCCCCAGGGCTAGTAGAGAAAATTTAAGGAGCTTTATACGTATCTGTATTGCAGTCCTGAGATTTTTGTTACTAAGTTATTGAAGGTTCAGTTCATTAAATATAAGATTGTGCCCAACTGAGACATATGAAACCCACACTTCATATAGTCTCAGAAACATATTTTCAGAGTTCTGTGAGTTGTTTTTTTGTTTTTGTTTTTGTTTTTGTTTTTTAAAAGAAATCCACATCTTATTTGATTTGGGGAAGCCCGGTCTTCATTAACTACTACAGGCCCTGTGTGTGAAATTTATGCATGGGGGAGGGGTCCCTCAGCTTGGCCCGCACTCTCACAATCCAGGACCCCTCAGAGGATGCCCAACTGGCAATTGAGTCTCAATCCCGCAAACTGGCAGTTGGACATCTCTCTCAAATTCTGGGACTGCTGGCTCCTAACCACCTTTGCCTGCCTGCCTGATCTCCCCTAACTGCTTGCCTGCCTGCCTGCCTGCTGGAATGTCCCTAACCACCTCTGCCTTGGCTCCCACCACCATGGCTTCATGGGGAAGGATATCTGGAATGACTCCCGGAAGTTCCTTTGGCTTTCCAGTCTAATTAGCATATTATACTTTTATTACTATAGATTGTTTTACAGTATGACTCAAGAATAAACTGCATGACATTACCAATGGATCTAACCTATTTTTCCCCCTTTAATTTAATATCTACTGAGATGCAGTTTTCCTCTTCAGAGGACTCTGACTCTCTCTCCACCTCCTGGTTAATTGGTAATTAATGACTACCTTTCTCTCGCTGTTAGGTAATGAAGGTGTTCTTTAAGAAGCATCTGTGAGGCATGAAGAGGTGCTGCCTGAACACTCTGGCAGTGAACAAACCATAAGGCCTCCCTATTTTCAATGACCCCCCCCCCCCGCGCCACACACACACACACACACACACACACACACACACACACACTGGAAATGTGCTCAAAATGGCGTTTTTAAAATTATGTAGCATATATTGATAAAACATAAGCAGGTTTCCCAGGATGATTAAGTGAAAACCTAATTTCCAGGATGCTAAGAGCACTTTATAAATATTTATGTGGTTGGTCACCCCCATCTCCACAGGGAGCTGATTGTTAGTTCATTCTGGAGGGGCGATGAATCTATTCCGCCATCCGTTCCTCCGTCTTGTCCTGGTTTAATTGTTTCCTCCCGAAGCCGCAGATGCTCCCGCTGACCCCATCTGCGGAGATGACCCCGGGCCTCTGGGTGGGAGAGTGGGGCTTGGGGAGTTTGCTCACAATCTCTGTGTGAAACAGACTCGTTTGTCTTTTAGCCTTCTGGTTGTAGGGCTTATTGACCGTGATTTACAGTTCCCACCGAATTCATTTACATCTGCCTGCTGTCTCTGATATCACTTTGCTATTATTATTTTGTTAACCTCCCTTTCCCCAACTCCCTGGCCATTGGTTTCCCTCTAGCTCATTTTCTCTTATTTTCTCACTGTACAGAGTTCATATTTTTCTATATATCAACTAATGTCAGGGGTGGGGATGACTGAATTTTTTAGCATCTTCACTAGGAATACTGTATTCCATCCTTTCTATGTCAGGAAGAACAGAGGGAATCTTTATTTTATGCTTATTACCATTTCTTCATGCTAATGCTTCTTCCCTGGATGGTTCGGGGTGAAACACACATGTCTGCGGTGGAAGTAGCCCTAAGGTGGAAGTGACTGTTCTGCTTTAGAGACAGAAGGTATATCACCCCAAATGTTTGCTTCAGATTCTTTGCACAGACCTCCTCACCCGAAAGTTCCGAACTGGACAGACCTCTGCAGGAACGACTCCCGGGGGCTCGTCTGTTTCTCCTCCCACCCTGATGGAGGTCCGCACAGAATCCGAACGCAGGTGCTTCTCTGCGCTTCCTTCCTGTCACCGCTGTGCAGGTAAACACAGAATATCTGCAATCTCAGATCTTCTTTATTGAGAAGTACAGAACAATTTGAGATTAAATAGAAAGAAAGGTCTAAATTACTACTCTTTAAAAAATGTATGTAACACATGTAGGTCTAGGGAATAACAGTACCCACGTAAAATGAACCAGTTTACTGTTTAACTTTTTGTATTGATTTGGTTTATACTGTATTTCACAAAGGAACTATTCAAATGATCCATAGATTATAAACCCAAAATTCAGTAAAAGATTGTTCACTAAAAGCTCTTACTTACATGTTCAGCGGAGCGGACATATAGGCTTGGGCTGTGGGACGTGCACATTGCTGCACTGGAAACTCGCAGCTCCCACAGACCCAGGGCCGCAACCTCAGGACACGGTCTGCACTTGGAGCCACATGATCTGACGCTGTTTTCAGCTCATTCCTGCGTCCCACTGCTGAAAAGGCCGAAGGAAAAGGAGGAGGTTAAAGACTTGAGGAGTCTAAAATTAGAGGATAAACTACGTAGCTGTTTTAGTCCTGTTGGAAAATAATCAGAACATCCAAATATTTCAATGGGGCGCCATTTAAAAGGCACTCTTTAATGGCAAATATAGGATTAAGGGGAGCACTAGGCTTGGGGAAGCCTCATTGGCAGACTAGACAGCCACTGGGAATGTGTGCAGATTATTAAACCTGCCCCTGTGTCCAGCTCTCAGAGACAATCCCGTGCTCAGGACGGGGGCACAGGTTGTTGGGTGGCATCATGAATGCATTCCATGTAACTCTGATTCCCAGGGCTCCCAACCCAGCCAGCAGCATTTGTCAACCTTGGTCTCACATTCTCCCTCTCATACAAGTTCTCCTCTTTCATTTTTGCCTTCCCCTCTCCCTTTTCTGCTCCTCTTCCCCTCTGCCTACCCTTCCTTTCCTTCCCTTTCCACCATCCCCTCCCCTCCCTCTGCCCCCTCTCCCATATTCTCCCTCCACAATATTGATAGCTCCTTCTTAGCCTCCTTTAGGGATTCCAACCTCAGAGGTTTGAAAGCTAGGACTTAACCCAGAATACTATTTCCCTGGGTGTTTGGCATATTAAGATTATTATATTGGAAACTCAACTCCTGATATTCACCAACACCAAAACTGCCCCTCTCTTAGTGTTCCGGTTTCAGCAAAGAGAAATCACAGCTCCCTGTCACCGCAATGCCACGAGTCACCTTAGTCTCACTGTCGACACACCACCGCAGGCCCTCAGTTCTATCCTCATATTAAATGGCACGTGGATCAAATTCTTTAGCCTCAGTAATCCAAAGTGCATACATTTTCTTTGGGTTGTCATTATGCTAGTATTTCAGTCCAAATTACAAAGTGATGCACACTGCTACACAAACACCCTAAAACACAGTTACATACTATCACATCATTTCTTGCAGATAAAGTTTGGTCTTGGTCGAAGGTTCTCCTGCATGGTGAAAACTATGCCCTGTAAACAACAGCCCCCAAGTGCGTTGTCAAGGAGGAGAGTGAAATGGACCAGCAGCTCAGCAATTCAGGGGCTCATAGTTATTGGTTGGAACTAGTCACATGGCCCCAGGCCTGCCAGACTTGGAAGCTCAGCAGCAGTGGACACGGGTGGATTAGCAGTGCTGCCACACTTTCTGGTAGCCTTACTCAGCTTCTCCCAAGGGCAATGCTCTTTATTTTTTGAGATGCTACATTTGTATAATATTGAAGAGTCAACTTGGAGTTATTTTTTTACTCACTTCTACAAGTAGATAGCTGATTGAATTGGTCCCTTTGGTTTTCAGAATTTTTTACTTGTATGAGCATACAATATTTTTGAAGCCTACAAATAGCTAAAATATTGCATCAAAATTTATATTATTGCAAACACATAGTACATGATATACATTTAATATTGACGTTTTCAATAATACTGTACTACATATACCATTATGGCTTCATAATACTATAACTTATTAAAAATTATATCTTAATATTCAAAAATCTAATTCCTCGTTAAATTTTATTTTCATTATACTTTATATAAAGTCATACTAACTTAATATATTTTATAATGATAAATTATTAATTTGTCTACAGGTTATATTTCTTTATAATAAAATATGTGAAGACATGGAAACTTATTAATTTTTTTAATTTTTAACACTTATTATATAGCTTTCATTTTTAAGGAATTTCTTCTGGACTGGGTTTTATTAATACTGCTATCTTTATAATAAAGATGTAATATGCAAATGGTCATTATGCCATGAAGCATGACCTTGTAAAGACTGGATCACAGATCAGCAGGAGGGGGGCAGCGAGCTACAAGTGGGCGGCAGGGACCTACAGGGGCGCAGGCAGCGAGCTAAGGGGGGAGCAGGGGTAGAAGAGCTACAGGAGGGGGTGGCAGCAGGCAGAGAGCTACTGGTGAGCTACCAGCACACAGATTCTTGCACAGGGCTACTAGTTAGTAAATATTTGAACCAAATATCATAAAATACAATAAGTATTGATAAGTATTAAATATACATTTCATATAAATTCATCTCTGAAGAAGATGATTAGTTGGGCCACATTCTATTGCTAGAATAAATGTTAAATATAACCATGTTTGCTATTATTAGATATTGTTACTTGGACCTTTTATGCATGTGCATCAGTAGAAGGAAGTGGAGAATTTCCCTGACAGGAGTGGCACTCAAAGTTTTGATGACATTACAATTCATTCCCAAAACACCACAAAGTAGTATTAATCAAAATTTATTATTTTTAAATGATTAGCTTACAACAAAAA
This sequence comes from Vespertilio murinus, assembly GCA_963924515.1. NCBI lineage: Eukaryota > Metazoa > Chordata > Mammalia > Chiroptera > Vespertilionidae > Vespertilio > Vespertilio murinus. The sequence goes on along the minus strand of OZ004717.1, from coordinate 46,561,947 downwards.
TAAGCCTTTTATTTTTTAAAGAAAAGATCTAAAAACATGCTGATTTAATAAAATATATTACTTATTCAGGGGTTTTTACTGTTGTTTATCTGAAAAACATAAGAAAAATATTTCACCAGCACTTTTAAATGATAATGTATTATACTAATTTATCTTTATATAATTGGAAAGTGCTGGAAAAAGGAAAAAGAAAACATTTTAAGTTTCAATATACACATTAAGTAAAATATGGCTTGTATTTATTGTATTTTATCTCATACTTTCAATAATTCAATAGGATCTTAGAGCTATAGATTCATTTATAACTGTTTTTAGAAAGATTAATCAGTTCAAGGAAAATAAATTTCATTTATCTCTAAGTCATTTGTACAAACTATGATTCATTAAAACTATATGTTGGATAAAACAATGCTCATTGTCAAACTAATAATCAACTCAAGCTTTCTAACAGAAAAAATATAATAACAATGTCTTAATGCAAATAAATATCAATAAATACTTCATTATAGAAAAATTAAAATTATTTACAAAATAGAATTTGTGTGGTAGAATACTCATCAGAGAGGACAAATCATGTTGGACAAATAAATTGATCTGATTTCTGATTTAATGCTTTATTAAGAACAAGATACTTTATTACTTTAATACTTTATTAAGAGCAATCTGAGTTAGTACTTTTTTTTTAAGAACAACATAATACAATGTATTTCATTATTTAACCTGTAACCACACTGTGTGACCTAACTCATTATTTATGGGGGAGGCCTGCTATCTGAGAATGGGGTCCTTTCTCTAAACATGTACGTCTGTACATCATCCACGGAAGTTTAATTCTGAGGTAACATGGGTTATATAGACACTCAAAAAGTCTTTCATTTCCTCTCACAGTCAAAAATACCTTTGTCCTGGGGTCACCCCCATAATTATTTCAATGACAAAAATGAAATAAAACTAGAACATTAAAATTACCTCCCCTGTTAAATCTCTATAAAATGAATCAGTTTAAAAGTAAGTGAAATTTTTAAATTTTTGAATAGACAACAATAAACAAAACTGGAGGATTTATTTTATTTTGTTTTCAAAAGGGTTTTAAAACCGGGAAGTATTTGGAAATTCCTATTGCTCGGAATATGACTTTGATGGTTCAGCTGATGCAAAGACAGGTATTTGTATTGCCCAGCCCGTCCAGCCTTCCTAAACTCCACAGCACAGGGAAAGCTCATTTTCAAATTGTTTGCTATGCGGGGAGGCTGACATAATGAATTCTATACAAAGTCATATATTTTATAACAACGAAAGCGCTTTCCAATAAGCGGGTCACCTATCATTGCATTATTGTACTAATGCTGCAGTTAAATCTCAAAAGAATTAAATCTTTGTTTCATCTTTTGTTGTCGCACAAACAAGTGTACTTACGAGATAAATCTGTTGCCCCTCTCCATAGCTGCTCCCGCCCACATTTCCCTGACCTTTCCCAGCGATTATCATCATTTGGAAATGGCTGGCTTCCACTGCGCCAGGGGATGTCAGGAAGTAAAGGCCCACGCTATTTAAAAACCCGGTGAGCATTGCAAGATTAAACATAAAACAAAAGAAAAGTTAAAAATAGTCTTTAATTCTGTTCCTCGAAGCTACATCAGAAATTGCATGCAAACTCTTAAACAAATTTTGATCTAATGTTATTATTCACATAGAATTAAATTCTCCATTAATATAGAAGCTGCTGTGATAAGTATTTTATTGTTAAATATCATCAGCCCCCAAATTCTATTAGCAAAAATAATAGCATTAATTTCATATTTAACTGATATCCATCTTACTGAGAAAAATGTACTCATTATTTTATTTGCTCCTGGTGCTAATAAGCTATCTTCTGAATGTGCAGTTCAACCAAATTGAAAAGACATGTTCAAACACATCTGCTTTAGATGATAATTTCTAATATTTTTAAAAATCTAGATGGTTTTCTTTTTGTTTGTTGGATTTTTTTTTAACATAAGCTTGTTTCCATTACAGGATCTTAAAATTGGAAAGTTTTATTAATCAAGATAACAAATGTAGAATAGCTTATTTCTCAGAAATTGAATATGTTTTTTCAAAAAAAGTGCCATATATATATATATATATATATATATATATATATATGATGAGAGAGAGAGAAATAATTGCTCATGTTCTAACCATCTTCTTAAATTTTAATCCTTCTAGTCAATATTCTGAGCCAAAAGTTAAGAAAACTCTGTCAATGTTATTAATATATTTACTGATTGAAAATGAGGTAACTCTGATATGTAATATTGATCCAGACTAAGCTGAAATACTAATACCCCTTTTTAAAATGAAATGTCAATGCTATAATATTTCTTTTATTTAAATATATTTTTAATTTTTTTCTTTATTTATTAAGGTATTACATGTGTCGTTATCTCCCCATTGCCCCATTCCCCACTCATGACCTCACTCCCCTGTTGTCTGTGTTCATTGGTTAGGCTTAAATGCATGCATATAAGTCCTTTGGTTGATCTCTCCCACTTATCCCCACCCTCCCCTACCTTCCCTCTGAGATTTGATGGTCTGATCGATGCTTCTCTATCTCTGGATCTGTTTTTGTTCATCAGCTTATGTTGTTCATTATATTCAATAAATGAGTGAGATCATGTGATATTTATCTTTCTCTGACTGCCTTATTTCTTTTTCTAAAATATATTTTATTGATTTTTTTACAGAGAGAAAGGGAGAGAGATAGAGAGCTAGAAACATCGATGAGAGAGAAACATCGATCAGCTGCCTCTTGCACACCCCCTACCGGGGATGTGCCCGCAGCCAAGGTACATGCCCTTGACTGGAATCGAACCTGGGACCTTTCAGTCCACAGACTGAAGCTCTATCCACTGAGTCAAACCAGTTTCGGCTGACTGGCTTATTTCACTTAGCATAATGCTAAGTTCCATCCATGCTGTTGAAATGGCAAGGATGTCTTCTTTTTCACCATGAGTAGTATTCCCAAGAAACTAGAAACACCAATCAGAAAGGATATATGCACCCCTATGTTCATAGCAGCACAATTTACAATAGCTAAGATTTGGAAACAGCCTAAGTGCCCATCAGCAGATGAGTGGATTAAGAAACTATGACACATCTACACAATGGAATATTTAAATATATTTTTATGGATTTCAGAGAGAGGAAAGTAGAGGAGAGAGAGATAGAAACATCAATGATGAGAGAGAATCATGGATAGGCTGCCTTCGGCATGCCCCCTATTGGAGAACAAGCCAGCAACCTGGGCATGCGCCCTGGCATGTGTCCCATAATGGAACCTGGGACCCTAAATTCTGCTGGCAGACATTCTATCCACCGAGCTAAACCAGCTAGGGCAGTAATAGGCTCTTAATTACACACACAGTATTTTTTTATACCTCACTTCCCATAGGTATATACATCCTCATGGCAATGAAAATGATTCCATCTCTGTCTAAACAAAATCTAACGACCTCATCTCCTTCCACAGCTTTGGGGATGTTACTCAACAGAGTTCAGTATTCTAAGCACGCCAGGACTTTTCATTTCTGTTGCTTTTATCTGAAAAGGGCATCCCTAGATAAAGCTCACCGCTGAGACCTTCAGTTCTTCCAGGACGTTGCTCAAATGGTACCTGATCAGAGAGGTCTACTGTGAGCATTCTTCTGAAATAGACTCCTTGCTCTTTCTATGTCCTTAATCATGATTTCTGTAGTTCATGGCACTGAGCACCACCTGACATGTGATGTTTCTGTTTGGTTGCTTATTTATTATCTGCCTTTCCTTTCATACCAGATTACAAACTCTATGATCTGAGAAATTTCTGAGAAATTCTGTCCAGTTCACTTTGCCCAGAACAGGACTTGATACACTGTCACATTCTATAAATATATATTAAATGAGTGAATGGATTGGATTTAAAAGATAATAATTTTATGTGAATAAAGAAAAAAAATGGTTTAAGACAGGATTCCAGGTTGTGTAGGTGTGACGGGAAAGGGAAGGAGTCCTGGTGAGTCTGGGATGTGTTTGACGCCATCTGGTCCATAGGTCTGTCAGCTATTTGACTACACACTGAGTGGCCAGACTATTATGATCTCTGAACGCATAATAATCTGGCCACTCAGAGAGTGTGTGTGTGTGTGTGTGTGTGTGTGTGTGTGTGTGTGTGTTAGAGGCCCAGTGCATGAATTCATGTATGGGTCAGTGGGAGGTTGGCCGGCCTTCTTGCTGGTCAAAATCCTGGTTGAGGGGACAATTTGCATATTAGCCTTTTATTCTATAGGATATACTCCGAGTGGCCAGATTGTTATGTGTTCAGAGATCATCCTCATCTGGCCACTCAGTGTGAATTAAGAGCCTATTAGAGAATTTCTCAAATTGGATGTTGTTCTTAGCTTTGTCACTGCCATGAGAGATCCCATTTAATGGTTTTAGATATGACAATAGCATTGTTGGATATCACTGTCCCCCATAAACCCAGATAGCACTTAACCGAACAATATAGCTTATTATCAAGCAAGAATTTTAGGAAACTAGGCAATTTATTTACTTATTTTCCTTAAGTGTCCAAATTTTAAACCTATATTCCTAAATAAGTAGTTGCATAATTGTCGGCAGGAAAGATAAAATACATTCCATAATATCCTTATTTACCTATATTTCTATCTCTATAAAGAGCCAGGAAATTTTAAGAGATGATTGCTATACTGCTGTAAACATTTCCTTTTTAATTTTTTTCCTGTGTGCGCGTGTGCACACACACACACACACACACACACACACACACACACACACACAGATTTATACACTTCAACACAGAGAAAAATGTGACTAAAATTTCAGAATATAAATAACTATTGTACTTTATATTTGCCCTGAATACCAAGCAAATTCTAAATTAAATAAAATGGAAGAGGAAAATTAAAGAATAGTTAATAAAACTAGGATCCAACCACAACCTCAAACTCTAAACTAATAAGATAGCTTTTCAATGTGCTTTTGTTCAGAGCAAGCTAAGGGGCAGGGCTGAGGACTGATGCATTCTCCTGCAGCTTACACGCAGCAGTTAGCGGCCTCCATAGATAATCCCTCCTGAAGACAGAAGCCGTCCATTCTTGCTGTTCTGTGGGACTGCAGATGGGGTGCGGGACCTCTGCACTTGCTGAACCCCTCACTTTAACTGGTGACCGGATGTAAAGGGAGGAGATGTGGAGGAGAAACCCATGCTTTAGCTACCATGTGACCAGTTGAAGAACAGACCAGGAGAAAGGTTTTGACAAAAAGGTGATGCAATGAAACCTCCAGGGCAGAATGCAGTGAGAAGCGATCTGAAATAACTACCATTCATGACAGCGGTCAGCCCAAGCTGTGGACCCGGTCCCTCTCTAAACAGCCATGGGGAGGGGCTATGGAGAACGCATGCCCACCGTTCAGAAATAACAAATTACCATAAAGTCACCACAGTGCCACCGTGCCCTGGGCAAGGCAATGGCAAAGGGAGGAAAACATGCCCAGTCACGTTTATGTAAAGGGATATAAGGTTAAATATGTGACATTTGGTGAGCCATTGATATGGCTGCTAGTTATACCCTGGATACTATTTTTAATATTTATTCAAACACATGAGATAATTTCCTAAAGAGTTTAACTTTAAAACACAGGAAATCCTTGGTCAATGTGTCATTGTGTGTACCAGAAGGTCACAGGTTCCATCCACAGTCAGGGCACTTGCCTGGGTTGTGGGTTGGATCCTTAGTCAGGTGGTATGGGAGAGGATCAATGTGTCTCTCACATCTCTCTCTCTCTCTCTTTCTCTCTCTCTCTCTCTCTTTCTCTCTCTCCTTTCTTCTCCTTCACTCTTTAAAAATAAGTAATAATAAATAATAATAAAACACTCAAAAGCATAATTTTAAGATTAGCATTATCTCCACTTGATAGTAGGAAAATCACATGTTTTGTTTTGTTTTGTTTTTTAGTATTGATCTCCTGACTAATAAATGTGGGTAGAATGTGTTTAACTTATAGATTCTTTGTAAAAATCAAATAAATGTATGGATTTGTAATGACACAGATCTATACTAACATAATAAAGCATTCTTAAACTTGGGGAATTATAACATTTTAAATATTATTCTTAGAGTTCAAAACAAATCTTGAAAATCGTGTAGATTACTTACCTTATTTATATTATCCTATATAATAAAAGGCTAATATGCAAATCAAATAAAGTGGAACCACCAGTTGCTATAATGTATACTGACCTACAGGGGGCATATGCTCAACACAGAAGCTGCCCCCTGGTGGTCAGAGCGCTCCCACATGGGGAGTGATGCCCAGCCAGAAGCCAGGCTCACAGCAGATGCAGATGTGGTGGCAGGAGCCTCTCTCATGGTAAGGATGACTCATCAGTCAGACATCCCCCAGGGCTCCTGGACTGTGAGAAGGCACAAGCCAGGCTAAGGAACTCCCCTCCCTCTAGAGTAAAAGTATATCACCAAGCATGTGGACAGTATCTTATGAGGTTTGTGGTGTGTGTGTGTGTGTGTGTGTGTGTGTGTGTGTGTGTGTGTTTTATTTAGTTCATTTCAGAAATTAAATTATTTGTCAGAATCAATGTGTTGATTATAGCATTTTTTTTAATTCACACCAGTGCTAAGCATGTAAATTTTTTTCTAGGTTATTAGTTTATTTTTGTCTCTGATGTTTCAAAGCCTATTTTTATAGCAAACTCACTAGATATTTTCAGAAATAACAGAACCCCAACATAGGTAGATGAATATTATCACCATGGTTACCTCACTTTTGGGGACAGTAGCAAGTGTAATGTGACTACATTGAAAACTCCTCTTAGGACATTTATTGACTCTATAATGTCCTTCTAATCATTTCTTTTTTAGTGTTAAAATTTGCCAACATTAATATTCTATAACATCACAGTAAAAACAAGAAACAACTAAATCTGTATTTTATAAATACTGTCATTTTTAATGCTAAGATTGGGTCTTAAAGGAAATAATTGTTTTGGTAAAATACAAATTTTATTTTTAACCTGTTCTATTTTATTGTCTATTACATATTTTCCCTTACAACCAAAAACAAAAGCTCTAATTGGACTTATAAAATGTGAAGTGATTGAGACCTATTCTACAGATGTGAGGTTCTTAATCTTTTTATATGTTTCATGCATCAATTTCAAAATCTAATAACTACCATGTTATCTATACTAATAAAAGGGTAATGTGCAATTAGAATGGATAGACCAGACATCTTCCAGATATCCTTCTGGACAAAGCTCCAGTGGTAGGGGCCAAGGTAGAGGTGGTTAGGGTCAATCAGGCAGGCAGGCAGGTAGAAGTTAGGAGGCAGCAATTCCAGATTGCAAGAGGGATATCCAACTGCTGGTTTAAGCCCAATCCCGGATTGGAGAGGGTGCAGGCCAGGCTGAGGCAACTGCCCCATGCACTAATTTTATGCACCAGCCTCTAGTTTTATTATAAAAATTACATTTACTCATAATATGTTGGGTATTCTTTCAATTTGATTACTTCCAGAGCTCACAAAAACATCACCTGTTCCTTGTGGAGTACAGTTATTCATCCTTGCAGAATCCCAGAGAAACCCAAGATTTCACCTGAATGGTCATCCCAGCATTGCCCCTGGACCTTCCAGACGGTTTTCCTTAGAATCTTATCTCCGGGGCAGCTTATTTGGAAGGTGCTAGGATGAGCATGATATTTCAGCATACAATTATGTATTCTTTCAGAAGGTTGGGACTGAGTGGTTACTATGTTTTAGACAATTATGAAAAGTTTACAAACAACTGGTTATAGCATCAAGCCGTTAATGTTGAGATAGAACTAAGGGATATCATGATAAAAATTCCTGGGGCCGAGTCCTCATAATCAAAGCCATCAAAAACCTAATGAGCTCCTGATTACTATAGATATTACAATGGAGAGAATACAGATTGCACGATTTTTGTTCCCTATAATAGTTAGGTATATAAAAGATATTAACTTCAGATGATGTTACTTGAATTTCATATTTTGTTTTGAATCTAACTCAAGCTTGAAATTAAATCAGAATTTCAAGACTTCTATTCCTTGTGAGAGGGGAAACTTTCTACAAATATCTTATGAATGGAAATAGTCAAGGTTCACACAGCTCTATTATTAAAATTGTTGGCAGGGCTTTCAGCCGATTTCAATTCATGCTGTTAAATTTCTGTACTTGACTTCTACATGCTTCAGGTTTAAAAAAAAACAAAAACTAATTTTTTATGCTCTGAAATCACTTGGCATAACAATTAGCACCTTCCCTATACTTTGCTCAGTAAAACAAGCCAAAAGCAGCAATAATATTCAAGACTACAGGCCTGGTGCATGAAAATTCATGCACTGGAGGGGGATCCCTCAGCCTAGCCTACCCCCTCTTACAGTCCAGGAGCCCTGAGGTGTGGGAGGTGACCTAGTGATCAGTAGAAGGTGATCACCCCTCTGCTGCTGCCACTGCCAGCAGCACAATCCTCAGCCGGCCCTGGTTACCTGAGCCTTGGGCTGCAATGGGTGGCTGAGCAGCTGTCATCCAAGACTTGCCTGTGCCTTAGATCAGCCCTGGGCAGCTGAGCAGCTTGGCAACCAAGGCTTGCTTGCACCTCAGGCATCAGCTGGGCAGCCACCATCCAAAAATTGCCTGCATCTCAGGTGGCAGCTGGGCAGCCAAGATATGAGATACAGGCAAGCCTCGGGCATCAGGTAGGCAGCTGACATCTGAGGCTTGCCTGCACCTTGGGCTGGCCCTGGACAGCTGGGGGAGCTGAAGGGACTGGGGAACTCCAGAGACAGGTGCACAGAGTTGCTGGACCCATGCCTGCCGCCCCAGCAGGGCTGAGGTGACTGGGAGCTGCCATCTTGTGGCTGTGGGCACTGCCATATTTGAGGGTATGGCAGTCAATTGCCTCCTTATTGGCTGTGAGCACTGCCATCTTTGTTATTGTGTGATGGTCAATTTTCATATTCCGTCTTTATTAGATAGGATAGCTTGTCAGGTATAAAACAACATCAAATCATTTTCATTAAATAATTTAACAATACATGTGATTTCATGATATAAGATCAAATTATTATATACGACAATATTTTATCACATTGTTAAAAGACTGGAATATTTTTGAAACAAAAATATGTACTTGTCAAAAATCATAAATATCATCAATGTGCACATTGAATATAATTATGCCTGTCCAAACATCCACCATGTGTTGATTAAAACACATGAGCATATAATTATCTAATTACTTTGACTTTAGATTTGTTTTCCTATACTAACTACTCTGCTTTATAATAATTTCTGAAATGTGTCAGTGTTTTAGTGCTTTCTGGTGTGAATTATTTGATGTTTATTTATGTTAGATTTTCAATTAAATACTTTCTCAAATGTATTTATCTGTAAGGTTGTATTTAGTATGAACTCTCTGAGGGTTTTAAGGTATGCATTGATGTATGTGTCTGGATTTATGCCAATACAATTCAGTTTTTATTATTATAGTTTTGGAATATAGTTTTCAATTAGAAAGGTGAAGCATTCAGTTTTGCATTTTCTTCTCAAGATTTTTTTTGCTATTTGGGGTCTGTTTTGGTTCCAAAAATCCCATCAGATGTCATGTATGGGGAAAGATCATTGTCCATGGTTCCTGGTATTTGGCCTCTAGATTCCCAGAATTTTCTGAGTACAGGGCCATATTTCTTATTCATAGTGGTTTATGCTGGCAACGAAGCTCACTGCAGGTCCCTAGAGAGCTCATGGCAACAGGATGACTCAGATGGGGCTGCTCATGGTAGAAAGGCTAGCCCTATGATTAGAGCAGTGGGACTTTGAGCCCTGTGACATCAGCTTGATGGATGCAGAGAGACGAAGACCTAGAGACCAAATTCAAAAGTTTGATTAATGATGCTATTAAACATGTATATATAATCAAATCCCCATCCAATCACAACTCTGAGCATTTAAGCTTGGTGAACTTCACTGCTTGGCGATCCTTTGTGTATGGTCATCACTGATGTGTCTTGATGCTTACACATCCTGAGTCCACAGAAAGAAGACCATAGAAATCTTTATGTTTGGAGCCTCCTAGATCTGGTCTAATATACTACTAGAGGTCTGGTGAATGAAATTCATGCATTAAGGGGTCTCTCAGCCCAACCTCCTCCTCTCACTTACTGGGAGACCTCAGGGATGTCCTACTGATGGCTTATGCTCCAAAGTGGAGCAGGCCTAAGCCACAGTCTGGCCTCACTCTGTGTGAGAGGCGATCGGGGGAAGGCGCCAGCCCCATCACCCGCTGCTGCAGCCACTGCCAGTCACCACAGCCACCAAGGTGTTTTCATCAACATGGACCCCAGTTTGTTCACCATGAAAAAATGACAACTTTCTTTAGGCATTTTCAAGATTTCAAGATGTCTTTCATAAGATATGCATTTCTTTCTTTTTTCCTATCTTCCTTCCTTCCTTCCTTCCTTTCTTCCTTCCTTCCTTTCTTTCTTTCTTTCTTTCTTTCTTTCTTTCTTTCTTTCTTTCTTTCTTTCTCTCTCTCTTTCTTTCTTTCTTTCTTTCTTTCTTCTTTCTTTTCCTCACCTGAGTATATATTTCCATTGATTTTTAGAGAATGTAGAAGAGAAAGAGAAAGACAGAGAAACATCAAAATGAGAAGAACCCTTGATTGGTTGCTTCCAGCATGAGCTCTGACCTGGGCCCTAGCCAGGAAGGAGCCTGCATTCTTGGTACATGCCCTTGATCGGAATTAAAACCAGACCCTGCAGTCAGCAGATTGAGGCATTATCCAATGAGCCAAACCGGCTAGAGCAGGATATGCCATTTCTTAGCCCTCCAGCAGCAGACCTTCATTTTCATCTCCAGAAGTGTGGTAGAAAAACCCTAGATCACCTTTTTGGATTCTTATACCCAAGTTGCTAAGAATATTATCAATGGCATACAGAGAGCTTAGCCAATGAGTGGTCAGAAAAAGGCATTTTCTCTGTAGTTCACACCTATCGCCTATTGCCTCCCATCATTGGCTCTCCCCTGCCAAGGCCAAAAGCCTTGGGATCTGGGCAGTCTCCCCCCTGCCCACCCCCCAGCTTCCTCCAATCACCAGTGCAGCCCATACCCAGTCCGAAAGCCTTTGGCCAAAGCTTGGGGCCTGGCCACCTACTTTTATCCACCTCTGTATATATTATCTGCTAGACTCAACCACTAATTCGTAGCACATGGGTATTTCTTGCTTTCTTCCTTATGTTTTATACAGTTTATCAGAAAGATATACTTTTAGTTTATACATTTATTTTTTAATTTTTTAATATATTTCTTTATTTCAGAGAGAAAGGGAAAGGGAGAGATAAATAGAAACATCAGTGATGAGAGAGAATCATCTATTGGCTGCCTCCTGCATGCCCCCTATAGGCATGTACCCTTGGCTGAAATTGAATTTGGGACCTTCAGTCCACAGGCCAATGCTCTATCCACTGAGCCAAACTGGCCAGTGCTATACATTTATTTTTTAAGTGAAAGCCAAGCATCATGAGTTCTGAGACAAAGAAAACACACTATTAGCACACAAGTCTGCTTAATTTTCAAAGAAATGAAATAACAGAGGCTCCAATATTAGCTCATGTTGGATAATTATAAGAAAAACATATCAACCACTTCATTGTGGACCCAGACCAGGGAACCTAGAGAGTGGTCCCAATCTAATTAAAACCATGAAATCAATGTAAGCATTTAACAATCTGTCTCTGCAACTGAACCCAAAGGCTGAGTTAAGTTCAGTAAGCTAACTGACTGTATTTCAGCTGTGATTTTCAATATGACTCTAGGGTGAGCAGATCTGTAACCAGCAATCATGCTTCCTCCTTCCTTCCACCTTCACACTCCAGTGACCACACGCCTTGACAATTTGCAAATTGACAATGCTTCCTGGGAATGCTGTTATTTTCTGATGACACTGGAGTACTTCTCTGGCCAAAATTAAAATTAAACAAACAACATAGGCAACATGAAGACAGTATATTTAACTTTGCTGTGTAAAATCGCGCAGATCAATGGAATCTAATGTTTTCTATCAATGTTATGAAATTGTGAACTGCTGAGGAAAAAGTAATTGGAACACTAAGAACTTCAAGTGTGCATAATTTGATGGAACTCTTTGAGACATTACTGAGCAGAGGTTGAAAACATATGTCTCTTAAAATGTGCATAAAAACAATGCCAACCAGTAGAAGGACCTCAGATCCAGGTGAGGTGCAGAGTCCTTCGGAACATCCTATGAAATCTTACTCATCACTTTCATAGTAAATTTAGCTTTTAAAAAAACAACATTTTAAGAAGTATCCATATTTATGCCCAAACTGGTTTGGCTCAGTGAATAGAGAGCATCAGCCTGTGGACTGAAAGGTCCCGGGTTTGATTCTGATCAAGGGCATGTACCTTGGTTGCAAGCACATCCCCAGTAGGAGGTGTACAGGAGGCAGCTGATCGATGTTTCTCTCTCATCAATATTTCTAAATCTCTATCTCTCTCCCTTCCTTTCTGTAAAAAGTCTATATATATATATATATATATATATATATATATATATATATATATATATAGTAGCCATATTTAGAGATACAGTAATTTTCAGGGGCTGGGAAGAGAATAGATTTATTTAGCACTTTTGTATATGGCAAGTAAAAAGTCAAAGAATACATATGCATATATGCATAACCCATGGATGCAGACAACAATGTGATGAAAGGGCAGGGAGCAAGCTGAGAGGAGACAAAGGGGAGGGATAGGGGACAATTGTAATAGAGGCAACAATAAAAAAGGCATTTTATTACTAATAGAGGAAAGTTTGCTGGTCTTAAAAACTAGGCCTTTTTTTAAAAAATCTGTAAAACAAGAAAAGAAAAACCTTGCAGAATTTATATGCCCACTAAGTGATTTGAGAATCAGCTTCCTATTGCTAAATATACTCAGTTACTTAAGCTAGAGGTTACTGTCCTTGTAAAATACAGTGAGAGGTGAAATTTGAGCTAACCATTAAAATAAAAAGATATATTTTTATTCTGGAAGACAAGGGGAACTTTGCATATATTTCATAAGTTGTCTCTTAGCTGATTTATTGCCTGGCTCCCATATATAGCCTAGTACCTTCTAACACAATTTCCTTCAATATGTCTTGCTGTCACAGGCATGCTGTTGTTAATTGTGTGCTCTCATCTAGACAAGCTCAATTCTTTCTGGAACTTCACATGGGGCTCATCAACCTAATGAACAGACTCCTGTGGCTGTGTCTCTGATCACCAATATCGCCTTGTCTATAGTCAGTCAAACCCCACCACCTCACATGGGCTCCACTGAGAGTTGACAGGTCTAGAAAAGTGTGGGCACAGGGTGACCCACTCTTTTGCATAGAATGGTGATTTAACAGCGTATGCTTTTTTTAAAACATATTTTAATGATATTTTACAGAGAGAAAGGGAGAGAGATAGAGAGCTAGAAATGTCAATGAGAGAGAAACATTGACCAGCTGCCTCTTGCACACCCCCCACTGGGGATGTGCCCGCAACCAATGTACATGCCCTTGACCGAAATCGAACCCAGGACCCCTCAGTCCACAGACCGACGCTCTACCACTGAGCCAAACCGGTTTCGGCCAGTGTATGCTTTGTAAGTAAGATATTAGACCTGATTTGAAGTCATCAGAAATAAAACATCTTGTTTATGGCAATTAGACCCATTGAAATTGAGGCATCTCTGCTATGCTAAGGAGAATAAAGCACGTGAAGTCTGAGTCATGTAGACATATATAAATTTTAGTTTATAATTTGTACAAGGAAATAGAATTACTTCACATGTTAAGGATTGTAGTCATGTGTTAAGGATTTCATTTTAACTCACTTTTCATGGGGGAAATAGCAAAAAAAAAAGGAGAAATCAAGTAAAAATGATATACAAATAGACATGATACTGACTTTCTTCATGAGGAGGAGAGACATTTGAATGTCCATCAGAAATAACTCATTTGCATGTCCATGGATGACAGTCATTTTGCATTTCTACAAGCTAACTGGAGCATAAAAAGCTGTAAAATACCCCAGCAGTGTGGAAAGAATGGAGTCACCTATAATGATGTGTTCTAAACAATGCAACTTCCCATGAAATATATCTAGTCCTTATTTTTGCTTATTTCAATTTTTATTAACTCGCCTCTTTATAATTCAAAAACTATTTCAATCAAAGGTTGCTCTTGACCAAAAGTCTATGACTTACATAGATGGAGGCAGAATGTTTATTTATGGATGCTTCTTCATAAATTTGCTGGAGAACTTGATAGACCCCAAATCGCACTTATAAAAGCTTCCACTATTTGCTCTCTAGACTCTAAGAAAACAAATCTAAGAAAAATCTCCACCAGATTGATACCTGATATACACATGAATTCAGGAGAATTTCTTTCATCTCAGGGCTTCTGAAATACGAAGGTTCCTCCCCTGGTAGGGAGTGACCTTTCTCCATCACTCATAAAACTGAGACCCTGGAAGTCATGTGAGTCTTTATGAGAGGGATTTATAGGTGCTGGCTCCCAATAGTCAACCTCAAGTAGTTTGCTCTACCTGATTCAATGAACATCATTTTCAAATATGATATTATTACAGGAATGGCATTGGTTGCATAGTCATTTCAGCCATTCCAATTTAAAAAAAAAGATCAGATACTCAATAACCATATTGCCATATAAATCAAAGATACTCAAGGTTGTATTTCAGAAATGGGAAAGGCGTTGTCAGTTAGAATAAGATATCATTTAAATATGTTTTATTTTAATATAAAGAACTGACTACTCAGTAGGTATGATTTCCTGGTTGCTTAAGAAGTGAAGAGATTTCCTTATACATTTGTAAAATGCAGCAGTACAATAACATCAACGTTCCAAATAAATAAATATAAATACCCTTTAGTAGTTCAGTCAGTGCTATGTGGTTAATTATTTCTAGGCTCCTCTTGGGTGGTGAGTGGTCAAATGAAGTTATTGACTTCTGGAACCTGAAGTTCTAGGAAAACCTGAGCTTGTGCCCTAGGTAGTGTGGAGGCTTTCTGAGTGATGCCTTCAGTAAGTACCCTAACTCTAGCAATCTGTTCTATGAATTGATGATATCTTAAGCACTTAGAACAGTACTTTTCTACAGGGTTCTGAGACCCTTTTTTGTTTCAGACACAAATCCTGGTCTAGAGTTGATTGCAGAATCCCCATGGAGGAATGAAGCAAAACACAACCAGGTGACAGAGACCTAAGAGGCTGTGATTAATTCATTCCTGCTCATGTTCAAGTGGAAAGCCTGATGAGGAGTTATGACAAGACAGGTGAGACTGACAAGGACATCTGGTAGTCTCTGGGCCTTGCTGGAGGGGATAATAAAGCCATTGCAAAACAATTCTCAGGGACAAGGTCTCTAATCTAGTAAATCTCATTTCAAAGAACACAGTGAGTGCTCTGATTTGTGTAAATGGAAGAACATAAGTTTTGAAGAGGAAAATGTTAATGTATAACATACAATAAACCTGAGAATTATAGATACATGTATATAAGTTATATTATAATATGATATTCCAGGTACATGCCAAGAACATAATAAGAACATTAATTAAGGAGATTCTGCAATCCTAAAATAGATGTTTTTATTGCATTCCATAGGTAGGTCTAATGTATATTCCTCAGTTGAAAACCACTAGCATAGGAGATGCTATATTCAGATTCAAGAAGAAGGGTTATAGACAAGTTTTCATGTTAAAGAACTGAAATAATAACTGGTAATAATGTGCTGGTTTTGCCTTTCACTATTAGGCAAACCATCACTGGCTCTGATAAATATAGCACAATTTGACAGAATTTCCAGGCTAACTCTGTATTTCTTCCACATTTAAAGATATAAAAAAATGAGGGCACTGGAAAATCTCTAGGGACTTATCATAAAGCACCACTTTTACATTATTGATATTATTAACTTTTCCCTATTGAGCTTTGACCTAAGTAAAGTTATGATTTCTTCTGATTAATACCTCTCCTATCCCAGCTTATCCACGGTACCATTCGGTAACTATACTCATTTCTAACAGCCTTCTATTTATAAGGTGAAAAAGTAAGTCTTTGCGATGCTTCCAGAGACAATTGGTGATACCTAAAAATTATATTTTGGTATAAAATTTTCCTGGATAGTATTTTATTTTATTATCAGGATCTGATCTGGAAAAGCCTTCCTCCATCTCCCCACCCCCAAAAAAATAATCAAGGAGATTTGATACTTGATTAAAATAGAATTATGAGTTCTTGAGAAAAAATCCAGTTACCCATCTTATTCATGTGACAATAAAACATTTGCTAATAAACATACATAGTAACATAAATATAAAAACCTTAGCTCTTTCATGATGAAGATGTCTTTGTTTCCTTAAATAATTGAAGGTATGATAGAGCGAACATAAAAACCAGAAAATTACTAAGAGAGAAAAACACAGGTTCTAGGCAGAATGCACAGAATAAGAAGAAAACACTTTCATATTATAAAGTTAATAAACAACAAATCATGAAAACAAGTCCACCAAAATTGGTTAAACTTTGCTAAGATTTTAACATATTTTTAATGTTTTAGATTCAGATTTTCTTATAAAAAAGCAAATAAAATTCATTTGTCAAGTTTTATCCTTTTTTATGCTTATTTATATTATATACCAAAATGAAAATTTTCTTGATAATATATTTCAGGGGTCTGTGAGGTTAGATTAATTTCATAATAATACCAAAGAATACTAATATATGATATGTTTATTGTTGTGTTTAAATGAATATTTTAAAAAAAACAACCCTGTTTCAATTTCAACATTGTGAAATATTGTTTTTCCCACAAAGACAAAAATGTAGGGGAGGGTCATTAAAGTTTTAGAATTGAAATTTGTAGATCAAGAGACCAAATGGGAACACCCACACCTTTTCCTTTAAAAGCAGAGAACATCCACAGTTCTATTTTTATATTACTGCTGCTACTAAGTATAGACTCAACCACTTAAATTGGTTATATATTTTAACCAAAATAACTCACTATCTGCAGGGTGACTAAGTTTGTCCAGATTTTACCAGTGAAAGTCCCACATCCCAAGGCAACTTCTCAACCACAGGCAACTGGGAGGAGAAAGAGCTGACAATTGTCTGAAATATACCAGCATATCAGTGACATGCAAAGTCTAGAGCACAATTTCCTTCAACCTACAAATGTCTTAAAATGGGGGAAATGAGCACATTCATTAACATGGCACAAAAACACATCCTCTTATGGTGTGAAAAAATAAGATGCAAAATCATTTAACTAAGCATCATGCTTGGTAATCAATGTTTCAGTAATATTTTTGTTCAAAATGATCATGGTATTTAGTGATTACCTATCAGTTAACTGAATGTCAGTCCATGGTTTCAAGTCATCTAAATATATTGAATATTGTCTTCAAGTGGCCATGCTACACATTTACACAATGGAGCATTATGCAGCTATAAAAAGGAAGAGTCTCTTACCTTTTCCAACAGCATGGATAGCCCTGGGGATTATTATACTAAGCAAAATAAATAAGCCAGTCAGAGGAAGACAAATATCACATGACTTCACTTATATATGGAATCTCATGAACAAAATAAACTAAAGAACAAAAGAGGTCCAGAGACATGGATGCATGGAACAGACTGACAGATCTCAGAAAGGAGGAGTGTGGGGGGACGAGAAGAGATTAACCAAAGAACATATATGCATATATGCATAACTCATGGACACAGACAATAGTGTGATGAAGGCCTGGGGTGGGTTCAGGGTTGGGTGGAAGGGGCCAAAGGGGGGTAAATGGGGTACATCTCTAATACTGTCAACATAAAAATAGTAATAATTATTATTATTACTGTTGTCATTTAATAATATCTTTCAGAATATTTTGAATTTTAGTTAAAGTAAATTTATAATAAAAAAATCAATAGGATGAATGCTAATTTATTTGACCACTAAATTTGTATTATACCTAACATTGGTAAATTGGAGTAGATGTAGCTGTTTTAAACAAGTTTTATTAAGTTAGCGTCATTTACCAAGTTTAACCTAATTGTTGTGAATCTAGATTCATAAAGTATTTCTGGATTCATTTTTATAAAAATTAAAGTATATTTAAAGCACATCTATGAATTGAGATTAAATTTCCTTAGATTTGTAAGAATTTTAGGGTTATCTTATATAATAAAAGCCTAATATGCTAAGTGTCCAACAGTCAACCATTTGACCAGTTGCTATGATGTGCGCTGATCATCAGGGAGAAAACATTCCCTGACAGGTAGGATAGCTTGCTGCTGGCATCCAGCCAATCAGACTGGGTGAGAAGGACCAGACATATCATGGAGCCTTCCCTTGCATTCTCCCCTGCCCTGACCGTGCACCAGGTAGGGTCCCTTGGCCTGGCCTGTGTCCTCTTACAATATGAGACCCTTCAGGGGATGTCAGAGACCCACAGTCTAGGCTGAGGGACCCCATTGGTGCACGAATCTGTGCACCAGGCCTCTAGTTCAATTTATATAAGCTATTCTTTATTTTCTTAAGTCAACACAAACCAAGTCTTTATAATTTAAGAGCCATCTAAATTATTAACAGCCCTCTGGAGGAACATAAACCTGACCATTCACACAATGGAAGGTGAACCCCATCCAAAGTACAGACACAGGTGTTAGAGCTTCTGGTCCATCATTTCATCATGGTCAAGTACACATCCAGAGACTCAAGACGTCATTGGTCCAGAGATCAAAGAGCTCTTCTCTATCCGATGTGCACAGGATTCATCATTGATTTAACTTTAAATGGGTAAATAAACAAAAATATTAAAATAAAATACATTATAGGAAAGGAAAAATAAAACT
This sequence comes from Vespertilio murinus, assembly GCA_963924515.1. Classification (NCBI taxonomy): domain Eukaryota; kingdom Metazoa; phylum Chordata; class Mammalia; order Chiroptera; family Vespertilionidae; genus Vespertilio; species Vespertilio murinus. Next base: position 46,542,947 of record OZ004717.1, on the reverse strand, counting down.
AGGGGAAAATGGTTCTCTTTTCACATAGCATTCAACGTTGAGAACCAAGAAATGGCATGCATTGTCTCAAACTGCTCACAGGAGTGCATCAATCTCAGGTGAATTATTTCAACTTCTTGGTGGAAGACCTCCAAAACGGGTGAAATATGTATTTTTCCAGTTTTATGAAGATATAATTGACATAAAATTCTATATATTTAAGCAGTGTAATGACTTGATACATGTAGACATGGAAAAATGATTACCACAATAAGATTATTTAGCATTTAGAACCTCACATTTAAGGGTAAAATTATACAGATAAAAACTGAACATTTGTAAAGTATTTAATTAACTTCTTATTAACAAGGAAATTTGGCAGATATTACAACAAAACCAGAATATTTTACTAAGGTTAAATTTATTATACATGAAAATATATTGTATAATATAATGTTATATAATGAAATGTTATAGCAAATGGCATTTTAAAATCAGTTTCTTCACTTTTTAAATTGACATTTAATTCAGTTTTATATTTTAGTCCCAAAATGTATTTGGCTTTTGTTTTATGTATCTTCATATTTGGGCCATTTTATTTACATCCCATATTTAATTAGCATCGCTGATTTTGATATCCATGCTAGTGACTGATGTGCAGTTGACTTTAAAATGTGTCAAACTCTTTAATTCAAAAGACATTTGTCTTCATCCCACCTAGAAATAACACCTGCACCTGGTCACTAGGCAGAACTGCAGGATGAACCACATTGCAAATGTGAGCTTTCTCACGCTGCACATAACCTCTTCACTGAATCCGATGACTGAATTGACAGAACAAACTCTAGCAGATATTATCAAATTCACCCTCATTGACTGGGAGCTACCTCACAGCAGCCCCTTCTGCTCCTTTGCTCTGTGAGTGAAAATAAACCCTGAAATTGTCTTTTTTCTCTTAGTACCACACCACTAATCTTGGCCCTTTATGTATTAAACTCCAGAGGTCAGAAGAGTCACAACAGATCGACTGTTAGGAAGGACATTGGAGGAGAAGAGGGTGCTTTTTATAAAACCACATCTAGCTTGAATTAAGCCAGTTTTGCATTAACAGGGAAAACTGGGGACATGCCAGAAGATGGATTAATTTGCAATTTCTAGTCCTGGAGCGAATTCACTTCACCTTTTCCAGTGACTACATTTCCTACCTGTTACTCTTTTACTTAAGAGTCAACTTGGCCCAGCTGGCTTGGCTCAGTGGGTTGAATCAGGAAGTCAACGTTCTATTCCCAGTCAGGGCACAGGCTCAGGTTGCAGGCGTGGTACCCAGTAGGGGGCATGCAGGAGGCAGCTGATCTGTAGATCTCTCTCACCACTGATGTTTCTATTTCTATATTATATCACTCCCTCTCCCTGTCTGAAATTAATATAAATATATTTTTAAAAGAATCAACCTGATTAACCCAATATATTCAAAATCCTTGAAATAGTACTAATTCCAGCACACATTGGCTAAGAATACAAGTTTTTTACATAAATGCACTTTATTAGAAACATTTTATTGTATATTTTTGAAAGGCATATTTAGAGCATTATGCTTATAAAAGTTTTTTCATCATGTAAATTAATTTAAAAAGACAACCCTTGCTATCAAACCATCTTATTCAGTTAGTAAAACCCCCAAACCATTTTTCAATTTAAACATGTTAATATTCATTTTTAAGAATATTATAAAATGTATTAAAATACATTGAAGATGTTTTTGTGACATACTATTAAAAACACTGAAGCAAAAATAAATATGATAAAATTAGACTAATCATATAATTTATCATCCAAATCAGAATCATTGTAAGAGAGAAAGAAAATACTTAGTAAAAGATATGAAACATTGATATAAAGAGATGCAAAGTGATATTTGGTGTGAAAAAAATCTGTTCTATTTATCTAACTAAATGATATGATGATTGTTCATTTTTATGACAAATTCTAAAAAAGAACAAAAATGTTAATAAGAGATTCTTATGGCTTCTTTTAAAATAATTTGATGTAATATACAGTTAAAATTATGTTATATATCAAGTGAGAATTACAACAGAGGGAGAATTTTTATTCATTATTTGTGTGTAAGTGTATCAAACTAATATAAGAGATTTGGCAATTTTATTTTTATTTTTAATTTTTCCCCTCTAATTTATTAAGGTATTATATGTGTACATAGCTTACCATTGCCCCCCCCCACCTACCATGCATGCCCTCCCTCCCCAGAGTTTTGTGTCCATTGGTTGTACTTATATGCATGCATACCAGTCCTTTGGTTGATCTCTTATCTCCCCCAGATCTAAGCCAATCAATGAAAGAGAAACACAAGACCTCACTCATTTATGGATATTAAAGAACATTATAAACTAATGAACAGAAAGATAGATATAGTGACCGGAAAACAACAAGCAGATTGTCAAATGACAGCGGGGAGGGTAGGGAGACATTTGGCAACTTTAAATAAAAATTATTAATAAAAATTAAATGCAATTCTAAATTTTTCCAGGCATTGCAGCTGAATGTCTTCTATGTACTTACCAGATGAATTATATACTATAAAAACGCAATATGTATAGGTATACAAAAGGCCCGATGCAGGAATCTCATGTAGGAGTAGGCATTCCTCCCCCAGCTGCTGGCATCAGCTTCCCTCAGCACCCGGGACCCTGGCTTCTCTCCAGCCCTGGCTTCATCCAGAAGGATGTTTGGAATGATGTCTGGTCTAATTAGCATATTACCCTCTTATTATTATAGCTAATTCTATGTGTTTGTTATCACTAGGAGGCAAAATAGCAAAAGATTGGAAAGGATAAAATTTGATGTGGATGGGTATGATTTAGAATAACTGTTTCTTGAAAGGATTTTATGAAATAGGTTCCAACTCATATCTATCTAAGTTTTCTTTCTTAATGAAGTCTGAAAGAATTAATGGGAAATATTATTCATTTTTTTGTAACAGAGAATTTAAAGATGTTTGCTAGTCCTAGAAAATATTCACGTTTTCATTTAAAGCAGCAGCTGCATTTGCCTGTTAGAGAAGAATGTCCTTGCCAGGATCGGACACATCTGAGGGATGAGTTTGAGAAGTCACAAAGTAACGTGCAGAGTGGAGGGAGGCGGGGAGCTGGGGGGCATCTTTAAAGTCCTCAGGTTTTTGTATGTGTTTTTTGTTTTGTTTTGTTTTGTTTTTTTTCCTGAAGCAATGGCTGCCCACTGCTGGTGGGAATGCAGACTGGTGCAGCCACTGTGGAGAACAGTATGGAGTTTCCTCAAAAACTAAAAATGGAACTCCCATTTGACTCAGTGATCCGACTTCTGGAAATATATCCCAAGAAACTAGAAACACCAGTCAGAAAGGATATAGGCACCCCTATGTTCATCGCAGCACAATTCACCAGAGCTGAGATTTGGAAGCAGCCTGGGTGCCCGTCAGCAGATGGTGGATTATAAAACAGTGGTGCATCCGCACAAAGGGATACTGCGCTGCTGTAAAAAAGAGGGGATTCTTGCCAGAGAGGTTTCACACTTGGAGGCACAGCACGGTCCCGGGTTCAGCTTTGGTGAGGGCCATGCCCTCCGTTCCGAAGGTGGAAGAGAGAGATCCACAAGGGGATCCGAGGACCCGCTGGAAGGCACCTCTTGGGCGGCCCCGGGACAGGCGGAGCCCAGCGAAGCTCAGGGTGTGGCCCTGGTCACCCCGCATCCACTGGCGATCCTTCTGGTTCCACGGGCCAAGTCCCCGGGTCAGGGGACCACGGAGAACTCTCCTAAGTCAGCTGATTACATTTCAAATTTAGAACCAAATGGTGAGAGTAGAGAATTCCCGGAAACAGTTCCATGTGTGGGTCTCCAAGCGCCTCTCTAACATGACTCTTACTGCAATCCTTTCTGAGTTTCTAGACACCTGGTATTTGAGGTGACAGGGCATTCTCTGTTTTGCTTTGGTTGTTTGTCCTTTGGCTTTCTGCTTTAGGTGGGAAACCTCCACAGAGCGGCCCTGTGCTGATAGAGTTCAACCAGGATGGTAGATTTATATTAATGAAAAATAAATTCCTCGCATGATAATATTTTCTTAAAAACTCTTTGAACACTTCATGTCAAGAGGTGACAGAGATTTTACCAGATGTTAAGAATCATTCAGAGTGTTTTCAACTTTATATGCCTGTAAATGGGTGTGCTCTTATTCAACTACTCTGTCAGAAATGTTAAAAAAAAAGGGAACTAAACTGAAAGCAAAATTAATCCTAGAGAAAACTGAAAAATTAGTTTACCCATTGGCAAGATATAATGCAGAAATACACATTAGGTCTTTATAAGGAGTCAAAGTGGTATCTAACTGGCTATAATTTCTGTCGCATTCAAAGACCTATAGTTAAGAAGGAAAAATATGGGTTAAGTCTAATTAAATGTGCTCCAGAAAAAGAATATGACCTGGAATTAAATAATGGTGATTACCATTTTCAAAGAGTGACTTTACAATATAATTTCCTCTCATTCTAGTTCTACTCAAATAATAAAGTATGTTAGAACGAAAATCACACTTATTATGTGGGGTGTAACTTTTTCTGGAGGCCTCCGACCTCTGTCTTTTTCAGTTAATTATATTTCATAAGAAAAGGGCTATATTTATTTATGTTTATGACATGCAATTGAGCTTTCTATATCCCAATGGAAATCAAAATGTTTGCTAGAATGAGAATGTTTGTGTGTTTTTTAATAGTTTTCACTTATAAGGTGTTAAAGAACAGTGGACATTAAGAAATGAAAAGATAAAAACAATTGGTTTCTAATTTAGGACATCAGAAACCCTAAATGAAATTTAATAGCATTTCTGAAAACACATCGGAGGATCACATCTTCATTTTTCAGTTTCAAAAGTCTTGTTAAAATCTTTCCAATAAAGGCCTTGCACCTGGATCGCTTATTCATTGCAACTATTTTTTTTAAAATAATGACCCTGCTGAAACCGGTTTGGCTCAGTGGATAGATCTGGGGGGGGGGGGGCAAAGGGAGGGGGGTCCCAGGATCAATTCCATTCAAGGGCATGTACATTGGTTGGGGGCACATCCCTGGTGGGGGTTGTGCAGGAGGAAGCTGGTTGATATTTCTCTCTCATTGATGTGTCTAGCTCTCTATCCCTATCCTTTCTTCTCTGTCAAATATCAATAAAATATATTTTTTTAAAAAAGTAAAAATAATGACCCTCTGTCTGCCCTGTGTAAATGACTAAGCTGCTGGGCCAGCCATGACATGATTATTATGAGATTGCAGATGTAATTGTGCGATCTTCGTCTAAATTAGGAAAATAAGCTTTACCACATCATGATATCACTAAAAGACATTTGAAAACACTATATATATATATATATTTACCTTTATTTATGCAAACACAAAACTGTTTGCAGAAAATACTGATAGGATTCTAAATGTCTAAATAGCTTATTAAAATGAACACAAGTCCATATTATACTGGAAAAGGTTTTCTTTAATAACATCTGGTTTTTAAAACTCTCTGTCCATTACCTGGAGAGCATGCTGCTTGCAATGACTGGATGCCACATGAGTGCACTTTTCACATCAGCAGTTTCAGGAAAGTTTCTCGGTCCTTGAATCTCCTCCTTTTCGGGGCTTTCACCTAAAGCTTTCCACCCTTCCTACTGGCATTATTCAGGTCAATGGTATGATTTTCCTATTTGTTTTTCAGTCTTACATGTATCATCCTTTTCTTTATAGGTCATATTTGCAAGCATTACTTTTTAAACTTATTGCTATGTTAAATGAATTTACATCTAAAATTAACCATTCAGTAGTTGAGTTGTCCCTTAAAAAAGCAAAACATTAATGACAGATAAAGCTGCACGAGTTCATTCATTTATTCCCTCTCCCTGCCTTTTCCCCCACAAAGTCTTACTCTTTACGGAGATGTGTGTATTGAAGATAATTTTTAAGATAAAGATAGGTATAAGCCTCTTGGAGAAAACATGAATCAGGCAGATCAATGCCAAAACTAAAATCTAGCCTCCACTTACTTTTTTAAGGTTATATTCACACCACCTACAAAAAAATAGTATTTTATGTTTTGCTATTTGCTTTTTGCCCTACATTTTAAATGGCTTTTTACAACAGATGCAATAAAATGGTAATGGAGTCATCATGTAGGTAAGTGAAAATATTATGAAAATGAAAAGCAACCAAACAAAGTAATTGAGCAAGAGCTTGGAGATGAAAATCCTGAGAGTAAAGTGTGCCTTGAAATACACAAGTCCACACATGATTGTGCATAAATGCAGGCACACAGGCCACCACATTAGAGGTACTGGGAGTACAGAACTTACTGATCTTGGCACCTTATTAAAATGGGATAAAGGGAAGGAGAGGCGATCCCACCAGTCTAGGGCCTCCCTATTACAATCAGGATAACTTATGTCACTACCTAGTGGCATACGCTAAGGGGCTTCATGTTTTGTTCTTACTGCAGCCATAGATTTTCCTAAAGACAGTTCTGTTCCATGAGGCTGGTCATGGCTGACCACACCTTTTTTCAATAGTTAATAAACATTACACATATCCTTATCTCATGATTTTAATTTATCTTCTAAAATCTGATATGTTTATACACATGCACACTTATTTTTAAAGCCTTCTAATATTCCAATGAATAAAAATTGGTGGGATTATTAATATTCTCCTACAGATGAACATTTTGACCATGAAATTAACATTATTTTACATTAAAATTTTCTGTGTACCTGTTTCTATATGGTGTTCAATATGCTTTAATTTTTCTTTGTTAAACAGGCAATGCTGAAACTCATATATCTTTCTATAAACTAAACCCTAGTATTTTGTTTGATTATTCTTTCATGTTTAAAAAAAAGAAGTAAAAATACAGATTTTGTTTTGGTTTATAATTTCAGGATTTTTAAAGTAAAAATATAGACTTTTTCTAGTGAACCAAATATCCCTACTGTCAATGTGTGGCATTTTCTCTTCAGTTTTTCAGATGTGCCGCTTGCCACCATGTTTTCATCATGTAGATATTCCTGAAAAGTTATCATCTATATCCTCAAATCATGATTATAAGTTTTTGAGTGAGAAGAGTTCTGACTTAATACCCCGTCATCTAACCAATTGAAATTTAGTTTAGCTTCTTTAGCACTGATAAAAAATATTTAAAAATAGGGTGGTGGTTTCTTCAGAGACTAGCCTGGAATGGCCATAGGCTGGACTTGGAGAGCCTTGAAGAGATTTCAGAATCCAGCTAACGAAGTTCTCAGAGCCCAGGCAGAAGCTCTGGCCAAACCTAATTATAGCACCAATCAGATTTACACTAAAAAATCATTATTTTTATTAAGGAAAAACATATGTATTGAATTTTCAGTATGTGAAAGAAGAAAACTAGCATCACCAAGAAACAAAAGGGGGAAACCATGAAAAGCATGTTCTCTTTAGGATTTTCTCTCAATCATTATGTTAAGAAATACTTTAAATATAAATTATATAAAACAATAAAAGTGTAGCATCTTCTTAAAGTTTAAACATTATTTTTAGATTCAGTTGATATTACTGTGTTACCTTTAAATATGCTTTAAAAAAGTCAAGGCCCACATCACTTAGATCTTGTAAGTTATAGTTTTGATACCAGGCTGTAGGTAATGAAGGTAATATCTCCATTTTACAAACAGGTGAACTAAAATACTTAGATAATGATTAGTTCGAGATAAAATCTAAAGTTAAAATATACTATTTTCAGTAGTAAAATCACGGTGTGTGTTTTTGCATCCCCACCCTCATACCTTGCCAACAAACCATTATATCTTCAATAATAAATCCCTTATTTTAAACCTTTCATTTGAAATTATAACACAACTAATTTACTTTTAAAACACATTTTATTTTAGAACAGTTTTCGGTTGCAAAATATTGCTAAGATAGCTCAGAGACCCTCTCATATATCCGGCCATTAAATCCTCCCCAATATTAACAGCTTGCAATAGTATGGGGCATATGATACAATTGAGAAAACAACATTGATACATTACTTTTAAGCAAAGTCCATCCTAGCCAAATGTCCTTAGTTTTTACCTAATAGACTCTTTGTGCTCCCGGACCCCATCTAGAAAATCACATCACACCTGGTTGTCTCCCTACCCCCTCTTGGCTGTGACAAATGACTAGACTTTCTTTGGTATTGATGACTTTGACATTGGGATTTGTCGGATGTTTTTCCCATGATTAGCCTGGAGTAATGTGTTTTGGGAGGACAGCCGCTGAGGTGCTGTGCCACTTTCCTTACATCTTGTTAAGGGCATGTGCTATCAGCAAGAGGCATCGCTGTGGAGGCGAAGCTTGTCACCTGACTGAGGCCCCGAAGGTCAGGCTTCTCCAGGGATACTCTGTTCCTCTAGACCCCCTCCTGTAATGCACTCCTTTAGCAGGTGGGGAGTTATGCCTTAAGTCCTGTGGGGCAAACATTTACACACATTTTGGGGAATTTCTCTACATAGGCAATTTGTCTCTTCACCCAATTAATTATTTTCTTAAGTCATTTATGTGGGTGTCAACTTACAGGCATTTATTTTAAAATTCAGGTTGACTCCAGTTCAAATTTTTAAGGAGTTAGCCATTGTCTCCTATATCCTTTTGGCTTATACATTAAATTTTGTTGTTGTTGTTTTGGGCTGATTTTTGTTAATTTTTGGTGTGTGTTTCTTTTTAGTACTTCCTTATTTTATGGCACTACAAAATGATTAAGACTTATTTTCTATATTTTCAGACCTAGTTCTAAAATTACACCAAATTCCACACATATTCATGTTTTATAACTTTTCTGTGATTTGTCATTCTCTCTTTTCCTCTGTCTTCCTCTCAATCCATTGCTTTTAATAGTCTGCCCCCAAAACTTATGTAATTTATTTCTCAATATACTTTCTAACATTTCGCAAAAGAAACATTAACGATTTTTATTTGAATTGAAAAATACAATTACCTAGTCTGCAGATCTCACTCAGAATTGCAACTGTTCCTTTAATATCTTTACCATAAAATAAATAACATTTCCTGGATTCAGATGGAGGCTCACTCATTGCATGGATGTCATTGTTTTTGTGTTTTTTGTTTTTTTTTTTGTAAACTGAAGTACGGAGCAGTTCAGTCTTTTCTTGTCTCCAATGACCTTGTCATTTCTGAGATATGTGAGCTTTGCTTTGTGGAAATGTCCCCCCAATTTGGTTGGTCTAGTATTTCCTCATGATATGATTAAGGTTCACATTTTGGGAAGAAAATCATTGAAATGATGCAGTATATACAGATGATATTTGTTGATGTCTTTACTAGTGATATTAATTTCAATCCCTTGATTAAGGTAGGATCTGTTTCATTTCTCAACTGTAAAGTTATTATTTTTCTCTTTATAATTAAAAATTGCCCTATAGGGGGTAATGTAAGACAATTAGTATGTAATTATGTCATTTATAGTTATATCCACTTACTAGTTTTAGTATTCATTTATGATTTTTTTACTTAAAACTTTTATTACTATGGCTATTGCCAAAGGGTAATTTTCTACTTCCATCATTTATTTAATATTTTAGATTTCATATTTATATGAAGAATGTTGGGCCTTTGCTATGTCTCTATTTATTTATTTGATTATACCAGTATGGACTCCTGAGTTAATAAAAATTCAATGGTTTAAAATCAATTGCCCGTAACAATCTATTTCAATGTTCAATTTGTCCCTGGTTTAGCAAGTGGGACTTTATGATACTTTCTCTATATTTTAATATTTGCAATTGATTGTTATATATGTAGTAGTATCTCAAGTAATGATTTCCAGGAAGTTATAGATATATAAAATATCATCAAAATATATATCCTTTCCTTTCTCAATAAATCATTATTTGAATTACATTAAACAAACTATGAAGCAAGCACATAATGTTAAACAAAATTAGGACTAAAACAATTCCTAGAAAATTCTTAAATCATGTTAGTAATAATAGATATATTAGGAAGAATAATAGTTGTGTTTTAATTTTATTTTCTTAATAAAACAATCTTAAAAGAATTGACTGAGACGATGAAATTTGATTTCTAAATCAGGGCGACATTTTACCATAAAAGCTTTAAACAACGGGGACCTTATCGATGATACTTCATGAATTTCTTCAAGCTCGGATTTCTCTAGGCTTCATCTGGAAGTGACCTTGCACAGCAATGACTGGTGAACTTGGTGGATATCTGTGATTTCTGAAGGTCTTGTCTCTCCTGCTTTCGGGGCGCCCTGCTGAGCTCAGTGGCTTAAGAACAGTTGTGATGACGGCTCCATAGCTAATTCATTATAGAAAATCTGAGATTTCCCCCTCCTTATGGGTGTTTGTTTAAATTGATATATAATTAGAAGGTTGTGAGCAAGAAAGAATGGAAAAATTTTATATGTTATTGCAAAAACAAGGAGTTTGTTATTTTTCATAAGTTTCACGCCTGTGATGTTATGACCAGAAAACCATCTGACTACTCCAGTGACAATAAAAGAGAAAAGGTTGGGAGGTAATAAACACCTTTGCTTTATTACATTTTTCAATAATATATGTTATTTTAATACTTAAATTCTCCCAGATATTAGACATCTAGTTTTTATGAAAGGTATTTTAAAGATATATATTTGTAGGCAATCTCAGCTTTTTCAAACTTCAACAGAGAATTATGATACTAGTGAGTTTAAATAAATATGTCTCTTGTGAAGAGAATGACCTTAATCTAGCTTTCTTGAAGAATATTGAAGGATGTGACTAATTGTTTATATAGATAAACCATCAGGGACAGTCATCTGTGGTAACTGATAAAGAACTAAAAGCAAGAGGTGAGATGAAACCCAGCAAAGAATGCCTGAGTAAGCTCAATGTAACTACTATTTATTAAAGTAACATAGTGTATAAGCAACTCTTAAATTCAACAGAAGTAGAGCTGGACATCCAGCCCAGCGTGGTAATTACTGTTGCACTATTTGCTTGCTCAATGATAAAGCAGCTACTTTTACATTTATTAATCAGAGTCGTTTTCTCCCAACACTCCATGAAATTTTTAAAAATGTATATTATTGTTGAAACTATTGCAGATCCCTCCCCCCCCTGCCCGACCTCATCCACCCTACTCTTGGCCGGTCCTCAGACTTGCACCGCGCTGTAGTCTGTGTCCATGATTATGCATATCCAAGTTCCCTGGTTAATCTCTTCTGGGGCCACCACTCCCCACCCCCTTCCCTCTGAGATCCATGCTTCTGAATCTCTGGATCTATTGTTAGATTCCACATATGAGTGAGATGATGTGATACTTGTCTCTTTCTGACTGACTCATTTCATTTAGCATAATACTCTCCAGGTTCATCCACTTCTACTCTAACCAATTAGAAGCTTTAACAATTGTGTGAATTATATTACAGTGTTATTTGGGGCTTGGATGACATGAAGCTAAAATAGTCACTTAAAACTTTGATTTTCTGCATGTGCACTCTAGGCATCCACCATGGAATAATGGAATGATACAGGTTAGAAGCACAGTGCTTTGTCCTTCTGTTTAAACATCAAGTACCATTGATGAACTATTCTTTCCTGAACCATTGTGAAAGCAAGAATGATGGAAATGTTTGTCAAGCCATTTTAATTTTGATTTGGATTATCCAATAAGATTCTTCAATCAGATATCCAACATGGAAGTTGTTTTGCACAGAAGGGGATTCTCCTTTGCTTCATGGAACTCACAAGGCAACAAGAAGAATAAAAATAGATGTGAAAACGTTAGGAGAAAAGTGCCAGGGGCTTCTAATCTCAGGAAGCTCCATTATATCAACCATTTCACAGACTAGGGAGTCAGGAGAAGGAACAGACCCACATGGCAGTGAACTGGGGCAGGTGTGGGTTCCAGGAACCCAGGATGAATGAGTCTGGGCTTCGGTGCAGAAAGTGCAGGAGTAGTAGGCAACATTTGCAGAGAGAAACAGAGTTCCTGTCTGTGGCATTAAGAGGAAAGAAATGGCATGTGAACATTCACACAATTGTCTATCTCCATTGGATAATCAGACTCAATTATAGAAATGCAGGACATTATAAAGGCAGAGTAAGCAGATGCCACTGTGAGAATGCATCGAAGAAGGTTGCCATGGAGCAGGGGTTGAAAAATGATTTTCTGATGGGCCCCATAGTAAGTATTTTAAAGTTGGAAGTCCTGGAGTTTCTGTCACAACTACTCACACCTGCTCTTACAGTGGGAGAGCATCCATAGACCACTGGTGGCCAGGGATTGAGAAATATTAGAAATAAAGAGAGAAGACACAGAGGTAGATTTTAAGCTGGGAGCTGGGAAGGCCGCCAACCTCCTCTGCTGGAGAGGCAGACTGATGAAGACCTGAGCCACGCAGCACATCTATTTATACTCCGATCTAACAAGGGGTTTTCACAGAAAAACAAGGAGCCTGGGAGGGCCCAGGTCCCACCCAATCCTTCCTCCTGGAGAAACACAAGCCAGGAACTAAGAACATCTCCGCACTCCCAGAGCGGGAGTGCAACTGACATGATTCTGCCAATATCCCGGGCCCAGTCAGCAACAATCTAAAGAAAGTCCAGGTATCTTCCCATTTGGCCTTCTACATTTAATTTAAATGTATAACCTATAACTGTGAATTTTAACAAATCTGAAATATTTTCATTTTTTTACTTGGTAAAAGAATACTTTGAATGAATGCAATATTTGAATCCTTTGTTGGAAAGGAATGACAATTTATAGAATGATATGGAAAAAAACCTGGAAATTAAACTAATATATATGACTACTCCCTAACAGGTTAATTTTACAAATGTAGACAATAGCATTAATATTGGTAATATTGGTTATATCATGAAGCATTTTTTTATTTCCACAGGAACAGTAAAGCAACAAGCAGACTGTCTAATTACAGCGGGGAGGGGAGGGAAATACGGGGGAAATAAGAGATCAACCGAAGGACTTGTACACATGCATATAAGTATAACCAATGGACACAAAACTCTGGGGAGGGAAGGAATGTTTAGGGCGGGGCAAGGGTAATATATGTACACAGATAATAATTTAATAAAAAATAATAATAAAAGAAAATAGTTACCTTCCTCATTATACTTGTTTTTATCAAAATCAATTTATGACTTTATAATATTATATAACTTCATTAAAAATCTATTTATTCCCTGAAAATCAGTTTAATATTTTCTTGGTATGTAAGTGATAAGATATTTAACAACACAGCTTACATTTTTAAAATATATTTTATTGATTTTTTAGAGAGGAAGAGAGAAGAATAGAAAGCTAGAAACATTGATGAGAGAGAATCATCCATCAGCTGCCTCTTGCACACCTGCTACTGAGGATGTGCCCTCAACCAAGGTACATGTCCTTTATCAGAATCGAACCGAACCGGGACCCTTCAGTCCACAAGCCGATGCTCTATCCACTGAGCCATACCGGTTTCGACCAGCTTACATTTTAACATCATGACCAAAGAGTTAACAGCGAAACTTTTAAAAAGTGTTCTATGGTGCATTATTGGTTTTAAAATTAATTTCATGATAATATCTATAGGTTCCATTCTAAAATAAAGCTTTAGATTGATGACATCTAAGATAAGTAGTCTTTTGCAAATAATTCTGCTCTATAGAAAATAAAACAGTTTGTTTCTATTGAATCACATTTACTCATTCCTCTTAGTCAGAGGTCACTGAAGAAAGTCTTGATACTTTATCAAATAGAGGGAGAGAACAGAAGTAAATTTCTGGACATAGAATTTAATTCTTGCAACACCAGGATGAATTGTGTTTCTATAAATATATAAATTTCAAATAGGCAATATAAAAAATGGTAAGCCCTAACTGGTTTGGCTCACGGGATAGAGCATCGGCCTGCGGACTGAAGGGTCCCAGGTTCCATTCCAGTCAAGGGCATGTACTTTGGTTGCAGGCACATCCCCAATAGGGGGTGTGTAGGAAGCTGCTGATCCATGTTTCTCTCTCATCAATGTTTCTAATGATCTCTTTCTCTTCCTCTAAAAAATCAATAAAATATTTTTAAAATGGTAATATTCTAAGATTATTGAAAAATAAACTAGATTTCTTTAATTTTTGGTGTGTCATCTATGAATCTCTCTCTCTCATGTCAAGTATAGATATAATTTCATTTTTTCCATCATGACTTTCAATCAGAAGTGATTTTTGTATAAAGATAAACAAATTAGAATTCTCAAATAAATGTGTGTGTTTTTCTGTCCCAATAATTAAGATTTAAGAAGACATGTAGCATTATGAATTTAATTTTGGTTTTTAAAATTACCCCTTCCCACAAAATACAGATTTGAATGAGCATATAGGGGCTTCAGAGTACTATGGTATAATAAAACCATGGTCTATAAGAATAAAGATAACTTACTTGTAAGGTCAAAATCTATGGACTTGATGTATAATTAGAAAACATATTATATGCCAACTGAAGCAGAGATTATCATGTTTGCTGATCTTAACATCCAAAGAAAATCAATAGCATAAAAGACTCTTCATATCAGAAGCTCTTTCAAGCTTCTAGAATAATTTAATAAAAATGTGACTAAATAATTTTAAAAAGGAGGACATTGGCAACGAACTGGAATTTCAAATAGACCAAGTAACAAATGTATACTTTGTAAGGAAGCAAATAAAATATTAGGTTTCATGGATCTAGAAATTATAGCAGTAAGATCGAAATCAAGTTGTATTGACAAAACACTAAAAATTAGAGTATTGTTTAAACAAGATTACACTTAAAGACATCAAAGCAGAAGAAAGGCATTCAAGCAGTTTAAAATATATTGGATGTGGATGGTAATGGTTGTTAAATTGTACTAAATCGTACGCATGAGCAGCCTGAGAATTAATACCTGCACTTCTGTTTTACTCTGAGTACCTTCTACACTGCACCTGCACAGTATGGGTCAGAGTCTAAAGGAAAAGGGACCAGATGACTCAGGTCTGTACTGTTCGATTTTCATTCTGTTACCATGCCTAGTACTTTTCTAAGCACTGTCTATGTTTTAATATGTCTGATGACTTATTTTTAAAAAATATATTTTAAATAGTGGCCCAGTGTAAGAATTCATGCATGGGTGGGGTCCCTCAGCCTGGCCAGTGATTGGGGCGATCAGGCTGTCTCCCAGCCTGACCAGGACCTGGGGCTCATCGGGGTGGGCTGGCCAGGAGAGAGGGACCAAGGAAGGTTGATAGGCCAGCCTGCCCCAGTTGGGACTGATCAGGGCCAGATGTGGGGTGTTGGGAGCATGGATTGTTGCCTGTGGGAGCATCTGCCCCCTGGTGGTCAGTGTGTATCATGGTGACCCGTTAACCGGTCATTTGGTCATTCACTTAGACTCATATATAGATTGATTTCAGAGAGGAAGGAGAGGGAGAAAGAGAGATAGAAACACCATTGATAGGAAAGAATCATTGATTGGTTGCCTCCTGCATGCCCCACAAAGGGGATCAAGCCAGCAACTGGGCATGTGCCCAGACCAGGAATTGAAACATGACCTCATGGCTGATAGGTCGATGCTCAACCACTGAGCCAAGCCGGCCAGGCTGATAACTTAATCTTTAAATGTAATTTTCACTCTGTCTTGTGTCCAGTATTTGGGGTAGGAAGAGGATAACATAGTGGGGGGAGGAGCTGAAACTCTCCCAGAGGGTGAACAGGAGGCTGTGTCCTTGTCCGCATCTGATATTCAGCCCATGCCTGTGCCACATGCTGCGCCCCACTTACAGAGCAGAGGTACCCTCTCAGCGGGACGGACTCCAGGGCTGCAGACGCCCTTTAACTGCTTTAACTCTGTGGTCAATGCAGCTGAATACAGGGTTTAATTCCACTTGTTTTTCCTGAATGAATCTTTAAATTGATAGCATTAAACATTTTTGTTCACTTTGAAAAGCCAGTCATAGGCTCAAAATCAATTAAATAAATATTTTTGAATATGTTAGGTTAGGTTAATCAGATAATGTATGAACTGAATTTTAGACTATTTTTATTTATTGTGAAATACAATTAAAAATAAGTAGAAAGACAATATCTTCCCATGGGAGAACCAATGTATTCTCTAATGTACATATCTATTAAATTAAGACTAAATTATAAAGGTGGACACATCCAGACAAAGCCTGTCATTTCCTAAGGAACTATATAAAAATCTGATCAGCTCAGAAATGAAATTCTTAGCAACTATTGAGTGTCTCCTTAAAAAAAAAAAAGTTTATTTACTTGGAGTCATTGTCTAAACCTTTTCTTCTGCCACTCAGAATTTTCTTTTCTCTTGAAAAGTATTTGAGTATGACACTTTAAATCATCATTGACAGATTCAGAGAAACAATAACAACAATTTTGGGCAATATTTTATTTCAGTGCCATTGGTCCCAGTAGAGCCGAGACAGTGCTTTATTTATTAATTCTCCTCCCAGCTCAGACAGTCTCCCGTGTCTGCTTCCAGGAGCTGATTTATTGGAGAGCACGTTTTCTCCCAGGTAATGCTAACCCCACTTGCTATGACATCTAGTTTTTGAATTCCATTTTCACTATCTTGAAATTAAATTCACAATAATATAATCTGGCTACAAGTATCCCTTACAAATAAATATAACTGTAACACAAGGGATAAATACAGCAAAAGCAATTGGCAGTGGACTAATATGTGTTCAGTATTTCATTGTTTGGGCAAACATCCACAATAGACATAATGGTATAGTGCGATGCTTGCATCTGTGTGCAGGTGACCACAGATGAGATTTCAGCAAATGTACAGGGATATAGGTTTGTTTAAATTAGGTTGGGGTGTGTGTGTGTGTGTGTGTGTGTGTGTGTGTGTGTGTTGATTGATTGGGAGGGGAAGCTGTTGGATAGTAAACATAAACAATTGAGAAAGAAATCTGTAGGCTTACTTAAAAAAAAAAAAAGATTACATCTCATGTGTAAATACAAATAACCAGTAGCTCCATGAAAATATTGACCAAAATGAGGACATTGAAGAGTTCCAAGTTTAGTTTTACTTAAATTTTGATATGTACTACATGTAATGCATTAACATATTAAATAAAAATTTAGATAAGATTAAATTTAAAAATCCAAAGTTAGAGATTGTTTATTTTTTGCACCTATCTGAATATAATCTCCTGTTTTCTGTAAGCCTTGAAAAATGTTTATTTAATGTAATGAGGGTGTTCTAACTTCTGAAATCTGGGCAACACTCTTCTGTTATGTTCACCATTTTATGGCAGTACCTGGGAGATCCGTATGTGATGGAAAGTTTGAGAGTTTGGCTGTCTGAGCCTCAGGGGCGGGGAGTGACCAGTGTGGTGATGGAGCCAGAAGGTCTGATGGGAGCTCTTGATCTAATTCCAGAGCTGATCAGATTTTAATTCTCCATAGAACATCCAAGCCGTGTTCTCCAACCGGTGCTTTGATATGTATAGTGCCTTTGAGAATGACAGGTTATGTCTGCATGTGTTTGCCTTTATATTTTAGTCTTAATTTACCAAATGTGTACATTGTTTCTCTCATGGGAATATATTGTCTTTCCACTTATATTTTTTACTTATTTTTCTAACAGTAGATAAAAATAGTCTAAAATTCAGTTCCTAAGTTTTCTGATTAACCTAACATACTTTAAAATATTTAATTGATTTTAAGTCTATGACTGGCTTTTCAAAATGGATAAAAATGTTTAATGCTATCAACTCAAAGATTCAATCAGCAAACAAAAGAAACTGAACGGTGTATTCAGCTGCAGTGGCCACAGGGTAAAAGCAGTGCTCAGCTAAGGGCGTCTGCAGTCTGTCCTGCTGGGGGGAAGTCTGATCTGCAGGTGGGCGCAGGCATTGTGGGGCGCAGGCATGGCCATCTCAGACGCCCCTGAGAGCCCCTCGCTGGGCTCAGCTGTGCCTGCTCTCTCTCCGGGAAGAGCTGACCATGGCACGGTCCTCCTAGGGCGCCAGGCCGGCAGAGGGCGGGGAGGGCTGCGGGAGCCAGTGTGAGCCAGGGCAGGGTCTGAGGGCGCAGGGAAGGACCTGGGCATTTTGAAGTGGCGCTTCCCCTTTTTCCTCGCAGGATTGGGAAGGTTGCTCCGAGGGGGATTCCTTTCCAGGCTTCCTTTCCAGACCTGCCTTCTCAGAAGCCGCAGCTGCAGGGCCCGGCCGTGCTCACAACTGAGGTTCGCTGTCCAGCATCTGTGCACAGACCGGCCCACGGGGTCCGGAGGCCAGCTGCATCCTGACACCCGCTGCCCAGCTGTCCCCGGCAGCACCCCTCTGCGCCCACCCGCGGCCACCCGGGTGTTAATCCACCCGCAGGTCAACCGGAGGAGCTGGTCTGAGCTCAACACCATGCTTAGGAGAGAGGCAAGCCAGGGGCTCAGCCTGTGTCCTCAGCACCAAGACCGCCTTCCCACTGCCCTGGGAATCCAGAAGTTGTTTTGTCAAGTTTTGCTGAAGACAGAATGTAGCTGAGTGCTAAAATGCAGAGAGAGAGAGAGAGAGAGAGAGAGAGAGAGAGAGAGCAAGTGGCTTTCTCTGAGCACGACTGCATGAGAATGGACCTGGTGTTTGAAGCACAAATATATTAATTAAATCTGCTGGTATACTATTCACATCTTACCCTCCATCCCAGCCCCTCCCTCCGGTTCTGGGCAGAGCAAACTGTTGCTGCCAGTGCACCAAAAACGCGGTCTGCAGAACTCAAGGTTTCATGCTTGTGTGTGTTTTTTATTCTTGAGTTGTTTCCACTTTACTTGCATTGTATGCGGTTTGACGATGGAAAGAATCATGCCTCAGACTACAAACTTAATACATGGTACACTTACCAATGGAATTTTCCAAACACGTTTTTATAAATGAAGCCTTCCTAGTCCATTCTGATTCCTTCACAACAGAGGTGGAAGCCGATGTCCTGAGTTACAGGCAGAAGGCTGTCCTGTGGACATCTGTGCCCCGGGCACTGCCTGGGGAGCCGAGGAGCCGCAGGGCCGGGGTGGAGCCCACAGAAAGCAGCGCCCCATTTCCAGCCCCTTCCATAGCCCACAGCAAGCTCCTAGCGCTTTGCAGAGAATGCCCCGGCCTGGCCTCCACTGACAGTAAATACGGGCCCACATGCCATGCCTGTGTGTTTATGGAGTGCAGACAGAGGGGCAGCTCAGGGGCCGGGATCGCACCTGCCTGGGCTCCTGGGACTCGGCATCATGTGTGCCCGCGCCAACCACAGTGTGTGGTCGCATGGTCGGTGCTCCCGGGTTTGCTCAGGCTGCTTGTCCAAGTGCTGGCATCCTATGGTTGGCTTCCCTTCTTTGGAGAAAATAGAAATATGCACCACTTTGAAAGTCTTTCTGTTGATGACAGCAGGATGTAGACAAATAGACATCATTAGGCATGTCCAAAGTGCTGACATTTAAGCATTAATTAGATCCGTCTTGGACGGAGCTTGTCATTTGTATTCACTTTTAGATGTAAAAATAGGACATTAAGAAGGTCCAGAAATATAGAGAATCTGAGACTCGGGTTTCTCAGGACGGCACCTGGGGCTGAGGCTGAGGTGGCGGAAGCGCCTCTTACCCAGCTCTGTTCTCCGCGGCAGAGGAGCAGGCCAGCGGGTGCTCTCACTCGATGACCATTTCCTTCACATTTCACACTTCCCTTTCATCAAAATTAATGCCACTGGCTTTCCGATCTTTTCCCGTGTAGTCACCTGTCTGCTCGCAAGATGGGCATCTGCGCCATGAGTGCTGGTGAGTTGCTGCAGGAAGTGTGGGTCCCAAGCAGGAGCTGGATCGTCTTGAAGGCATTCCCAGAAGGTCCTGCTTATTCTAACGTATGTTAACATCTCGGTCCCACTCTATGTATTTAGAATTCAAACTGGAATTCTACTTATCCCAAATCTATGTATTCTTAGCCCCCATTCAACTGTGTATCTGTGTATTTACAGTAGAGAGAGGATGACAACAGAGGACTTTGGGTCTTTATTTTAGCATGGATTCTGGAAGCATATCCTACGAATGTTTTGTGGGGGCTCTGGCTGGGTGTGGGTCATACAGACATGATGAGAACACTGCTCACAGAGTCGGCGCCCCATGTTTAGGGCAAAGACAGGCGGAGAAAGGATGGCAGTGCTGTGTAGGAGCCGCTCCTTCTACCAACTCACACGTGAGAGGTCCACCTCCGTGTGGCCAAACCACTTTAAGAAGAGGTAGAAATAATTTGATAGATGGGTCTCCCTATAAATTGCCTCCTGGAGCTAAGTAAGTTTTCTTAAATAGTTGAGAAAGACGATGCTTAGAAAATTGTAAATCAACTTCACATATATACATTTGTGTCTATATTTATATAGTTTAACATATATGCGATGGAAATGCAAATAACCTAATGAACATATTTGGTAGAAAAGTCAAGTGATTAGGATCAAAGGGGTCCACTCATTCCCCAAGGTCACAGAATGTGTAACAAATCATTTTGGAAATCACATTTATTGAGATGGAATTAGAGGGTGTTTAAGGAATTGACATTATAATAATTTACTTTCTTTTGCCACAGTTTTTTTGTTTGTTTATATTGGTAACAAAATCTTTGATGAGTGGTTCTCAACCTTTCTAATGCCAGGACCGTTGAGTACATTCCTTAATCATTAAGGCATCACAGGGATGCTTTTCTGCCCATATATGTAACACAGATGACCAAGGTATCTCATAGCAGACATTCCATAAACATGACATAAAACAGTTCTTCGCATCTGCCCTAAATGGATTCTTGGTTTGGACTAAACCAAAGCCGTACCACTGGGCGCTTTGAAATTTGTGGGAGGGGAAAAGGAGCTCAATTATGCTTTTCCCAATTCTGGGCTGATGATCATGTTAAAATATTTTAAAGGGTCTTAATTTTGTCTTTAAATTATGATCTACCTTTAAAACATCAAAGTTATGACTTCCTACATGTGAGCTGTCCAGGGAGATCTCGCTTCAATTGCCTCCAAGTGGCGTAAACTGCAGCCGCTGGGGCTCCAGCCGAGCAGATGGCCTCCCTGGGCTCTGACGCCAGAAGGCAATGGCCGGTGTTCAAACCCGCAGGCAGGAGCGGGCACGTTTTCTCGGGTTTATTTGGTAAACTCTGTGGCAGTTGGGCATCTGGATGTCATAGAGAGAGCATTTTAAAGCTCATTGAAACCTGTCCATGTGAATCCGCAGACCCATTCTCTGTAATTAAGACTAAGTAGTGGGTGTCTGTCAGGAGCCAAATGAATAGAAATGAATTAAAAACCTTGGAAGGGACATGGCACACTGCTCTGTGTAATCTGCTACTGAAGAGGACATTTCATTAGAGTAAGATCTCACCAACAGAAAGACAGGCCACTCTGGCAAATGCTGAGGAAGGCAAGCAGGTTTTTCAGAGGGCACAGTGCATATCAATCACATGCAAATGAGCATGCTCAGAGCACCATCCGAGAAATAAATGGCTGCTTCCAGAAGACCAAACGGTACCCTCTGGTATAAAAATCATTCACTGGAGGGTGAGGACCCTGCTTTGGAAGCCCAGACTATTTCTCTCACAACCCCATTTGCTTCCTCTTTCATTTAAAGAAAGGCACCATGGGCCCTAGCTGGTTTGGCTCAGTGGATAGAGCAACGGCCTGCAGACCAAAGGGTTTCGGGTTTGATTCCAGTCAAGGGCAGGTACCTTGGTTACAGGCTCCATCCAGCTCCGGCCCTGGTCAGGGCTCGTGCAGAAGGCAACCAATTGATGTTTCTCTCACATCGATGTTTCTCTCTGCCTTTCTATCTGTCTTCCACTCTTTAAAAAATCACTGGAAAATATCCTTGGGTGAGGATTAGTAAAAATAAAAAAATAATAAAGAAGAAAATAAAGATCGGCATTATATGGTTAGCATGCCCAATGGTGCAAGGGTCATGAATGAAGCTGGGTTGTTGAGAACCCAGAGAACACGCCAGGGTGCGGGGTGTTTACAGCAGCCCCTCATGGTACATCCATGGAGGTGGCGAGCTACCAGAGGGAGCCAATGCTGATCCAAACAGTGATGTTGCTGCACCATAGTGTCTAGTACCCCATCATCTCAGGGAAGAAGGTTCCAGAAATTGTGTTGAACTTTCCTACATCTGTTTAGTTCTGCAATTCTGGGCATCAGGAGCCTGTTATAGTTTGCATGAAATTTTCAGCTCAGCTCCAACAGCGTTAAAATCATGCTAGCAATTATTTTCTTATGAGAATGAGACAAAATTGTAAATTGGTTTCTATCCTTATAAAATCTCCTAAGAAATGTTAGCACAGGCTGCTCATGTCTGCTGATTTTGGGCTCTAGACTTTGCTTATATGTTCCCCCCCCCCCCTTTTTTTTTCTTTTCCATTAATTTGTGCCTTTTTACATACATATATTTTGTTGTTGCTTTTTAAGTATAGCAATAGCTCTTAAAATGTTTCCAGCTTTAGGAAGATATTGATATGTAATAATATCAAGTTTAAGGTGTACAATATGATAAATCGAGGCATGTGTATGTGGGACCCTGAAGCCAGAGGTGCTGCCTGGATCGGCCAGGGTGAGCCAGGGACCCGCACTAGCAGGATCCTGCTGGGACCCTGGCGGCAAACCTTCATGTTACCTTTATCTCATTTTTTCCTCTTTTCAACCTGTGGCCAATTTACTGTAGCTGGTATTTCTAAGGCCATCCTCCCTCTCTCACTCTCCTGTCTCTTCTGCTCTCCCGTCTTCCCTCGCATCCCCCTTGCCCTTGTCCTCTGCTTTTCTTTCTCTGTCCACTCCTCGGCGCTCCCCTTCTCCCTTCCTCTCCTTCCCACCTCCAGGTTACCCCCTCCATCTCCTCTCCTTCAGCCAGGATGGCTCCATCCTATCCACACCTGTTTCCAGCGTCTTGCCTGTGGGGGGCTAGGAGAAGGCTTCCATGTCGGCTTACCTGTCTGACTCTGAACCAGGCCCAGTTATAGATCTGCAATTCTTTTAGGTTCTTGCTGGTTCTAGTTAGCTGGAACTCACTATTGCTTCAAAATTATATGCTTTTGCGTTATTTTAACAATGGATAAAAATAAAGCTCTTGCTCATCCTTACATAAGGGATATACACTGAGAGGCCAGATTATTGTGACCACTTGGCATTTGTAGGCAAATTAGCCGTTCACTACATCATATGGGATATGAAAGCCGAAGTCCTGTTACAGCACCTTTGCTGTCTGCAGTTACCAAGACAAAACATCTGCAATTCACACAGGAACACAAGGATTGGACAGTCGAGCATTGGGGGAAAAGCCATGTGGTCTGATGAATCACATTTCCAATTGCATCATGCCGATGGCAGAGTGAGAATTTCAAAGAAACAGCATGAAAGCATGCACCCCACATGCATGTTTACAACCCTTCAAGCTGGTGAGGGCAGTGTTATGGTTTGGGTCATGTTTTGTTGGCATGATTTGGGCCCTTTAATTCATGTGGAACAATGTCTGAATAGCACAACATACCTAAGTATCATTCCTGATCAAGTTCATCCCATCATGTTGATGGTGTATCCCAATGAGATGGCTTCTTCCAACAAGACAATGCGCCATGCCACGGTGCTCGTATTGTGCAGGAGTGGTTTCAAGAACATGAGGGAGGCTTTACCTTGCTTAGGTGGCCCCACAGTCATCAGATCTCAATCCAATGGAGCATTTGTGGAACGAAGTTAAAAGAGCCATCAGTCAGCTGGTTCCACAGCCATCAAAACTCATAGACCTGGACAGTGCTATGAGGTATGGTACCAGATTCCTCTCATCACCTTTCAACATTTCCTGGAGTCAATGCCAAGAAGAATCACAGCAGTATCGAAGGCAAAAGGTGGCCCAATGAAGCACTGATGGGGTGGTCATAATAATCTGGCCACTCAGTGTGTATTCTCAGACAGTCAAGGCTGGTTTGTCAAAATTCTCTGATTACATATGCGGGAAAGAGATGGAAATCATGGGAGTAGGAAGTCATTCCACTCATTTCTTCCCTTCCTCCCTAATGGAGAGGTAAGTTTAGACCCTGATGAGTGGCAAAACGCAGATGGGCCTTCAGGGTATATTGCTGCTCACAACTCTGGTTGAGTTCAGACACATTTCATTTCCCTTAAAAAAAAAAGAGGATTTGTTTAATAACACAATCTTTAATGCTACTTTAAACAAATTTCAACATAATATATGGAAACTCAAATATAAGATAACCTTGTAAGGATTGAATTTAGTCTTTGTTTCAATATGTCCTGAAGGTAATCAGTGCACAATTAGCTACACTGTTGTAATTAATTACATTGTATGGGAGATGTAAATGAATTGAGATAATTTCCTATTGAAATTCCATTGTAAGACTATTTAGGAGGTAAGGACTAGCACCAAATTATAATTATGTTCATTCACCAATTATCCCAAACACTTTCTCCCTCCAGTCAAAACCTCCCTTGGCTTCAGGACCACAAAACTGTGTCAAATATAAGGAATCTATGCCTGCTGGTTCCTAGTGCAAGGGCCACGGGCGTTAATGAGAGCATATGGAGTTCAACCTGCAGACCTAGCAAATGTGAGAGAGTGACGTGAGACATGAATGAAATGATAGCAGACGACGGGAGTTTAATGAGATATTGATTTTCCTACAGTTGTGAGGTTTTATAGATTTTGGTTGACCTTCCAAATGGCAACGTTCAGTGGCCACTACTTTTAGTAGCTAATTCATGCTCACGGGTTCCAATTCAAATCAGGCCTGAAAAATAGGAGGTCAACTCCATGTGAGCGCACACTTACAATTTCGCATTTTGCCAGTTGCCTGCACCCGTGTGTGGACAAAATAGGCGTCTTTAGAGATTCAAGGTGAAGAGGGAGAAGTGTGACCTCAAAGGAAGCTGAAGAGACTCTGAGGGAAATTTGCTGGGCGAGCACCTCGGGGACACAAAGGGCAGCGTGGAAACGTCTTTCTCTCAGCCAGTATTTTGGCTCTAAACCACTTGCTTTCCACTATTTTTTCTAGATGTCCTGGAACTCCTCTGGATATGTAACTTTGAATAACAATGAGCTATATGTTTAAAACATAAAGGAAGGATTAAAGGTTGTTATTATGAGTAAGAGAAGCACTGCCCATTCACAAATCCAAATTGGTTAGTGGCTTTGTTTTGGGAAATCGTGACTGTGTTGTTTCAAACACCCAACACAACAAAACCGCATCAGTGAAGCCTCTTTGGTTCATTTTATGAAGTGGCACAACAGACATTTGAAATTAAATCACATTATCTTTAATTAATCAATGGGTTTTTAATTGCATTAAAATATACCATGAAACATCCACTTGAGCATTCCAACCCTGTTGAGAGTCCAGGGAATGCGAAGGAGGGGCAGGCGAGGCAGAGAGCAGCTGGGGTGACAGTCTGACCCGGGGCTAAGCAAGCCACAGAGGCCGCGGAGCCTTCCTGAGTCAGGGGGAAGGGCCAGGCCTTTGTGCACCTGTGACAACTGGTGATCCTGGGAATGGGGTGGGACAAGCGCCCCAAGGAATCTCTCTGGCCCAGTCTATGCCAAGGTGACAGCCGGAGGGCTGTCTGGGGGCAGCGGGGGCCGAGCAGGAAAACCACGTTGGCCCACCACCTGGGCGGCTGGTGGCAGAATCCCTCCCGCAGTTCTCCTCTGTTCCCGGCACGGCCGTTACTGACAGGAAGCAGGCGGACCAGGGAATCAGCCGTACAGCTCAGGAGCGCCTTTGTTTCATTAAGGGCAGAATTAGCTCAGCAAAGCAAAAGTCTGAAAGCGGGCACTTGCTGACGGTTTATCTTATAGTAAGAATGGTTTTTTACTAAGTTGATGCTGCTAAGAGCAACAAAGGAAGTAAAAGCAGAAACAGATTTCTGGTGATGGATGGGAAAGCTCAGACCTCTTGCTGTGATCCAGCATTAATTCTGGCTAATATCTGCATTTAAATGTTTACAAGCCACTTAGAGAGAGGTAACTAAGAGGTGAGTTAGCTCCTACAGAGTTTTCTTTGTCCATTCCTCTTTATCCCTCCCCCCCTCGCGCGCGCACACACTCATTTCTGTGCATTTTCTTGTACTGAAACCTCAGAGCATCTCCTGCTGAGAAGTGAAGGTGGGCTCGCGGTGCATCATGTTCCTGACAAGCTCCAGCTCTGCGACCCCTGCACACTCCTCTCCCGCCTCCTTCCCGCCGCGTCTTGACAAGGTCGCGGGCCATTAGCGCGTCCAGCCTGCATTCCGTGGAGCTCACTTTGCTTGAAGAAAGTGTGCAAAAAGGTATAATTTTAAAGCATCGCCATCACTGTTGACTGCTTGGTAGGCAGTTTTATTTATGGTAAGTGAACTTGCATTAAAATACATCAATCAGAAAGCAGTGGTACCAGAAAAAGCCAGCTACATCTTTCAAAGATGCATTGGTTGACCTTTAAATATCATTGTGGCTTAACACTAAACCAGGTGTTTTAAGCCTGTTTAGCCATCGAACCCTTTCATTGAGCAAAGACTGGGAAGAGAGTTACTATCATATATCTACCTACCTACCCATCTATCCATCTATCTATCATCTACCTATATCTATCATCTATCTATCTGGATGCAGGGTACTTTCCCTCCATCATACCTCTCTCTCTCTCTCTCTCTCTCTCTCTCTCTCTCTCTCTCTCTCTCCTGGGCTTGGAGACCAGCTTATTTATCCCTCCATCCGACCTGAGCATAACTAAGGCTTTAACCTTTGAGCATCCTAATATAATCTAGTGCAAATTTTGAAGAGCTCTGTCAAATTTTGGAGTTTAAGGAAACTATAATATATATGTTTTTAAACAGAATGATACATTTTGAACATATATTTTAGCATTTAATGCCTATATAAATCTAGTTTATATTGTATACATTTTATCTACCTGCCTACATTTTGATTCGGGATTATGATTTTTTAATTCTATATCTTTCTTTACATTAACCTAATAAAAGTTTGGCACAGTTACATTGGATTGGGCAGAACAACATTTCATAAATATTAACTTAATATGTTCTAAAATCCTCCATAGAATACAATTTCTACATTAGTATCCCAGTTATGCAATCCTAATACTTATGTGAGCCAAGTATTGTAATGGCTGCACATCCAAATCTGGGTCTTTTACTCTTTTACTCTTCCCCTACAAAGCTTAATATCTGTATCATATTAAATACATCATATATATAGTGGCTGATAACCCCCAAGGTTTTGAACATTTGGGTGAAATCCAGGTTTAGTAAAGTTGTCAGCGTCCTCTATTATGCTAATGAAAGAAAATGTTAAATCAATAGAACGCCAGACTGAACATTGGTCCACGTAGACCCTGGCACACACCCCAGGCACTTTGCAGCCGACCTTTCCCATCCAGTGTGCTCCGCTGATGGGTGCTCCATCCGCCTGGGGAGCCGCGGGCCCGGCAGAGGCTCAGGAGCCACAGGGCACCTGGGGCTCTCCACCCCCCAGCAGCATCCAGGAAGCACCGGCATTCCCAAGCTTGTGCGCAGAACATGAAGAGGTGATCACACGCTTCACCGGGACTCTGACTAACGAGCCGTTCAAGGATGCTGAGCAGTGGCCACAGGGAACCAGTCCTCAGACCAGGAGCGCTTGGCTCAGACTCACTCACACAGGATGGGAGCACAGGCTTAACCTCATCCCAAGGAGTACAGCTAATGTGTGAAATCACCTGCTGAGGTGACATTATAAACCCATTGTTTTCATATTTCAAAGAATAGCTTTAATTCATTAATTAATTTCTTTTCCTTTCTATTGAATTGATGGGTGAAACTGGTGAACAAAATTATATGGGTTTCAGGGTACAATTCTGTGCACATCACCTGTGTACTGTACGGTGTGTTCACCACCCGAGCCAGTCCAGTCCAGTCCCCTTCCATCACCATCTGTCCCCTTTACCGCCCCCCTCCCCCAGCACTCACACCTCAGCGGCCACCGCACTGCTGTCCAGCTAGATAGGTTAGCCATTCTGTTTATGCACTTTGTATTAGGGCTTTCAACTATGGACAGACATTGAAAGCTTTTAAACTCAGTCTTTGATTTTAAATTCAGTCTTTGCATTAAATTAAATTATAAACAGTCTGTGACTTGGGAAATCTAAATTCTTTCTTAGAAACATGAGAGAGAGAGAGAGAGAGAGAGAGAGAGAGAGAGAGAGAGAGAGAGAGAGAAAAGAAGGGAGGTAGGAAGGAAGAAATTGGTTGTTGTTGTTGTTTATTTGTTTTTCAAAAATCGAGGACTTCCTGGACAGTATTGACTCAGTGATTGATCGTCAACCTATGAACCCGGTGGTCACTGTTTGATTTCTGGTCAGGACACATGCCCGGGTTACAGTGTGGGGTATGCAGGAGACAGGCAGCCGATCAATGATTCTCTCATCATTGATGTTTCTATCTCACTCTCACTCTCCCTCTCCTTCCTCTCTGAAACCAATTAAAATATGGTAAAGAGTAAATTTTTTAAAAAAATGGAGGATGAACTTCATCAATAATGAAAAAGTGGTTATACACCTATTGAAATCAACTCATTTGAATTTTGATATTCACAACTTAGTAATCTTGAAAAGTGAACTGTGCTTATGTCCACTCTCAACAAATGGAATTTGACACTAAAGAATCAAAAACCAATCAGAAAATTGGGACAACCTATTTCTTTTATTTTTAATGTTAAATATCAATGCATTTTCATATATATATAATGTATTTTCATATATGTATATAGAATCATATATATATATATATATATATATATATATATATATATAATTTGTATGTTGTATTGTGTGTTCACCATACCAAGTCTCCTTCCATCATCATTTATCCCCCTTTACCTGTTCCTACCTCCCCCAACCCCTGCTGAGGTTTTCCATTTTTTTAAATTTTTGCTTAATCCCTTCATCTTTTGCACCCAGACTCCAAAACAACTGTCAGTCTGATTTTTTTACCTATGAGTCTGTTTCTATCCTATTTTTGTTCTTATCTCTATGCCTTTAAAATGGCTTCAGGGCTGCTCCCCGGGCAGCTCTGATTCTGAAGCTGTCCCTGTGCTCAGCTCCAGGCTGGCACCTCCTCAGGCAGCGGCCTCCTCAGCACTGGGCGGGCGCTGCACTGGGGCCTGGCCAGAGGGACTCCAGGGCTGGGGAAAGGCAGAGGGAAGCACTGAACGATTTTGCTCTCCACTCTCGCAGTTTGAAAATGCAAATGTTACCTTGAAGAGAAAACAGAAATCTAATTTAAAGACATTGAAAATAAGCCCTCTAGCAATTAATAGCGGTGAGTCCCAAGTCCATCTGAAAACATTCCTTCTACTACGTAAACATACTCTTGAGAAGATATAGTTTTCAGTACTCAGGACATTCTCTGGCTAAACAGGTCAACATTGAGCTGACAAGATCTAGGTTTTAATATGTAAAAAGAAATACTCTGTCTCAACTCCCTTCTGTTCATGCTCTAGGCTGCCCCAAGGAATGTTTCCAAAACGCTAAATCCGTTATTTTCCACTTTTCATTCGCATTTTTTAAAATCATTTAACATAATAAGCCTGCCGTTTGGGAACCTTATCCCATGACCACCCGGAAATCCTGCTCCACCTCTGGGAAGCAAAGTGCTGAGAAGACCCATGGCCGCCTCCAGGACGAGCAGGAGGAGAGGTGCCTTTCTGCCCACGGACATCTGTGCCACGGACATCTGTGCCACAGACATCTGTGCCACGGAACGGAGCGGAAGCCCGGGGACCTTTAAGGTGTTCCCCTGTGGTTGCCTCAGCTCTGCTCCCTTCCCTGCCCAAGCCCCTGGGAGGATTCTGGGTCCTCAGGAGCCCTTCCTTCTGTGACCACACACCTTTCTCAAGCTCTTCTTTCCACTTGGGATTCTGTGCTGTGTGTGAGTCAGGGTGGCCAGCTTCTGTGTCTGGGAGGACTGGATGTAGCCATCCTTTCTACCCTGAACTCTTCCCTGTCTCACTCAGACACTGAAAGTTCCACTCCCTGGGGACTCTGTCAGCCTGAGTGCACAGCTTTTTCCTGCACACTCCGTACTCCGCCTTTCCCTTAGCAAACATCACACCAGTGAAGGTGTACAGAGTCTACGCTAGGAACTACAAAGGGTCTTGAGTTTGAGTGGTGAACACACGATGCAATATACAGATGATACGATATACAGATGAGCGGGTGTGGTTGTGAATACTGTAGAAATGCTTATGATCATGCATTCTTATAAGCTTAGGGCCTATGTTAAATGTCCTGACTGTATTCAGGCACTTAGTCTCTCTCCTAAATTAGAATGTAAGCTCTTTGGAAGACTGATGAGAGTATATGTTATTTTGATTCCTTGCATCTAGTACAGTGCCTGATATAAAGATGTGTAGAATGTTTTAACTGACTAAGATAGTGCCACTAATTGTATTTTATTTTCTTCCACTCAGTTATGCATGCCTAAATTACATATTTATATGACTTTCAATGTAGTAAAAGATCTAAAAAAGCGGGTCACATGGGGAAAATGAGAGAGGAGACTGCTCTGGCTGCTGAAACCTAATGCCATTTCCGGAGGCGCCAAGTGCCAGAAGAAGCACAGTATCACAGCTCATTATACAACCAGTGGCTTAGTGATTCAAATGTCTTCTCACTTGAAAGAATCACTTGAACATATCTTGAAGAAGCAATTATGTTTAAACCCTTAGAAAGAAAAAAACAATAATTAAATGAGAAACAGTATCCAGAGAAAGATAGTAATATTAATCTCCCAACAAAAGTCAGTGGAGACAATCCGACCCACAGCTTCCTAATGTTGGTGATGTGATTTCAAAGCATGAGAAAAACTCAGATATACTCTATCTGGTTTCTATATAGAATCAGACTAGAAAAAAGAAGGGGTCAATAAGCATCTCATTATTTTACATCTGCTTATAACTGAATGCATGCCCACTGATTAATTTAGAGCTCAGCTTAAATAGGTACCCAGCTTAATAGAATTGGATCTGTCAAAATTATACATTGTAAAACAGTGAGCTCTTACTAGTTAACAGATTTTTTTACCAGCTTATACTTGTTCTTTGTGTTTTTTTAAAAATTAATTTAGATTTAAACCTTTAAAATTTTAAATAAATCACTGTCCTTTAAAATACTATTTTTTTCTCACAGAGGATTATTGTTTAACTTTAAAGTGCTTTATTATTTTATTTCATAGCAATTGTTTTTAATTAATCTATAGGGAAATATGTGCCTATCTAAAATGCTTAAATGGCCAGTACCAATGAATATTAGAAACTGCATCTAAATAAAAATTAATTATGTTAAACCTTGAAATATTTGCTAATTGCTCTGTCAGGTGAAAAAACAAACAAACAAACAAAAAAAACCCTTTAAAATGAAAACTATACTATCAATTACAAAGAGTTATTTTATAATTGTTAATGAACCTTGTTTACAGTATACTACTAAGAAGATGAGATAGGAGACATAAGTATAATGCCAGGTAGATAGATAACTGGATATTGGTATAGTTATAGATAAGGATGTATGTAGGTATAGGGGTAGGTATAGGTATAGATATGGATACAGATGCTGATACAATTACAGATGAGCATGTGGGTAGAGATATAAAGAAAGATAGAAAGACAAGTATTCAATGTTAACAAGCTCCCCCATTACACAAAAGTCCATGTGGTATCACAGGGTAATCACTTCTGCCAGAGTTTAAAAAATGCTCTGGCAAGAACCCAAGGAAATGATGGAGACACTCTTAGAATGACTTTTAAATAATCACCTCACTAAATAAGGAAAAGTCTGTGGGAACACATACAAAAAGCTTAAGTAAGAAGTCGTGATGTTGCAGATATAATGTATAAGAATGGAAAACCCACTTTCTGACTATGGGTTGAGGATGGGCTGAAGGAAACTAATATATTATCAAGGAATACACTGGTAAGGGAGATGAACTTACACACACACACACACACACACACACAGCCCAAGCAAATACTCCTTATATATGTAAGCTCCACAAGAGACAGATCTTTACTGTTTTTTCCTCACTACTGTATGTGAAGTACATAGAATGTTTCCTGGCATACATTGGGCACCCAGTAAGTATTGGTAAAATAAATAATGCATGTGGCTTGAATTTGCTTCTCTGTGATTCTTATTCTCATGTTCATGTTATTATTTGAAATCTCTCTCCTGACACTTAAAGCCATACATTTAACCACTACTAGTTATGTTCAGTTATACATTTCTCAGGCTTTTCCTAAATGACGTGTTTAAATCATCACCCATGGTCAAAGAATATGATAAAAATGCATCAATCTATCCAGAAAGCAGGTAGCTTTTCAAGGGGCATGTTTATTTATCTCAGTTGCCTTTTCAAATTGTCTCCATGCAGTCTTCCATCTCATAGTTGTTTTCTCAATTTTGGTTCTCATATCTCTAATGGAAATGGGCATGTTCTAGCTTCTCCGTTTGATCTCTGATTCAAACCTTTACTAGTTGTTCTTCTACAGAGAACCAAATTTTCATTATGCAATTTCACTCTTCTAATTCTCCTGTTTAAAACTCACATCAACCAGGATTTTTTATCTTGCTAAATCATTTCCCCCTGAAAATAGTATACACTCTGGTGGTATATTAGTTAAGATGGTTTTGGCTGCAAGAAATAGAATGACAACCAAATGCATGCTGGCCTTTTATGCGTGGGCATGTGTCCCCATACAAGGAAGAGAGACACCACATCTCTGTAAAAATGTCCAACATGTGCAGAAAGGGGGGCAGGAAAACCGTGGGCCTCCCTCATTTTATCAGGAAAAGTAATCTTTCCTGTGGACACAGGTGTCTCCTTCCTCACATCTCATCACATGCCTGCATCCAGATAAGTCATGTGCACTGGACAGAGGGACTCCTAACATACGCTCAGAGACTTTCAAAAAAATTGTATCACAAACATTAGAAAAAATGTATTTTTCATCATGGGCTTCATGAAGAAATGCTTTACTATTATTGATACACCTAGGAAATTTTATTACATACACTATATATTATAATGTTCATGTAGGTATATAAAGAGAAAGAATATATAGAATATATTATAATAGTGATAGTAGGCATATATATGTAGAATATATATTAACACAATACCTATATAACATGCATTACAAGTACAAAATAATTTATTATAATTTATATTAATATTATATTGCATATCCCATATTATATTACCTATGATATAATGATTTTATAAAGTCATTATATATATATATATATATATATATATATATATATATATATAATTTATATAGTCCAATTCTATAAAATATCTAATTTATATATATTTAGTCTGCTAATTTTGCTATATGCTGGTCATTATCCCAGAAATTGTTTTAACAACTTGTTCAGTAAAGACTTGTATGTTTACCAGTGGTGGGCAAAAACTGAATGAATTGTTTCTGTGATATCTGAACAAGAAGGAATTTTTTGAACAATAAAGAAGGAGAAGGTTGACTGTTAGATTTAAACAATTTTGTGGTGTCTTTAGCACAAGCTATTCTTTGCATGTACATATCCCCTTTTGGTGATTTCTTGACCTAATTACTGTCATTATTTTAAGGTCTGGAAGCATCCTTTCCATAAGAAGCTGTACTTGGTTACTGCAAATGGATTAACTGTCTGCCCTGTGGTCTCCCGCAGTAAATTTTCCTTACCTTGGTCATGCTTGTGTGAAACTTTGATGCAAGTGTTAGACTGAGGTCATGCACTTTGTTTTTTCTTTGTTTTCTTATACTCAACTATAAGCTTCTCGTGGTTTCACATATTATTTAATGACCTGTCCACTCACTTCCTAACATGTATATTCAACATGGCTTTTGAATGGCAGAATTTATAGATTTTGAATAAACCTTCAACATGACATTTGTAAATTTTCCATCATTTTGCTGTGTTTATATGGTACACTTTAATATATACAAATTTGTCTTCTTTTATAATTTTAATGTGGATGACATTTTACCTTGCACGCCCTCTTCTCTATCTTTGTGTACTAAAGGGAGGGACTCAGCGTGGCCACTCCCACTGAGACCGGAGGAGTGCAGCGATTGGCTGTAATTTTGGTGTCATTCGTCCTGTGTTTTTCTGGCCATGACCTTGTCCTGTGTGTACAACAAGCACGACAGGGAAGGGACAAGTACAGATTTAGTGTTATTTTTATAATAACATTAGTGACCCAATGAAAAAAAAATTGTGCGTGGGGGAGGGGATTTTCTCAGCCCAGCCTGCACCCTCTCCAATTGAGGACACCTAAAGAGATGTCCAACTGATGGTTTAGGCTGGGATCAGGCCTAAAACGGTAATTAGACATCCCTCTCACAATTTGGGAAGGCTGGTTCCTACCCACTCACCAGCCTGCCGGCCTGATCACCCCTAACTGCCTCTGCCTGCCTGTCAGATTGCCCCTAACAGCCTTGTCCTGCAGGCCAAATATTGCCCCTCACTGCTCTCCCCTGCTGGCCTGATTGTCCCTAACTGCCTCTGCCTGCCTGATCACCCCTAACTGCTTCTGCCTCAGCCCCTACCACCATGGCTTTGTCTGGAAGGAAGTCAGACATCTGGAAGATGGCCAGTTGACCTGGTTTAACTAACATATTACCCTTTTATTAGTATAGATAAATTATATAGAATAGGATTGCTTAAATAGGGGGAAAAGTCTTTTTCAGCAGGAAGATCTGCTCTTGGCAGACAAAAAGACATGATCCCTATATCTGGAATGATAGCTAGCCATACACACTATACTGCCAAACAGGTCATTAAAAAATTGAACCACTTTCTTACACCTTACACCAAACAGCTGTTGCCCTTAAAACCCCTCCTCAGCCCCCACCTTAGGTTCTTACTTCACAGTTCACCCAGATTAGGTTCTGATTGGTCAGTTTCGATGCCAGTCAGCATCAATAGCTCTGCCTCCTAAGCAACCATTGTCTCCTCACACTTCATCCAGATTTGGTTCTGATTGGTTGGTTTCTATGCCTGTCAGTGTCTCTGGGCCTATCTCTAGGCCTGATCAGAGAGGTGGGGCAGCTGGCAAGACCATAGAAGAAAGAGAGGCACAGGCTGATCAACAGCTGCCACAAAGGCTGCTGATCAGACCCTGTTTCTCACTCCAAGCCTCTCTCTGGGCTTGATCAGCAGCCTTGTTGGCAGTGCTGAGTTGCCACGCCTACAGTGGCGGCAATCAGTGCATCGGTGCCCCAGCACTGACTGCAGGACTAATGTCCAGTGTTCAGCCATCCATTCAGTTGTTCTGGATGTTACAGACTTGGAGCTCTCTCTCTCTCTCTCTCTCTCTCTCTCTCTATCTATCTATATATATATATAGATAGAGAGAGAGAGAGAGAGAGAGAGAGATAATAGAGTGTGAAGAATGACAGGCTAGAGCTATCTGGAAATGTTCTCTATTCATCATTTGTTATATCAGAGACATCCTAATTCCATATTACAAACGCAGCTCATTCTAATTCCAATACACATTTATAAAATTAGTTTGTTTGTTAATTCAATCAAAACCTGAACAATCTACCAATTCTTATATGCTGAGATGATTATATTTTTCTTGGAATTAAAGTTTAATATACACATATATACATATTAATGGAGAATTGTATGTGGCGAAAATAACATGCTCTCACATGTTTTAGGAAAGAACAGTTAACTAACTGGCATTTATTTTTCATGTGAAGCTCTGAAAATGAAATAAATAGCTCTGCCTTCAAAATGTCCACACAACCGTTTTATTTTTTTAATTAGTTGAATAAAAGTTTATTAGAAAAATTCAAATGACAAAGTATACTTAACCACTTAAGGAATTTAGTGAGTTGAGGTTGATGTTGAAGAAATTAGTCTTTATTATACTCAGAATTGTCTAATGAAAATTAGGATTTAATGGTAGGTCAGTTTTGTTCAAAGATAGAAATTGAAATTACACTTTTTATTAGA
Source organism: Vespertilio murinus (assembly GCA_963924515.1). Taxonomy (NCBI): domain Eukaryota; kingdom Metazoa; phylum Chordata; class Mammalia; order Chiroptera; family Vespertilionidae; genus Vespertilio; species Vespertilio murinus. Next base: position 46,506,852 of record OZ004717.1, on the reverse strand, counting down.
TGTTCTTTTTTCTCTTTTATTTTTTGTCACAAATGGAATATGGACAAAAATCAACACTTTTTAAAAGAGTTAATGTTCAATCACTTTCTCCATTAGATATATTTTATATATATATACTTATATTTTCTTCTTTACCACAAGCAATGCATTTTAGGTAAACAAGCTATAATTGCCAAATTATCCTCATAATATTAAATAAAAATTTCACTTGTTACATTTTTATGTTAAATCAAAGCTCTATGTTGCATATAGATTCCTGTAGCAACAAGGTAAATTATATGTCACTTCTGATCTCAAACGAATTATTTTTACTCATATTGAGCCAATGATATAGGATAATTCTTATAGGGTTTTGGATATCAAAAATAATGAGAAGACATTAGGGTATTGTGTGATATAATCTATACTAATAAAAGATAAACATGCAAATTGACCATACCTCATCTACACATACAAGCCACTCCCACAAGCCAATCAGGAGCAAGTATGCAAATCAACCCAACCAAGATGAAGCCACAGAGCTGGAATAAGCAGGAGGCTTGGGTTGCCTCCAGTGATGGAGGAAGCCAAGCTTCTCTACACTGGCTGTTCCTGGCCTCCGCTCAAGGCTACAAAATTTCGATTATAGAAAATAAAGAAATCCCAGGTACCAGGGCCTCCACTTGGGTTGCTGGGGTGTGTGGCTGGCCTGCAAACCACCACAGGCCCCTCGCCCAGACTGTCCCATGCCCCAAGGGAACCTTCACCCTGGTCCCAGACACCCTTCAAGGCAAACCAGCTGTCCCCTACTCATACACCAGGCTTCTATCCTATCTAATAAAAGAATAATATGCAAATTGACTGTCACTCCAACAAACAAAATGGCTGCCCCCATGTGGACACAAGATAGTTACCACAAGATGGCCAGCAGGAGAGGACAGTTGGGAGGGACCAGGCATGCAAGGGTGGGCAGTTGGGGGCAATCAAGCCTGCAGGGGAGGGAAGTTAGGGTGACCAGGCTGATAGAGGAGGGAAGTTGGAGGTGACCAAGTCTGCAGGGAAGGGCACCCAGGGGGAGCAGACTGGCAGGGGAGGGCAGTAAGGGGCAATAAGGCTGGTAGAGGAACAGTTACACATCAATCAGGCCAGCAGGGGAGTGGTTAGGGGGTTATCAGGTTGGCAGGCAGAAGCAGTTAGGGGCAATCAGGAAGGTAGGCAGGCGAGCGAGCAGTTGGGAGCCAGCAGTCCTTGATTGTGAGAGGGATGTCTGACTGCCCATTTAGACCCAATCCTATCTGGCATTCGGACATCCCCTGAGGGGGTCCCAGATTGGAGAGGGTGCAGGTGGGCTCAGGGTTCCTCCCTGTGCATGAATTTTGTGCACCAGACCTCTAGTCTATATCTATCTATCTATCTATCTATCTATCTATCTATCTATCTATCATCTAAGCTGGCTAACCTCCCATGGTCCCTCCTTCTGGCTTGCAGGCCCCGATCACCTGATCAAGGCTGGGACTAAGGCTGAATTTGGAAACCGAGGGTGGGTGGCAGTGGACACAGCCCCTTTCCCACAGGGGTGAGGGCCAACTCCCCCCTCATGCCCTGATGGGCCTTGATTATCCCTGATCACAAGCCAGGCCTAGGGACCCCACCCATGCCTAAATTTCATGCCCTGGGCCTCTAGTTGACAAATATTTCATTAGGTCAAACTATCAAAAACAAATCAAATAGGCAACTCAAAAGAAACAAAGATAAAGAGGAGAAAGAGAGGGAGGAGGAGGGAAAACAAAAAGACAAAGGGAAACACTGGCACACATCAGAATTGGATTGCTGGTCAAAACATTTGTGACATTTTAGGTCCTTCATTTTGGGGAAATGAGATGCCTTTAGAAAGTCCTACTTGGAACTTTTGCTAAATAATGATAGAAAATATCATCTCTAAGGAGGTAAAAGTTATTTAGGACTTTATAGACCTTAAACACATATTACTTTTTTCACAGTTCATAATAAATTAACTTTTTACTGTGAAACCTACTGAAATAAATGGTAGTTTGTTTTATTATTTGGAACTGCAAATTATAAGATTTGGGGAGAATTTATTTGTTGATACTTTATAGAGAAGAAGAGAAAGATGGGGTAGATTTGGGGGGAATCATGCATCTTGGGGATAAGGAATTAAGAAAGCACAAGCACTGCACCCAGAAACAGCCCTCCCCAAGCCATACCTGGGAGCAGGTGAGTCTGAGGTATTTTCCTTTCCTATTAAAGGCGCTGGGAAGCTGCCACCATGAAGGAATTTGGGTGACTGAAGCTTTCTCAGTAAGGGACAATGATGTCTAAAGAAGAATGTTTGGAAAGGAAATATATGATAATCGTGTCAAGGAAAATGGGACGGTTAAGGGCAAGAGATCTTCCTGTCTCCAGCATCACGGAGGGCAGAGTGCCCCTAAGATTTCTAAAGGCATTTCTCTTCCCTGCCCCGTGCTCACATGGTGTTGCCACATTTAAGCAGGCTGAATGCTCATTGGAAAAGACAAACTTATCTCATTTGTAGTTGATCCTTGAACATGATGCTCCCTGCCTAGTAAAATAAATTACTTTTTCTTGGCACAAAGTAATAACATTTTGAACACACCTGTGTGGTATTATTTTTTACAGTCACTCTCACAACTACTACAATTGGAGTTAGCACCAACCCTTTACAGTTGGGAAATATGGGTCAGAAGATTGAAGTTACTGCTTAACAGACACACAGTAGGTGGAAAAGCCACAAATTGAGCCCACCTCTTTATTTTTGTTATTGAATGTATTGGATGACATTGGTTAATACAATTATATAGGTTTCAGGTGCACAATTCTGTATACATCATTTGTACATTGTACTGTATGTTCACTACCCCAAGTCAAGTCTCCTTCCATCACCTTTTATCCACACTTCATGCCTTTCTCCTTTTCCTCACCCGTCTTTCTCTCTTGTAATCGCCATACTGTTGTCTGTATCCATAAGTAGTTGTTGTTTTACTTTATTTAAACTCACCTCTTTCTGATCCCAGTCTACTTTTTGTTTTAAATGGCACTGGCTACCTTCCCACCCTATCTGTGACATTACTTGCCGGCATCTTCTTATGAAACTTAAAGTGAACATGGTGTTACTTGTCAGTTAGCAGTTTATTGTTAAAACGTTTAATAATGTTGACCTAAATAAACTGTGAGTTTTCAAGAGGGTGAGTAGCATGTCGAATATTTGTGCCTTTTCGTAGAGTCTCCTGTGGACTTAGACAAACAGTCACAGTCTGATGTGTATCTCTGGACTCGGATTGATTTTCTGTGATTTCAGAAAGGCCAAAAATAATGTGAAATACAATTGTGCTTAACCACAGACTCATTCTTTTTGTTTTGGTAGCTATAATGTCAAATAATCTTTTTGCCTAAGCTTTTCACTTAGAAACTAGTTATTTTTAGCAACTTTAAATACAATTTATAGAGTGAAAGGGGAAAAAAACACAGATGGTAATTTACAATGAAAGCCATTTATCATTATGTGGTAATTAAAATTATGCAGCTTTTTCACATTAGCTTTTTTTCCTCAACTTAGTTCCTATTGATTTTTGTCTCAAATAATTGAGAGAAAATTATTACAAATTTTATGCACTCTTCAAAACTGATTCTAAACCAAAGCCTAATTGCTAAATGTTCGCACCTGTATTCATCAGGCTTGCCTGTCCCACTATTTGTTTTCACTCTTGTGATTAGGTTCTGTCCAACATCATCAGCTCAGCATGAAGCCTTGGGAAAAACTCTTGGGTTCTGCTTAGCTCTCCATCAGAAAAGTGAAGGTAGCCTTAAAAACAAAATTCTAACTTAAGAAAACTGACACTAATCTAATATTTTGCACAAATAAAGGAAATCCATAGCTACTTTCTATGAAGACTTGCACATATTATAAAATAGTAACATTGCTAGGGCATGAAATGTCATCAATTCCACATCCATTGTATGGTTGCTAAGCTACCTTTGTTCTTAGCTGAACACTTCCAATGACTAAGGAAAAAAAAATGTTTCTAGAAAAGCTAATAATAGTGCATAACATTACTAATGTAGGACTTCCCAAATAAATATAATTGTAATCATTGTTTTTACATTTTATGGTTCCCAATCTTACTTATGTGATACTTCATAATTAATGTATACTAGTAAAAGGGTAATATGCTAATTAGACCGAACATCTTCCAAACCCTTTTTAGACGTTCTTCCGGACAAAGCCATGGTGGCAGGACCAAAGCAGAGAAGGTTAAGGGCCATCAGGCAGGGAGGAGAGATAAGTTAGGGGGATCAGGCTGGCAGGGGAGAGCAATTAGGGGAATCATGCCAGCAATGGAGAACAGTTAGGGGGATCAGGCCAGCAGGCAGGTGAGCAGTTAGGAGTCCTGAATTGTGAGAGGGATATCTGATTGCCATTTTAGGCCCAATCCAGCAAAAATTGGCAGTCAGACATTCCCTGAGGTGTCCCAGATTGCAGAGGGTGCAGGACTGACTGAGGTACGCCCCCCCCCTTGCACAAATTTCATGCACCAGGCCTCTAGTCCTATATAATTAAAAGGCTAATATGCAAATTGACTGAACAGCAGGAAAACCAGTAGCTGTCTTTCACACTGTGGTGTCCAACCAAAGATCTGGCCTACCCCTGATTGCTCCTCCCCTCACCCTTTGCTCAGGAATTGAGCGTATCCCTCCCCCTGTCCGCTTGGCCTCCATGAGGTGAGGCTGCTCCAGTGGGTGAGCTGCACCCACATCTACAACCAACCTGGCCATGTTCACCCAGGGCAAGTGCTCCACCCGCATTGTGATCGACCTGGAACCTGGGGCCTGGACATCCCTCTGCGGGATATCATCAACTTCAGCTTCCCGGCCAAAGGCAAACTCTTCCTGCACTGGGTCATGTGGCCCGGGTTGGCTGAAGTGTCACAGCCTACTCCTTGGTGGCCCTAGATGAGGTCCCCTACTTGCTGGACCTGCACCTGTTCCTGAGCTGTGTCCTCACCCTTACCCGCCCCTACAAGGAGCCTTCGGGTGTGGTCAGTGTTGAGGGCATGTTGAGTAAGGTGCCACAGAGCGTGGAGGATGATGAGGACTGTGACCTGCCGAACACCCTGGAGGCATGGCTGGAGCTGCAGGGCCTGGGCTGCATGGCAGACAACACCCAGCCTCAGTATGTGCGGTCGAGGCTGGTGCCCTCACCAGAGTCCATCAAACGGGCCAAGGAGCTGAACCTTGAGGCGCTGGGCCTGTACCCCCTCTTCAGCTTGACCTTTGAGGAGGAGCTGCAGCTGCTGAGACTGGTGGGCAGCATCAAGCAGTATCACCAGCTTTGAAATCAATGCCTCCAGCTGGGACCTGAGCGTCCAGGTGATGTGGGCCAAACAGCAGAAGGACTTCAAGGCCATTGCCAACTTCCAGCAGAGCCAGCAGGAGCAGCAGGAGGGCCTGGCTGGCTCAGCCCTGAGCTGTCCCCAGGCAGAACAACCTGGGAAGAAAGAGGAGGAGGAAGAAGGGAGAGAGAGAGCACGGACTGTCTCTTCACAGAGGTTGTGGCCAGAAACGCAGCAGCCAGGACCTGAGTGGGGTGTCAAGAGACAGAAGAAGGAGGCCCGGCAGCCAGACTAGGATTTCTATGTTCCCTATTGGCCCAAGGACTTCGACAGTGACCTGGGACTGAGCGTTGGTGGGGTCAGGGGCACCTTTGAGCACCAGGTGGCTGGCAGTGCCTGGATCTGATGGGTGACGATACCCAGAACCTGACCAGGAACCAGCAGCAGCTCAAAGGGAACCAGAAGAAGCAGTTTGTGGGACAATCAGGACAGGAGGACAAGAAGATCAAGACAGAAAATGATCACTAAATTGAGCTCCTACAAGTGGTACCTCAACCAGAAGTCGAAGCAGAAACAGAAAATGGCCAAACGCTCAACGCCTCAGCCCCAGTGGCCTGCCCACAGTCAGCCCTGTCAGTCTTATCTGGTCAGGTTATGTGCAGAAGACAACTAATTGATGTGTCTTTCTCACTTCCATGTTCTTTCTGTGTCTCTAGCCTTCCCTTCTACTCTAAAAAATCAATGAAAAATGCCCTCAGGCGAGGATTAACAAAAGACAAAATAAAACACACACACGCATACACACACATACAAAAATACATGAATATCAGGGGCTAGGGGCTGGGGGCTGGGCCCTAAAGGTGCACACATTTTGTGCACCAGGCCTCTAGTTGAAATATAATTACATTAGCAACCTTCCTACTAATACCAGAATGTAAGATGGAAAGTGAGGTACAGCTATTTCCCACCTGATAGTGTCATAAAATGTACCCAGGCAATGTCTGCTGGTGTTTCCAAAAGTAAAAAGCTCCGTACATTGCATAAAAGCAGCTTGACTGGGTGGCAGTTTCCTGGCTCTCCACCTACTCCCATGGATCGTGTAGGAGAGACGCAGTAGCCTCCTCCCTTGCTCTTTAGAACATCAAGCAAGAAGCTGAGTTTGTATCAATAGTACATACCGAAAACAGGACCAAGTTTTCCCAATGGAGTGCGGAGACGATCTACACGGTGGATTTTCCTTTTCCTCTTCATCCTTCTTCTCTTTCCTCTTGCTTTTGTAGGGTGGCCAGAAGGGGCCAAAAACACTCTGTGTAACTGGAATCTACAGTGGAGTTTCTGATGGGAAAAGAATCCGTACCCAATGCTTAGAAGATGAGGGGATAACAGAAAGGTTCCTTTCACTCATGTTCTGCAGTTCATTTTCTGTTGGCCATGTACCGTGTTTTCTGTTTGAATGCTATTCATTTCAGAAGAAAGTATGTCTCAGGTGGTTGTCCACAAATGACTTGCAAACTTTGTGGGTAAAAATGAAACATTATTTTGGCTTGCTGAGTTACAAACTGAGATGGGTTTGGTAAAAATGCTGCTAGGACAATTCAAATGTATGCATAGTTGCCATTCCTTACAATTTATCTTTTCAAAAATTCTATATGCGAAATAAAAACTTGAAAGAGGATATGGAATTTAGGCATTCAGTTTTATGATGCAAGGACAAGTACTACATAATGGTTTACACAGAGTGGTACAGAGTTCAAAGCATTCTAAAGGAGTTACAGATAAAGTTTTGCTTTCTTTCATTACCATATCCTCTGCTTGGCCTATGGTCATCGGTTAGAACAGAAATGAAGACTCAATACACTCAATACTCCCGAGTGACTGTTTATAAAACCTGAGTTTTAATAATCAGTATTTATTTGCCAAATTCTGAACATAAAAAGTTTAGCAATATATAAACATGACATGTTCACATGTGCCACCTTTTTAAAACAATAATATTGCACATATTCCTCTAAGGAGCAAGATTGTATGAAAATCGATAATGTACTTAATTTTTCAGTTTCATTTTCCTGTGATATATCTTTAGTGTTCTTCTCAAGAAATTCTGAAACCATAATTTCTCCCCCAAAGAGTGCATTTAGAAAAAAAACAAAAACAGAAAGACTGCAGGACCTTATACAACCACTTATACAAATGAAAAGCAAGTCAACCTCACACAGCAAGACAACAACAATGGCTTGTAAACCGCTTTGTAAACCACTTAATTTGGACATTTTCTCATATGAGATCTTTATAAATACCAGGTAGAGAAATGCCCGACCCTGACTGAGCTTCATGTATCCAGGCTGCTGCTGACACTTTGATTACTAGAGTTGGGGGAAACTATCAGGTTGATTGATGGCACAGGGGAGTTAAGTGCATCTTCCTTTGTGTTTTGCATATGCATGATGGCTGAAGACAGGAACCGAGGCCTCCAGCATTAGCTGCAATACAAGGAGACCCACTTTTCCTCTGCCATGAAAGCTGCTGCGGCAAACAAAGAGCCGCTGAGGCTGCCCTCCGCCATTACATCCACTTTGAAAATTAACTTTCTTTTCAGAGCATGCTCAGGGAATACGCAATTCAAAGAACTTAAAGTTCAGATTCCGAAACACTAGTACCTCTTGCCAGGACTGACCACAATGATGCTTAGTTTTGGATCACTGGTGACTGACGAGCATCTGGGGGTGGGCCATTTCTAGAGTCACCTTGAACATCTAACAGTTTAATCTGAAAATATATTTTTAATCAATTAAAAAATAGTCACCCAAAGGATAATTCGTTTTTAGGCTTCTATGACTTATTATATGTACTTTACAAAATATTCCTAACTCAAATGTGTACTTTGAAATTATACCCCTAATACAGTTTTAGACCATATATATATGGTAGCTTTGTAAAATGACTTATATTTTAAATTTAATAAGAAAATTCACTTGAATCCTTTGTGTGTGCATGTATATACACATGTGTATGTGTGTGTGTGTATATATATATATATATATATATATATATATAGTTAATCAATAAACCAATGAAGTTTGGCATCAATGTATTAAGTGATAATATACATTAGGTATGGTTTTCAATAATCAAACTCATAAACCAAATGGAGCTGGTCACCTAATGATAAAAACAAAACACCAATATGTTGGATATTGCCAATGGCACATGATTGATGCTTTGTTATGTTTTTGCTGAAGAATAAAATACCATGCTAAATATACCTGTATTCTAAGTCACCGAGTTTGGAGGGAGTGTTCTCAGTGGTGACTCAGTGACACAACCACAGCTGTGTGAGTCAGCAGGTTCCCTCCACTGTCATTCTTTCAGGCCTGTGACAATTCAAAAATTCACCCTAAAAACCGTAGCAGCTGAGTTATGTTATATTTGTTCATACTTCTCTTGGCAATTAATTTCACAAAATTTTCTGAAAGGTGTTGTTTTGTTTTGTTGTGTTTTTCTTTCCCCTGTGGTAACCCGGTTTTCTATGAAGTGTGTGGGATATTCACATGCTAAATATCTAATGAGACTGTTTAGCAACGGTTTCCTAAGGATTTCTCCACTGAACGCGTGGCGGACCTTCCAGGAGGAAAGCATGGGGCCCACAGTGGTTAGACCTTTTCCCTCGTCATTGAATGTTTAGGAAGCGTGTGCACATTAAGACTTCTAAAATAAATTCAAGGATTTCCCCCATTAATCATGTCTATGCTCCATTTAAACTCATTATTTATGACTGCGGTTGTAGAGCTTTTTCAACATCACCCTAAATGTTTATTGTGAAACATGAAAGTAGCTTTACTATCAGGATAATTAACTCTCTCCTCCTTCTGGCCACTAGTGAGAGATTTATTATTTGTGAGAAAGTGTGTTTTCCTGTTACTCACCTCCCCAGGGCCAACATTCACATAATTTCCTCCAGAATGTTCGTTGATTTAACAAGGTGTTTTCAGGAAAATCCAACCCACTGTCTTCTGGGACAGTGATGCCTACTGTATTTGCCTGCGTATAAGACGATTTTTTGGCCCTGAAAAATATGCCTCCAAGTGGGGGGTAGTCTTATACTGCGAGTATATAACAAACTCTGTATTTTGAGTGGAAATGTTAGGGGGTCGTCTTATACACCCAGTCGTCTTATACGCCTGCAAATATGTATTTTTTTCAGGGCCAAAAAATCGTTTTATACGCTGGCAAATACGGTAATTCATAAAACATTCTAAGCAAGCTACACGGATCAGAGAAGACACCTGAACCCAATTTTATTACACATTGTGAAAAAAGGCTTAATTCAACTAATAATAATTGTATGTCAGCAAGAAAACAGAACATTTAGCACATCTTAACGAGCTTAAACTGAATACATTAAAATATGGGCCGTGGATGTGGGAGGGAGGAGTTCTGCTTCCTTGGGTTTATTCAGTCATTTTAATTTTCATGACTGGAGCCAGCTCAGAACTTGCGGTCCTCTCTCTGTGCTTGCTTTTCTGTTCTGTTATTTTTGGTTGGAGTTGATGGGTTATTTTTAATCTCAGGGACAGAGAGTTGTTAATCCCTCTCTGCATTCGTGGGTGATTGTTCAATGTGTTTATTATGTGCTTTATAGATTTTCACAAGTTTTATTAATTATTTATCTATTTCAATCAAATCGTTTCTTTCCTTTCATAAGCCCATATGATTTCTCAGATGGGTGTGCATTTATGGCTGTGTGTATACATACATACATATATACATGTAATGCAGATAGGAGTGCAGTGAACTTCCTGGCATCAAAGGTAATTTAAAATTTCCAGTTAATTTCATGTGAGTAGTTTAATCTGCTGTGGAAATGGACACCTCTACGAAGTATCAGACCCCAGCAATTCACAAATCACCACCCAGAGCCTGCCTTCCATCCTGAAATATGTACAAGCATATGTGTGATTAGAAAACACACAAAATGCCATAATTCACATTTAAAAAAATTTGTAACTCTGGCCAGGTAGCTCAGTTGGCTATTTGTAGGTTTTTTTTTTTCTTCAAAATATATTTTATTGATTTTCCACAGAGAGGAAGGGAGAGGGATAGAGAGTTAGAAACGTCGATGAGAGAGAAACATCGACCAGCTGCCTCCTGCACACCCCCTACCAGGGATGTGCCTGCAACCAATGTACATGCCCTTGACCGGAATCGAACCTGGGACCTTTCAGTCCGCAGGCCGATGCTCTATCCACTGAGCCAAACCGGTTTCGGCTGTTTGTAGGTTTGATCCCTGATCAGGCACATACAAGAAGCACCCAATGAGTGAATAAATAAGTGGAACAACAAATTCATGTTTCTCTCCTTCTTCCTCTTCCTCTTTCTAAAATCAACCAATAAAAAATAAATAAAAATACATTTGTGGAATGTTAAAGTCATACTACTATTGTGAATAGTAATGTGAAAAGAGCCACTGTGAAAGAGTCAAATTGCCATCCCCTAGGAACTGCCACAGTGGTCTTGTCACAACTTTGGAATGTTCAACCTGAGCAAGTTCACCTTTAGACTGGGCCAAACGACATGGTCTTACAATTGTTTGTGAAATTAACAGGAAAGCATATGTCCTGACCACAAGAAATAAAAAAATGTGGAGACTCTTTCTAAAGACAGAATTAGTAATAGCTCAACTTGTAAGCACTGATAGGAGTTTCTTTCCTTGATTCATGTCATTATTTCATTTCCTTTCCTTATACAAACCTCTGGTCTTCACCCTGGAATTGGGACATAATTTGGAAGCTGTACCTCCAAATTATAGTTCTGTGACCTCAAACTCTTATTGTCTCTCTCTCTTCTTTTTAATGTTATTTACTGTTTTTATTTTTAAGCTGACGTGTGTATTAAGCAATCATATTCAATTGATTTTGGGTTTACTAGATATAGCTTATGTAACATTTTATAAATACATATAGAAAACATTGAATCTAAGTCGTTTATCCATGGAAGAGAGATGTAATAATTTAGCGAATATATAATTTAAAATCAGAGTGCTGAGATTAGAAGGCAAAGTGGATCATTCAAAAGAATATTTTCTAAAGTATCCTAACCTTTTTGTAAGATTGCTCTGAATAAACTCTTCATGAATATTTTATGTAGAATATTTATAGTTCTTCCAAGGATGAATAGTCATGCATGACCTCAAACCTTGTAAGTAAAGTTGAAAGAACAATTTTATTTTCTTCTAAGAAAAATCATAGACATGGAAACTATATTAAACTAATATTCAGAAGCAAGAATAAATTTTCAATCTTATCAGAAATGAATTGAGATACATTTTTAAAGTAGTATTATTATCAACTGGACTGTGTTGTATTGAGTATATCAGGAAAAAATACAATACATTTCAACACTACACCATAATAACACCTCCAGCTATGACACTGAACAGTATTAATCATGTGTAAAAAGTGTGGATAGTGAGACAAATGGTGCTGATAGCTGAGGTCCAGAACCAGATAAAGGGCATCATTATTGACAGTGCAAGAATGATTGAAAAAAAGCACAAAATTACATTTTTAGCAAAGTCAGTGTGTGGAAAAACTTTCCCGCCAGTTTTATTTAAATATAAGCAACAGAACAATGTGTAAGCTCTATGCAATAGCAAAAATTGAGACTTAAGAATAAGAAGTTAGATATCTTGATTTCAATCACAGACTTTTCAAAATCAAAGATATGCTTACAGAAATTAACTAATCAGAAACAATTTCCTGAAAGATATTGCTCACAATACAACAGCTTGGCATGAGGAATAATGCGTTTAATGTAATACAACTTAATAGGCAAATATTTCAACTCCTTATTAAATATCTATGAAATAATCCATGACTTGAACATTTTATTATTTTATCCTCACTCAAGGATATTTTTCCATTGATTTTTAGGGAGAGTAGAAGAGAGAGGGAAAACTCAGAGAAATATCAATGTGAGAGAAACACATCAAGTGGTTGTCTCCTTCAAGAGCCCAGACAGGAATTGAAACTGGAACCCTAGTTTCAGAGGTTGACTCTCTGTCCACTGAGTCAAACTGGCTAGGGCTTGCACAGTTTTATAAATAAATTTTAAAACACTATATACACTACAAATGTGATATATCTGTGTTATGAGGTATATCTACTGCAGAAATCTTGGGTAATTTTTCTTTTGTTCTTGTGGGGGAGGGTAGTTTTTCAAGGAACCAGTTTGTGTTTGGACAGACAATGGCTCCCACTGACTGTAAGTAAAGGCGTGGATGGGGGTGTGGAGAGGCGTGGCCTTAGCCCACTGCCCTCTTACCAAGTCACTTCTTATGGGAGGGGCATTTTTCCCCTTTTGAACAAGCAGTGCAAAAGATTACATTAATTATTATTCCTCCTTCTTCACTGATAGTAAATAAATAACAGTAAAAACTAAAACTAAAGTTATAAAAATAGAAGCAACCTCATGGAATGGAAAAAAATACAGATTCAGAAGAAATAGATTGATGATCTCAGTTTCTCAAAAGCCTCTTATATGACTTTGATCTACAAAATTATTCTAGACTTAATATCCATATCTGTAAGTTGGAAAACAGCTCTTCAGAAACATTAGGAGACTTGGCATTTGAACTCCCATGAGGCTTCTGAGGGTTCAGGTTGAGCCTGCGCCTCCCCCTTAATAAGGCACTGAAAATGGAATCTGTCCCAGAGTTAGGACATCCCCCTCCCCAAGCTCCAGCTCAGGCTCAGCCCACTTTCCTTTGACACTGCTTTGCATCAGGAGGGGGCTGGAGGGAGAGAGTCCGGGAAGGGAACACTGGAAGAGAGAGAAAATCAGGTGTGTGGGGGGGACTCATTCCTGGCAGGTTTGCTTTTCTGGGCTCATTTATGTCCTGAATGTCTGTCTATATGGTTTTCTAGATGCAATAATAAAAGTCCAGCATATTGTCTACAGGTCTACATTTTATGTTCCTTTAAAATTATTTATCTATACATTTAAAATATTTTAGTTGATAGAAATTATTAGTAGTAAAATAATTACTAAAAATAAAATTTAGATAAGTTAAAAAGCCAAACTCAAATAATTAGATATTCTTTAGAAGATAATAGCACACTGTTAGATACAGAAATGTTAAAAATAAAAGCATAGATAAAACCTGTTTGGCAAACAGGAAGATACAGAAATAAAGGAAGCCGAAAGTAATTTTATTGTCAAAATTGAATTAATAAGCAAAATAACACAATGGGGAAACTATTTTTCATGGAATAATATTTTTCTTAAAAGTACTATACTTTGTTACTACCGACCAGTCTAGAAAAAAAAAAAAACAGACTGAACTCAGTAGTGAATAAAAATAATATATAATATACATTTTAAATTTTATATTTACTTCCATATTACGTATTCCTATATTTGCATATCACATGGATTTTCTAAAGCTCAAACCATTATGTGGTCTGTTAGTTCCCGGGGCTGGTCAACCATGTTTTTCACATGGATAATTTATTTTCTTTTTTTTTTAATTTAAGTTAAATTTATTGGGGTGAAATTGGTCAACTTGAACATGTATATTTCAGGTGTGGGTTTCTATGTCACAAGATCTGTATATTGTACCATTGCTCACCACTGAAGTCAAGTATCTTCCTGTCACCAAGGATTAGGAACTCTTCTCCCTATTCCCTGCCCTCTGGCAATCACCACACTGCTGTTTGTGTTCACAAAGTTTCAGTTTTATATCCCACATGTGACTGACATTTCACTTAGCATAAGGCTTTAACGTCCATCCATGTCGTTGCAAATGGCGCTGTTTCATCCTTTCTGGTGGCTGATAGTATTCCATTGAGTGTATGGACCACATCTTTATCCAGCTCTCTCCCGCAGGACACTGGTTGTTTCCATGTCTTGGTCACCATCAATAATGCTGCAGTGAACATAGGGGTGCATCTATTTTTGCACATACATGATTTTCAGGGTTTCAGCTATATGCTGAGGAGAGGAATGGTAGGGAACTTCCATTCACAATTTTTTGAAGATGCACCAGACCTCTTTCCATAGTGGCTGTACCAGTCTACATTCACACCAGCAGTGGGTGAGGGTTCCCTATTTTCTACAACTATATAACACTTGTTATTGCTGATATTGTTGATATTGTAGTTTTGATTTGCATGTCCTTCATTGCTGGTCAGGTCGAACATCTTTTCATATATCTGTTGGCTGTTTATATATCTTCTTGAGAGAGGTGTATTTTTATATCCTCTGATCACTTTTTGATTGAGTTGTTTATTTATTTGGTTTTTGAGATGTACCTGTAGCTTTTAAAAAATATATGTTTTATTGTTTTGTTTTTTTACAGAGAGGAAGGAAGAGGAATAGCAAGTTAGAAATATCGATGAGAAGGAAACAATCAGCTGCCTCCTGCACACCTCCTACTGGGGATGTGCCGACAACCAAGATACATGCCTTTGACAGGAATCAAACCTGGGACCCTTCAGTCGGAGGCCAGTGTTCTGTCCACTGAGTCAAACTGGTTAGGGCTGTACTTGTAGCTTTTTTTCATTTGAGTGCATTTGTCATAAATTATTCCTATTTGTGCTGTAAGATTTGTAGGGATGTTACTTATTGAGTTGTGACTTAATGTTCTTTGTTTCACGTAGAATATCTCCCTTGAGTATTTCCTGTAATGGAGATTTTCTTGTGACATAATCCCTCAGCTTCTGTAGGTGTAGGGAATGTCTTTATTTCTCCTTCATATTTAACGGGTACTTTTGCTGGTTATGTTATTTGTGGCTACTAATATGTCTCTTTCAGAAGTTTGAATATTTTGTTCTACTTTCTTCTTGCTTACGGGGTTTCTGCTTTCTCACTCGTGTCTGCATCATCATATTTTAGTAATTCTTTTAATAATTCAACTTTTTCTGTCATTAGCAACCTTAGCTGTAATTATTGTGACTAGAGGCTCAATGCACAGATTCATTCACCGGTGGGGGTCCCTCAGCCTGGCCTACATCCCCAGGATGTAATAGTGGAATCCAGGGAGGAGCTGGAGCCCAAGACTAGTCCTCGTCTGGACGGGGAGGGGTGTGCAAAGGGAGTGTCCATGGTAGAGGCTCAGGCCACAGATGCACTCACTAGCCATGAGCCTAGCATCTGGTGCCCATTGGTTAGCTCCTGCTGTGGGACTGTACTGACCACCACGGGGTAGCTTCTACATTGAGTGTCTGCTCCCTGGTGGTCAGTGTGCATCATAGATTCAGATGGATCAGTAGAAAGGTCTAAAGATTGACTGGTCATGTAGGTAGACATATATATATATATATACTAGAGGCCTGGTGCATGAAGTTCGTGCATGGGGTGGGGCGTGTCCTCAGCCCAGCCTGCACCGTCTCCGATCTGGGATCCCTCCAGGAATGTCCGACTGCTCGTTTAGGCCCAATCCCAGTGGGTAGTCGGACATCCCTCTCACAATCCAGGACTGTTGGTTCCCAACTGCTTGCTTGCCTGCCTTCCTGATTGCCCTAACCGCTTCTGCCTGCCAGCCTGATCACCCCCTAACCACTCCAATGCCAGCCTGATTAATGTCTTAAATGCTCCCCTGCCAGCCTGTTTGTCCCCAACTTCCTTCCTTTGCTGACCTGGTCACCCCTAACTGCCCTCCCCTGTAGGCTTGATCACCCCAACTGCCCTCTTTTGTAGGCCTGGTCCCTCTCAACTACCCTCTCTTGCAGGCCTGGTGCCTCCTAACTGCCCTCCCCTGCTGGCCATCTTGGGGTGACCAGCTTGTGTCCACAGGGGGACAGTATCTTTGACCACATAGGGCCATATTGTGTGCTGGAGTGATGGTCAATCTGCATATTACTCTTTTATTAGATAAGATAGAGGCCTGGTGCATAGGTGAGGCCAGATGGTTTGCTTCCAGGGTGTCCTGGACCAGGGTGGGGGTTCCCTTATGTCATAGAGCAGCCTGGGCAAGGGGCCTGTGGTTGTTTGCAGACTAGCCACACACCCCCCAATGACCCAAGCAGAGGTCCTGGTATCTGGGATATATTTATTGTCTACAATTGAAACTTTGTAACCTGTCACAGAGCCAAGCCTTTTGCTCGCTCCCTGGCAGCAGCCTTTTCTGTTACCTTCTATAATTGAAACTTTGTACCCTTGAGTGGAGGCCTGGGCCCGCCAGCATGTGTGGAAAGCTTGGCTTCCTCCATTGCCAGGTAAACCCAAGCTTCCCTCCTGCTCTCTGTGGCAGTAGCCATCTGGGCTGGCGATAATTTGCATACTTGCTCTGATTGGCTGGCGAGCATGGCTTATGGGTGTAGCAGAGTGATGTTAATTTGCATATTACTCTTTAATTAGCTAGGATAGATTGTTTTGGATGCTGTGAACCACAATCATGTAAGACAGCAAATTTAAACCATAAATGTTGTGTGTGTTCTGACTGCTCCACTGACCAGCCGTTCCCTCTCCTCAGGCCTCCCTATGTCCTGAGACACAACCACATTGAAGTTTGGCCAATTAACAACTCTACACTGTCCCTATGTGTTCAAGTGAGAGGAAGAGTCACATGTCTCTCATTTCAAATCAAAAGCTAGAAAGTATTCATCTTAGTGAGGAAGGGATATTGGAAGCTGAGATAGGCCAGCCTCTTGCACCAGTTAGCCAACTTGTGAATGCAAAAGAACATTTTTGAAGGAAATTAAAAGTGCTACTTGAGTGAACACAAATTATAAGAAAACACAGCAGCCTTATTGGTGACCTGGAGAAAGTGCTAGTGGTTAGAAGATCAAACCAGCTGCAGCATTCTCTCAAAGAGAGCCTACTCCAGAGAAGATCTTAACTCTTCAATTCTGTGAAGGCTGAGAGAGGAGGAGGCTGCAGAAGGAAAGTCTGAAGCTGCAGAGGTTTAAGGAAAGAAGCTTCCTCCATTACATAAAAGTGCAAGATGAAGCAGCAAGTGCTGATGTGGAAGCCACAGTAAGTCATCCAGGAGATCTAGCTCAGATAATTATGAAGGAGACACAGCATCAGACTTCCCATGTAGATGATGTAAAAAGAGCAAGGAGGACTTGGAACCTGACTTCAATTAGAGAGAAATGGCTGGGTGTTATATACATGGAGCCTGTCTCACCAGATTTGTGCAACCTGGACACAATGCAGAAGTCACAGAGAGCAACAGTTGCTGGGCCATGTTAAAACCTGCAGGAGAAGTCTCAGTTTGTGTCCATGTAGACTGATGATCAATGCCTTTGGCTTTCACCCTCCCTCTCCCTACTGGTATCGTGGGGCAGGTGCAGGCCAGTTCCTATAAGCTTGGCATAACCCCTGGTGTAGGTGAGGATATTGCAAGAATGACAAGTAACATTTTCCACTAGAGCATGAGAATGGAGATCTGGATTCTGATATTTTAAAGAATTGTTTGCATAGTCAAGATTGAGAACAGACCTAGCCAGTTTGACTCAGTGGATAGAGACTTGGCCTGCAGACTGAAGGGTTTCAGATCTGATTCCAGTCAAGGACACATGCCTGGGATTGCAGGCTTGATCCCCAATAGGAGCATGCAGGAGGCAGCCTATCAATAATTCTCATTATTGATGTTTCAATCTTTCTCTCCTGCTCCCTTTCTCTCTGAAATCAATAAAAAATATATAAAAAGAATTGAGAACAATTTTAAAACCATGCTCTGTTTCCTTGTAAGTGCTAAAAATAACATTCTTAATAAATTACAGTTGATCTTCATCATCATATCTGCATGTAACAATCTATGTACTTATTTCTTATTGAACTGAGGCCATACTATTAATGATACTTATGCTTTCCTGAATAATAAGTAAATGGGTTAATGATGTATTAACCCACATATTAAATAACAACAATAACAACCAAATATCTTGAGATTATATATATATATATATATATATATATATATATATATATATATAATTGATATTTTACAGAGAGGAAGGGAGAGGGATAGAGAGCTAGAAACGTCGGATGTGCCCGCAACCAATGTACATGCCCTTGACCGGAATCGAACCCGGGACCTTTCAGTCCACAGACCGATGCTCTACCACTGAGCCAAACCGGTTTCAGCTGAGTTTTATTTCTTGCTGTCTGATTTGTTTATCTCTCTCTTCCTAACCTCTAAGTGAATGACTTCCCTCTTGCCACTTAATGTTCATCTTCTTAGCTT
Source organism: Vespertilio murinus (assembly GCA_963924515.1). NCBI lineage: Eukaryota > Metazoa > Chordata > Mammalia > Chiroptera > Vespertilionidae > Vespertilio > Vespertilio murinus. Next base: position 46,488,315 of record OZ004717.1, on the reverse strand, counting down.
TTTAGCTTTGGAAACATGATAATTAACTATTTTGAGATGATTTTAAAATATAAACAGGCTCTGAGTAATTGTATGATATTCAATGAATAACATGAATTAAATTTAGTTACTTTAACTGTGACCTTTAGATAAATTTTCTGCTTTTACAAATGAAAATGGAGTGATTTTAATTGGAACCTAATAGGAGAATGCAGATATTTATTACTGAACTAGAGGCCCAGTGCACAAAATTTGTGCACTGGCTGTGGGGGGTTGATATCCCTCAGCCCAGCCTGCACCATCTCCAATCTGGGACCCCATAAGGGAGTTTGACCTCTCACAATCCAGGACTGCTTGCTCCCAACCGCTCACCTGCCTGCCTGACTGCCTCTAACAGCTTCTGCCTGTCAACCTGATCACCCTCTAACCACTCCCCTGCCAGCCTGATAGACACCTAACTTCTCCCCTGCTGGCCCAATTGTCCCCAACTGCCCTCCCCTGCTGGCCCAGTCATCCCTAACTGCCCTCCCCTGCCAGCTTGATTGCCCCAACTGTCCTCCACTGCAGTCCTGGTTGCTCCAACTGCCCTCCCCTGCAGGCTTGGTCACCCCTAACTGCCCTCCCCTGCTGTCCTGGTAACCCCTAACTGTTCTCCCCTGATGGCTATCTTATGGTGGTCATCTTGTGTGAGGGTGTGATGGTCAATTTGCATATCACCTCTTTATTATATAGGATGATGAACAAACACATTTCTCTTCCATATGAGTATCTGGTCTATTTAGGAGACAACATTGCATCATGAAGAAGAAATGACCCAATTTAGACAAGTTTCAATTAATCTCCCAGTTTTTTATTTCTTGGCCCTAATCCATAGTGAGGGCAGAGATTAGTTCCATACTCTCAGATTCTCCCACATCTGGCCCCAGAATTAAATCAGTATTTAATTCTGGGGCCAGATGTGGGAGATATTTCCTTCTTACAGGCAGCATTTACTCATTTTTCAAGATCACTCAAGTAGAAATGTTACTTTGTAAGATTCTAGTTCCATGAGAGAAAGTGGCCCTGTTTCTAATGCCCATCTTTGGAGAGGACCATAGCTTTATATCCTGCCCCTCATGAGTCCTTTCTGTGAGACTTTTTTTTTTAATAATGGCTATCTTGTCTACTGCAGACAAACCAACTTGATGTACTGGACCACAATTCAAAAGTGTTGATTTGAAAATGTTAGAGAGCTATCCAGGTAGCTTAAGATCTAAGAGAGATGGGGAATGTAGGAAGGGAACTAGACAACCTACAGCATCTTTCTTCTCTAGGAATTGTTTACTTTCAAGTGGCTCAGGTGAAGAAATGGAGAAGACAAGCGTTTTGTAGACACTAAGTGGGTATGTGCTTCACTGAGTTCTCCTGATTATGGAATAAGAAAATTTATGACTGATTTGTTTGCCAAGGCAGTCAGGATAGGAGCAGCCAAGATTCTGGAATTAAAGAATGCAACCTGAGTGGAGGAAGGCTGAGACTTGGAGGACCCATGTTCACTGCGGCATTATTTACAATCAAGACATGGAAACCACCTAAGTGTTCATCCATGGATGAATAGATAAAGAAGATGCCATAGATACTAGTCAGTGACATATCTTTCAGCCATAGAAAAGAAAGGAGTCCTGCCATTTGCAACAACACTGATGGACTTTGAGGGCATTATGCTAAGTGATATTTCAGATGGGGAAAAGACAAATTCCATATGTCCTCACTTATATATAGAATCTAAAAAATAAACAAAAATGAACACATAAATACAGATAACAGATTGGTGATTGACAGAAGTATGGGTTCTGGGGTGGAGGAAATGGGGACATTGGTCAAAAGTTACAACTTTCAGATAGAAGATTAAAAGGTCCTGGAAATGTTATGTGCGTCCTGGTGACAAGAGTTAATGATACTGTATTGTATATTTAAACATTTCTAAGAGAGTATATCTTACGAGTTCTCAATCAAAGAAAAAGAGAAGAAAGTTTGTGACTAATTGTGGTAATGGATTTTATTTTACTTTATTTTTAAAATATATTTTATTGATTTTTTACAGAAAGGAAGGGAGAAGGCTAGAGAATTAGAAACATTGATGAGAGAGAAACATCAATCAGCTGCCTCCTGCACACCTCCTACTGAGAATGTGTCCACAACCAAGGTACATGCCCTTGACTGGAATCAAACCTGTGACCTTTCGGTCCATAGGCCGACACTCTATCCACTGAACCAAACGAGTTAGGGCAGTAATGGACTTTAATGCCTTTATTTTGAGTAATACTTTAGCTAGGCATGAAATTCTAATCTTAAATGATTTTGTATAACTAATCTGAAATTATATTTCCACTGTATTCACATCCATAGGTTTTTAAAAAAATATATTTTATTGATATTTTACAGACAGGAAGGGAGAGGGATAGAGAGCTAGAAACGTCAGATGTGCCCACAACCAATGTACATGCCCTTGACAGGAATCGAACCCGGGACCTTTCAGTCCACAGACCGACGCTCTACCACTGAGCCAAACCGACCTCGGCCACATCCATAGGTTTTAATGAGATATATGCTGTATGTTTTTACTCTTTAATATCTTTTGATGTGGTTGTTTGAAAAACTATGTATCCATGATATTTTTAGTTCTATTTTATGCTTCTAATAATATAATTATCATGTGTAGTACTTTCCAAATGCAACTTTTCTTGAATTAGGACATTTTAGGTACTATTATCATTTTTATATTGTTTCTCTGCCATCCACTATGTCTGAAATAAAACAACTCCCATAATAATCTATGCCACTACTAAAAAACTAATTTTTCTATGTTTGTTTCTAAATGTAGTGGTTTGCATTATGTTTTCTGACCAGTGAAATGATTACAACCTGGATTTTAGTTGTTTCAGACCCTATATTTTTTTAAGAGAACATCTACAGTGAGGACGTCAAAATAATTCTTACCTGCTTCCAGGGAGGTATGTTTGCTCTGTTTCAGAACAAAAACAGGAAGATGGGGGCTGAGTTTAACATGTCTGATGTTTAAATCCCCTTTTTACTAATTAAGAAACTATATATATCTGGACCAGTTAACCCAAAAGGCAGAGGCCAACAGCTTCAGAGGCTGCAGGCTTAATCTCACACTCTTTAGGCCACGAGGGAAAATCTGTCTGTCACAGACCCTGTTCCAGCTCAGGCTTGGGAAGGGGACAGCCATGCTCCTGGGGATACAGCTCAGTGAGAAAACTCTTTGGTTAAAGCACCCGGATCCATGGACCCGCAGATGTCTCCTGCTGGATCCCCTAGGGTCCCACCTCCCTGCACCCAACTTTTTATTTCTGACACAGAGTCCTGAATTTACTGGGCTCAGGTCCCATTGGGACTGGGTGGGGATGGGGACACGGTGTCCCAGGTTCTCACTCAGGCCAGTGAGTTCTAGCCCAGCAGCTCAGGCACAGGAGGGAGGGAGAAACCCAATACAGAGATTGTGTGCGTGTGTGTTTAATCTGACGGATGATTTTGTAGAGACAATTTGTGGGGTAGGTGATATTAGGGCTGTGTGTATGTATGTGTGAGTGTGTGTATTTTTTTTTTTCTGGTAGCTGTCTAAAACATTTTTTACAACATGTTTAATAATCAGTGGTTTCAAAGCAGCAGTATCCTACAATATGGACATGAAGGTCTAGCCTGGGTGTGAAGTGGAGGTCACGGTGCATGCCGCCGCCTGTAAGTGAAATCTGGTCTGTGAAACGCTGGGTGGCCCGGGGGATGCCCACCGTGGTGCCAGGAGTCAGCCGTGCCCTCGGGAGACTGGACCCATCGCGGTTGTGCTGCCCGCCTCTCCATTTCCAATGGATACACTACTTTTTAAATAAGGAGCCACTTTTTTTTTTTAAAGTTTGAGAAATGAATGTGATTTCAAATTGTATCAGACATTCATGTTTTAAAGCTATAACAAAGTTTCAAATTTCTACATTTTGTTTTTCATTTGTTGTAACTGTTCTTTTCATCTATTAAACTAGGGGCCTGGTGCCAAGTTCCCCCAGCTTGGCAGCTTCTGCATTGAGCATCTGCCCCCTTGTGGTCAGTGCACATCATAGCTACTGGTCAGATGGTCGAATGGTTGGATGGTCACTTAGGCTTTTATATATATAGACAAGAGGCCCAGTGCACAGATTCGTGCATGGGTGGGGTCCAGCAGGCCTGCCCCGATGGGGGCTGATCAAGGCCAGCCGGGCCAGGGGCAGACTTGGGTGCGGGTAGTTGGCTGACTGGCCCTGCGCCCTATTGGGGTCGGGGGCCAATCATGGGAGGGGCTGGCTGGGGGCAGATTGGGAGGCCAGTAGGGGCGCTGATCAGGCCAGTTGTCTCCACAGTGCATGTCATAGCACCTGCCTGTTTGTTCTGGTTGTTCCATGGGTCCTGGTCGCTCGGCTTTTATATATATATATATATATATAGATTGTATGTGGACGGGGAAGTTCTATTTCTCCTCTTAGCATTTGTTTCTATAACCAGAAATAATCTTACATATTAAAGAAAAAAGTTAAAACAGTATAGTCAACAACTATATTTTCAATCTAATGCCATTTAGTCTCAGTGGTTATTATAAAATACCCTCATATTTTAAAAAATAAGTTAAATTATTGTCTTAATTTTCTATGTTGTTGTGCTCATTCTATCTTCATAAGTATTTTATTAAAAAGACAACTGTGTCTGTCAGGGACTGGTAGTGCTGTGTTTAAACGGCATCAGTTATATTTTAAGGTGAAAGACAGAATTTAAAGAAACCAATCATACACAAGGAAGTTTAAGTTAATTAATTAGATTAATATAATTGATCCTACATACTAGAGAGGGTATTTGCATACAGGACAGTAAAACTGATTCATATATGGAACAAAATGTTACTGAATTTGACATGAAAGATGTGATGGGTCAATTTTACTGCAGTATTTTACAAATGTGAAAAAATAAAGAGAAAAATTATAAAAGTTATAAAGACCCAAAATAAAATATTTTGTCAATACAATTAGTAATATGATAAAGATTAATAAACCCTCAATATCCATTCTTTATTTTTAAGGTATATAACATTTCCAAATCATTGTTATAACCTATCCAGACATTCTGTGTGATAAAAAATATAATTCATTTCAGTTTATTCTAAGGAGATTAAGTTATTTGGAAATTGAATATACTATAGTATGCTTATTTATGCTGTAGAAATTAAATGAAAGCTAAGACAAATTATTTTAATTAAAGCAGGTGTCACTAATGTGAATAAAATCAATTTTAGTCCATTAGACTGAAATGTCTACTGAAAAGAAAAAGGTTATTTTTGGTTTATACAAAAGCAAGTTTCTATAAAAAAATGTAAAAAAAGTAAGAGAATAAGTTCTTGAGAGGAAAATAATCTCTTGAGAGAAACAGGTCACCAGTCTGATCATTCAACTTCCCCTTGGCAACATATAAATCTGATTATAGTTGGTGATTGATAATAGTTATTTTCCCTGACACTTCTAAAGCAAGAGTAAAGTAAAACTAAAGCAAAAACTAAACTAAATTGGACTAAACAAATTACTCTATCATCTACATAAATCCAACATAAGTTGTTTTTGCTTTTGGTTTATTTTTAAAATACTTCAGTGAGCATCTCATTATTGACAGAAAGCTCTATTTAGCAGAAAATCATTCTTGCCCATAGAAATGACATTTTGTTTCTGACTGGCAAAGCGAGTTTTACTGCTATACCGTTAATCACTGCCTTGGGAATGACACCTGGGGAAAATGATTTAGTGGAGATTAAAACACTAAAAAATAACACCGAGAATGTGCAATTTATTTCCACCATAGTCAGTGAGATATATTTTAGTAAATAATGACACCTATAAAGATTTAAATCAGCTAAAATTTAATTGACTTATTTATTAGTGCTATTAGCCTAATTTTGTTTATTACATACAATGACTTTAGTTAATTGACACATTGTTAAGTACACCCTGATATAATAAAAACAATTTTAAGATGTAATAGTATTGATTGTTATGTAAAACTGAACACATAGAAATTCAGTTAATTTTGAAGTCACTTTTCATTCTCACTTTCTTCTCCATATCTCTCTTCATTATAGAAACATGCTATAATCTTATAAGTTCAATTTTATTAAAGATAATGTAAAATATAATTTTAAAATTGTGCCTCAAATTTATTTATTAAATAGCCTATATTTATTTATTATAATATTATTATTTATTTTTAGTTTATGATTTATTATTAAATTTTATCCACAAGCATTTATTTACTAATCCACTAGTATACCAAGTTATTTGGCTTGGTAGTAACATGTGAAATAAAAGACAAAATTTCCTCACCCACATAATTTTTACTCACTTTTGAGAGAGTCATCCATTGTTCAAGCATCCCCAAAGACAAATTTAAATTTACAAAAGTGAGTACTGCTATGCACTAGACATGCATAAGTCAATGCTACAAACATGAGAGTAAATAAATGTCTTATTTAAATTGCATATAGATGTACATTTTAATTTTTAGAAGTCCTATACTTAAAAAACATAAAAAATATCCTCGCTGTATTGACTCCTTCTTCCTCTATCCTTAGACCATGGAACCTGACCTCAGAAAACTACATGTCATGTTAATCTCTAAATTTGTTATCATTTTCAAGGTCATAATTTTTCAAAAGCACTTATTAAATAGTAAATGTCCATGTTCCATGTTCTTAAATGTTTCACACACATTATATGTCAATCTATAAAACATGATATCAGGATTTACCCACATTATATTTGAGAAAATAAAAATTTAAAAAATTTAAATTTATTGATCAAGATCATTTAAGAGGCATCCAAGATTAGATTTTCTCTATAATTTATCCTAATTTTTATCATTTATTATTATCATTATTGTTGTTGTACTTGTTAATAATTGTGTTGAAAGTCATACTCCTAGATGAAATAATGGTAGCATGAGAAGCATTCTTGACATTAATTATCTACCTATCAACTATCTTATCTATTTGTAGCTATAAAGATGTTGCCTCATACTAATGCAATTATATAATCATCTCATATTAATTTAATTGTATTTTCTTAAAGAAACATGGCCATAAAGTAGTCATTTTAAGATGACATAATGTGCATAAAATAGAGGACAGATTGGGGACCCTTTAAATAATGAGAATCATATTTTCTATCTGAATAGTTTTGTAGTTGCATCTTCCAAGCTTCAGTGCTTAATGGACATTAAACACAATTGTTGTTTTAGCACAATTTGTCACTTTGCATGTCCATTCTTTCCTAATAGAATGGGAATGTCAGGAGCGGTGGGAAGGGTAAGTATGGAAAACAATGGTGGTGTAAATTTTATTCTCTAAACCATGGGTATGTCACTGGCTTCACCATTGTGCATGAGGAAGAAAATGCTTTACTAAGTAGACTTAGTAAACTGGATTAGTATATATTAGATAGACTTAGTAAAATGCAGTAGACTGGATACTTCACTTTGGAGAAGATCATGCCTGGTGTCCTGTAATTTACATAATATGAATATTTCAGAAGTTTTAAGATCTGGGGGTTTTAAGTAATAGTGAAAACTATCAAAATTCTCTAAATATTAGGAGAAAGGAGGGGAAAGAAGGACTTCATTAACTAATCTATGAAAGGGTAATATGCAAATTAACTATCACTCTGTCTCAAAGATGGTGGTGCCCATAGTGGCCAGGGCAGGATGTCCTGGGTGGGATGCTGGCATCACACCCAGAGGCCAGTGTCCTACACTCTGCCACAGAGAGAGGGATGGCATATGGGCAGGCAGGGATGCAGAGGGCTGGAGCAGAGACCCAGCACAGGGCGCCTGCTCCCAGCGGCTGCAGTGCAGCTCAGAGCACACCCTACCCTAGCAGACACTAGGTGAGGGGCTTCTGCACATGAGCTGCAGAGGAAACACCTTTCCTGACCGCTCATGGGCTAAGCTCCCTGCACGTCGCCACTCGCGGTGTTTTTGGAAACTTGGGTAATAAGAACCCCAGAAGGTGATCTAGGGCACTGGTCAGCAAACTGTGGCTCATGAGCCACATGTAGCTTTTGAGCCACAGTTTGCCGCTCTGTTGACTAACAAGTTTGCCAACCACTGCCTTAAGGAAAAACACTTTAAAACATTTTAATAATGTACTAATGTCTTTAACCCGAAGTCAGAACTTCTGGGTAAGAGTAATGCCTTATGTAGTGGTCAGCAAACTCATTAGTCAACAGAGTGGCAAACCTCAGCTCTCAAGCTGCATGTGGCTCGAGAGCTGCAGTTTGCCAAACAATGATTTAGGGTTTTTCCACCTCACTCCTGAAGGAAAAAAAATGAAGGTCTGTGGCTGGAGGGGCTGGTAAACATCCTCTCCTGCCTTAGATGGTTTGGCTCAGTGGATAGAGCCTCAGCCTGCAGACTGCAGGTTCCAGTTCAATTCTGACCACGGGCACGTACCTAGGTTGCAGGCTTCTGCCTGGCCGGGATCCAGGCCAGGGCTCATGCAGGAGGCAACCAATAGAAGTGTCCCTCTCGCATTGATGTTTCTGTCTGTCTTTCCCTCTCTCTTCCATGCTCTCTAAAAATCAATGGAAACATATCCTCAGGTGAGGATAAAAAGAAAAAAGAAAGAAAGAAATGTCATATCCTATGAAAGACACATCTTGAAAATGCCTAAAGAAATTTGTCATTTTTTCGTGGTGAAGGGACTGGAGTTCATGTTGACAAAAACACCTTGGCGGCTGCGGCTGGCAGTGGCTGCAGCAGTGGGGTGATGGAGGTGTTACCTTCCACTGATCATCCCAGTCCCCGCCTCCCCCAGAGGGAGGCCAGACTGTGGCTTAGTCCTGCTCCCTAAGCCACCAGTAGGACATCCCCTGAGGACTCCCAGTCTGTGAGAGGGGGCAGGCTGGGCTGAGGGCACACCCCCAGTGCATGGATTTCATGCATGGGGCCTCTAATACTTATATAAAATAGAACACAGTTCTTGAGGTTTGAAATTTGCTCTCTGATTAAACAATAAAAGCCAGATTAAACACCATAGGCATTGTAAAGCCATGTTAAGTATATGTTTTTAAAAAGTTAACATATATTAGTAATGATGGCAGGTTGAATTAAAAATGTAGTCTAAATAGGACACAAAATCACAAACATTTCTATCTCAAGTTTAATTTCTTTATGGAAGGAACCATAAATATCTATTTTCTTAAGTGTATAATATATATTCTGATTTAATACAAACTATATTATATAGTTTGCAATTCTTACTGCAAGATATATGAAATGGCATATTAATTTTTTCCAACAAAACATTAACTGTCTGTTTTTTAAAAAGAATATATATATATATATATATATATATATATATATATATATGGATTCAGTTAGAAAAATTTAAACCAGAATGTGTCAATAAGAAATGTTAGTACTATCACCAAGGACTTTTTTAGAAGTATTGTAGGATATATTTTTATAATGCCTGAATTATATTTTGTACATGCATTCTCCAAACTTATGCTACCACAAAATATAATAATGCAAATACCAATTCATTTATATATTAGGAAAACAAAATTCTAATGGTCATGGTTGTATTTTAGTTATAATTTTTAAATCATTAAAAAATTAATTTAGAATCCATGCAACAATTAAAAGAAAGTTAACATACTAATATAGTCAAAGAAGACATAAATACTTAAATTGTATTAATTAATATTTCAATGAATATCCAGAATTTAATAACCTCCAGCTCAATTAATCAGGAGAATATAAAGTACTGTGCCTATTAATATTTAACTGGATCCATTATGCTTGCGATAAAGGTCAGAAATTCATTTGCAGCAGCATTATCTCTCAAAAATGAAACTTTTCATGAACTAACTGTTTTTAGCTGCTAGATGCTACCACAGGAACCAGAAAGGCTGCATGCAAACAAGGGTCAATGCAGTCAAAAGTAAGAAGGCTCACCATGCATTGTTAATAGATTTGCATTATTATTGTAAGACCTAGGAAATGGCCTACTAATTTTGTTCCAACAAAACATAAACTTTCTTTTTTTAAATAAAAAGAGCAATTTTATGGTTAATTAATCAATTACTTAGATATGATTTTGATTTCAATGTATTTACTAATTGTTATTTGCAATGTGAAATTAAATTCATTCATTAGCATGAGGATGATTTCACATTATTAAATTAGATAAGTTTGATCATGTTTGATCAATAAGCTGATGGGTATATTGAATAAAAAAATACTCTGGTAATGCCCCCCAAATGAAAAATTAATTAGATATTAAATATATGCTTAATTAATTTCTTCTCATTGGATATTATAACAATAATATGGGATTTACTTCAAGTTTAATATGCATATTCTGTAACTTTATCCTGTACTTTTTGTTAGAAGAACTAGATAATCATAGAAAGACAAAACATAAAATAGCGTAGAGATTCCCCTTTGGGTTCTGCCCATAATTATTTGCATTGAGAAATAACACTATGATATTCATAATTTGTTTTTTATAAAATGTTATTTGAAAAATGCATTATAAACCATGGAATTTCAAGAAAGATAATTTTTATTTAAATCCTTGCATGCTACATATGCTTATGAATAAACTACAATCATCCCAAATTCCCCAAAGTATCTTTATGTTATTAAGTAGACAAATAAATCAGCGGAGCCTATATTTGTTTCTCTTGGTGACTCCTGATATCTGTCACCTCTGAGTATACTTTTATACAGCTTTCTTGAGTGATAAGTGGCATGCAATCATATGCACGTGTGTGTAGTGTAAATTTATCAATTTGTAGCGGAACTGTCACTATAAGCATGAAAATTAATGTATTTATTGAACATAGAGGGACAGTTATCTCTGTGAGATCATGATTTCAATTATTTTGGATACATACCCAAAGGTAGGATTACTAGATCATGTGACAATATATATATATATATATATATATATATATATATATATATATATATATTACATTATTTAGGAACCTCCACACTGTTTTCCATAGAGACTGCACCATTTCACATTCCCATCCACCTTTAACACATTGAAGTATATTTGTAGGGTATTTTGTAAAATGTCTCTTAGTTTGGCGTGTCCTTATGATTAGATTGGTATTACAGATTTTTCATACCAACATCCCACGTCAGAAGTGTGCTATTGGCCACGTTCCATCATGGGGTGCAGACTGTTTACATGCCTTGTCACGGGTCCTGTGAGCCTTGACCATCTGCATGAGGCGGCGTCTGCCAGTTTCTCCAACACACAGTCCGCCCTTTGTTTTGTGTCACATTTTGTCCGTCTTTATTTTGAGTTTTTGCATTTCTTATTTAAGATAATTTTGTTTATCACATGTAAGTGCTTTTTAAACAATATGTAATCAAGTTTGGGCAATTATAATGATTTTATCTACTTCAAGTTGGGTTATGGGAAGAATTTTTACCATTAGAAGTGTTTCAAATGTTTCTATTTTATCCATCTATAATCTTTCATAGTTACTATTTTATACTATTTTTAAATATTATATTTTCTAAAACCTCCAGTAACGGTTACACGCAGGCAGCTGTGAGAGTTTGAGGTTACCTAACTTCTAGCTCTTGGTCGAAGGCTTCTCTTCTGGTTGGCATAATCAACTTTCTCCTTGCTTGGCTGTGATATGTGTACTGGGCCTCCTGATTTCCTCTCATTTTTCCTTCTTTCTCTTTCCCACACAGTTTCCGATGGCCTTGTTCCTCCTTCCCAGTGTCCCACCTTCCCAAAGGGTGTGCTCTGCCGGCACTCCCTCTGGAGTGACATTACACTCTTAGCTGCAGCCTGAACCCAGTTCACTGGCATTAGCTCTGGTGAATTTAGGTTTATTTTTCTGCTCACAGGTAAGTTGAAACTTCTAATAGTCTTTGTCTCATAGTTATGCCAAAAGTGTGGGTGATATCATATGTCCTTTTGGTTATTCTAGGTGGTTTTATCGCAAAGTGTCTAACAAGATTCAGATTTAGGAGGCTGATATTGTATGAACTCTTTATTTCTCACTCTTTCCACTAACGACAACAACAACAAAATTCCTTTGGATGTAAAATAACTGTTATATTAAAAGGAATAATGACATGTTCTGGATTCCCGTCAGTGGTTATAAAGACAATGCTTTAAAAGTAGACTTTAAGGAACTAGCTTGAAGGGGGAAAAAAACATTTTCCATCTGCTGAGTAAGTTTTGACTGTTTTTCACATTTCACATATAAAACTTTAATACAGAGGGGTGATTCATTTTAGTCACTTTCTTGATCATTATTTTTTGAAGTTTTGTGCTAAGATTAAAAGGGAAAAAAAAACCTAAAACTGCAAATAAAAATGGAACAGCAGCCTCACATTTTATGTTTTAGCTCATTACATCATCAAATACTTTTCAAATGCCATGATCTTACAGCATTTTCATCTTTATCACAGCTTTGTCCACATCATTATTGAAGCTTGTCTATTCTGATGGACATTTACATCAATAGAAAATATTATTTAGAGAAAAGTTATCTTTTTTTATTTAGCAAATATTTCTTCAGTTTTCAGAATTTTAGAATTTAGTTTTTATCTATGAAAATTCCCATAGAATAATTATATGGCTTTGAGAGTTAATAAGAGAATACAAAACCCAATTCCCAATGCCTAGAACAAATTATTTCAATAGCATTTGCTGCTTAGGATAATTATGATGGTTCAAGAACTATCAATTTAAATTTTCAAAAGCACTCTATAACCTTGTTAGAGAGTACCAGGTTATAGTTCATTGTTACCTGTATTAAGTTTCCATTGTAAATATCCAAATAAGGTTTACTGTTATTAAGTCCTTTATAATATATTGTGATATTTGCTCAGCATTTTCCATATTCGGTTTAAGAAGTAATGAAGTTAGGGTCCCAGGATCTCAGATAGAAGTGAAAACAGCTTTCTCCTACAAGAAGGACTTAGAGCAGCAATTGAGTCAGAAAGAGAGAAAAGTTGTCCAGAAGCACCATTTACTTGACTCTCTCACTTCCCTACTTCCCACCAATGTCCATGTAACTGCTACATTAGGAATGTTGTAGTGTAAGAAATGAATAGAAAGGGAAAGAAGAAGGAAGTTGTAATTGAATAATCTAATAAGGGTCAGGTATGTGGAAAAAAGATGAAGCGAAGGAAGATATATACACAGTGGACAGATACAGACACCGAGAGAAAGGAGGGAGGGAGCTGGTGGAGTTGGGTAAAGAGTGGGAAAGGAGCCGTAGCCTGTTTGCTCAGTGGATGGAGCGCCAGCCTGTGGACCAAAAGGTCCTGATTCAACTCCAGTCAGGGACACATGCCTTGGTCGCAGGCTCCTCTGCAGCACAGGCCCTGGTGGGGCTTGTGCAGGAGACAACCAAGCCATGTGTTTCTCTCAGATTCAATGTTTCTCTTTGTCTTTCCCTCTCCCTTCCACTCTCCCTAAAATCAATGGGAAAATATCCTCAAAGGAGTTGGAAAGGAAATTGGGACATCTGTAATAATGTCTAAAAAAGAGACAGGTGTAACAAAGATACTATGAAGAATATCTTAGTCTTCAGGAAAAAAGTTATCAAATTTGTGATATGAACAATGAAAAGCAGGTATCCAGGCATCTTATGTAGAATAAAATGATAACATTCTTGATAGAAAAAAATAAAGCATCAATGAGACCTCTTAGGAAAGGAAATATATATATATATATATGAGGCTAAGTGACCGACCATCCATCTGTCCGAAATATGAGTGACTGACCCGCTGGTATATATGATGCACACTGGCAACTTAAAAATAAATGTTTACTGCACAAGTCTTCCTTCTACTTAATTTCCTTTCAATGTGCATGAATCAGTGTATCAGGCCACTAGTTACTGCATGAAGATAAGAATAGCTAGATTGAAAACTAAAAAGGAAAAAAGTGACAAATACCATAACTCTCAGAGGCCATATTATCATCATAGGCATTACTATGAGAGTGAGAAGGGTTTTGAGTAACAGGAACACAGAAAATCTATCATACTTATGTTCAAGGAAAACCAATTTGCCTAATTTATATAAAATGGATGAGAATGAACATGAGCTGCAGAGAGAAATCTGTGTAACAATCCAGAGAGATATGATTATGCCATAAGTCATGTAAGGTAATGCTAGGATATAACCACAAACTCAAGTATTACAAAAAGTAGGAACACTGCAGTTAACTTTTAAGAATTATTTTAAGTAGTGTAGTCAATTCAGTTTTTACGACAGTAATTTAGTAAAAGTGAGAGACATGGCTTAGAGCCGATGTGTGAGTAGGGAAAGCCATTCTGAGCACAGAGTGGCACATGGATGCATGTTGCTCAGGTTGAGTTGTACCAACACTAAATCCATACACTGGATGATTTTATACTAATCAGTTTTATATTGTGCATACAAATAATTTTAGCATACTCAAAAGCTTACTTATATAAATACTCTGTGATCATTTTATTGTGTTATACCTAATGAAATAATCAGCTAGGTAAAAAACAACACAATGAGAATGCCTACTTGAGTAAGTACCAAAGAAGACTGCTTTAGAGAAGTCATTTGAAACAGTTATTAATGCCGGAGTGCCTCAAAGCATGAGTAAAGTAATCAAATAGCAGAATGTTTATAAAACAAATACACTTATACCTTTGAGAAATCTCTTGAGCAGCATAAAATATATATTCATAACAATTTAGAGATTTTCATTTTAGTGAATTTTCCTGTTTCCAATTCTAATTTAAACATCTCAGGAAACAATTTTATCATGCAATTTATAACAAGCTATGACTAATTCACTGGCCTTATGAAAACTGATCTCTTTCCCACCCCTCACTCTGCTGCTCTATTCCCCTGATAGGTTCGCGTTCACCAGCTTCCTGAAGCAGGGCACTGTGTTCCCCAGAGCTTACAAAGCAATATAAAGTATGCGGAGGGTTGTATAAAAGAACACCTATGCAGTAATGAGGTAAAATCAGACAGTCTGAACGAATGCAAACACGGGACACCTGTTTGTCTTCTTCCTTAAATTGTCAGAGAAAATAATACTGTATCTGGCTTTGTAAATAGCTCTCTTCACAAAGAATGTTATTTTATTTTCATTATTCCTTGAGATGTTTTTCTTAAAGTAAACTTGACAGCGGGGCACAGTTAATATTTTATAGGAAAGAGACTTTCATCTTGTAGCCTCTGTTTTTCCTCGGTAATTAATAATATGGCAAATAAAGGCCAGTAGTGAGCTTGAATTACATCATCATAATTAAAACTCTTGGTTAATTTATTAAAAACAGTTTGTGTTTGCAATTGATATTCTTTTCCCAGCACTTTGCTTTTATCCCTATCGGACACATGTAAGCTAGACAGGAAATTTGCCCTGGCTTGATATGTAAATAAGCTGATGAAAGCTTTTTATGTGCTTATCAAAATTAGGTAAAAAATTAATCAGAGTGGGGTTATCAAAATATTCAAAGGGATAGGACTAAAGTGTAAAATTAATTTGATTTGCCAACTAAAATCACAAATTAAGGGATGTGAGTCATCCTATATAATGCAAGAATAAGATATGTTAAGGAATTTGAAAATAAAAGAAAACCTCCATGGAATTGAAATGGACTGCAAAAACATAAAAGGAATCATAACTATAAAAGAGGCACAAATTAAATCTATAATAAATGGACTTATCTGAGCAGGTTGATCACTTCAATAAAGGAATATTCCATTTGATCTTCATGTTAGAAAAACACAAATGACCTTAAAACTGACCCCTCAGAAAAGCTATCAAACTCATAGCTATTTAATGATCTGTACATGAAGCCAACAAGTATAATCCCTCATTAGATGGCACCTATCGATTCCTCGCTTTTGTGATGACAATAATAGACCTGAGAAAGGTTACAAGATAAAAGTTCTAAATTAAAGAAAATGAGCATTTCAGAAGCATCATCACTATAAGGTCCCGAGGAATAAAAATGATATTGAGTTACTCAGTTAATGCAAATATTTATTTTTCTCCCATAAAATGCAAAGGATGAATATGTTGGTTATATTCATTGCAACCTCCTAACCAGGCCCAAGGATATTTTGCATTTGCCTATCTCTAATACCCCTTTTTATATAATCCAGATCCAATTAATAAAATCAACTAGTGGATGCTCTTCAAAAGGTGTCCACACTTAAAAACATCTCAGAGGTATGCATACTAGAGAACAAATTTGGAAAAGGCCAATGAAAAAGGAGGCAGGGTGTAGGACTCTCTTTCATGTCCCACATGGAAAGAGTTCCAATTCAGGGTTCAGGCTCTGGAGAAGGGCCACATACAAATGAAGAGACTTGAGACTTGAAGAAATTCAACTAGGCAATATGGGGTCCAGGCAGTGGTCCAATTCTAGTGGGAGAACTACTCCTGCTCTGGCCCTGCCATCCCCTTTTGTTGAGGCTTTGGGGAAAACATCTGAGGCAACATACACAGAAATTTACATGTAGCCCTTAGGCAGGAAATAACAGAAACTTACATGGGACAAAGAAGGTGGAGGCTGCTTCAGCTAACAATATCTCAACTAAAGGTTAGAGCAATTAAGGTTGTTGACCAGCCTTCCTGGCTCCCTGTCAACATCTCTTTTCTAATGAAACTGATTTGTTTTCCAGCAGCAGGGGAGGGAGGATGTGGGCAAAAGGAGGAAGGGGAACTCCTACAATAATGTCAGCATTAAATAAAATGTTTTCTTTATATCTTTTCTAAAGGCCTGGCGCATGGGTTCGTGTACCTGTGGGGTCCCTTTGGCTGTGAGAATCAGCAAACTGACAGTCCTACATCTCCTAGCTGGGGCGGAGCCTGAGCCTGGGCTGGGTGCCGCACTGCTCCCACTCCCCCTGGCCCCGCTGTGCCTGCCGCCACCACTGCTGCTCTGCTGTGTCCCGAAGCACCCATGCTGGGATGATACTGGTGTACCCATGACTGAGAAGCAACTGTGGGCTCACACCCAGTCAGTCCCGATGCCAGTCCCAATCCCTGTCCTGGTCTGGATGAGGGCGGGGCACATGGGGGAGCATCTGAGGGAGAGGCTCATGCTGCCACAGCTGCACTCGCCAGCTATGAGCCTGGTGTCTGGCACCCATTGGTCAGCTGAGCAGCGCTCCACTGCGGGAGTGCACTGACTATCAGAGGGCAACTCCTGCATTGAGTGTCTGCCGCCTGCTGGTCAGTGTGTAATCAGAGCTATTGGTCAACTGGTCAACCAATCTACTGGTGGCGCAGTAACTTAGGCTTTTATATATATATATATATATATATATATATATATATATATATATATTGTTAGGAGTATTAGAGATGCCTCTTTTCCCTTCCTCCCCCCACCATTACCCTCCTCCATCCAGATACCACCTTGTCCCAGGCCTTCACCACCCTATTATCTGTCCATAGGTAATGCATACATGCACATAAGTTCTTTGGTTAATCTCTTTCCCTCTGGTTAATCTCCTCACCCCTTCCCTCTGAGACTTCTAAGGCTGTTCCATTTTTCCATGCTCCTGGTTCTATTTTATTCATTAGTTTATTTTGTTCATTAGATTTCTTGCTTATTATTTTTATATTCAATTTTTGACAGATATGTATTCATTGTCATTTTATTACCATTCTTATTTTTTATTTTTTCCCCTTCTCCTTAAAGAAGATCTTTAACATTTCATACAATACTGTTTTAGTGGTAGTGAACTCCTTTAGCTTTTTATTGTAAGGTAAGTTCTTTATCTGACCTTCAATTCTAAATGATAACTTTTCTGAATACAATAATCTTGGTTGCAGGTCCTTGTTTTTCATTACTTTGAATATTTCTTGGCACTCCTTCTGGCCTGCAAAGTTTCTGTTGATAAATCAGTCATATGGGTGCTTGTAGATAACTAACTTCTTTCTTGCTGGTTTTAAGATTCTTTTTTTTTTTTCTTTAACCTTCGGTATTTTAATTATGATGTGTCTTCATGTGGGCCTCTTTGGGTTCATCTTGTTTGGGACTCTCTCTGCTTTCTGGACTTATATCTCTATTTATTTCACTAAGTAGGGTAAGATTTATATTATTATTTCTTCAAATAGTTTTCAATTTCTTGTTTCCTCTCTTCCTTCTGTCACCTCTATGATGCAAATGTTGGTACTCTAGTAGTTGTCTTGGATTATTTTTTCTTTTCTTTTTTCTGATTTGGTGTTTTTTGCGTCCTTATGTTCTAAATCACTGATTGATTCTTGGCATCCTCTACTGTTGAATCCTTGTAAATTATTCTTCATTTCAGTTAGTGTATCCTTCACTTCAGACTGGTTCTTTTACACATCTTTGATGTTCTCACTCAGTTCTTTGACATTATCACTCAGTTCCTTGACATTCTCACTAAGATATTGAAGCTCTCATTCAGTTCCTTATAAACATTGTTTTATAGTCTATGTCTAATAGTCTGTTTGTTTCTATTTCATTTGGTTCTTTTTCTGGAGATTTCTTCTCTTATTTCATTTGTGACAAGTTTCTTTGTCTCTGTATTTTGGCTGGTTCCCTGTATTTGTTTCTATGCATTAGGTAGAGATGCTATATCTCCTGGAATTGATAGCGTGGCCTGTGTAATAGGTGTCCTGTAGGGCCCAGTGGCTCAGCCTCTCCATAGGTATAGCCATTGTTGCAATGTCCTAGCACAAAGCATTACTGATGTGTTTGTGGTGATAAAAGTGTAAACAAACCCACTGTGCTGCCTGTCAAATAAAAGCAGAGCACATACACATTGATGATATTTGACAATAATAACAAACAAGTATATCCCTTGTTTATGTATCTATTATACTATATTTTTATTGTTATCTTATTTTTAAATATATTTTATTGATTTTTAGGGGAAAGGAAGATCGACAGAAACATCAGTGATGAGAGAGAATCAGTGATTAACTGCCTCTGGCACCTCCCACTCCCACTGGGGTTGGAGCCCACGACATGGGCATGTGCCCTGACTGGGAATGGAATCAGAGACCTCTTGGTCCATGGGATGATGCTCAATCCACTGAGCCACACTGGCTGGCCTCTTATTGTTATTTTAGAGTTTACTCTTTCCACTTAGAAAAAATTGTTTTCTGTGAGACAGTGTGCCCTCTTAGGCCAGCAGCAGCCTTACACATCTGTTAGCTTACCTATTGAAAGCATGATGCATCGTGTGCTGTTTTGCACAGTGATGTGTTATGTAGACTTGAAGCCTAGAGCAGTAGACTACATTTTTCAAGCCTAGATGTGCAGTTGGCTGTACCATCTGGTTTGTGTAAGAGTTCTATGATGTTCTCACAACACGAAAATTTCCTAAAAGTACATTCCTCAATCATGAGCTGTCATTCAGCAGCTCATGACTTAAACTCTGACAATTTGGGTGGCTCGGAGTAGATGACTGAAAATATCCTCTGGCTCTAACTTACAAATTGCAGTGATTCCCAGTTCATTCACACAAATACAACTAGTTTAAACTTATGATACATATAATTCATATGCTCACCTTTTTTTCCCCTAAGGTAGTTAATAAGTTATAGAATATGCATCTGAAAACTTCATTGAACACGTTACTGTCAGTATTTATCTAGATGAGAAAAAGCATGGTAGTAAGGCTCAAAACATAGCATACTCCTTTTGGGTAGAGATGGTCTTACAACATGGTACCGTCTAGTGGACTGAATATCCAGTTTCTCATTCAATACATATGCATGAATGAATGTGCTTGTGATTTTTATTGCTTAAAGATAACATAACATCAGTATTCACAATTAGCAGAGGAGCTATCACTTAATGTCGAAATATACCAGAAAACAATCACTTTTATAATCAATTTACCTAGTAATTTGGGATCAAACACCAGAAAGTAGGCCTTGAAAATGGTGGGCACTGGCATCCCAACACAGAGCAGGACCGTGCTGGTGAAGACCACATTCACACATGGCTGATGCCACGCACACTGTGTGTCAGCTTTGTGTAAGAAGAGGCTCAGCTATGGAAAATTTGATCTGGTGCTTCAGCCACCTTAGCCACAGGCTCAACTGCCAGCCTCACTGGCCAGAATGATTTGAATAACTTTTCCTAAAATTAACTCATTCTCAACAGTGTAAGATTTTATTTATATGAAAAAAATACAGCCTGTTACTTCTTTCATATTCAGAAATTATCATAATTTATCAAGTCTTGTATGTTACCTGTAACACATGAACATTCTCCAATGCCTTGAAACCTCATCCATGGAAGGGTAAATTATCATAGCTTTGAACCTGTGACATGCCACTGTTCATATATGTGGCATGAGCAATTCCTTTACCAAGTTTAAGATTGTTTTTTAAAAAACACCTGGAGAAATCTGATGCATTTAGTAAATTTTTACATTGTGAAATTCATTAAAATAAATTAATTTGTCCACAGAACTAATTTATCAGTATAAATACCAGTAAGATATTATAGATACAAATTATATGATCTTAAAATATAGTTCCAGAACAAAAGTAAGTTCCTATTTGTGAAAGTGCAAAAAATTTTATTTAAATGGAAAAATATGTATAGAAATTAAAGTATTTGGAAAGCTTGTTTAGACACTATCCAGTAAAATAAATCTACTAAATAAAAGCACTAGTAATCACTACTAAGTTATGAGTAGATAACTGCTGCATGGGTTAGTGACCTGGAGGAAATTCACCACAATACTAGGTATGTGCAATGACTGCTAGATGCATAAACTTATAGACATGGAGTTATTGATAAGATAGTTAAGGAATGATAGGTAGATGTAGGTGAATAACAGTAATGAATTTCAAAACTAGCTTTTGAATTAATAAAAATGCATCATGTTCTTGTTTGTATTTATAGCTACGTGGGAGAGAGACACACAAAGAATGTGTGTTATCCTGAGTTCTTTAAGCATACAGCAGATAAGCCCACTTCCCTGCCTGTCTCTTCCATTAGAAGAAAATGCATCCATATGTCACTCTTGCTGTTCTTTGAAGGAAGGGCAGAAATGAACAAAAGTGTAAAAGGGGGAAGAGAATTCAGCAGGTAAATGGGAAGAAGACAAAAATAAGCGTATCTGACTACCTCTGAGTAGAAGGAATTGTAACATCAGCTGTGTACTGACCTAAAAATGAGCTTCAGAAGAGAAATTGAGAAAAATGGGAGTTGTAAGACAAAATTGCACTTCCATATTAGTGTCCAGGTCCTTACACTTTTCCTTTGGTCTGTGTTGCATTCGGGATTCAGAAAGCATCTATTCTGTTTTCCTGAATTAAGTGCGGCAGTTATGGACGTGGTTGCAACTTAAATGAGCAAAAAGCACTTCTCTGGGAAAACAATGTGCGTGTTTGTACTAAGATTTCCCTCTTAGGGAGTAAGTTCATGGAAGGCCCGAGTAAATATATAGTGTTTAATAATATATAACCATACAGCAATAACGTCAGGGCTTTGGTATATTAAAAAGCAAACACAAAAGAGCTTGACTACTTCATCGTCCTCTGCCTTTTCTACATTTTCATCTGTCATCTTTTACAGGATTTGCTGAATCTTAGCTCAAATTACAGATGTACGAATCAGGAGGAGGATTTAGTTCACATAGTCAGAAGCTATATGTGGAACTTCCACAAGTAAATGAATTTGCAGTGAACAATTAACCGGTTATAAACATTGATGACTATTTCTACTTCGCAGTCCCGATGACCCTGTGAGCCTTCAATACACACAGCTGATGGTCCTAGCACTGGTTTTTGTGTTTGCTACAAGAATATTATAATTAGCATTTGTAAGACAAAAATTCATAACTATAACATCTGGTGTTATAATGTCATTAAACTCCATTTGTGTGAATCTGGAAATTCCTTCTTAAATTTATTTTAGCATCTGGTTTTATTTTAGCATTTATTTAGCATGTTTATTAGCATCTGGTTTGTGGAGTATCGTTCAAATGTGTTAAAGACAGAGGCCCATTTCTCATACGAAGGGCTTATTGGGGCGAAGTCTCTTTCTGCACATCAGGGGCTTAAGCAAAGTAGAGCTTTCACACTTACTCTCTTCCCTGGTGATGAAATGGGATACAGAAACATGTCCACAGGTCTCCAGTGCTTTCTCATTCCGTACAAAGTTGAGAGGATGCACAAGCATATCACTGCGGCTGTATCGCAGCACGTAATAAATGAAATCATACACGGAGATGAGAGTACCTCTCCATAGCTTCCTCTGGCAGCATGTGAAGAGATTATTGCTGGAAGAAATCTGAAAAGAGCTTAAGAACAGCTAAGGAACTGCCAGAGACAGCCTGCACGGGAGGGAGAGCTGTCCCAGTGTGCTTCCACAGATTGCTGAGCAACTGACACTGTGTCACAGTCTGCTTACACACAGAAAGCTAGTGCGTCCTCTAAAATGAAAAAAAAAGTAATATGTATGAAAGGATATTTGTCATACACATTCTTTATACTAACTGAATCCATATATATCAACAGAATGCTCATCAGAGTCAGCTTTAATCTAATAATCAAATCTTAGTGTATTAAACTTAAGGATATATATTTTGATAAGCAATGAGAAGATTAAAACATACAGACATTAGACAATTGGGGTTTTCTGGTGGAAAAATTCTTAGAAAGGAAACTGAATGGAGTAATATTTTTGGCAAAGTAACAAAGTAATCTGCAGAGTGGGGGTTTTAAGATTTTAAAGTAAGATTTTTGAGACCAATGAAAATGTTCAAACCATCATCCTATTATTTTATTTTAATAATATAAATTTTGGTTATATTTATTTCCTTAAAATCATTAAAGGAAATAAACTTGGTAAAAATTCTAATCTAGGCTATATATTATAAATAGATATTTTGTTACATTAATTCCTAAGAACATATAACTCAAGTGAACTCTGCATAAAAAGTAAATGTTATTTTTTTTAAAAAGAGAAGATGAAATTTACTTTAATGAAATGTGTTAGGCAACATTAGTGAGTGACATGATGCAAGTTTCAAGAGTACAGTTCTGTAAGGCATCATTGTATGTCGGCCACATCCCCACCAGGATGATGGGTAAAAATATTTCTTTATTGTTGAACTTTCCAGATGACTATAGTGGTGATTAGGCATTTGCCTGATTACTTCTTTTTAAATTGCCTGTCGGTAATCTTTACCCATTTTGTTATGAATATGTATATTTGATTGAATAGGTATAAATGAATGTTGTACGTATGTTGACTAGTGTTTGGACTTTAATAAGAATTACTTTGTGGACTGAAATATAACAGAATTTCCTGTGTGTTTCTACCTTATATTTAAAGGTAAATAAGTTCTCTATATGTTTACAGCCTTAATTTCCATAATGTCTTTACTAAGTAGGACCAAAGATGATCTTTAAGGGAACTGTTGATGTTATACCTCTTGGAGTAGTGAAAATGGAGACAGTTTTCTATAGGGAGTGATAGAAGAAACAATGAAAATTAGGTAAGTTTCTAAGCCAGGGCTTAAGATTTGAATATACACCCATGGCTGTGTTGTGTCTGCACATCAGCAAAAACCTAGGAAGAGAATGTATGGAAAAGTCTGTGTTTGTGGGTACAGACTGTCAAAAACATGCACTAGCTGAACTGATCAATAACGCACAGTGGACAAGCAATCAACCATTGGAAAACTGATGGAGCCACAGCAAGAATCACCTGGAAGTGAGTCGGCATCTTCTGAGACAGTCTTCACCTTCTTCTAGAACAACTCAGAGAAGTGTTGATTGGATGCTGATTGTGATACTAACTCTAATGGCTTTTCATTATCAAATAAAAGCGCCTAAACTGGAGAGAAAACCAAGCTCTGGGAGGAAAGGAGTCTGCAGGGCTAGGTAAACTGCGCTGGGCCTCGGTGCGTTCCTGTGCCTCTTTGTGAAAAAGGCGCCAGGATGCTCTGAAAGGGCCTCTGGCAGATAGGATTATCACAACCCCAGACAGTAAGCCACACCCACACTTCCAGGCCCCAAGGAATTTCCAGGGACAAGATGGACTTTGGTTAGTGGAGGGTAATGATAGTGGTTTGGTGAACCACTTTCCCTCTGAAATAAGTTTTGTGCTCCCCTGTCAGCCCCGAGTTTATGAAGATGGGCAGCGAGGTGTGCGCTGGGCACACCTAGCAAGAGAGTTGTGAGAGGTGAGCTTCGGTGCTGCTAGAAATTGAAGCGTAATTTCCAAAAGTTTGGAATTGATTTAACTGAAGCATTTCTACATTTTAGATAGAAACACAAGATAGAGGGAGAAAGAAACATAAGGAGGCTAATGCTGCCAAAAATGTGAAAAAGTCCATGGCAGAATCCAACCAGTAATTATTACAAACATACAATCAGCAGTCAAATTATTTATGCACAAGAACTCTTTTAAAAATTAGTTAAATTGCCATGTGAGAATATTTTTCAGAGAGTTTCTGAATATTTCATCCTCTGCCAATAGAGACTGAAAATCAGCTCTAATGGTTTATGAATTCTCACAAGCGCACACAAAATGTTTGTGATTTTTCTGTTTTGCTTTTTTTTTTTTTTTTTTACAACGGATTGCTTTGTATCTTACAAATCTTGGGCTAAATTATAGCTATCGTTTCTCTTAACGCTCATCCAAAAAAATAGAATTAAATTGCCTCGGATCTTTTTATTGTGAGAGCAACATACACATTATTTTCCTCCACATCTTGTAGAGGGAGAAAAGGCGATGGGAAAAGAAAAAACAATGTATTCAACGATATTTGAATAAACCCACTCGTATCTTTACCTCTTTACCTGCGCGCTGCCTGATGGCCTTTCACTCTGCAGACCGGTGCCTCTCCCGCTGGCTGTGTGCAGAGGCGGCCACCTCCGGTGCTCCGTGCGCAGGTGGAGGACAGACTTCGCGGTGAGCCCGGAGCAGCGCTCCTCTCCTCTCCTCTCAGCCGGCCTGTGTCAGAAGGCCGCAGCTCTGCGGAGTCAGTGCTGCACGCAGCAGTTGCCGGTCTCCTTTATGGGACACCATAAATTCAAACCCATTAATCCAAAGTGGATTACAAATTATTTTTGTAAACTACACATCGATCCGTGAGGGTTATTGGAGCCGCCGAACTGGATGGCATCTGCCCCATCTGCCGCAGCAGCTGCTTGGTTCCAGGATGAATATTAAATGAACTTCCAGGCAATTCCCATCATTGTGGGAAACATTTACAACATGGGGAAAAAATGATGGCTTTTCTGACGATTGGGGATACTTTTTTATATGTTTTGTCACGAAAGATATTAAAAGTATAAAGCACCACGCACCAGCGTGAAGTGCCCCTCATAACCATCATCTTCCACACCACCTTCCCCACAGAGTGCTTCAGCACTTTCACGCTGCTCGTTAGTGTTCTCCTGATGTTCTGATTGAATTTACTGTCTTCTTTTTAAATGAACTATTTCACGTTCATTTACCAGCATCGTTTGGGGACTCATGCTTTTCTTTTGATTTAGACAAAACTATTGGAGAAGACGAGGTTTGCCACACACTGATTCACAATCTATGTTCAGTGAGAACGTCCTCAGAGTTGCATGTCACTCAGAAGGGGTTCCAGCAGTGATTTTAAATGGGGAGATTGAAGACACTGGGTGAGCAAAGGCTCCAGAGAAGGTTACAAGGTGAATACACTGAAGAAATCCATGTGGCAATGGAATATGATGCAACTTTGCGTGGTGGACACAGTATGATATACAGATCCTGTAAGGTAGAAATCCACACCTGAGATTTGTATGATCCTATTAACCACCATCACCCCAACACATTTAATAAAAATATTTAAAAGAGAGAGATAAATGCACATGGAGAACGATTTCCGTGTGATAATATGCTAAGGACCCCGGGGCAATTCTGCCCCAAGTGAACACACACGCACTGATGTTGGAAGGTGCTTGGTGACTACACAGTTCTCCCGTCCCCGGAGCAGGGAGCCACCAGGGAGCAGAGCATTCGGAAGAATTAGGCAGCATTTACAAGCAACAGAGATACATCATTAAAATAATGTCTTTAGTGACAAGAGGAGAAAGCAGAATGTCAATTTCAATGGATTTATTTTTATTCTCATTGTAGTCATGTGTTGCTGCTACCATGGATTCTTGTATCATTGGATAACAGAAAATTTTAATTTTATATTGTTTTTATGGGATATAGTCAAGACACTTGGAAACAGTTTGATCCTTTGCATCTTGCTTTGAAAAGTAGTTAGGCCGGACCAGGCCTGCTCAGCCTGGAGCTGGCTATCCCCACTGGGAGGCAAGAGTATGAGATGCCGCGCACACCCAGTCCTCCTGTCTGCCCCTGCCTGCCATCTGCCCCATGGGCATGAGGGCAGCCCCCCTGCACCATAGAAGTCTTTGCACCTCAAAAATGACCTGCCCAGCAGAAACTGGTGTGGCTCAGTGGACAGAGCATTGGCCTGTGGACTGAAAGGTCCCGGGTTCGATTCTGGTCAAGGGCATGTACCTTGATTGCGGGGACATCCCCAGTGGGGGGTGTGCAAGAGGCGGCTGGTCAATGTTTCTCTCTCATTGATGTTTCTAAATCTCTGTCCCTCTCAATTCCTCTCTGTGTAAAATCAATAAATTTTTTTTTTGTTAAAAAAAGGACCTGCCCAGGTCAACATTACAAGGGGAAATGGAACAACTTTGTGAAATAAAAGGTTTCTGTGTTTGACTGAACCTGTCTGTGATTGAACTGGGCACAGTGTATTATTATGGAATTAGGAGATTGTAAATTCAAATCTAAACCCAAGAAACCAATACATTTCTGCTTTGACTTCTTTAAGCCTACATCTTATAATCAGTAGGCTTTGTATCCTATATAATAAAAGCTTAATATGCTAAGTGTCTGGTCATCCCTTCAACCAATCAAAGCATATTGTGCTAACAATGTGCTAAGGCTGTTCAACCACTCGCTATGACATGCACTGACCACCAGGGGGCAGACACTCCAACTGGTAGGTTAGCTTGCTGCTGGGGTCCAGCTGATTGGGACTGAGGGAGATGGGTCAGACATGCCCTGGAGCCCTTCTGTGGTCCCTCCCCAGCTGGCCAACATCCCATGTAACCTCCATGGCTCCAATCGTGCCCTGGTGAGGTCCCTTGGCCTGGCCTGTGCCCTCTTGCAATCCAGGACCCCTTGGGGGGTGGCAAAGATCCAGTTTCAGCCCAATCCCACAGGCCAGGCCCAGGGACTTCAAAGGTGCACAGATTCATGCATCGAGCCTCCAGTAATAGCATACTATATTAAAGGGCAGATTTGAGAGTTAAAAGACCAACCATTACACTATGGAGCTCCAATGGTGTGATTCCGTATCATTCTTCACTAGTGGCCCAGTGCATGAAATTCATGCACATTAAAAGGGAATTAATTAGAAGAAATATTTTAATATTGCTATTTGCCCTTTCTCTTTAATAAAAGTGTCAGAGGTGAAAGAAAATTAGTAAAGTGTGTATGAAAATCTCCCTTCTGCAGAGTCTGGGGTGCACCATGGGACCTAGAGTCAAGTCCCCATCCACCTATGTGCACCTCAAAATTGTGTGAGACCCAGACCCAGCTGGCCCCCAGCCGTCAAGCCCTGCTGGGCAGGAGTTGCAGCCTCATGTCCCCTGTCCTGGCCCAGCACCACACAGCCTCAGGTCCCTGCTGATCACTCATTAAAGCTCATTACAGAAACCCCGCCTCTACTGTGGGCGCAGGCATCTTGTGTTACAGGAACACAGCCTCTGCTGTGCATGCCACCATCTTGATATGGCGTTACAGCATGAAGCTCTATTTGCATATTCCCTCTTTATTATATAGGGTTACTCAGAGCACAATATGCATTTCATCCTATGTAGACTGAATGTGTGTAACATGTGTAGCAAGTTCTTGGTTTTTGCAGACAGAAGTGGCTGCCCAGTGCTTGCATGCTGCAATGAACAGCACGCTGGCTCCTGCAATCCATAGCGTGTGCTTACCATGGTATCTCCTGGGCTCACCGCACTCGCCAAGCTTGTAACTGTTGAAAAGAGCCTGCATAACAATCCAGGCTGTTTATCTGGGACCAAGGGAAGGAGAATTCTTCCTCTCAGAGTCTTTTACACCTGGTTCCTGGCTACGATTTTTAGGAGGGCCTCTTTTAGGAATCCTTCCACCCCACACTATTTCTCACTTCAAAGTACCTTTGTCTGAATCAACCCCAATGAAAGCATCAGGCCACTCATTTAAAAAATATATTGTCAAACATAGAAGATAGGATTGAAGAAAACATGCCAAGTTATAAACATGGGTCAGCTTTAAATATATAAACAGAATAAAACAAAATATATGATGTGGATAAATCATTAATGCTGGACACTTTCTAAAGAATAAAAATGTCTTCCTTAAAGGTCATCACTCCACATTAAAAAAAAAATAGACCTTCAAACCCAGAGGGAAGGCAGGGGAGGGTTGCTGGGGAGGGAAAGAGATCAACCAAGGGACTGTATGCATGCATGTAATAGTGGACATAGACAGTAGGGGTGAGGGCATGTGCTGGGGAGTGGGAGTGTTGGGGTGAGGTCAATGGGGGAAAAGAAGACATATGTAATACTTTCAACAACAACAACAAAATAAATTAAAAAATTGAGTAATTCTAATATTCTCAACTAAATGTCTTTTGGCTGAGTGTTTACAATATGTAAGCAATTCTCTTTGAGTGCCTGGCTTGAGTGAACAAACATAAAATTTACTAAAAATAGCTTGGTGAGACTCAGGCCTTCTTTGGAAAAGGAATTCAATTGACTCCTTGGCTATTATCAAGATGAATAAGCACTGGCTTCTCTTCCAGCTTAGATTCTGGTGAATGTTAAGTCATTCATATTTGGAGCATTTAACTCTAGCAAGTTAAAGGCTGTGCTATTCAGATTAAAGATACATATTACCTGTAAACTCAAATGTCATGCAGCAATTAAAGTGAAAAGAACCCTTTTATGTGTTGGTAATCTATTTCTCTTACCATTCTAGCTATCTGATTTTTCCTAGGAACTGCACAGAGCAAGATAGACTGCACTTATGTGAAAAGAATATTAATGCTGCATCCCAAGCATTGTGAAATATATTTTAAAGTACATCTAAATTCATGACTAAGTCATGTATAAATGACTTCTTTATAATATACTAGAGGCCTGGTGTTCTAGAGGGCTGGTTATATATATATATATATATATATATATATATATATATATATATATATTAGGAGCCCATTGCAGGAAGATAGATTCCTGTCATCTTTGTTTGGTTAATTTGTATACGCACTCTGATTGGCTGTGGGCGTAGTGAAGGTATGGTCAATTAGTATTTTTTCTCATATATATATATATTAGAGGCCCAGCACACAAAATCATGCACAGGTAGCTCGTGCCATCTGCCTTAGGAGCCCTGCTTCCTGGGCTGTGGGGAAAGGACTGAGAGGTGGTCAATGCCCCTCATAGCGCCTGAGAGGTGGTCAATGCATCTCATAGCGCCTGGTTGAGTGGTTGTTCCAGCTGTTGTGCTCATGGTCCTTGGCCTTTCATTATATAGAACTATATATATATATATATATATATATATATATATATATATATATAGACTAGAGGCCCGATGATGACATTTGTGCAGGAGTAGGCCTTCCTTCCTCCTGGGACCCGGCTTCCCTCTAGCCCCAGCTTTGCCAGAGGGTATGCAGAATGACATCCAGAATGATGTCTGGTCTAATTACCACATTACCCTTTTATCAACATAGATAAAATGTCCTCCAAAATGTTCACACTCACTTTGAATAATGATAAAGGCGGTGTTTATTCAAACTCATTTCAATTTCAAAACTGAGCTATCAGCTGTTAAAGTGTATACTGGTACATATTTTGAGACCCTGTATATTCAGACGTGAATGTTTTAATTCCTTTTGCCATGGCATTTCCTAGCAAAAGTGAAATGAAAAGTGGTTAGACATCCAAGAGAGACTTTACCCGTTGAACTTGAAAAGAAACTTACAAAATCAACAATTAAAAAACCCTACCAATATGTTGTATCAAATTATTAAGGAAGAGGACATAGGAAAACTACAAGCTATCTTTAGAATCCCACACAGAGCTCAGTGCTGTTTCCCTGTGCGGTTCCCTTAACCCTCACAGCCTGCGCTAGGCCCTGACATTTACTGTGAGAACTTGTTCTCTCACCTTGGCTTACACTCCCAGGCTTACAACATAGGGAAATGTGGATAAGATGATCTAGTGCCCAGTGTATTTTTACTCTCCAATACATCCAGCTGTGTGGAACTTGAGTTAGTACCGGAAAAAAACACAACTTTAATTTATGTGCTAATCAGTGGCCAAAATGTTCTCGCATATATTTCCAGGCAACTTTTCCCTGCACCTTTCCTTATCAGCAAATATGTT
Organism: Vespertilio murinus; assembly: GCA_963924515.1. Classification (NCBI taxonomy): domain Eukaryota; kingdom Metazoa; phylum Chordata; class Mammalia; order Chiroptera; family Vespertilionidae; genus Vespertilio; species Vespertilio murinus. Next base: position 46,457,831 of record OZ004717.1, on the reverse strand, counting down.
TCATGAACCTTAATGTTTTTGGCTTCATTTTTATTCTTTGGTCCTCCTAGAATATTCCAAATACTTCATTAAGATTTAATTGTTGAAGCAGTGTAAGGCTAAGAACAAAATTAAAGAAACTTTAAAGAGTTTTCCCATATACCCCGTCCATATATGCCCAGTCCCTGACTGTCTAAATCTCCCAGACTAGACAGTTGCATTTGTTCCAAGTAATATTTTCATTTTTACTTACTTACTAATGTTTTTAATTACTCTTGAGATTTCTTCTTTGACATATGTTGTTTAGAAGTGGTTATTTAACCTCCCCATATTTGGGGATTTTCCAGTTATCTTTCTGGTATTGATTGCTAGTTTAATTCCACTGTGGTGGAGAAATCATTGTATCATTTCTATCCTTTTAAACTGGTTAAGGTGTGTTTTATGGTCCAGAATATGGTCTATTTTTGTGACTATTTCATGTAAGTTTGAAAAGGCTGTGGCTTCTGCTGTGGGGTGCAGTAGCACAGAGCTGTCCTTCAGATCCTTGACTGATGATGTGGTTGAGTTCAACTATGCCCTCACTGGTGCTCTGTCTGTTGGAGCATTCATTTTGGAGACAGGGGTAGTGAAGTCCCCAACCAGGATTGTGAATTCATCTGGTCCTTCTTCTGTTCTATCAGTTTTTGTCTTAAAAAGTCTAATGCTCTGTTGTCAGCACATACATGATAAGGAATGCTAGTTTTTTTGAAGAATGATCCTTTATCATTACATAATGCCTCTCTTTATCTATGATCACTTTTCTTACTTTGAAGTCTCTTCCGTCTGAAGTTAATAAAGCTACATTTTTGGGGTTAGTGTTAATATGCTCTATGTTTTTCTATCCATTTGCTTCTAATGGGTTGTTCTTCAACCCACTCTGACAATTTTCATTATTTAATTAGTGTTTCTGGATCTTGGCATTCAAAGTGATAATTTATAAGGTTGGATATTACCTACCGGATTTGTTACTGTTTTCTACTTGCTGCTCTTGCTCTGTTTCCATCTTCCAATTTTTTTCCTGCTTTTTGTAGTTTTAACTAAGCATTTTACATGATTCCAATTTTCTTTCATTCTTTAGCATATTGGTTATACTTCTTATTAAACTTTTTTGTGTGGTAGCTCTTGAGTTTGCCTATACATTTATAGTGAATCCAAGCTTATTTCCAAGTAACATTATACCACTTCATGAGTATTATGAGTACCGTATAATAACAAAATAATTCTAATTTCTGCCAACCATCCCTCTTATCATTTCAGTTATTCATTTAACTCATATATAAGTAAATATATATATATATATTTAAACATATATATATGTTTAATACATATATACATAATTATATATAATCAAATAGTATTGTTATTATTTTGCAGTTAATGTTATTAATTTTTAAGGTAATATTTATACTTATTTTTGTCAATAATTCTGTTTTCACCCTGTCAGTGTTGCTCAGCAGTTGAGCATTTACCCATGAATAGTTCAATTCCAGTCAGGGCACATGCTGGCCTGATTGCTCCCAACTGCCCTCCCTTGCAGTCCTGGTCCCTCCTAACTGCCCTCTCCTGCTGACCTGATCACAGGCAACTGCCTTCCCCTGCGGGCCATCTTATGGTGGCCATCTTGTGTTCACTTGGAGGCAGCCATCTTTGACCACATGGGGTGGCTATCTTGTGTGTTGGAGTGACAGTCAATTTGCATATTACCTCTTTATTATATAGGATAGGAACTATTGGTAGTGGAGTTTACTAAGACTCTTTTTGTCTTAGTAAAAATCATTTAAGGATCATAACAATTAAGCCCTTTTTGCCTTATGTGATTGCCCATTTAACCATGCACTTTACAAGATGAATTAAAGTTTTTGATCCTACAAATAAATAATCTCACTATCTTATTTAAAAAAAGAAAAGATTTTCACACATGTTTATTAGCAATTTATTTTATTGAGCAAATTATTTGCTCATGTAATTTTCTTTTTCTTTTCTTTTCTTTCTTTTTTTTTTTTTTTTTGGCTGACAGGTACAGGTGATTTACCTGAAATAATTACATACCTCAGGTGATGGCACATTATTATTATCAGTCCAATAAATATCTTGTAATTTTTATATTCTTTTTGACACTGTTCCCTACTATTGTTCCCTGTCCTCATCATAAAACACCATTATAAAATTCTCATAAATTACCCAGTATTTTCTTACAAGTCATTTGATTTAGTTCTCATGAAAAATATTGTGCAATGCAACTAATTCATTTTTCTACATTGTTTCCTCTTCCATGCTATAAACTCTTTTAAAGATATATTTATCAATTATTCTTTCATATTTTTGCCTTTTTCTCATTTCCTTGTATGGCTTGGTCTTTTAAAGATATTAACCATTTTGGAGGGCTATGAGATAAACAGAAGTAATTTTTGAATTAGAAATAATATTGTTGACATTTGCTCTCATTTGTTTTATTGTAACATTTAATTCTAATATCATCAGAACATTGGGCAATATGTGAATGGAAATATGTAAAACTCTACATGGCTGACTTGTCTTTTGTTCTCTAGATTGTTTGTTTTTCTAGAAGAAAAATGTATCCTCAGTCTTGTAAATCTAATGTGATTTTCTCATAATCAGAAAGAAAATGTTGTCTCCATTCAAGAGGTGATCATTAAAAGTACTTAAAAGGAACAGTACATTTTGGAGAAGATTAATTTTTGTGATTAGTAATATAATTTTGTAAAAGCATGTTTTATTTATAGTATAACTTTATTTTATTCCATTAGAATTTCAATCAGTCAGTACAAAATAAATGTTCTCGACTCTAATAGGGAGTCAAGAGGACTCATAGATGCATTTTATTTGGAGTGTTGTTTTTCTTCTTTCTAGAGATGGACTTTCTTAAAATTCATTAATTAAAATCTACTGTGTGATAAGCAATTGTTTCAGCATATCTTATAGTCCAAAGGGAAGATGATCAATAAGAAATAATTTATAGTATGAAATTCCTACCAACTTTCATTGCCAGAAGCTAAAGGATGCTATTGCCTGTAACTTTAAACTGATTTGGAATTAATAAAAGCTTAAATATTAATTCCTCATGTATAACTATATTTAAAATTGTTTTCCCTCAAGTATAACATCATAGGAGAAGATGAAGCTCACATTTCTAACCGTCTCATTCCTCTCATGGCAGCAGAGCACCTTTGTAAATCGATAGCCTGGTAGATTTATAATAATAATTCCATAACAAAGGTTGTAAATGAATCTGCTTCTATGTGATCACCATTATTTCCTTCAAACTTCTAACAATTCTGATTATTTCCAGTTTCTGGAAGTAATATACTATGTCTTTTTTTTTTAATTATGGTCATCAAATCTACAGCATTTCTGAATAGTTGAATGTTGAATAAATGAATGAAAGACTGAAGAAATTGAGGGGTATTGTAGCCCCGGGTTGACAGAAAGCAGAGTGGGGTGGCTCGGTGCTGTCAGCCCAAGGAAAAGCTGTGCAATAACGAATAAAGGGAAGGGACAGGGACTCAAGGCATGGGTTTTGGACTCATGCCATCCTCATTCCTCATTATACATCTAGTGAAGACTCAATTATTTATGCTAATGGACTCTGTGGATAATTTAAAATAATTTATTTCTTAGGAGATGAAATACATTTTTGTACTAACAAAGAACATGAAGGACCCATGTGCTAGGAATTCACAATCCATCACAGCATTGCAACGCCTTGGCAGTCTACCTAAGAGGAGCTTTGCTCTCCTGTCCCACGGCTGCACGGGGCTGCTCCCTTTCCCTCCGTTAACTCCAAAGGGACAGACACACTGCCATTACTGAGTAATAAATAATGCTAACCGAGCCATCCGAAATCTTTCCTGTTTTCTTCCTGAATGGTTTAAGAAGGAGCTTTTTCAAGCTACAGGCCCTTTTCTGATTACAAAAAAAAAAAAAAAAAAAAAAAAAAAAAAAAAAAAAAACCAGCAGGAACTATTTTAGTTAATTCATCATTCATTAAGAAACATTTTAACTCTGCTAAAAACTATGCTAAGCATTAGATAATTTCTAAGGGAAACTACCCTTCATTTTAAGGAGCTAATGAGTCTAATTTAAAAAGGAAAACCTGAAACACCTTTACAAACAAATGAGCACATTGTAAGTTCAGACCGTCACAGATGGTATGTAACCTACATAAGAGGCACATGCATCTCAGGAGAGGCCCCTCGCGGCGTGGGGTGCTGAGGTGTGGGCTGGAGAGGGTCTCGCTTTCTTAGCTTTTTTAGAGAAAGACCGCAGGCAGGCAGTTACGGCAGAAATTTTCAAGCTTATTGTTTTAGGATGAATTCCCTCCGAAGGGCCTCTGAAGAGACCATTACAAGCCAAATGCTTGCTGGGGAGTGCCGCTGGAAGCAGTTGTATGAGGAAGCCAGGGAGCGAGGTTGGGAGAGGGAGAGCTGCAGCTCAGTGCCATGGCAACCAGCATTCCCATTGTGTGTCCCGGTCTCCTGTTCCATCACAGCAGCCCGCCTTCTGTGCCGGGAATGTCTTCAGGTGCTTGCCTCTTTCTCTGGTCTGTGAAAAATCATTCTTTTCTAAATCAGTGCAAAATATAAGCATGGGTATCTAATCACAAATATAGATAATGAAATAAATATTATATATTTAAAGTAAAGCACATAATAGGACAGTAAAAACAAAACTTTAGCATAGGCAAATAGAACTACGTTACCTTAGATAAAATAGATGTGTTTACATATTGGCCACTGACAGTTATGCCTATGCCGTGAGACAATTAAAAGAGGCTGGGGGATGGAGGTCCCAAGGGCCGTCCTCAGCACACCACCTATTTCCACGTCTGGTTACTAAGAGGAAAGCGTGATTGATGGAGACCAAACAGTCACTCTCATTCTGATATCTGCCTTCAAGGTCACATGGCCTCCGTAACAAGACTAGGCTAACACGAAATCGTTGGTGAATGAAATGGGCACTTGGTACCCGCCACAGGGCTTATCTGAGCAGGTGCTTCAAATAGCAGAGACCTTATCACTATCACTCTTCCCCTGTGCATCTGTCTCTCTCGCCTCCGGAGAATGACGATCAGGTGGGAAAACAGAACCACAGTGAAGCCAGCAACACTGGTTTTTGGCTGTTGTCTTGACATTTTGTGTGTGTGTGTGTGTGTGTGTGTGTGTGCGCATATGTGTGTGTGTGTGTTGTTTGTTTGTTTTAAATATATATATATATATATATATATATATATATATATATATATTATTGATTTTTTACAGAGAGGAAGAGAGAGGGATAGAGAGTTAGAAACATCGATGAGAGAGAAACATAGATCAGCCTCCTCCTCTTGCACACCCCCCCCACTGGGGATGTGCCGGCAACCAGCGTACATGCCCTTTGACCGGAATCGAACCTGGGACCTTTCAGTCCACAAGCTGACGCTCTATCCATTGAGCCAAACCAGTTTCGGTATGTCTTCACATTTTTGTGGAAAGCACAGTTTGAACCATTTCCTGCTCATTCATTAATATCTTTTTTCTTCCCTACTTTTTCTCTGGGGGAATAATTATTCACCATGTAATCTATTTAAGCAAATGTTTACATGATCATAACCTTAATGTGAAACACTGTAATATTTCTCAAAAGTTTACACTGTGTTCAATGTCCCCTCAATTACTTGTAGTAATCACTATAGAAGCACCATGTAAAGAAATTAATGACACATCTGTTCCCTGCGAGAAACTGAGATTCCAGGAAGATAAGCAAACATTAAAAGCTTGCACCAAGAAAATGAGACAAATCATAAACACTGCCCAGGTTCTCATTGGCTGTGCTTTCTGAGAATTAGGGTCAATCTGTGGATCCCGATAAGAAGATATTCTTTGTGATCAGAAATACCCTCATTTGAATCTTGCCTCTAACAGTTCCCAGTTACATAGGAGTGCTAAATGTCTTTGAGATTTTGAAATACCACTTTGTTTATTTTCCTAAAGTAGTAAAAGAACAATAATGTCTGCCTTACCTTTTGTTTCAATGGTTATTAAATGTGTGTGTGCAAGGCCCTTTGCCGGTCATCCCAGGCACCCAGGCTCAGTGCGGGTCTCAGCATCACGCGAGGAACGGTTCTCACATTCAGGGGAGGTTTGCCCATTGTTCAGTGTCGCTAGTTAAGCAAAGAGAACAAATCCAGCTTTGTCCAGTGTCAGAGTTTACAAATATGTGGATGTGATTACCTATTTAAATTTATTTTAATATACTATATGCAGTATACTGTATATATGCCATATATACTTTGTATATAGTTTATACATGTAATAGACATGTATTTTATATATACATAGAGCACACCTATAATTTATACTCATATATAGCTGTGTGTATTTATATATGGTATATATATGCACAATGAATAAATAATTGAAATATATGTGCACTTATAGTGTGTATATGGTGTGTGTGTGTGTGTGTGTGTGTGTGTGTGTGTGTGTGTAGTTTGGGAGGGGGGTTAACAAGGCTCCTCTATCACAGCACTTTGAAAACAGGCAGCTCCCAACTATAAAACTATTTCTAAAAAGTCCTTCTGTGACATAATTTTAAGGCAGAAAAATTCAAAGAATTCTGTCTTCATTACCTGAGGTCTGAGTGCCAAGAGCTAAAATCATCTTCACACTTAGCACAGCCCTGCCTGCCTTTCATCGCCTGCCACAGTCCACATTGTCTTCCCAGTGGAAGCCACAGCCCAGCCACAGCCACAGCCATAGCCCAGCCACAGCCACAGCCACAGCCCAGCCACAGCCACAGCCACAGCCTCAGCCTCAGCCACAGCCACAGCAACAGCCCAGCCACAGCCCAGCCACAGCAACAGCCCAGCCCCAGCCCAGCCACAGCCACAGCCCAGCCACAGCCACAGCCCAGCCACAGCCCAGTCATAGCCCAGCCACAGCCACAGCCACAGCCACAGCCCCAGCCCAGCCACAGCCCCAGCCCAGCCACAGCCACAGCCCAGCCACAGCCACAGCCCAGCCACAGCCCAGTCATAGCCCAGCCATAGCCACAGCCACAGCCACAGCCCAGCCAAAGCCACAGCCACAGTCACAGCCACAGCCCAGCCACAGCCACAGCCACAGCCCAGCCACAGCCACAGCCACAGCCCAGCCACAGCCCAGCCACAGCCCAGCACACAGGCGATGGCCAGCCAAGTGAGGCCGTTGTCTCTTGGAGCTACTAGAAGCGTCTGCCGGGCTCGGACAGCACAGCCCAAGCCAGACTGCAGCGTGTCTCCACTACATCTCAGAGGTAGAGTTGAAAACATTTCACCAATGCATTCTCTAAACGAGCATTTACTCCCTGTTCAGAAACTATTAAATAAGAAGTTACCAGAGTCGCTGCACAGGAAAATCCAATTATAAATTTACATTTCAGTGAGGACGTTCTGTCTATCCCAATGGCTATTACAAAAATTGATGACACTGGCTTTCACAAAACTGTCCCATAAAATGTCAGAGGCTATGCAAAGAAAATGTATTATCCTGGGTTTTTCCCTGGATGGAAAATTTTCTTTCTTACTGGCAGCAGTTTCTTTAGGATTTTCTTCCAAATATTACCCAGAAGGACTTGTACAGATTGCATTGCAGGCGATTAAGTTTCTGCGAATATAAACCTACTTTGAATTATTGCAAAACAAGTAAAACTCTAACCATCAATAAAACACTAAGTTGAGAAATGGACTGACTTATGGCCTTTGGACTGAGAAGATGGATTTTATACCATGCTCTAAAGATTACTAGCGTCAGGCTGTTGCCTTTTGTGCATAACTTCAGTGAGATGCAAGTTTAAGTACAAGCAAGTTTTAAATAATACATTTCATCCAACTCATAGTAATAAATAGGCCCTATTTTCAGAAATCTTAATTCTATATAAGAGAAAAAAAATGTGAAGCTAATTAAAAACTTAATAAAATTAAATGGATTGATAATATAAATGCCTATGACTAACAAATCAGTTATGATTTTAGAGGCTCAGGGCTCAAAGTTGGTATCTTAAATGACACAATCCATACTCTTGAACCCTTGAAACGTCTGAGTAGCTTGTAACCTCCCTTTTTCTGGACCCCCTGGGGCATAACCAAGTGTTCTGGGCACCAGGACAGATGCCATCAATTCCTTCGTTATCATGTTAATTGTTTCTGCACTCCTAAGTATGTCCATCATTTTACTTTATATCCAATCCCAGAGGTTTCCCCACTTTGCTTTATCCCACTTCCTTAATCTATCAACAGTGGATTTCATGTAACCCATCTACGTCCATCTGTCCCTCCTCTTTTGATTGCAATGTATAAATACAGAGGTAACCCTCCATTCTCTGGAGCATTATCTCAATTCGTTGAGGTTCTGCTTCCCAGCATATGTGGACAGTTTGGCTCAAATAAACTCACAAAAATGTGTTTTAAAAAGAATTTTACATAAAATATAAGAATCAAGGAGGTTTGCTATGTTAAGCCTTCAGAAGCAGTTTCCCATGCTGGCCTGACAGGATTGCCAATGAGAATGAGTCAGCTTTCTCAGTTTCTCTGAATTTTATTATCAGTTAGCCATAAAAATGAGCTTTCAACCTCTTCAATCATTTAAATGTTTTGTGAGGGTGGAAGCTTTGCTAAAGTTGAACCCAATGCTTCCAATCACAAAAGTTCTATCACTTTCTAATTTGCAATGATTGGATCATTGTTTCAAGCCAAGAGTTTTTTTGGGTTGTTTTTCTTTTTAGAGAACTTTGAGATTCTGAAACCACATGAAAGTTAGAGTTTTTGCCTCAGCAAGATGGTCCAAACAAGGCCCTAGGAGGGACACATTCAACCAACATCACAGTGGGCTCTCATGCCTCTGGTGACGAAGAAGCAGGTGTGCCAGCCAGGCAGAGCGCAGTGATCTCTGGAAAAGGCGATGGGACAGAGGCGGGCACCTAGGTTCTTTCCTTACACCAGTTGGGTGTTTATTACCTGCCAGGTCCAAGGGTGATGTCTCAGTGAACTCAAGGCACTGAGATCTTCAAGAAGAGACCAGGAGCGTGCTTGTCTCTGTGGACACTCAGGCAGGGGAGAAGGAAAACCAGAGCCCTTCTTCCAGAGCCACCAGTCAAGTCCAGGTCAGCCTGACTCACCACTGAGCTTTCCAACGTGTTCACTACACCAAATAAGAGACTTTAAAATGACAGGATTTTACCCAATTGAGCTGTGACTAGAAAACTGTATTTTCTGAACAAAATACCGATCCTTCCTTGTATCTATTTTTATTATATTCGTGTGTGTTTTTTTCAGATAAATAAATATCCTTCTTCTTTGGTTATAGGAATGAATTCTTATCTTATCACTTTCATCTACCCTGAAACGTTCTCTGTTGATTAACTTCCCTGGCTTATATATTCAACCACAGGAAACCTTATTTCTATGCATCCTTCATTCTTAAATATATTTAATGCTCTATCCTGCTAAAACAAAGGAAAGAAGAGAAAAATGTCTTTAACCTGTCCCCACACCTCCTTCATGCTTTAAGTCTCATTCTAATCACAGCTATACCTTTCTCTTTTCTAGCCCACCCACCAAAAACATGGCTCTCACACCAAACTTTCTGTTTAGATCCTCCTTTTAGAATTCAGTGAGGATCCTTTTTAAAAAATATATATTTTGTTGATTTTTTACAGAGAGGAAAACAGAGGGATAGAGAGTTAGAAACATCCATGAGAGAGAATCATCGATCAGCTGCCTCTTGCACACCCCCTACTGGGGACGTGCCCCCAACCCAGGTGCATGCCCTTGACCTGACCGGAATTGAACCTGGTACCTTTCAGTTCGCAGGCCGATGCTCTATCCACTGAGCCAAACCAGTTTCAGCCAGTGAGGATCTTAGTATCACTGTGAGGTCATCTTTATTCAGCATTTTACGATATAAGTCTTCATTCTTTCTGGAAAGAGTTTCTTGGATCCGAAACATCAGTTTTTCCTGCTTTTCTCTCTACCTTTGAAACGTTCTCTGACACCATTTCACGCACTATTCTGTTTCCTCTGACTTGTGCCACCTCCCTGGCTCAGAGGCTCAGTGCTGCAGAGGTGCCAGGGGACTTTACCTGCCTTACAACTGATCAAAGTGGGCTAGATTGTCTGCACCAGAGTTGAATGTGTCTGTCTCTCTCTTCCTTCCCCATCACAGAACTCATCCTAGATAACGAAGTAGATAAGAAACCAAATTAACTGCCAACAAATAGGAAAAGTTTTGAGGTAGAATCTGAGTTTATTAGCTGTAAGCATTTCACAATTTCTATTCTAACTGACTGTCAAATGTACAGTATCAGTAGTTCCATTGTCTTTATTCCAGATCCATTGGCACACAGCAAAAAACACACATAACTGTGTATTTGGACAGTGACACAGACTCAGTTTCTCACTTTTGATCACATCAACAATGCCAGTTTGTGCCTACAATTAGGTGGTTGGAGAAGAATCACCATGGCAAGGGAAATACCAGGGAAGAAGTTAATTGAGCCTTTTCCAAAATTATACTCAAGTTGGTAAAAGAACTTTCATGTGAAACTCTAGGTTCCCCCCCCCCTTTTAAACCTATCAGTTTGTACAGTTTATTCTAAAATAATTAATTTGAGAGTATCTTACCTCATATTGGCTGGTTACTCTAACTCCAGCGCTGTCTCATGTAAACATTTCAGTAATGGTGCCTGATAGTAACTCAAATAAAGAAATTACAGATAGCTCCAATGTGTCCCGGACTTTGTTGCTGTGTGGGTGAAAATCTGCTTTCTTTTGTCGCTGCCTGTGGTACCCATGGCTGAGGTAAGCAGGATGAAATGGTGACTGGTGTCTGTGGAAATATTCTTTGGGAAAAAAGCATAGTTTGTCTATTTGTTGACTCATAATTGTTAATTTTATATAGATTTAGTTTTGGGAAAAATAACACAAAGAATAACAAACATCAAACAGAAACAGAAAAATCTATACCATGTAGAAAAGAGTAGAAATAGAAAATGGACTTTTATCAAGGAATTCAATGGGGGAATTTTATGTATGTCATTTTAATTATAACTTAATTTAACAGAGTGCAGAAAATTTTATAATGTAAAACCAACAGACAGATGCCAACTTAAGTCTTAAATACGTTTAACAGCAAACAAACAAACAGCCTTCCCAGCTACATAGTACTTTGCAGGATCAACTCAAACTGAGCAAATATGGATCATGTTGCTTGCATTTGGCACCTCGATAACAAATTTTCTGGTGTTAAAGAACCAAAGGCAATAAGTGGAGGTCATTCCTATTTTAGAAAACAGACTGGTATCGCAGTGACCAAATCATTACATTCTAAATTAACGTGCAGAAGAGAACAAACCCTTTATTTCACTTGGAATTCTGCATATATGCTGTTTAACTACAGATTTGACAATTTGTTGCTCTTGTATTTCTTTATTTAACTTCTAGTTCCTTAAAAACAAAATGTCATTGGGTGAACTGCCACTTTGGGACAATGCACAGTAACCCAGAGATTCCTTAAGTATAAAAGAAGCATCATCCTCTCTGCTGAAACCGGTTTGGCTCAACAGATAGAGCCTCAGTTTGAGGACTGAAAGGTCCCAGATTCGATTCCGGTCAAGGGCATGTACCTTGGTTGTGGGCACATCCTGGTAGGGAGTGTGCAGGAGGCTGCTAGTTGATATTTCTAGCTCTCTATCTCTCCCCCTTCCTCTTTGTAAAAAAAATCAATATTTTTAAACATATATATTTTATTGATTTTTTACAGAGACGGATAACAATTTAGAAACGTTGATCAGTTGCCTCCTGCACAACCCCCCACCGTGGATGTGCCCGTAACCAAGGTGCATGCCCTTGACCAGAATCGAAACTGGGACCCTTCAATCCGCAAGCCAACTTTATATCCACTGAACCAAACCAGTTTTTTTTTAAAGAAACATCCTCTAACTACTTCAGTGTCCTTCTTCCTTTATCTAAGTTTATTTCTTAGTTGCACATATACAATGCAGAGTATGCATCCAGAAATTGAAAGTTTAGGTTAAATCACTTAATCCATAGAACTGCTTTTGCTAGATTGGCCTTTACAAAATTCAAGATGTCATTATCACCATTTTCAATAGAACTGATCAATAAAGTAAATCCATAACTCACTTCTGTCACCTTGCAAAAAAATTTCCCAAACATATAATAACAATGAAAAAGCAATGAATCTTTGAATTTTGAATCTATGAGCTTCAGTGTGTTTTTTCTACTTCTGAATGTTTATTGAAAGCCCTTAGAATAACTGCATTTCTGAAATGACCCCTCAAAAGTGTTGTTTGACCTAAACAACAGGTGGGCAATCTAATGTATGGTCATGATTCAGAGTCTGATGGTCATTTTATTTTGTAAGGTTTGTCTGGGAATATATGAAATCCTTAATCATGCAATACTATACACAGAAATATTACATAATATGCATATATTTGTGGAATGAAATTATCTGATTAATTATTCAAATGAAAAGAGTTGTTCTACATATCATTTCTAAATTGCATTCAAAATATTGTGACTCAAGAATTTCAGACTGATTATCAACACATACAATTTTAATAACAATTAAAAGTATATATTTAAGCACCTCAAAGTGATGATGAAATATAGGTAACAAAAATCTTAATTATATCTTATCATACAATGTGATATGGCTTGGTACAGGTAGTAGAGTTGAATGGAATTCTAAGTTGGGGATAAAATAAGCATGCTAGGTTAAGATAATCATGTACCCTAAATACATAGGTTGTCCCAAATTAATGTGTACACACTTCAATGGCTGACAGCTCAATTTTAAAGATGAAATGTATTTGAATAAGCACTGCCTTTATAATTATTCAAAGTGTGTGTATACATTTTTGGGACACCTATATATTTAAATGTGTAATTTAATGCAGATTTGTGCACCCATTGCTATTATGCTTAAATATAACTTATTTTAATAGAAAGCTGCAGAAGTGGTTTCTCCTTGAAAGTCTTGATAACTTTGTCCCATTATAATCGGATATGTTGTGTTTATTTCCTGTTGGTAATAATGTCCACAGGATGAGTGTTGGAACACACTGCTGGGATAATAGACTAACTATATTGCCACACCGAGGAGAGCAGCACAATGTCTGTCTCTACGGAGCTTTACTGTCTTAATATTTAGGATGAGCTCCAAAGATAATCTCCCCGAATAATGTTCTCACTACGACATTTTTATTAAAAATAAAGCAAATACCTCTCACTGATTTAATCCCTTTCAATTGTTTTATAAAGTAAATCCCTAGTGATCATAAGATGTGCTCAAGGCCTTGGCAAATGTTAATCTATATTTTCAGTCATCTACAATAATAAAAGCTTAATATGCTAATTAGACCAAACATCCTTCCAGACGACCTTCCAGACCAATCCAGGGTTGCTAGGGAAGCCTGGGTCCCAGATACCTGCCAGCAGCCCAGGGTGCCAGAGGGAAGTGGGTGCTGGCAGCCAGGGGAAGGGAGGCCTATTCTCACAGGAATTTCATGCACTGGGCCTCTAGTTGAATATGTAAAGTGGTGCTTTTCAATATCACTCCTGAAAGATCAGCACATCAGACTCTAAGCCTACCCAAAAGGATATCACCTTTTATGATTGCAAGAAAATTGTTTTATCCTGTCCCCCAAAGTTAGTGTACAGAAAAAGAAAATGTTTCTCTGCATTGATAAAACCTCTAAAAAGCTTCCAAGTGAAAGTGAGTTGCTTGCTGAGTAAACTGTGAAATCATCTCTTTCATTTCAGAAGTGAGCAATGGATGGATGCACCCATTTTAGAATGTATAGTGTTCAGACTTAAAGGGGGGGGGGAGGAGGAAAGAGTCCAAAGGATCTATTTAGTGGATAACTCATATGTTAAATATTTTAAAATTTGATTTGTCTTACCAGTGCCTTGTGACTGGACACTGAAGTGATTTTGAGTATTTTGCTATTTCAAATGATGCTGTGTAAATTTCCTGGCTGTTCGCCAGTTCACATCTCTGGAGCTGTACTTCCGGGGAGCTTCCTCAGGATGAGAGCCCTGGGTCAAAGAGGCAGTGCCATGAGCTTGTTTAGATATTACCAAAATGTTTCTATAACTGAACATTTTTCAAGACCACTATGCAACATGTTGTACATGTATTTAAGATCTAAAATGAAATTGAATAGATGATGTTTGTTTTGGTTAATGAGCAGGGAAAATAAATCACCAAAAACATTTTTGTTTTGTTTTGTTAATCCTCAGCCAAAGATATGTTTCCACTGATTTTTAGAGTGGAAGGGAGGGGAAGAGACAGAGAGAGGAAAACATCAATATGAGAGAGACACATCCAATGGCTGTCTCCTGCATGAGCCTGCAACCCAGGCACATGCCCTGACCAGAATGGAACATGCAAATCTTCAGTCTGCAGGCCAACACTCAATTCACTGAGCCAAACCAGCTAGGGCCAAAAACATTTTTTTAACACAAAGGAATAATCGTGGTTTAAATGTCCGATTGGCATGCATGTGTGTGTGTGTGTGTGTGTGTGTGTGTGTGTGTGTGTGTATGTGTGTAAAATGTTTCATAATATGGGATTCAGGAGCTCATAGGTAATTTGGATGTTAGGACACACAACGTTATAATTGTTTACTGTTTTCTTTTGTGCATAATGCCCTTTAGGAATTAAGCTTTAACAGTAGGCCTGTTTGATAACTATGGTAAACAGCCTGAGGTTTTGAAAGACATTTTATAAACACCAAATGATAGCTGAGCATAGGTTTTTAGCACATTTATTTAAATTACCATTAAAATTGAAACTCAACTTAGCTAACTGCTTAGGTGTTTATTAACTATGTAGTTTCATTTTACCATAAAATTATAAAAATTATGATCACTTATGGCCAGTGAGGCTCACTGATTGAGTTTTGATATATGAACCAAGAAGTTGATAGTTTGATTTCTGGTGAGGACACACGCCCAGGTCTCAGGCTCACTCCCCAATAGGGGGTGTGATGGAGGCAGTCAGCCTATGTTTTTCTCTCCTTGATGTTTCTATTTCTCTATCCTTCTCCCTTCTTCTCTCTCTAAAATCAATAAAAATATTTTTAGAAATCCAATCACACTCTATTTATAGGTATTTCTGCATAGTGAGAAGTTTATTAATATAATTGGTTACTCAACTTCAATTCCAAAGGTATAAATAGTTAAATTTACCTAGACTTCAGTTAATTGTAAGTAAAAGGTATTTTGTAAATACTTTTGATACATTCAAGTAGAATCTGTAACAGGCAAACAATTATTATATAATATAAAATTTCTTTAAAAATTTAAAGCTCTGTGACTTGGGCTTCATTTTCCTTTTAAATAATTTTCTGCAAAAACAATGCATAATGTATATTTCCAGACCTGTGCGTATGTCACCATTCATATGCAGTATTCTACTACTGTATGGCAAAATATCAAATGCTTTAGATGTACAGCTTTTCATTTCTAACAGATGTTAAAATCTTACAACACAAATTTTTCACTCTAAACAATTTTTAATGACTTGATTTAATCACTTACAAGGCAAATTTACAATAGTTGTATGTCTTTCATACAATTTCTAATTACAAAATTTCCAAAGTCATTCTAGCAAATCAGCTGTAGGTATCTGTTCCCAGAGATTAGTAATCATCTGTTGTTGTTTTTAAATTATTATTACAGTATTTTGTGATTTACAAAGAAACTTTTTCAAGCATTACTTCACTTTTGCTTCTCACAAAACCTGTGAGAATATAAAATTGCATGTTGGTGGTGTGTGTTTCATCTGTGAGTAAGTTTAATTCCTGCATACATGTGATCAACTTGTAATACTGAATGGATTCATCTTACTGTTCTTGAAAACCTATGGTAAGCCGACAGACTCTAAGTTGCATCATTCCTCATGAGAGGGACGCCCTTGCAAATGAAGGGAGTCTCGCAAGGTCTCCATTGGTGCAGTTCTCTTTGGTTGTCCGAGGGGACAGTGTTCTGGGGACTGGGTGAAAAGGTGAAGGTATTAAAAGGTACAGATTGGCAGATACAGAATAGTCACAGGGTTGTAAATTGTACGGTAGTGAATATCATCAATTATATTTTAATAACTATGTATGCGGCCACGCGGCCACTCTGTGAAGTACACCATAGTCTAACCACTGTGCTGTCCACCTGAGGCCAATGCAGAATAATACTGAATGTCAACTGTAATAAAAAAAAAATTAAAAAACAAGGATTAGTGATAAAGAGCTCCTAACATCCTGATTTGCTTCAGATTATATTTTGAGATAATCCAAAATGTAATCTTAAGAAGTTGAGGATGAATCAGTTATTTCTATTTTTAAAAAATACATCTTTATTGATTTCAGAGAGGAAGGGAGAGTGAAAGAAAAATAGAAACATCAGTGATGAGAGAGAATCATTGGCTGCCTCCTGCACGTCCCCTAATGGGCATTAAGCCCGTGACCCAGGCATGTGCCCTTGAGTGGAATCAAACCCGGGACCCTTCACTCCACAGGCTGATGTTCTATCCACGGAGCCAAACCTGCTAGGGCGAATCAGTTATTTCTTACATCTCCTGAAATAGGGCACGTTTCCAGTATTGTGCCTTTACAAGCATCTTGAATATTTTAAAGCATCAAAGGAAAGTAGTTGCTGATGAGGCTAAAATGCTCTACCAGTATATTAGATCTTGTGGAATGAAATGGAATAAATCTCTATTTCATGATGATAGACTGGTAGTTGAAGAGCAATCATTATATTTAAAATGCTGGTAATTATATTAATATTTTTACATAATTTACTATTTCTAACATTATTCTAAAATGACATGCACTACAACACTTTAATTTTTACTTGTATAGAGCTTATTTATTATAAGAATGAAAATAATTAATTTTAAAGACAGGTTCAGGGAAATCCTATTCCGGTAATAGTAACTTCCTAATTATAAATATAATTATGAAAATGAAAACATGTTTCTTATAACATATGACCAGTTATAAGAGGAAAATATATTCACAAGCTATACAAATTAATGCTTTACTTTCAGTTTTAATATTCACTAGTATATTTACAGTATTATCCATAAGTTACTGAATATATTACTTTACCTGAAAGTGAAACACAAAGAAATCTTTCTGAGGCCAAATGATTATGTGCCTGGGCTAAAATATGTTTTTGGCACCTTTGATGATTAACCAAAAACTGTCTTGATTTTTCTAATACAATGAGATCTATACAGCTTATTGACTTCCGTTATTTTATACATCAACATAAAATGATAAAGCCAAAATGCAATGTAACATGCATATATTTCATAAACACTGTTGGACATCTAAAGATAAGTAAAATCAATGAAAATATAGCCTGCAAAACTTTATTAAGTGATAACTTAATATGTTCATCAGCTTACTTTGTATGGATATTTGAATTCAGCTGAAGACGTTTTAGGATTGCTGATATACAATGTGTTCTGATAATATATTTGGCATGGGGTTAATGTTTGTTAACTAAGTGAAGCTGTAGATTGCATAAGATTTAAACAAAGAAAATATAAAGACTAATACCTATAGGGGCTTTTTTTTTTGGTGGAAATTGTTAAATACATTCATCTTAATAAACTAAAATAAAATATGTTATCCACAATTTTCTTAATACATTTTATTTTGTATTTAACTATTTAAGTAAATTTATTTTAAATACAATTTTAAGATATTAAAGATTTTAATGAAGATATTTAAATAATAAATATCTGAGGAACTTAGAAGAACAGATGATTATTGAAAAGTTTTTTGGGGGCCCTAACCTGTTTGGCTCAATGGATATAGCGTCAGCCTGTGGACTGAAAAGTCTCAGGTTCTGTTCCGGAGAGGGGCGTGTACTTTGGTTGCGGGCACAACCCCAGTAGTGGGTGTGCAGGAGGCGGGTTATTGATGTTTCTCTCTCATCGATGTTTCTAACTCTCTATCCCTCTCCCTTCCTCTCTGTAAACAAAATCTATAAAATACATTTTCAAAACAAGAAAGAAAAGTTTTGGGGGCTTAAGAGGATGAGCCTATACAAATACTATAACCTGATTTTCATGTTTTTTAATTGTTAGTTTTAGATAGAGAGAGGAAATGAGAGAGAAGAAACAGATTTATTGTTCCACTTATTGATTCATTCATTGATTGTTTTCTGTATGTGTCCTGAACTGGGATTGAACTTCTAACCTTGGGGTATCAGGACAATATTTTAACCAACACCCAAACAGGGCAATGACCTAATTATTAAAATTAAGACATACCCTGGCTATTTTTCTAAGTTATTATAATTTATCAAAAATATATTTAAATAGTCATAAAATAAGCCTAATAAAGATATTCTAGAATGAATACCAGAAATATAAACTAGTTTTAAATCAAACTACATAAAATAATTTAATAAAAATAAGTTAGAATCTTCTTTGTTCAATAAATCATCATATTTCTTTAAAAGAGCACATATCAAGCATAACAGATTTTTTAGGGTTTAATCATTTCCTTATATTTTCTTGGACTTTTTCAAATACAAAAGTATTTTTAACTTGAATAGACAACCCATAGAGGTCCCTGTTACATACAGTTTCTTCAACATTAAATAACAAAACATAACTTTAAAGTGAATTTCTTTATGAATTAAAGAACATTATTTTTAGATTAAGGAGTGGACCTTTGATGTTTTATGAGTGATTATCATGTAAATAATGAAAATAGAAGGAAAATCAAGCATGTAATATCAACACGTGCTGAATAGAGATCATGGTTAAGAAATGTTCTGTAAAAATTCTAGAACAGTGTAATTGCCATTTCTTCTACTTAATGCTCCATGTCTGAAAGTGTAGTATGCATAGAGGATGCTGATTGTATTTTGGAAGAATTGCAACCTTTGAGTCCAGTGAGCCTTGCAGCCCAGCGGGAAAACAAGCTGCAAGCCTACTTGCGGGCCCACATTTGGCCACTGGAAATTGTCCCACTTTCTGAACATGCAAGGAGGGGCTTTTCTCTGACTTTTTCTAATACAAAAGTATTTTTCACTCGAATAGACAAACCACAGAGGTCATCTATCTGCTTCAGCTTCTGAACTTTCTCAGAAAAGCCAGGCTCTTCTCACTCTCAGTGATAACAATGCACCATGATCAATGTCAGTTCTGTGTTTTTTTTCTATTTCTTCTGTTTTGTCTTCCCAACAGAAAGTACTCTTGTGAATTTAAAAGCCTAGGCTTCCTGTTGTGCCAGCCATGGAGAGGTGCTTATGAACAATTAGTACGTAACCACTGGGTCCTCAGAGAAGGTGGCACTGTGAAAATAGGCTAGCAAGGAACCCTACCGAGCTCCAAAGAATTACTTAGTACAAGTATTCCAGCGAGATTCAATCTACATATATAAAAGCCAAGTGACCAAAATGACCAGAACAAACAGAACGACCCATCACTAGGACATGCACTGTAGCCCGCCAATCAGCCTAATGGTGGCCGGGCCAGCCAATAAACCTCCTGAGGCCCCTCCCCCAGCCAATTGGCCCCCATTGATTGAGGTAGGCTGGCTGGACCTCACCCATGCATGAATTCATGCACTGGGCCTCTAGTTGGTTAATAAGAACAATGATTTGTCTTTATAAATAACACTCAGATGTGACACTGAAAGGTTCTCTATAGATTGTAAAAAATAAGAATTCTCACAGCATGCTTGCTTTATAAAGATATTATAGATTTGGGAGTTGTTTCTAATTCTTCTCTTTGAGTGGGAAGAATGGCATTCCTGGAGATTGTGAGGCTTTGTGAGTACTAGAAACTTGGAGACACATTTTGACTTTGTCCCTTTGTGACTATCATTTGTGGCAACTCAGAACTTTGGGGCTTCTCCTCCAAATGGGTGTTTGTTTGTTGGTTTGCCTGTTTGTTTCATACTATTTCCTCTAATGCATTTGGGTGACTCTTTCCCTGGCCTGTGGTAGCTTCCTCATTGCACAAGCTGGCAAGGACTCAGCTGGATCCTCAGGCAGCCTCCACCTAGCTCCTGATTTCTACCTGTGTGCATCTTCTGCCCAGGAATCTGTGATCTGACCTATATCCTTACTTTCTGTTTGATGTCTTTTTAGTAACCATCCTAGTGGGTGTGAGTTGGTGTCTCTTGTGATTTTAATTATCATTTTCCTGATCATTAGTGATGTTGAGCATCTTTACTTGTATACCTTGGCCATTTATGTATCTTCTTTGGAGAGAAGTCTATTCTAATCTTAATTCAATGTTAAAATCTGTTTATTTGATTTTTTAATTGAGTTTAGACTATCGTTATATATTCTGGATCATTATAATAGTGGCCTGGTACACAAAATTTATGCACAGGAGGTTCCCTCAGTCCAGCCTGCACCCTCTCAAATCGGGGATTACTGTGGAGATGTCCAACTGCCAGTTTAGGCCCAACAATCCCTGTGACATTCAGACATTCCGCTCACAATCTGGGATTGCTGGTTCCTAACTGCTCACCTGCCTGCCTGATCACCCCTAACTGCCTCTGTCTGCCTACTAGATTGCCCCAAACCCCTATGCCTGCCTGCCTACCTGCCTGATTGCCACTAACCTCTCTGCCTGAATGCCTTATTGCCCCTAACTGCCTTCCCCTGCCAGCCTCATCTTGCCCCCGACTGTCCTCCCCTGCTGGTCAGATTTCACCCCTAACTGCCCTTCCCTACTAGCCCGGTTGACCCCAACTGCCCTCCCCTGCCGGCCTGATTATCCCTAACTGCCTCTGATGGCCATATCTTCCCTACTTTCCCTCCCTTGCTAGCCTGATCTCACCCCCAATGGCCCTCCCCTGCTAGTCTGGTTGCCCCCAACTGCCCTCCCTTGCTGGGCTGATCTTGCCCTCAAATGCCTCACCTTCTGGCCTGATCGGCCCCCAACTGTCCTCCCCTGCCAGCCTGATTTACCCTAATGGTCTCTGTCTCAGGCCCCACCACCATAGCTTTGTCTGAAGGAAGTCGAACATCCAGAAGATGGCCTGTTGAGCCGATCTTATTAACATATTACCCTTTTAGTACTATAGATAGATTATATAGAATAGGATTGCTTAAATGGGGGGAAAAAGGCCTTTCTCAGCAGGAGGAGATGCTCTTGGCAGACAAAAGCACTTAATCCCTATACCTGAACTGATAGCCAGCCATATGCACTATACTGTCAAACCAGTCATTAAAAAATTGAACTTACACTTTACATCAAACAGCTGTTGCCCTTATAACCCCTTCTCAGCCCCCACCTTAGGTTCTGCCTTCAAAGTTCACCCAGAGTAGGTTCTGATTGGTCTGTTTCTATGCCAATCAGCATCAAAAGCTCCGCCTCTTAGGCAGCCATTGGTTTCTTGCACTTCACCCAAATTTGGTTCTGATTGGTTGGTTTCTATGCCAGTCAGCATCTTCGGGTATATCTTTGGGCCTGATCAGAAAGGTGGGGCTGCTAATGGACTTGGAGTCCTGGAGAGAAAGAGAGGTGTGGCTGCTGACCAGGCTCTGAGAAGAGAGAGGAAAGGGCTGATCAACAGCTGCCATGAGGCTACAGATCAGACTCTACTTCTCTCTCCGAGCCTCTCTCCAGGCCTGATCTGCAGCCCTCTTGACAGTCAGTGCTGGGTCACCATGCATACAGCAACAGTAGTCAGTGCTGGGTTGCCATGGTGGCCCAGCACAGACTGCAGCACTGACTTCTGGTCAGTCAAGCCTTCAGTCGTTTTGGCAATTACAGATGCTGGGTTTTTATATATTGGGATATAATTTGTAGTACTGGCTGATTTGACTCAGTAGTTAGAGGATAAATCTATACACTGGAGGGTTGCAGGTTTGATTTCCAGTCAAGGGCACGTTCCTTGGTTAGAGGCTCAACCCTAGCCCCATTGGGGTCCGAGAAGAAGGCAACAAATGGATGTGTCTCTCTCACATTGATGTTTCTCTCTGTGTCTCTCTCCCTCCTCCCTTCCACTCTATCAAAAAAAAAAATGGAAAATATCCTGAGTGAGGATTAAAAAATAAAAAGACATGTGCTTTGCAAATAATTTCTCCCATTCCATGGCTTTCCTGTTCACTCTGTTAATTGTGTCCTTCCATGCACAGAAGTTTATACTTTTGATAAAATCCCACTTGTTTATTTTTTTGTTTTTGTTTTTGTTGCTTGTGCTTTTGAAGTTATACCTAAGAAATCATTGTCAAATTGAATGTCATAAAGCTTTAACCATGCATTTTGTTTCTAAGGGTTTTTTATCATTTTAGCTTTTACATTTAGAGGTTGATTTATGATGAGCTGACTTTTGAAGATAGTGTAAGGTTAAGATCCAACTTTACTTTTTGTATGTGGAAGAGGAGTCATTTTAAAGGGAGTGTGTAGATACAAAGCACCTGACATCTATTATTGTCAAACAAAAAAGAACAAACAATAAACAATCACTGTTCTTTGTGGAAGACCTATTTTTATGACTTTGTTTAATTTTACATTTGGCTGAGCTCTTACCGGCCAAGGACTCTTTTCTTCCTCCTGCAAAAGTAGTAAAGGTATCTAGATCAGAAAGGAAGAAATAAAACTATTTTCATTTTCAGATTATGTGATCTTGTAATTAGAAAACTCTAGGAATTAAAAAAAAAATAGAAAAAAAGCAGACAAATTCTTACTATATTGACACTTTCCAGGGCGGGGGGGGGGGGTGAGGGGAGACAGATATGGAGAGTGTCTGTTCATTGATACAGGGTTTCTGGGGGATGATGAAAATGTTCTGGAATTAGATGGTCTTGCTGGTTACACAATGCTATGAATATATCAAAATCAATTGAATTGTACAGTATGAAAAGGTAACTTTCATATGTTGATTATATCTCAGCAAAGTCATTAAAAAACACAAGGTCATGGTTAGTAAAAAAAATAGTTGTGACTCAGGCATACATCTAAAATCATGCTATTTTTATTATAAAAACTGTTTATGTGGTAGCTATTACACTCACCCATGAGATACCCTGAGCCTGAGATTTAGAAGGAGCTTGTTTACAAAGAGAAGAGCTGGGAGTTGGGCGCAGAAGGAGACCCGCCTGCCCTCACCAAAGGTTCCTCCCTCCCTAATGCCTAATGCAGGACAACAAATTAAGAGAAGGGGATCTGATTTCCTATCGCGCAATATCCTTTGGCACACAACCCTCTTAATCTCTGAATTTATTATGACAAACAATCCAGGCTGGACTTTGTTCTGAGGACATTTAGTCATCAGTGCTGATTCTCCAACACAATTAAATTTGGTTCAGTTCCCTATTGCTCTCCATTTCATAGAAATGTTCTATTTAATTTCCTTTTGTATTATTCATCCACTCAACATTGGCTATTGGGCACATACTCCATGCAAGGAGTTATTCTTGAACCGGGGTAAAATGAAGTATTTTATTTTTACTTCCTTTTTCTCAAATGTTTTTAGAAGATAGTTCCTACTTATACATTTTTAATATATATAAAATGGGGGGTGACACTAGATATGTCTTCCTATTTTTGGAAATATTTATACATTCTCAAAGTGTTTTGTCCATCCATGAAAACATTGTGGAAATGTATGGCAATGCAAAAATATATATATAGAGAGAGAGCTGTTTGAGAGATTTCATTGTTATTTTGAACAGGTTTTAACTACAAGTAAAATAAACCTATGTCTGTAATTGTGTAAATACATACAAACACATAAGTGCGTGAATGTGGGTACAACCAAGGACAAGTCAATTATCAAATATCTATTTCACCCCACGGAGCTCTCCTACCTGGCAGCAGTCTTCAGCTGATTCATATTCGGGATGGAAGCCACCCTGGCCTGCACTCTTCATTGCTCACTCTTGACTCAGCCTCATTTCCTTGTAAGGCTCATTGCAATTAATGATGCACCACACTTACCACAACAAAAGAATCCTGATTCTCTGTAAATCCAAGCTTGTCCCCTCGTGAATTCATTCTCTTCTGGTAGCTAGGCAACCTTGAAATACGCTTGTTTTTGTTGGATGACAGGAAGGCCAAGAGGAAAGGTCACAGTAGGAGTACTTTAAATGAGTTAATAGAGAAATACATTTCCTAATATTTTAATCTCATCATAAGATTCCAAGTGCTCTAAGAGAAGCCTTTTAAGATGTACGTCAGTTCTCAATTCTCTGTGTTCATGGAGAGGAGCAGCAGTATGTATAATGCAAAATTAATGGAAATATACACATTTGACTTAGAGGACACCTGTCTCATATGCTTGGGGAATAAGTAAAACTCAAATCAGATCATGAGACTGAGCTGGAAAGACCCTTCCCAGAGCTCTTTTTGCCATTGCATCGTCCTTGGTTCAGCTAAACTTCTCCCCAAGTTCACTTTTTAATCAAATACTAAAAATTGCCATCTTTCTCATTTCAACAGTGGTGTGAGCACAACCAAAAAGTACACAGCCTCCTTTGAGGTTTTTTATCTAATGGCTTCATCCTCTACTCTAAAAAAGGCTTTCATTACATTTGCAGAATATGGGAGTAAACGCCCTTATCTATTCTGGTAAGGTACAGGAATCAAGGAAAAAAAAGAGCATCTACTTCGCATAATGGTCTCTATCAACTAATCAGTTCCAAACACTAATTCAGAAGCCCACTATGTGCAAGATAATGTGGCAGACATTCGGATTCTGTGGTGAATGTAATTTGAAGCAGGAAACACCCTTCTATAATAATGAAAGCATAATATGCAAATCAATGGAAGGACAGAACAGCAGAACCCCATCCTGACAACCTTCTGGACCACCACGCAATGACACTGGTGCAGGCCAGCCAGGGTGGATGTGATGCTGATGGTCGGGGCACCCCACCATTGCCCCTCGTCCCACAGAGGGAGGCCCAATCAAGCAATCACACCCAAAGCCTGTGCCTGCAGGGGCCAGCTGCTGGCAGCGAGGGGAAGCAAAGCCCCAATGGGCCCCAATCGCAGGCCAGGTCTGGAGACCCTACCCTCCGGGTCCTGGGTTGTGAGAGGGCACAGGCTGGGCTGAGGGACCCTTGCATGCATGAATTTCATTCACTGGGCCTCTAGTATAAAAATAACCAACAAGTTTGTAATTGATTACTCCTTTTTAAAAGGCAAATATTGAGAGTTATGGAAACATATGGCAGGAGAGCTTACATAGTTTAAAGAGAAGACAGAGCAGAGAAGAGGTCTGATGAGTGGTCTATCACTTCTGCCCAGACTCCCGGACAGGATGAAAACACAAATGGTAGGACGGGGTGGGGAGATGAGGCTGCAATGCTGCGTATGTGAACGCGTGGAGCCAGGACTGTAAGGCTCATCTGAGCAGCTCAGAAAATTCATTGTAATACTACCTCAAGCAGAAGTAATCACACTTCAGGGCCACGTGAAAACTCTGTGCTGGAATAATATCCCAGGCTCGGAGGGGAGGCCAGATTCTATTCTAGACTGGTATGACCACAAGCCATTCTTTTATTGGCCAAGGTTTTCTTAAGTGTTATGAAAGAAAAATATATGTATCTTCATGTCCCTGGGATTAGATGTGGTTTGCTTTCTCCAAATATTAACTATTTACTTTAGCAGCTTTCTATTTATGTCTTTTTCTAGTGACAAGGACTTCCAAATTTGTATGACCTGCAGGCTTCCCACACCCAAATGTCTGCCCTGGTTTTAGTCCACAGGTGGCCAGCTGAACACAAGATTGCACGTCCGGTGGAAACAATCCTCATGGCTATTGGGACACACCCCATTTTGATGTTTCCAATTTTTAGCACATTCACTTTTCTCTACAGTGTGAATTATTGTAGTCTTTCGTTTATAACTGTATCATAAACAGTACCAACAATGATCACAATTTTGATTATAACAAATATGATTTTATTTACTTGGAGGGAACATCAGGATATTAACAAGGCATTTATCTTTGGGGGTAAAAAACTGTGGATTACAGAGTGTTAGAGAAATTGATTGGACATGATTACTGGGCTCTAACACCACAGAAACAAAAAAAAAAATGTCCACAAAAGAAACAAAACTTTATTCCAGTGATTCTGAAGTCTTATTTGTTTGATTTCTCTTGAGGGAAAAAAAACATAAAATATTTTGGTTATAAACATAAGTTTTCCCCCCCTCAATACTTCTTAAAATGTTTTTCTTTTGTCTTTAAATTTATTTCTATTGTTAAAGTGTCAATACAAAAATCAAATAGAAAATTGATCTTGCAAGTAGTTAAAGACAGTGCCAACAAGTGACCAGGAGTGTGGGCTCCAGAGACAAGGTGCTTGGGCTCTAATTGTGTTCAAACGAGTAACCTTGAACTTCACAGTTTAGTTTTGTGAATTTCCCAGGAAGGAAAATGGAGTTCGTAATGTTGACTACCTCATAGCATTATCAAAAGAACTGAGATTAATTATTCAAAGTTTATAGCTCCTAGCAAGTATCAAGAACCCCCTGAAAGTATGCTCCAGTTATATTAGCAATAAATTCACAGAAAATTGAATTTTAATACAGAGTTTCATTATTAGTGATCAATGAAATGCAAGTCAAAACACTGGAAAATATTTTTTTATTTGCAAAAAATAAAAGAATGATTTATCTTGTATTGTTCATAGTATCTGGGAAGCTTACTCACCCACAGTTGGTAGTATCATAAGTGAATGGGCAATTTTATAGGGTTCAGATTTCAACTTAAAATTTATATTAAATATGGATCCTTTCATCCCAACAATACCTTTTTAAACATATTAATTTAAGTTCCAAGAGTACATATACAAGGGTGGATAGTGGAATAGCATTTTTAGAAGAAAAATATAGAGATGATTTAAACAGCTATAACTCTGATATTTATTAAATAAGTGTGTTAAGTCCAAATTCTACCACTGAGGTTTCAAAAACATGTAACTTATTCTGTATTTTCATAAAAAACCTATGCCTACACCAATGTATTATATGGAGAAAGTTTGATATCAAAGTCAAGTTGATTTTATTCTATAACTAAATGTTTTAATAGTCATTATAAGTAAAGAAGGAAGCGTAGAAATATCACTGCCATATATGACCTGTAGAATTGCAGATATGACCTTGTTTACCTAGAATGCAATTATAGTAAAGAGTTAAAAACACTGAATTATTAAAGTGAAAATAAAAATAACCTATATGTTCCTGTAATTTATCATCAATATTCAATTCTCTATACAAGAACACGTAGCTTGTTGGCACAATTTCAGTGTTTTCAGTAGCAAAACAATTCTTGATTTGAGGAAAAAGCACCTCTGTACTCAGTGTACTGACGACATATTGATGCAGGAATTCGGGCGCCAGAGGGATCCGTTGGCCTGGCCTGGAGGGATCAGGCCAGAACCAGCTCTCTGACACCCCGAGGTGTCCCGGATTGTGAGGGGGCAGTTCTCAGGTGATGTACCATGGAATCCGGCTCCCACCTCTCTGGTTCCAGGTGCCTCAGCCTAGAACCACAGCTGCCAAGGCAACCCCGGTGGTCAGTGCACATCCTACCTCCCAGCCCGGCCGGTCAGTTAGCCTTTTATATACACAGGTTTAACAAAGTCGGGCTGCCCTGGGCCAGGCAGTTTTCACCAGAGCGGAGCTGCAGTGATCTCCCCCATGGGGCCTGTTTCCCGGTGGGGGTGAGGGTGCAGTCAAACAGAAGCGTCAGGTAGACATGGAGTGGGAACACAGCGTCGGCCACAGAGGACACTTTCTGGTTACTGTAAAAAATGAACCCCAGACAGAGATTTTGTCCCTGGTTGCTCTGGAAAATAATGGAAGGAGAAAGGAGAAATAAATAGAGAATTATGGAATAGGATGGGGAAAGTCAGCACCCTGCAGGCTATGGAGTTGTTAGTTTAAACCAAAAGGCCTTGAGTCCAGATACTTCCAGGAACTCAGGCTCCCAGGAAGGACTTGGGGCCCAGCGGTGGGGACCCCTCTCGCCCTGGCACAGCCATAGCGGGGCTCGCCTGAGCCTCATGGGCGAGCTGAGGACCCACCAGGTGAGCACAGAGGTGGCCTGGGTGGGTGCTCCTCCCCCAGCTCCATGCAGAGGCCCTGCAGCGACGGGCCTGGTGCTGAGCAGGCCACAGGGTGAGCTGTCCCCACCACCACCTCCGTGCTGCCAGCAGCGTCCAAGGCCTCCCCTCGCTCCCCTCCGAGAAAGGTTACCTGAGTCACTGTCTTGTAAGAAAATTCACAATACAACCCACAAAGAGTTACTATGGCAATGCATGGACGATGCCTCTGGGTCTTTTTTGTAGGTGGGTAATTTGCATATTTTTAAAATGACTTGATTGTTAAATCAAATAAAAGAAAATTCACATAGGAAAAAGATACCTGAAATGAATTCTTTGTCATTTCCTTTCCCATTTACTTCACTCCTTTTTCGCATCCATAGACAAACAATGGAAAATGTTTTAAAAGTCACATTTATTTAGAACCACAAGAAATTGCGGGAATAGTCTTAGTACTTTATGGCTCATGTTAGGCCGATGGTTATGGACAATGTGAGTGTGTTTATCAACACCAGCAGATCCGCTCACTCACTTCCTGAGGGCCGTTTCTTCAGAGTTGTCGTGTGGCAGAAATCACATTTGGCTCTAACGTCCGAAGTCCCGGGCTCATTTCTTAACGAGCTTAAAGTTTAAAGTCTACGTGTGCTTTGAGGAGTTGATAGGGATAAAGAACTTAGACAGGTGGAAACATCTCAATGGAAACAGAAGAATCTAGCAAAGGGAAGTGGAATGCAAGCATAGCCATGACCTCAGGTTTATTATAACTCCTTCCTCCAAGTTTGGCATTCACTTCATGTTTGCACCTGTCTTCATTTATCCGGATGCAAATAGTTAAGTAATGGAAATGTTACAGCAAAAAAACATGGAAAGGTTTGTATAAACCAGACATTATTGATAAATCATGTAGCTTACAGAATTAATATAATACTGATTGTCATAGACTTCAATATTTTATTTTTCTTTAAAAACAAACTCATTTATTACTGTGTGACAATGTCACAATGCATTGTTTTAGTTATCAACAGATAGGAATATATAACTTGCACTGATAAAATGATTCAGGTAACTAGATATATTGCAGGATTATAAAATGTATTTCTACTTATAAGCACCCATATGCAAAAAAATCAAAATTTATTTTCATATGCTCACTATAAATAAATTCTTCTATAATGTTACATGCCATCATATCAAAGAAAGCTAAGATGTATTTTTAATGAACAGAATATTTAACACTTTGTTTTAATTTACTGACACAGATCTTATCTAATTGTGTTTTTAAAATTATATTAATCTGCACATTATTTTAGGTTTTTAAAGTCTTTTTTTCAATCTTTACCCAGTAAACATTATTTGATTTCTCTGTAATTGGTTCAAGAATAAACATTTCTCTTTCCTGATAGCAATGATTGGCTTAAAATAATTAATATACCTATGGTTTAATAATAAAACAAGAAAAAATAAATATTAACATGGCAAGATCTAATTGAATATCTTTAGGGAAGGGATATTATACATAAAGGATTGTGAAAAAATCATTTTTTTAGGATACATGCTAATTTAATTTAAAAAAATACTTTAAAATTGGAATGAGAGACTTATTCTGAAATTTAGAACATCATGAAACATGAAGAGCAGAGTAATTCTGAGGATCAACTATGCAATGATAATACCTAAGATGTTAGGATTCTACAATGAAGTGTCCGTTTTTCTTTTGTTCCAATTGGGGGCCATCAAGGAATTCTGCCAACACAAACTGATCATCTTCTGTACATGATCCCTAATATGTGTTTAGTGGGAAGGTAGGCCCCCAAAAAGTGTTCTTCCAAACCTGAAAGGCTATGTATGGTGCACACCTTTACAAAATTACCCACAGGACTAAGTAGAAACTGCTAGGGAGCACAGAGTTTTCACCTCAACTGTGGCTCGTACATGGAGTTTTGCCTAGGTGTGTGCCTGACGATCAAACCCAGTTCTGGGGCTCAGTTTATCTCAACCTCTCAGGCTCAGCCACTGAGAGGGGCTGGACATGAGATCAAGCAGTAGCTTGAGGTTACTCCAAGTTACTTTATTTCTTCTGAGGCCTCCATTGGTTTCTAAAGTCAAACATAAATTGTAACTACATAAACCAAAAGAACACAAATTCAGGAGGCAGATTCATGGTCATGCAGGCGGATGGGATGCATGGAAGATGGAGTAATCGTCTTGACACTTTAAAAGATTATTTTTATTTAATTTATTGGGGTGACATCTACACTAAAAAAAAGAGTAAGATGCAAATTGACCATACCTCCATGACATCCCACCAGCCAATCAGGAGTGAATATGCAAATTAACCAAACAAAGTTGCTGTGCTAATTTTCATATGCTGGTGCTAAGCAGCCAGGGTTGGGTGATGGTGCAGGCATTCCGCACCACCCCAGCAGCTCTGGGCCTCTGGGTAGCATGGGAAGGCAGAAAGGCATCTCCAGGCCAGAGTAAAATGTCGGCTCCAGCAGGAGCATAGGTGGTGCCAGCAGCCAGGGGAAGGAAGGCCCATTCTTGCACGAATCTTCATGCATTGGGCCTCTAGTAGGTTAATAAAACTATGCAGGTTTCAGATGTACAATTCTATGGTACATCATCTGTATATTGTACTGTGTGCACTGCCCCAAGTCAGGTCTCCATCCATCACCCATGTATCTCCCTTTACCCTCTTCTACTTTCCCCCACCCCTCTTTCCCTCTGGTGTCACCACAATGTTGTCTGTGTCTATGATTTTTCTTTGCTTTTACACAGACTTTGGTTAACTTTCCTCAGAGCTCTCTCTCCAGGTAGAACTCTGAAATATTATGCACAAGTTTTCATGGGAAGTAAGTTCGCAAGAACAGACCTCACATGCTACCAACTAGAAGCTAGATTAAAATCCAGATTTAAGTAGGCAACCAAACAGAAATGCAATAGAAGGACACGGCCACATACAGCAGGATCCAACACAGAATATATTTCTGCACCTGCATTCCACATTCTCTGGGGCACTTCATGGGAGCGGGCCCTGCTAGTCCATGACAAGCTTTCTGAAGAGCCTGGATTGGCATTCTTTCACTGTCCTCCACTGAGACTCTCAGATGACATTCCACAGTGACAGAGGCTGGGCGGCACTACTTGCAGAAGCAAGGAGGATGTAATTACCATGAGAGAGGAAGAGTAGAAATTATAGCAATTTAGGGTGAAGGCTAATAGGCCATAATGTCACTAGGGGGAAATATAGTATTAGTCAATCAGAATATTAATCAATTTACATAATAATACTATAATTAAGGCTGTCAAGATACTTACTTGCACTCTTAACCATTTTCCAGGTGCAAGTGAGTTCTGGAACCCAGACCCCAATTTTTAGATAATCTTTCTCTACAAGAAAGAGCCTGTGATTTCACTGCAAGTATACATAGCAAATAATCATTTGAATTTTTCACAAAGGAATCTATACTAATAAAACGATAATATGCTAATTAGACTGGGTCAACCAGACATCCAACAGATGCCCAACTTCCTTCCAGACAAAGACACAGTACCGGGGGCCAAGGCAGAGGCAGTTAGGGGTAACCATGCCAGCAGGGGAGCAAGCAGTTAGGGGTGAGACACGGCTGGGCAAACTAGGGCCCCCGGGCCAGATCCAGTGAATAAAACTATTGAGTTAAGGGAAAAAAAAAAAGGACCATACCCTTTTATGTAATTATGTTTACTTTGAATTTATATTAGTTCACACAAACACTCCATCCATGCTTTTTTTCCGGCCCTCTGGTCCAGTTTAAGAACCCATTTTCGCCCTCGAGTCAAAAAGTTTGCCCAGCTGAAACCGGTTTGGCTCAGTGGTAGAGCCTCAGTCTGTGAACTGAAGGGTCCCGGGTTCGATTCCGGTCAAGGGCATGTACATTGGTTGCGGGCACGTCCCCGGTGGGGGCTGTACAGGAGGGGGCTGTACAGGAGGCGGCTGGTTGATGTTTCTCTCTCATCGAAGTGTCTAGCTCGATATCTCTCTCCCTCTTTGTAAAAAAATCAATAAAATATTTAAAAATAAATAAAGATGTTCATTTTAAAAAATAATAATAAAAAAGTTTGCCCATCCCTGGATTAGGCCAATGTGGAGGAGTAAGCAGTTAGGGGGTGATCAGGGGAGGGCAGTTGAGGGCAAGCAGGCTGGTAGGGAAGGGAAGTTGGGGGTTATTAGGCCAGCAGAAGAGCAGTTAGGCAGTGATCAGGCCACCAGGGGAGTGGTTAGGGGGCAATCAGGCCAGCAGGCAGAGATAGTTAGGGGCCATTAGGCTGGTAGGCAGAGGCAGTTAGGGACAATCTTGCTGGCACATAGAGGCAGTTAGGGGCAATCAGGCAAGCTGGCAGGCAGGTGAGCAGTTAGGAGCCAGCAGTCTCAAATTGTGAGAAGGATGCCTGACTGCTGCTTTAGGTCTGATCTCGCAGTTGGACATCCCCCAAGGGGTCCTGGATTGGAGAGTATGCATGCCGGGCTGAGGGACAACCCCCTCCCCCATGCATGAATTTCATGCACTGGGCTTCTAGTCTATAATAATTTGATAAAATATGCATCAAAGAAGAAAGAATACCCACATTATTTATATCTCTTAGATAAAAGTTCCAAGTTGACACTAATAAAGACTCCAGAGGACTGTTATAATTTTTGATCTAAGTAGAAGCTTATGAAGACAAGGAGATAAATGAAAAACTAAAAACCAAAGCTATCTCACAGATAACCCATTCTATGAATGTTTCTCCAGTTGACAAACATAAAAACTTGGAAATTTATATATATATAAATAAAAGAGTAATATGTAAATTGACCATACCTCCACTACACTCACTCTGATTGGCTGCTGGGCATGGCTGCATGCCTAGAAGCCAATCAGAGTGAGTATGCAAATTAACCCCTACCAAGATGGCTGCAGCCACAGAGAGCAGGAGGGAGGCTTGGGTTTCCCAGGCAATGAAAGAAGCCGAGCTTTCCACCTGCCCTTGCTGGCCTGAGCCTCCACTCAAGGCTACAAAGTTTCAATTATAGAAGGTAAACAAATCCAAGCAGAAATGGCTGCAGCCACAGAGCAAGCAGAAGGCTTGGCTCTACTCCAGGCTACAAAATTTTAGTTGTAGAAGGTAAATAAATTCCAGATACCAGAGCTTCTGGTTGGGTAGCCAAGGGGTGTGGATGGCCTGCAAACCACCACAGACCCCTCACCCAGGCTGCCCCATGTGCCAAGGGAACCCCCACCCTGATCCAGGACATCCTTCAGAGCAAACTAGCTGGCCTCCACTCATGCACCAGGCCTCTGTCCTATCTAATAAAAGAATAATATGAAGATTGACCATCACTCCAACACACAATATGTCTGCTCCCATATGGTCAAAGATCCTGTCCTCATGTGGGCACAAGTTGGCCAGCAAAGGAGGGCAGTTGGGAGTCACCAGGCCTGCAAGTTGGACAGCAAGAAAGGGAAGTTGTAGGTGATCAACCCTGCAGGGGAGGGCAGTTAGGGGTGACCAGGCTGGCAAAGGAGGGAAGTTGGGAGCAAACAGGCTGGCAGGGGAGCAGTTAAACATCAATCAGGCTGGCATGGGAGTGGTTATGGGTTGATCAGGCTGGCAGAAGCTGTTAGGGGCAATCAGGAAGGCAGGCAGGTGAGCGGTTGGGAGCCAGCAGTCCTGGATTGTGACAGGGATGCCACAACTGCCATCCCGATCCCACTGGGACTAAATGGGCAGTTGGACACCTCTTGAAGGGTCCCAGATTAGAGAGGGTGCAGGCTGGGCTGAGGGACACCATCTCCCCTCTCCCCTGTGCCTCCTCCCTGTGCAAGAATTTCATACACCGGATCTCTAACATATATATTAAGTTGGTATAATTCTCAACTGTGGAAAGAGGGCTGGTGCCCTGAGTTAGGAGGAAATGAGAGAAGGGATTAAGTAGAAGCTCCTATAATGCCCCTTCCTATAAATCAAGAATGTAAACCTAAAGAAATACAGTGTTCCATGGAACACTGCAGATATGGACTCCTTCCAACAAAAACTTGAAGAATGCAATGCAGTTACGGTGGGCCCCCTCGCATCAGCCCTCCTCCGCGGTGTTCATGGGAGCCAGATGGGCTGTGGCAGGTGACTGCCGAGGGCCCGTGCTGAGCCGGCTCCCGCCTCACCACAGCAATGTGATCAGCGCTTCAGCAGATAAACCGAACCGCTGGCACTTTATGTATTTTTTCTAATTTGGCAAATGCTTTTCCTTGATGTCAATAGGAAGAGAGCATCAAAAATAGTTAAAATTTAATTGGGAAGAAGAACAGCATTTCTCTATGAGAGCGCTCTGGGTTCTGATACCTGGCCTTTGTCACAATGGAGTAATAGGCATTTTGATCATCTTAATATGCACTAAACATCACATTGGTGCATTATATTAATGATATTAGGTAATGGAATTCCATGAGCAGAAAGTATAAAATACCCTCGATGCTCCATTAGGAAATAATTACATCTACCATCACAGTTCCCATCTATGACTGATGGTAATTAAGCTCCAACAATCTGCCACATTGGTGAAAGTTTTAGGAGTCAAGAGGATGCAGCATGCCCAGAACTCCTCTCTGAAATAAATGACTCAGAAGGAGTGGTAAGGCATCTTTGGACTTTACAAACAGCATGCATAATGTCTGGGAATTCTGCTCTGACTTAATGACCAGGTGAGCCTGCCTATTCAAATGGGAGGTGGGTAGACTACACTCAGCAGGTCTAGACTACAAATGCATTTCCAGTCTGCATGGAGGTGCAACAAGTGTGGTGGGTAGATGGAGTTGATATTGGGAGTTGCTGGTAAAAGCCAAAAGATGAGTTGTATTTGCCACATCATTCACAGACAGGCTATTACTGATTCTCTCTCTCTCTCTCTCTCTCTCTCTCTCTCTCTCTCTCACACACACACACACACACACACACACACACAAAAATTTTGTGTGTAATTATTGGAGGGTAAAATGAGTATTATATTTGTAAAACTGGTTTTAATTCAATTTATATTTGTGAGATAATGTTTTTCAGTCATATTCAAATATTGGATTGCACTCAAGATAGATCCAGACTTTAAAATAATAATTCATTTATATTACTTTATTACTAACAAATAATAATATTTTGGTGAGAATAAATGTTCCCATTAATAAAGAGACTGATATACTTAGAGTTTGTATTTTCTCTCATACTTTAAATTTTGTTTTATTTTTTTTATTTATAAATGTAAATCCTTGAAATATACATATAACATTTGGGGATAAATATACATAATTGAGAGTTCTGAAGGAGATTGTGATCACAGAAATTTAAGGATCCCTCCTTTGTCTAGTGAAATCAGCTTTGGTTCACACTGCCAAACGGGGCTGAGATGGCGGCCTCGGGAATCCAGGGAGTCTGCAGAGAACCAAAGAGTTTAGATGAGAGAGAAATACTTTTGTCAGATTATTTTTGCCGCGCCTTTTGAATGCATAGCAATGTTTGCTTCCCTCTCGGTAACGTGGGGTGCTGTGCACATTGGTCTTAGGACTAAGGAGGTATCATAGCAAAGTATCCCCAACTCATCAGCTCGGCTGTCTGAGCAGGCCGGGGGTCAGTCTTGCTTCCTCACAGTTCTCTTCAGGAAGATGTCCTGCAACATCTGACTTCCCGGCCCCACTGATGAGGGAGACTGCGAAGCCCAGAGGCAGAACGCAGGTAACGGTGCCACGGGACAGAGCCCATCGGTGCTCTAGACACTCAAAGCCGGAAGAGAGATCATTGGCGAATGAGACCTGTTCCGAAAAACGTGCCAAGTTAGCTTGGCTTCCTGCTGGCATCTGTCCCATCGCTCTGGTTGTAGCTGAGTGGTTTTCACCAGACCCCAATCTGTGCTGCTGCACCCTCGTGTCCCTGGGCCATTGGGGATCCTCTCTGGGTGTTCTGCCTCTAGGCAGTGCCTCCATCAGGAGTCACAAATCAGCCTTCTCTCTGCCAGCCAGGCCTGCGACCCCGGCGGTGCAATGCCCTCCTCAGCCAGCTGGGCGTGTTCTGAGCTTCACATGCACCTCTATCCTCAGCACACCCCCGGGACATCAAGACCTGCAAACTTGGAGTCTGCAGCTCCTCCTGTGTTCACTCTTTTCAACAAAGTGCACCGTGGTCGTGTGGCCAGTGAGTGAGCCCCCGCCCGGAGCCCGTGGATGGGCAGTTGGATGAGGCGCTGGCACCAGGGTGCGGCCCTCTGCTCTGCCCCTGCTCATGGCTCCCAGGTCACCTGAGCTCAGGCTTCTGCAGCGGCCCCACCCCCCAGCACGGGGCTCTGAGCGCATCCTCACTGAGGCCAGATGATCTCAATATGCTTTTCACACCCTCATTACAGACCACCACTCCGTTGAAAAGAGAAAATAGTGCTGATCACATATCAGTGAGGTGGAGCTCCTGAGAAGAAATTGTCCATGGAAATAGAAGGCATTGTTAGGAACGTTACATGCACAATAGAAACACATAGATTTAAGCGGCGAATTCCTGGAAAATCTTTGCATTTAGCTTAGATTGAGCAACAAAAGATCAATAATTACATGCAAATGAGTCTTTTATTCAATATAACCAACCTGCATAACATTTTTCTGTGCAAATCAGCAAGTAGTGAAGAACTAAAAACCCCGAGGGAAGTTGGTGGCCAGAACAGCGAACAGTTCTCGCCTGCATGATGCCTCCAGACAGTGCGTTAGCCGCTCACACCACAGCTGCTACTTTGTGCACACTGCCAACAGGAAAAACACGACAATCACACTCCACTTAATGTCACTTAATTTAAATCACGGTGCACTTGCGTGGACAGGTTTCTTTTAAACGCTGATTTATCCTCGGAATGGAGAGGCACGATGGTTATGTGGGATGTGACGTCCCCGCTGGCACATCTGGGCGGCTTTCCAGCACCAGGAGGCAGCATTCAAGGTAAGAGGCCTCCCTGTAGCCTTTTGGGGCCGTTTCTGGCAGTTCCTGGGCTCTGGCCTGCCTGGCAAACCGCGTGGAAAACCAGCGCCAGGAAAACGGAATAAATTTCTCCAAGCCAGATTCTTCCAGAAATAAGCTAAGCTTTTGTTTTCTTCTTGTTCTAATTAAAATGCTGAATGAAGGGGAAAACATTTTTAATAGGAATATTTTCTTTTTCTTTCTGGTGCCGCAGCCAACTTGGACTATTTATGTTGGGCATACTTGAAAAATTGATGGAATCCTGAACAGCAAACTGCAGCCAATCTCCCTGCACAGACTGCCGGTGAAGAGGCACTTGAGCGCTGGGTTTGCTTGGGAGAGAGAAGCCGGCAGGAGCCTCCTGAGCAGCGGCCGCCTGCAGCCTGGGAGGCGGACCGCAGCTGGCAGGTGCCCAGCGCCAGCGCCGTCCCTGTCCCTGACTTTATGTCTTTAATAAAGCCGCCCTGCCTGCCAGGAGGCCCGGGGAATGGTCGCCTGACCTCTCTTCCGAAGCCTTGAAATCATGCCCTGTGTTCTGTATAATTAGAATGAAAACAGGGGAACATGTTCGCTCTATTTGATTTTTTTAAAAAACTGAGTGGTAATTTATACACAATAAGAGCGCAGATCTTGGATGTTCAGCTTGGTGAGCTTTGATGATGCTGCAGACCCACGTATCCCCCACAAATAAAAGCTGCAGATCATTTCCATCCCCAGGAAGGGACCCCGGTACCCCGTTCTGGTCAGAGCTCACCTGTTTTAGGGGAAACCACTTGATGAATTTTGCCACAGGATTAATCTCGCTGCTGTTGTTCTTAGAATTTGAAAACTGAATTGTTTAAGATGTATTATATTCTGTCTGACTTTTTTCACTCAATATATAACAATGTGGAGATCAATCTGAGTTGTTGCCACGTGTCAGTAGTTCATTCTCTTATATTATTACGTGAAACTACAAAAATATATATGTATCCAATATTCTGTTGAGGTTTTATTTTATTTTTTAAATATGTTTTTCTTGATTTCAGGGAGGAAGGGAGAGGAAAAGAGAGATAGAAATGTAAATGATGACAGAGAATCATTGATTGGCTGACTTCTTGGTTCATAGGTTGAGGCGTAACCACTGAGCAACACCAGCTGTGTCTTTTCTTTTTTCTTTTTGTACTAAATGAATAGGCAACTTGTAGCATTCTTATCAACATTCTTTATTTCTCTTGAGGGAATATTTGAAATAAAATTGCTGGTAACCCAATCAGAAAAGGGGCAACGAACCTAAATAGATACTTTTTGAAAGAAGGCAGAAGGGACACCAAGAGACATATGAAAACATGCTCAAAGTCACTAATCATTCAAGAGATGCAAATCAAAATGACAATGAGGTACCATCTCACATTTATCAGAATGGCTATCATCAACAAATCAACAAACGACAAATGTTGGTGAGGATGAGGAGAAAAATGAACCCTCGTGCAGGTGGGAATGCAGACTGGAGCAGCCACTGTGCAGAACAGTATGGAGTCTCCTCCAAAAAATTAAAAAATGGAACTCCCCTTTGACCCAGTGATCCCACTTCTAGGAATATATCCCACGAAACTATAAATACCAATCAGAAAGGACATATGCACCCTTATGTTCATAGCAGCACAATTTGGAATAGCTAGGATTTGGAAACTGCCTAGGTGCCCATCAGCAGATGAATGGATTAAAAACCTGTGGTACATCTACACAATGGAATACTATGGTGCTATAAAAAATGTTTTGCCCTTTGCAGCAGCATGGATGGACCTGGAGAGAGCATTATGCTAAGTGAAATAAACAGTCAAAGACAGATAAATATCACATGATCTCTCATTTATAGGACATAATGAACAACATAAACGGAGGAAAACAGATCCAGAGACAGAGAAGCATTGATCAGACCATCGAACCTCAGAGGGAACATAGGGAGGCTGGGAATTAAGGGAGAGATCAACCAAAGGCCTTGTATGCATGCATGTCAGCCTAATAATGGACCAGACACCAGGCGTGAGGGCATGAGTGAAGGGTGGGGGCGTGCAAAACGGGGATAAGGACACATATGTAATACCTCAACCAAAATAAAAGTGCCGAATCATTGGCCAGATATGTTTACACTTTAAGAAATCACCCAAAGTTCTTCAAGATGATTTATTATTTTATGTTCCCAACAGCAATAAATATGTTTATGCTTGTCAGTGCTTTAATTGTTAGTGCTTCCAGGAGGCCAAAAAATCTCCGTGGAGGTCACACACATTTGGCCATGTTATCTTCAGAAGCTCTGTACTGTTAGCTTTGTTTAGGTACGTGGTGGTTCATTGGGAATTATTTTTTGCCTCTGAAGTAAGAGTGTTAGATTCTTTCTTTCTTTTTCTCTGTAGAGATATCCGGGTTTTCCAGATTGATTTTTTTTTTGGTAAAGAATCTTCTTTTCTTGTTGGCTTTTCTTAGCAACTTTAATAGAAAACCATGTGTACACTTGAGACTATTTCTGTGTTCCACGTTGTGTGCCACTGATATATTTTCACTTACCCCGATATGCAATATCTCTATTACTCTAGCTCTGAGTCAATTGCTTTAATCTTCTTATCTTTGTTTAAATTTAGGACTATTTTGGTTATTCCAGAATATTTGGTGTTTTAGTTTAACTTAAAATTAATTTGTCAATTTCTGCAAGGAAACTTGCTGCATTTTTAGTAAAATTGTGTTCAACTGTTTTTGGGAAAAAAATAGACAATGATTTTGGGCCTCCCAATCCATGATCTGCCTGTTTATTTAGGTTCTCCCTTCATTTCTCTTATCAGTGAGGTGAGAGGAGACAAGCTTGCCTTATTTCATACATTAGAGAAGAAACACTCAAATTTGTATTATACAGTAGAATGTTATAAGCAGGCTTATAGAGTCCATAATGGCCACAAAAGAAGCAGTTCATCATGTATAACACTAGAGGCTCGGTGCATAAAATTCATGCATGGAAGGGTCCTTAGTGGCTCCCAGCTGCCTGCAGGGCCTCCCTTCCCCAGCTGCTGGCTCCTGACCAGGGCCTGCCTTCATTTTGTGCCACCCCCTGGTGGTCAGTGCACAGAATATCAGGTGATAGAACTCCTGGTCAGTTGAACTCCAGTGGGGATACTTTGTATATTAGGCTTTTATAGATATACCAGAGGCCAGGGGCATGAAATTCATGCACAGGTTGTGGGGGTCCCCTGCCTGGCCTATGCCCTCAGTGTGGGAGCCCCGCAATCAATCACCCCAAAGAGGCAGGCCTTGCCCATCCATCTGGGACCGCTTGAGGGATTGCCACAAAGAGGTAGCATGGAGCCATGGTACCCACCTCCACACCGTGAACTCAGTGTTAAGCCCCCACCCACCCACACAGCCCCACCCATCTGTGGCTGCTGTGCATGCAGCCTTCTGCTGATTCCTCATTACAGCAGGACAGTGTTCATGGCATGGGGGCGCCACGACCACCTGGGCTTTTATTAATAAGACTAGAGGCCCAATGCACAAAATTTGTACACGAAATGGGAGTATCCATCAGCCCAGCCTCCACCCTCTCCAATCTAGGACCCCTCGAAGGATGTCCAACTGCCCATTTAGGCCCAATTCTGGACAGTCAGACATCCCTCTCCCAATCCAGGACTGCTGGCTCACAAATGCTCTCCTGCCTGCCTTCCTGATTGCCCCTAAGCATTTCTGCCTGCCAGCCTGATCACCCCCTAACCATTCCCCTGCCAGCCTGTTTGCCACTAACTGAAGTCCCCTGCAGGCCCGGTTACTCCTAACTGCCCTCTCCTGCAGGCTCCCCCCCCCAATTGCTTTCCACTGCAAGCCTGGGTACCCCCCAACTGCCCTTCCATGCAGGCCTGGTCACCCCCAACTTCCCTCCTCTGCCAGCCTGGTCACCCCTAACTGCCCTCCCCTGCAGATTTGATCACCCCTAACTGCCCTCCCTTGCAGGCCTGGTCTCCCAACTGCCCTCTCCTGCTGGCCATCTTGTGGTGGCCATCTTGTGTCCACGTGGGGGTGGGATCTTTAACCACATGGGGGCAGCCATCTTGTGTGTTGGAGTGAAGGTCAATCTGCATATTACTCTTTCATTAGATAGGATAGAGGCCTGGTGCATAGGTGGGGCCAGATGGTTTTCCCTGAAGGGTGTCCTGGATCAGAATGAGGGTTCCCTTGGGGTGAGGGGCTTGTGTTAGTTTACAGGCTGGCCACACACCCAGGTGCCCCAAGCAGAGGTTCTGGTATCTGGGATTTATTTATCTTCTACAATTGGAACTTTGTAGCCTAGAGTGGAGCCAAGCCTTCTGCTTGCTCTGTGGTGGCAGCCATTCCTGTTGGGATTTATGTATCTTCTATAGTTGAAACTTTGTAGCCTGGACCGGAGGCAAAGGCAGGCCAGAGCTTCAGAAGCTTTGCTTCCTCCATTGCAAGGGGAAATCCTAGCCTCCTGCTCTCTCTAGCTCTGTGGCTGCTGCCATTTTTTGTTGGGATTTATTTATCTTCTGTCATTGAAACTTTATAGCCTTGAGTGGAGGCC
Source organism: Vespertilio murinus (assembly GCA_963924515.1). Lineage (NCBI taxonomy): Eukaryota > Metazoa > Chordata > Mammalia > Chiroptera > Vespertilionidae > Vespertilio > Vespertilio murinus. The sequence continues at coordinate 46,416,150 of OZ004717.1, read as the reverse complement.
TAGGCTGGCAAGTGCAGGCAGAAAGCTTGGCTTCCTCCATGCCGGAATACCCAAGCTTCCCTCCTGTTCTCTGTGGCCACAGCCATCTTGGTTGGGTTTATTTGCATATTTGCTCCTGATTGGCTGATGGGCGTGCCTTGTGGGTATAGTTGGAGGTACAGTCGATTTGCATATTATTTTTTTTTATTAGATATGATAGTCTAGAGGCCCTGTGCACAAAATTGAGAGCCCTTGGGGTATGCTGCTGCAGAGGTGGGAGAAGCCTCTCATCATCACCACTGCACACCAGCTGTGGGGCTGGCTTCTGGCTGAGCAGCACTCCCCCTGTGGGAGGACACTAACCACCAGGGGACAGCTTCTGAATTGAGTGTCTGACCCCTGGGGGTCAGTGTGTGTCATAGTGACCAGTTGTTTTATTATTGGGCTGAAACCAGTTCTTCAAAATACCCCAAGAGGTCGTGGACTGTGAGAGGGCACAGGCCAGGCTGAGGGACCCTCCTGGTGCACGATCAGGGGCCAGGGGGGGATGTGGGAGGTTGATGAGCCAGAGAGGAGCTGAGGGAGGGCTCCAGGGTGTGTCTAACCCATCTTGCTCAGTCTCAATTGGCGGGACCCTGGCAGCAAGCTTACATACCAGTCTGAGTGTCTGCCCCCTGGTGGTCAGTACATGTCATAGCAACCAGTTGAGCAGCCTTAGCATATCATGAGCATATTACACTTTAATTGGTTGAACAGATGATTGGGCAACTGGAGGACTGGACACTTAGCATATTAGGCTTTCATTATATAGGGTTAGAGGCTGGATGCACAAAATTTGTGCAAGAGTATGCCTTTCTTCTCCTGGCTGCTGGCACCAGCTTCCCTCACAGCCCGCCTTCATCCAAAAGGACATCCAGTCTAATTAGCATATTGTGCTTTTATTATTGTAGATTATCCTGACCAGATAATGTCTCTTTTCACGCAAAAATTGACTCACCTTTGTTAGAGGCAGAAATGTAATATTGGGGCCTAGCAATTATTTATAAGAAATAATAATCTGGTCTGTTAACCATGATTGTTCTTTTCTGATTAGAGACAGCACATTCTAACTTGGCTGGGAGTTGTACACACTAGGACATGGTAGCTAACATAGGAATGCAGTCCATCCTCCTGTCCTGAGAACTGCCTATCTTTATGGAAAGATTTACAGCTTTGCCCTGGAGGCACCTGCTCTCTACAATCCTCAGCCCCCATTGTCTGTAATCTGGTCCAGAGACACCCACCCATTTAGACCTCCTTCTCCCCTCCCCAGACCACATGACTTGTAACCTGTAATGATTATCCTGTGCCTACTTTCCCATGGCTGTAATTCCTGCTTTCTCCTGTAATATTTGTCTTTCTGCCCAATGTAAGCAGCTGGCTGTGGGGAGGGGAGAGCAGATTGGTGTGAGGGACCTGCTGCTCTCCTATGCTGCCGGCAGGATTAGAATAAACGCTCACCTAGGAGTCAACCCTGCCTCTGCCCAAGTCCTGACAGGCAGCCCAGACACCTTGGTTTCCTGGTCTCAGCTTTGCTTGCAGCCAATTGTTTATAATAAAGAGTACATGCTTTTTGCTTGGAGAAGCTCAGAACATTTTATAGATTAAGCTTAAAGCATAACAACAGCAGCACCAGTAACTATACCTACAATTAAGTCCTACTAGGTAGAGCCCTCTGTAAGACATTGAGTGTAGGTACTAACAAAAGAGAAGGTAGGCATTCTCCATTCGTAGCATTTTTAGTTTAAGTTGCATACATATGTAGGTGTGAATGAAATACCTGAAGTGCTTCTGGTATCTAAAGCATAGAATAACCAGAAACTATAATTCCCCAAACTGAATATTTCTGAATTCCTAGTACTAAAAGCAAGACACACCAGTTCTTTGAAAGTATCAAAGCATTTATCTAGACCTTTGCCAGCATCTAAGGTCCTTTCTGAAGGTTACACTGGCCTCTCTTTGTTATATTTTACCTCATTTTTGCTTATCATTATAGTCAGTACATGTATTAGTTTCCTGTGACTACCATAGCAAAATACCTCAAACTGGATAGTTTAAAAATTATTTTCTCACAGTTCTTGGGGCTAGAAATCTAAACTCATGGTGTTGTCAGGGCCATGTTCACTTGGGAACTTGTAGGGAAGCATCTAGATCCTGGCATTTGCCAGTACTTTTTGTGTTCCTTCACTGGTAGATGCATAACATAATATTCAGTATAGCTATATACTACCTGCGCATACACAGGGCATCCAAAAATGTATACACACTTTAGCAGCTAATAGCTCAATTTTGAAAATGAAATGTATTTAAATAAACACTGCTTTTATATTATTCAATGTGTGTATACATTTTGGAACACCCTATATATAACACACATAGAAAATATTATAGCTACATATTACATGTATATATGCTATATAAATATATATGCATATATGTAGTTACTGGGAATATTTATAAATATTATTTGTCAATCAAATTAGTAGTTTTTTTTAATTTATTAAGGTATTATATGTGTACATAGCTTACCATTGCCCCCCCCCCTCCCATTCATGCCCTCGCTCCCCAGAGTTCTGTGTTCATTGGTTGTACTTATATGCATGCATACCAGTCCTTCAGTTGTTCTCTTATCTTCCCCCAGGTGTCCTTCCCCTCCCCGCTGTCATTTGACAATCTGCTTGTTTTATGGTGACTATCTCAGGACCACACAAATAGAATCTGATCCTCCTCTGGTTCTCACCGCCCCTCCCCCGGGTCCCACTGCTTCCCCGGGACACACTGCTCTCCTGGGACACATGGCTCACCTGGGGCACATGGCCCCTGGGACACACAGCTCACCCGGGGCATACAGCCCCTCTGGGGCATTGGGGCGCGAACTGGAGGTGCCGCACTAGCTCCTCACTAGCACAACGGGCAGGCTGGGAGGGCTGCTGGTGGGCTGAGATGACTGCAGGCAGGAAGACCTCGCCCAAAGGTGTCTCGTTCGGTGTGGAAGTGGAGCAGCTGCAGACACGGAGGCCAAGTTCCGAAGCCGCCCACTCCCTGGGCCCAGTACGGAGTGAGCTCTGTTCTCTGTGGGCTTCCCTCATTCGCTGCGGCGGTGGGTGAAGCAGTGACAGTCGCTCCCACAGCTCAATTTCCAATGTAGTTTTAAAATCCACAAGGCAGCAGGGGCAGAAGCTTCGGCCTGGCCATGAGGTGGTGGAGGCAGGACTCACCGGGGCCGGAAATGGAAGGCGCCAGGCCAGTTCCTCACCAGCACGGAGTGTGTGGAGGCCGGGCTGAACTGGCTGTGGGAGGGGAGACACCACGCCATCTCCTCACCTGCACAGCGGGCATGCTGGGACTACTGCAGGCTGAGATGGCTGCAGGTGGGGAGACTGCACTCAAAGGCATCTTGTTCCGGGCAGGAGCCCAAGGCACGACAGAGGCCCGGCATCGGCTCCCTTGCTCCCAAAGCGGGCCGGCCGGGATGGCCCACTCCCTGGGCCCGAGGCGGAACGAGGTCTGGCTTCCCTCATTCCCGGCGGCTCAGGCGGGTCCGGTCCACTGTAGTTTTAAACTCCACATGGCAGCAGTGGCATCCTGCTTTGTGTCTAGTCGTAGCCATCCCATTCCACCAGCTTTCCTGTGGGTCTGGTGCAATCCCTTTCGATTATAGCTGTTGTTGTTTTTTTTCCAAATTGTTGACGAGGTGGCAGCTTAGGAGACTGCCTAGGCCGCCATCTTGTTTCGGTCTCCCAAATTAGTAGTTTTGATGTGAAGTGTGACTCTGTGGTGTTAATTAAAAGATAAGCAGCTATATACATATGCAAGTTGGGTCCTGAAAATGCCAGAGAGCACAGCATTGGGAACCTGACTTCCACATTATCATAAGCCTGAAGGAAAAATGCCTTTGGGAATCTGCACTACGAGATAAGTGGTTCCTGAAAGTAAAACTGGCAGATGTGAGTTAATGATTATGATATAGGCAAGTAAGAAGAAAAACTTGAAAGCAAAATATAAACCAGAAATCAAGAAATTCTGATAAACCTCAAAGCATCAGGAACCATTAAACTGTTCTCAGAAGCATGAAAACTCTCTGAAACACAGTCAACTCCCACAAAATTAAGCAGCCTGTTCAGAGGAGCTGCATCCCTCACAGCCAACCCTGGGCCCTGGGAGAACCACCCTGCTTTGCCATCACCTGCCATGTGTTCTGGGGGAGCCATCTGGCTCTAGCAGATGCGGGGAACCAGCACCGAGAACGGTGCACTCCAAGGTCACCTGCACCAAGACCAGGGCTTGGAACAGTGGCCTGGCTCTCTGTCCCTGGATCTTTCTCCAGGAAAGATCCAGGGACAGGATTCAGGAAGGAAAGGCAGATGTGGTTTGTCCCCGGTGAGGGTTTTAGAAGATGACGGGCGTCACTCTTGCCATCACCTGTGGTGCCACATGGACCACGCCTCTGAGCAGCTTCTTCTCCAGGTGCCTGTTAGCCAGTCTTACTCAGTGATGCAAGGACAGCAGCACGCTGAGTGCGCCAGCACTGAATTCCCGGTGGAGCACGCCAGTGTTTCACATGGAGGAACGAGATTCCACATCAGCTCATGCTCGTGGTAAAGACCCTTCCGTGACTCTGGTGACTATGTAAGATTCTTTTATGAAAACTGCTACTATTAACTCAGTAGAAAAGGATACAAACAGTCATTTACTTGAGTATTTGGGCAACATGACCACTAAAAATTTTGAAGAATACATTTAAATCCTTCCATTCTATTCTCATTGAATTGCAATTTAAAAATGTATACATGCTAGAGGCCCAAAATTCATGAACTGGGGGAGGTCCCTCAGCCCAGCCTGCTCCCTCTTGCAGTCCTAGACGCCTAGCTGCTTCCCTCTGCCTGCTCCTTACTGCTCTGCTCGCTGATCCTTAGCTCTGTGCTCGCCAGCCATGAGCCCAGCTTCTGGCTGAGCAGTGCTCCCCTGTGGGAGCACACTGACCACCAGGGGCAGCTCCTGGGCTTAGCATCTGCCCCTTGGTGGTCAGCGCACATCATAGTGACCAGTCATTCTGTCTTTCCACCATAATGGTAATTTAGGCTTTTATTATATATATGCTCCGTGGTGGTTCTTCAAGAACACGAGTTTATACCATTTTACAAATGGCTGCTTGATCTATACAGAACACCAAAGGAGGGATTACCATTCAAAATATTTTGAACTTTTCTACTAATTACTCTTGGTTTTAAGTTGTCCTCAAAAGAGACCGATGAATAGACCGAAGTAAACCATGTCGGAAACAGGAATAAGACACGTGTTTGAGTTGATAATATAGCAGAAGAGCCAAAAAGTAGCCCTAACGTGAATAGCTCACTGAAAGGCCAAAAAGCTTGGAAAGTTAAAGAACAATGTTCCCAACAAAAACATTGCGAACACGTACCTCATGACTATACATGGCCTAGAAATTGGATGTAAACTCATGAGTCAGCTTCTTTGGATCTCTGAAAACTTGCAATCTGTGAACAGCAAACTCACAGAATCCTGTGTGGGAGGGATACCATGGAAGATTTTATTAGATATTGCAGCTGAAGAAACAAACAGTAATATACATTTTCTAAATTTAAAAGTTGTATTGACTATAGAGACTTTTTTTCCAAACAACTTTGATTTCATTCAATATGTTTCCTATATACATGATATAATAGAAATATATTAGAATTGTGTGTAGCCAGGAGATTTCAACCTATTACTGAGGGGCATACTTCTAAGACTATGACCCCTCCCCTCCTATTTCAAAGCCACAGCCTGACCATTTAAGCAATGCAGTTCACTTTCTGGCCTGTAACTGCCTGGCTCACAGTAGATACTGTACATACTACTTGCTAAATTAATTTATAGTTTGCATATTCTAGAAAACAAACATAGTGGCAAAAATAAAATAAGATTATAATATTATTTTATATTTCAAAATCCCTAAATGAGGTTTCCAATAATTTCCTGTGTCCCAGAACTTTTATCCTGTGTATTTGAAGATGTTTTGAAGGTGAAAGTATGCTCTCCTTTAGCATTATAGGTTCTCTGTGTCCTTGCAGACCCAGGTTTACCCCAGTACAATAACCGTAACACACCCGGCAGAGGCTTGTCTGTACGTCTGTGCTGTGACGGAGGATGTGAAGGAAAACCTCGAGGCGTGTCAGGGAATCAAGGCCTAGAGCAATCCATTGGGATAGCTTGTTTTGTGCTCACTTGCTTTTTATGGCCCAAGATGGGTATGATGTGACAAAGAAAGAGCCTAACATTCCAAGATATTTATTGCTTTTAATGCCCTTAATAAGAAAACAAAAGCTAAGTAGCATCCTGTCTTAAAAGATTTTGGGGGGTGAGCCAATAGTCCAAAAAGTCAAAGGGTCACAGATTTATAGATGAGGAACTGCAGAGGGGGTAAATGCATTTATACATAAAAATAGTTCAAGAGCAGAAGAAATAGCAGAAGACTCAAGTTTCCTAATTTTCCACAGTATTTGAGGAATTATTAGCTGTTAAAGCTCAATGCAGTGATATTCATTATGAACAAAAGCCACCCTCTGAGAAATGCATTGGCTCTGAGACTGCCTCTCGGGAAAGTGCCACCTGACACCCATTTGTGTGTTAGAACCCGAGCCTGTCTTCAGATTTGTTGAAGTGTTGACATTGCAACAGCTGGACTCCTCTCGGGAGCACCTGAGCTTGCCTGGCAACGGCTGCCTTTGCAGCCACATCTGTGTTTAATTTCGTGTTAAAATGTGTAGGCTGTGTTTCCTTCAAGCTGCCATTAGCATTGTCCAGAGACTGAAAAACAAGATGTTCATTCATTAGCACCAAACTTTCCCCCCTCTAAACACAGGCAAAATGTTCTGTCATGTGTTAGCTCTTTACATAACAGGAAGGGGTAGGACATATGTAATTCTTTCAACAATAAAGATTTTTTAAAAATAGATGAGGAAGGAGTCATTTATAAAACAAATTAAAAAGAACGGGGTGAGGTAGGCTCAACATTGACCTGCTTTGGATGAGTGCCATGTTTTGGGACAACAGAGACATTGAGAACACCAGATAGGTTGAAGATTGTCCTAAGGGAAGAGTCACACCCGGGATAAAACATAAACTAACTGGTCAAGCTGAGATCATTGCAACTTTGTTAACAAATGCATCCCAATAGGTGTAATTAAAAAAAAAATATATATATATATATATATATATATATATATATATATATATATATATTGAATTCAGAGAGGAAGGGAGAAAGAGAGAGAGAGAGAGAGAGAGAGAGAGAGAGAGAGAGAGAGAGAGATCAATGATGAGAGAATCATCCATTGGCTGCTCTGTGCAACACCTCCCACTGAGGAGAGAACCCAAAATCCAGGCATTTACCCAGACCAGGAATCGAACTGTGACTTCTTGGTTCATAGGTCAACGATTAACCACTGAGCTGGGCCTCTTAGGTATAATTTTTAAATTACACAAAAGAGATGCTGTGCACATGAATTGCACACACATGTGCACATGGTAGCATTTCTAGCCCTTCTGCGCAGTCATAGAAACGTCCTACAGGAGCCAGCCTTTGCAGATCCCACACAGTCCTGTCCAGTGTCCACCTCTCAGGCAGTGACAACTGACCTGTGCTCCTGCCATTCTCCTGATGCCTGATGTTCCCAGAAGTGTCCCAGATTGTCTTCTACAACAACAATGTCACTTCCCTTTTCTCTCCTCCCACTGTGAGGATAGGCAGGATTTCCCCTCCAGGGAGTCCTGCTGTGTGCCATGCCTCCCTGGCCTGGAGCCCAGACCACTGAGCGGGGTCCTGACGGCCTCTAATGTGAAGGAATGGATCCTTTCTGGTTATCCTCTGTCACCCACCCGAATCCACCTCTGGCTACCAAGGGGCAGGTCACCGTGCAATGCCACAGAGGCTGCTGATCTTGACTCATCTCCGATACAGCCAGCTGCGTCCCACTCAGAGCGTGGGCGTTCTACATCAGACTGGGGCTTTCACAGAAGAGGCGGGTGCAGAAACATGTTCTTTTGTCTCCGTTCAAGGACTCTGCTGAAGGCCTTTGTTTTGTATGGAATTTGAATTGAGTGTTTCTCGAGAGATGCATTTCTTAGACACGTATTTTAAATCAAAGAGTTAAGTCTGCCAGGTTTGAAAGCAGACAGTCATGATTATTTGCAAACACAACTTCTCTTCTGAAGAAATTTCACATTTTAATTTTACACCTTAAGATTCATTTTGAACTTTAGAACAATGTGCTGTTTCTCAGGTTCATAATGTAATTGCATTGCAATGTAGTCAGCCATCCTGTACAAAGCTGCAGTGATGGCGGTAATGGGCCTACATCATCCCAGCAGGCCTCAGAGCATGACGGCCGCTGCTCTCAGAAACCTCCAGTCCCCTGACCTTGAAGTCTTAACGAGGTGCCCCAGCAGCCAGGAACCTTGAGATCAGAATGAGGATCCTATCAGCTTTTTCAAGATTTAGGGCTTATCCCATATTTCTTGAAACTCTGCCTAATTTCCTGCTTCTCATCGGGGACGAATGACTGATAATAACCTTAGAACATTCCTGTGTACTTACCACCAAATGGGGACCTCTACCTGACATACCACCCCTGAGCGGGCCCAGCGTGCGGGCCCTCAGGTGGACTCATACACCTCAATACTGACATTTTCATTAACTTTTTATAAAAGTATGACACGCAGAGGACAGAAGTACATGGATCATCACCACTTCATATGGCAATTGAATGCCAAGAAGGGGCCATATCTATAACAGCACAGAGGTAACGAGGCCTGGTATCACCAGGACCCCGTGAGGGCCCCTCTACCAGGCTCCGTTGATTCCACCAGGCTAAACTATTCTGAGATCCATCACTTACATTATTTTGCTTCTGTGGAGTTTTATACAATTAGGGTTATATAAAATGTGCTGTTTTACTAGTATATGCCTCTCCCACTTTTAATATAACCGAACTCGGTTGTGAGTAAGAGTTTTAATTCTCAATACCTTAGTATTTTGAAAGTGGTGGTTTATTCAATTAATCTAAAAGTGATGGATTGTTTTATTTCTACTTATTGGCTGTGACTGTAGGTTCTAGAATGAATGTCACTATGAGTTTTTCTAGAACACAGACATAGCCACATCTGCTGGGTGCTCGCTGGGGGATTGTTTTATTTCTATTTATTGGCTGTGACTGAAGGTTCTAGAATGAATGTCACTATGAGTTTTTCTAGAACACAGACATAGCACATCTGCTGGGTGCTCGCTGGGGTGAAGTCCTCAGGTCCAGTTACCCTTAGCTACTCTGATTCACAGACCCTCTCTGCACCCCGCACCCCGGCTGCGGAGCCTGGAAGTGTCTTGTGGTTTTAACTGATGCTTAAGTGACTTCTCACAGGTAGTGCCTTCTCATATGCTTTTAGGCAATTCAGGATGATTTTCTATGAATGGCCTGATATAGATTTTATTCACTGACCATTGCTTTAACGTTCATCTTACTATGAAATTATAGAGTTCACACACACATACTCCAGAAATAATGTTTTTTGGGGGTCAATTATGCATTTTGTGACTATTTTCTTCCATTCTGTGTTGATTTTTCAGTATATTACTGTATTTTGCTGACCAAAACCTCTTAATGTTAATATCTTATCTGTCAATTTTTTACATATAGCCAGTGTTTTCAGTTTAAATTTTTTTTTGCTCACTCTGGAAAACATTTGCATATTTTAATAACATCATACTCTTTAATTGTTTAATTTCTATATAGATCTTGAGAAACCTATCTGATACCTAGTAGAAATTTAAAATGTGTCCTTAAGAAAATATTTAGACATTCTTGATTTATTGGCTTTACATATAAATCTTGTTTATCTATTTCTTCTAAAATTATATATTTTAATATTATGAGAATTAAAGTAATTATAGTTCTAGTTATTCAGAAATCTTAATAGATTGTATCAGCTGATTTTTAATAGGCCTTAAATATATATATATATATATTTCCAGTTAGGTGGTAAAAAAAATATGTTTTCTTATGTCCTGTATTTCTATCTCAGAGAGTTGTTATCTATATGTACAAAAGCCTAAGTGACTTAATGACTGAATGGCCAGTTGACTGGTCACTGTGACATACACTGACCACCAGGGGACAGACACTCAATGCAGGAGTTGCCTCCTGGTGTTCATTGCACTCCCACAGCCAACCTCTTGCAGCCAGCCAACCTCCCCCCAGCTGCCCGACCCCGCTGGCCAGGCTGAAGGACACCACTCATGCATGAATTTGTGCACTGGGTCTCTAGACTTATGTAAAATTTAAGACCACTGGCAGTGGTTGGAATGTAAGAAGAAAGCATGTTTCCTGTGTGTGTGTGTGTGTGTGTGTGTGTGTGTGTGTGTGTGTGTGTGTTTGTGATATAGTGAGAATAAATCATTGAATATATGTGTAAATAAATTAAATAATATATTATAGGTCTACTGTATTAAGGAAATGAGTGCACTAGGATTTCATCATCAATTATTATCATGTCCATTGCCTTGGTTTATTAACAGCTTTCTTCTGGGCTCTCACTTTATTTGATAAGTGATGCAATTACTAGTCCTAAGAAACAAAAAATAAATAAGGCAATAATTGATGGCTTTCCAATTTGTAAAGAGCATTTGATTAGCTATTTTCTATTTATCTAATTAAGGTATTAATTAATTGAACAAATGGCTTTACTTGAATAAATGGCTATAAACAGCAACAATAAATGGATCACATATTTATTGGGCTTTCAGAATATTAGATAAAGTGAGGTAGTTAAAGCTCAGTACCTAACAAAACATTGCTACTGAGTAAATATTAACTCACATCCCTTTGGAAATCAGTCAGCAGGCTGTGGACCATGGCAGGGCACACGTTAGTTCACATAGCCTTATTACAGTGAAAGCATGCACACACACACTTTAGATTCCAGAGACGGAATAGATTATTGTGGAAAAAATGAAATATTTGACTAAGACTTTTAATCCTTATGGAGTAATAAACTAGGCTTTTAATAAAATAGTCTTTAATTCTTGACTTTAATTTTGAGAAAAAAATAGATTTGGTTTGTCATTTTTAGAAGGACAAAATAGCTATATATTTGGAAAGAGACATTTTAGAAACAGAATTATTAAATAATTTTTTAAATTCAAAAAAGACATAGATATGTTAACAGTAATGTTATTCTTTAAAGTTCAGTCTAGGGATCCATAAGTCCAGGCACATAAGCACAGAATACAAAACCTTCCCCGTAGGCATGGGCTCCGTTGTCACAACTCGCTCCTTGGCATCATTGCTGTAGGTTTCTACACAGGCCCACAGGGAACAGCACAGCTTCTCTGTAGTGCCCGTGGTGGCACTACAGAAAGCACAGTGGTGGCACCTCTCCTAAACAGAGCAGCTAAGACACAGTGTGAAAGTCTGCCTCCCGGCGTTCAGAAATGCAGCACAGGTTCAAGTTCTTGCTGATAACCTGCTGCATGCAAGTCTGGGTGCCGTAGGTTCTTGCCTGTTCTGGTTTGAACCTCATGAGGTTCACATTATAAATTCAGAGTCACCTTGTGATCCAAAGAAAATAAAATAATTTTAGTAAAGGAGAGTATCAAGAATGATTCGGTCAATCTAAAGTTTCTTTGAAATTTGTTACCCATAGGTGGGTATAGCTTTGATAACTCCTTAATATAAATTAGGCAATATGTTGCAAGTAAGTTTGAGATAGTAAGCAATCATTTTATTTTTAAAAGTAATTTAAAAGAATAAGTTGTAAAATAATCAATGTTTTATTGGGCTCTCTGCCTTTTCTCTTATTTATCCAAAAGAACCCATTATATATTCTGGATATGAATATTTTATTATATAAAAGTATTGTAAGTAGCTTCTCACCCTTTTGGGGTTTAATTTTTTTGATGAATAATAAATTTTAACTCTAATATAGGTTAATTCATAATGTTATTTTCTATATGGAAAACATTTTAGGTGGACTCTTTCAGAAATTATTGCAGATCCCAAAGTTTTTAAGATATTCATTGGCTAGCAGAATGGACAAAGGAAGAGTTGTGTATTCATGCAATTGAATAGTAAATAACAGAAAATGAATGAACTAACTTATATGCAACCACCTGATGTTAAACAAAGAAAGCCTGCCACCAACCTTCTTCTCTACTCTAATAGTTAGCATTCTTCTTCACTTTTCTTTATAACTAATTTTGCTCCTTTCTTTAATCTCTGTGTCCACACTGGCTCAGTATTTATATCTGCATTGACTCTCTTCCCTTCAGTGGCTAAATGGTTTAGTTCCTTCTCCCTCTAGATAATCTAAATCTGCCCAGAATGGTACATGTAGCATATACTCATATAAACACATTCGTATATACAGACTACACACTAGACAATGTTGATATATTTTATTAATGAGTTCAAGATGACACATGGATTCATATAACAACTAGAGGCCCAGTGCACAAAATTCATGCATGGGGTGAGGGGGTGTCCCTCAGCCCAGCCTGCACCCTCTCCAATCTGGGACACCTCGAGGGATGTTAAACTGCCCATTTAGACCCACTGGGATTGGCTCTAAATGGGCAGTCATGCATCCCTCTCACAATCTAGAACTGCTGGCTCACAAAGCTCTCCTGCCTGCCTTCCTGATTGTTCATAACCACTCCTGCTGCCAGACTGATTATGCTTAACTACTCCTATACCAGCCTGATTGATGTCTAACTGCTTCCCTACCAGCATGTTTGCCCCAAATTTCCTCCTCTGCCTACCTGACTACCCCTAACTGCCCTCCCCTGCAGGGTTGATCGCCTCCAACTACCCTCCTTTGTAGGCCGGTGCCTCCCAACTGCCCTCCCCTGCTGGCCATCTTGTGGTGGCCATCTTGTGTCCACATGGGGGCAGGATCTTTGACCACATGGGGGCAGCCTGTTGTGTGTTAGAGTGATGGTCAATCTGCACATTACTCTTTTATTAGATAGGATAGGATAGAGGCCTGGTGCATGAGTGGGGGCCAGCTTGTTTGCCCTGAAAGGTGTCCCTGATCAGGATGGAGGTTCCCTTGGGGTGTAGGGTGGACTTGATGAGGGGTCTGTGGTGGTTTGCAGGTTGGTCACGCCCCCCTGGTGACCCAAGGGAAGGCCACGGTAGGCAACTCAGGAACTCAATCACCATAAACTAGAAAATAACTAAGCTGTTAATTAACAATAGTCTTAAAATGTCTTTAGTGCTGAAGACTCATTCAACTCTTCCTGAATCAAGTCATTTATTTGCAATTGTGTTTCTAAATCCTTTGGGGGAAGAAAAAAAGGGGGGGGGGTCCAGATTAGGAAATGCTAGAGGGAAGTGAGTAGAAGACTAACTGTGGAAACTTGTTTTTGGATTTTTGTTTAGTATGTAGCAAAAATTTGGAGTTATCCCTGAATTCTGTGGATATTCTGAGAATGAAGGACAAATCCCACTCCCATGCAGATTCCTATAGAGAAAAATACTTCAGAGGAAGAATTTATGGAGAGAAGTTGGAGTGTAGACCCCAGGGCTCAGGGCTCAGTAAAAACTCCCACTCTCTCTGAACACAAGTTCTGAGGCAACTTACCGTTTGGGACCAGGTAGACTTATATAGTTGGCAAGTCAACCATGCTGTTTGTAACATGAGAACAGAGCCCTCACCATCACTCTAGACTGAGAAAGCTAGGGAACCTTTGCAGCTGGTTCCCTAATGACTGCAATGTGGGATCCTCATCCTTTTAACTGAAGTGAGAAAAAGTAAGTACTATAATATACAAGTTGTCCCAAAATTGTATATACACTTTAATAGCAAATAGCTCAATTTTGAAAATGAAATGTGTTTTAATATACACTGCCATTGTAAATGTGTGTATACATTTTCTGAGACACCCCATATTTGTTTATATTTTATTTTCATTGTTCAGCAAATTCATGTACTCTTACACTCATTTCTGAAAGATAGATCAATCACTTTGCAGATATATAGGTAATGGGTAGGTAGATGAGAGGCTAGCTAGTCAGAGAAACTTAAATATGTAGATGTGTAGATAAGTTGATAAACAAATATAGAATATGCCGTTAGATAATTTTCCTAATTATAGATATTTTGAAGCTCCATGTAATGATTACAATTATAAAGGCATAAGCCCTTGGCCATCACTTTGCCATCCCTGAAGAATGGTTACTTTGGGGAGGCCTTCATATCACTCCTCATAGAAAAAACTACAAAACACCAGGCTAGATTTGGGCAGAAAGTTCATAATCATACAAATTAGGTCTAATTAATGAAGTTAGTGTCTCTCCCAAGAGAAGAAAAAGTTAGTCAGCCACCATCAACTAGAAAATAGTTAAACCACTATGTAACAGTAATCTTAAAATGTCTTTAGTGCTGAAGACTCATTCAACTCTTCCTGAATCAAGTTATTTTTGTCAATACTCAGAAACAATAGACATGACTCCTTCCCTTAGCAATAGCCCAGTCTAAAAGGATAGTGAATGACAAAATCCCCACCAGCATTTTTATACAAGACTAGAGGCCCAGTGCATGAATTTGTGCATGAGTGGGGTGCAGCCAGCTCAGGCCCAGTTTGGGACAGATCAGGACTGGGCTTAGCAAGAGGAGGAGATGGTAGGATGTTGCCTGGCTGGCCTGCTCTGATTGGGGCCCAATCAGGGCTGGGCCAGCTGTGGGGAGGGGCCATGAGTGATTGACAGGTGGGTCATGCCCCTGATTAGGGTTAGGGGTCCAATTGGGGGTCACTGGCCTGAGGGTGGGGCCATGGATGGTTTGCCAGCCATCCCTGTTCCTGATGGGGGAGGGGGCATCTTGGGTGGAGCCAGTTGGGGGGAGGAGCTTCAGGAAGTTGTCTGGCTGGTCCCGCCCCCTATTGGGATAAATTGGGGTAAGAGGGTGATCAGGGGTGGGTCTGGCCAGGGGGAGTGGCTATGGGCCAATCAGGGAGTGGGGGCCCATAGGAGGTAGGGTTGGTTGGAAGGGGGGGCTGCAGGACTTTGGCCAGTGGGCCCCACCCCCTGTTCAGACTAGTTCAATGGCCACAGTGGGCATCATAGCGACCAGTTGCCAGTCATTATGCTGGCCATATATATGTATATAATAAAAATTGAAGAAAGCCTGTCTTTTTTTTCCCCCCTAAAAACTAAGGTGCGTATGTTAAGATTGAAGGAAGGGTAAAATTGTTACTTTACAGCAAAAAAGTATTGCGACTTTATTTCTGAGACTTTTTTCCCACATGTCAAAAAACATGGAAATGAGCAAATTTAAAGACATGCAATTTTACTGCAAAGCGGCTACAGGGCTCTAATAGATCAGAAGCATAATACCACTTGAGATTAAATTACTTGACCGCTGGGGTCTGGGCCTGGAACCAAGCAAAGGTAAGGGAGAAATCACATGTGTTGGATAAGCAGAGTGAAATGTGGCATGAGGTAGACAAATAGAACCAGAAAAGTTTTATGAAATTGAATCTCCATATCTGCAAAAATGAGGATAGTTAAACCACTGGCATTGGAAGTTCTGAAGTGAGAAGACTCAGGAACTTAGGCACATTCTTCTAATGAAAGCACCAGACATTTTCCACTTGCACTTGGTCTCCCTCCCTCTCTCCCTTTCCCTCCCTCCTTTCCTTCCTTCCTCCCTTCCTTCCTTCCTTCCTTCCTTCCTTCCTTCCTTCCTTCCTTCCTTCCTTCCTTCCTTCCTTCCTAACAAGTCAGGTATCAGGTATATTAACAAAACACAGAAACCACAATCTACCCATAGAACATCTGCTTTGGGCCTCAATCTTTATGAAAGGATAGAAGTTAAGTCAATAACATTTCATCCATATGTAAATTTCTGAAAAACAAGAAAGATAAAAAGGGAGAGGAAAAGGTAGGATAGGTCTGTGTGTGTGTGTGTGTGTGTGTGTGTGTGTGTGTGTGCGCGCGCGCGCGTTTGAGAAAGAGAGAGAGAGAGAGAGAGAGAGAGAGAGAGAGAGAGATCACTATTAACCTCTATATGACAGTATGAGGGAGACCAAGTGCTGACCAACTCCCCAGGGAAACTGGTGTAAACTCTAGTAGCACAATTAAAGCTTCCTGAAATGGTCTAAGGGCAAACAGTAAATGGGAAAACAGCTAGTCAAGAAAAGCTATGAAGATTGCTCTGAAAGTTGAGAGCAGGTGGTATTTGAACAAAGACTGACTTCCTGCTCCCACTCCCGGCCAGGGAGGCAGAGCTCCACTCCAGATTCCTCCGCCCAGTGCAGGGCCCTTGTTCCCGCCTTCTCAGGTGGTCCGGCTTCCTTGGAGGCTGAATCCCTCAGGCACAATTGAGAAGCTGGGCTCAGTTCTGCTCAGCCTTCCCTCCTGGAAGGAAGGCACTATCTGGAGCAGGTCACCCCTGTGGATATATCACTAACCTTGAGGCAGAGTAAAATACTCCTTTTATCTGAAAGTTCAAAAATGTTCATTTAAAAATACTCGCCCTACTCTCTCAGGGAGCATGGACATTAGGTTGATAAAAAAGAAACTTTTACATTAAAATAAAAATTTTACTTATCAAATTTAATAAATCTCAAGTGTTTAAATAGAAATGATTATAATACAAGTGTATAAAATTAATGACAATATTAATTATAAAAATAATGTTGGAAAATCCCTGCCAAATGATAATGCTTCTCACTTCTCATTATTGAATATGCCATGCTATCTAAAAATGAAAGTCATAAAACTTTATAAAATTCTCTTATTCTAATACTAGAGGCCTGGTGCACAAAATTCATGGATGGGGGGAATGTCCCTCAGCCCAGTGTGAACCCTCTCCAATCTAGGACCTCTTGAGGGATGTCCTACTGCCCATTTAGGCCTGATATCCCTCTTACAATCCAGGACTGTTGGCTCCCAACTTCTCACCTCCTTGCCTGCCTGATCACCCTTAACGGCTTCTGCCTGCCAGCCTGGTCACCCCCTAACCACTCACCTGTCAGCCTGATTGCCCCTAACTACCCTCTCCTGCTAGTCCTATTACCTCCAACTGCCCTCCCCTATAAGCCCAGTCATTCCCAACTAGCCTCCCCTGCAGGCCTAATACCCCAACTGTCCTTCCTTGCAGGCCTGGCCGCCCCCAAGTGCCCTCTCTTGTGGGCCTGGTACCTCCCCTGCTCGCCTGATCACCCACAACTACCATCCTATGCCAGCCATCTTGTGATGGCTATCTTATGTCCACATGGGGCTGGCCATCTTTGACCATATGGGGGAAGCCATCTTGTGTGTTGGAGTGATGGTCAATCTGCATATTACCTCTTTACTATTTTTAGGATTTTGTGAAGCTGAATTCACAGAGCCAGATTTAATTGGAAGCTGAAGGAATTATAAACTAAAATTTGAGTAATCTGCCATCAGGTTTGCTGGTATCCTCCTTAGGTTTCTAATCTCCACAATTGTAGCCATAGGGGAAAGGAAGACACTTGTAAAATAAAGGTCACATAATTGTACGAGTGGTATCAGTGAGAAGATTTCTGCCAAGAGCCATATGGCTTACCAACAAAGACATGGGTGGATTACTATTAAGAGAAAGAACTGCATCTTATAAGGACTGGTCACATTGTTGGTACCATATTATCGGTAACATAAATCACTGTATAGTTAATTATTTTTCCTGAGAATCAGGGTGTGACAGTAATTGATGTGCTTACAGTGGACTTTTTATGGTCAATAACAAAACGATCAATCAATCTAGCTTTGGTTAATAGTTAATGTTACTTTTTTATATGTGGCAGGGCAGCTTTGTTTTTTAATGGTTATATCAGTCATTATAAACTCTGAAAAACCTCTAGAGTTGATGGTTAAAGCAAAAGCAGATAAATGATTGCTAATTTATTTATTCTTTCATTAAACATCTGTTCCCTGTAATAAATGTAAGATAATCAAAGAAAATGTTTCTTACTTCATCCCACATTGAAAATAATACTAGTTAATAATTTTAGCCAATATATTAAAATATATTGAGACAAACTTATGTTGACTTTAGATATTGTTTTAGTATAAATTTTAGTGTATTTCCAGGAGATATAATTATAATTTGATTCCGTGTGTTCTTGGAGTAAGAGCTCAAAAATCTACAACTCAGGAGCAGTGAACATTTCTTCAAAACTCCCTTGGATACCACTAAGTTATTGCCAGAAACTTCCTCATGTATTGTTTGGAAACATAAGTGACAGGATACACTTCCTTCTATGCAATCTTAGCCATGGACAAGGTTCTCAATGGCAAGGAAAATAAGAACTGGAGGGTTCAATCGTAGGTGGCAAAGCACAAACTGTGCCGGATGAAGTTAAACAGACAAAAAGGCCTTGAATAAAGGCCATTGCAGTAGCAGAGAGACCAGAGGGAAGTCTGAGCTCGCTCTGCTGAAAGGACAGAGAGCAGGAGGGTTTTAAACTCCTGAGTGTGGAGTCCAGCTGGCTTTACACAAAGGAAAAAGAAACCTTCCCCTCTACAAGGTGGAAGGGGCTCTGAATGAAGTGAGGCTCCAGCTCCCCGTAGGAAAGGGGATAGCGGGGAGGGGGCACGGGGCTGAGTCCTGTGAGTATGGCCTTTCTCACCCAGGCCCCCAGACTTTCTGGGGTTTAACCTGGCCAGAGGCTTTATAGAATTTTTCATGTCAAAGGTGCAGAGAAAGAACTACAAGCTTCCTCAGGTAAATCCCTCAGATCAGGAGAACTCAGCAGAAGACTATGGAAAATGAAGTCAGGCTGAGGGGACGCTATAGGCCCAGTGGGCCTGAGTAGGGTTGATGAGTTAGTGTCTTGTAAGAGTGAGCTGATTTTGACCATTTTGATTTCAATATTGATTCTCTGCATAACTATGATTATATTCGTTGGCCCTACCACCCACATGCATTTCAATCTGTAGATCGACAATCTACTCACTTTACAGAAGAGGTTTCCCGGGGTAATCATTATTTCCCCCAAAATGGCTTTGTGCCTTTAGTCAGTGTTTTGAGAAATCATCGGTGCCTTTTCTCTGAAGGCCGTTGATGTCCTTCTTTAACTCATCTGTTCTCCTGTACCCCAGGAGGACAGATGAGTTAAAGGAAAAAAAAAAAGAACTGGAGAGTTCAATCATTGGTGGCAAAGCACAATCTGTGCTGGATGACAGCTGGAGAATGGGTCCTTCAGAACATTTCAGAAGGCTGGCCCAATATTTGAAAGCACAACCAGACATTATCTTATTTCACTCTGTCCTAATTAGAGGAGCATTCATGTGATCCCTCCTACAGTAAAGAAAATCTACCCCACCCTGGCCGGTTTTGCTCAGTGGATAGAGCGTCGGCCTGCTTGACTGAAGGGTCCCAGGTTTGATTCCAGTCAAGGGTATGTACCTTGGTTGCGGGCACATCCCCAGTAGGGAGTATGCAGGAGGCAGCTGGTTGATGTTTCTCTCTCTTGATATTAATAACTCTCTAACCCTTTCCCTTCCTCTCTGTAAAAGAAAAAAATCAATAAAATATATATATTTAAAAATAATAAAGAAAATGTGTCCCAATGTGAATGTATTCCCCCTCTGCATGTATTCACCAGCAGTAAGATTATTCTAAACTATTCACAAAACAGCTGGACTATATATATAGCACTCAACTAGCTGTAGATATTAGGAAGTGTATTTTGTAATAAATATTACATTCTGCCATTTTGATTTATTCCAGAAAATAATTAACTTGGCAAATCATAGAAATAGGATATATTTATCCTAAAAAGATCCTTCCCAAATGACCTAGTCCAGTGTTCCAGGACAGGAAGCTCACTTCCTCATCAGACCAATTTTTAAACATATTAGATAATTCAAATTATTTAATACATATGACACTGATCAATAATAATAAAGAACAATAGGAATATGGCATATCAACATGAGGAAAATACAAACCACAAAATACCACAAACAAAACAACATAAAAAAATACTACCTACAAATTTTGGTCTTGTGGCTTATATTTAAATTTATCAAAAGTTCAGAAATAACAGTAGTAAAATCAATGAATCACTGAAATAGTCATTAGTAACAGTTTACCGCACACACCCAAAGGACAGTTTACAAACAGAAGCACTCAAACCAGAAGATGGAATGGAGCCCAGAGTGTGTTGTTATGAAGCAGCTTATACAGTGAGTAAGCAGTTTATTCTTCACATGGATTAGTGATAATATTAGAATTTCCTTACATATGGTAACTGGTTAGTGGTTATCACCTGCTAAATGTGGGGAATGGTCAAATTTTTCTAATGATTTCCAGAGTCATAAGCAAGAAATGACCCAGGTCAAGCTAGTATTACAAAATAAGCTAAATTAATCTTTGCTTTTATGACAAACTGGTTTTGTATGTGCAGGAGATTTTCAAAGATGAGCTCTGTTTTTTATTTTAACAAACCCAATATGGAGTAGGTCCAAGTACCAATCTGATTAATACTATTCAGTCTTTTTTCCTATTAATAGTATTACTTGGCCATCCTGGTGAGGATTTCAAAAAAGTTGAGTCACAAGATAAGTCCTGCATTTACTAATGGAAAAAAAGTAGAAAAAAGCAAGAATGTCAAGATGATGACAAGTAGAGAGCAAATATGTAAATCTATAGCATAAGGAAGAAACAGATTCCTAGCCAAACAGCACAAGAAAACATCAAAATATGACTCCTCTTCACAAGGATTGAGAATATTCAACCCCCCCTTCATTTTTACAGAAGGAGAAAGAGAAAATATGTACTGTACCATGATAAAATGTGAAGTATAAATATTATTAATCAATAAACAATGAACAGAGAACTATAGGAACGGGAAGCTTTAACATTAACAAACTGCACAACTGTCAAATCTGGGGAAAACTACACCTAAAAATCGGTCTGACCTTGAAAGACTAACCCTGAGTGGTGAGCTTAAGAAACACAGCAGACATTTCCAAAAAAATATTGGAACGAGGAAAACTTTTGAGCCCTGGCTAGTGTGGCTCGGTTGGTTGTGCGGCCACCCATATACCAAGAAGCTGCTGGATTGATTCGCAGTCAGGGTACATTGCCTGGGATGCAGGCTCAATCCTCAGTAGGGGGCATGCAGGAGGCAACCTTGAATGTCTGTTTCTCTCCCTCTCCCTTCCTCTCTCTCTAAAATCAATAAAAACATTTTTAAAAAGAAAAAAGTTTTGATTAAGTTGTGCATCTGTGTATAGGTCACACACTAATACTTCCCAGTTCAACTGCTGTCTGTGTGACTTGTCATCTCACATTCAACGGTTCAAACAAGTCAAAATGAAAAGGACTGAGGAAGGCACCTGCTACATTAGCTTACATGGTTTTTATTCTGCAGCAACTCAACAGACAGACCTATCACTGAAGAAAGGCAGACTGGAAAGCTGACCAGGGGAGGCTGAGGTCAATTTCAGAGTTAATAATAGCATCACCATATAAGTCACAGAAATTTCAGAGAATATTTAATATATGTAAGGTAGAAGCCAGATAAGGTGGAACAAAAGCCAACTTAATCATATAGCCATGAAAAGTTAAAACACAGATGAAAAGGAAGCTATTATAAAATCCGGGATACCTTCGGAGAGGGGGTAAAGGGAGAAATCGTTGGCAAAAAGGAGAAAACACAAAGGAAAGAACTGGAAGGTAACATATGACTGCCACACATTCATAGAAAAAGAATACTTCCTGAAAGGGCACAAGTAAATATTTTTCAAAAAATAATTGATGGTGGAAAACAATTTTGACATGATTTTTAAGAAACTTTGAGTAAGAAACTAAACGTCTTATGATTTATCCCATCATAAATGTGTGCAAAAATAAAGCACAATTTCCAAGTAAAGCTGAAAAAATGGAAGACAGGCCCTAGCAGGTTACTTATTGGTTAGAGCGATGGCCTCTGGATTAGATTCTGGTCAAGGGCATTGCAGTCTCCATCCCCTGGCTCTAGTCAGGGACATGTGGGAGGTAACCAATCGATGTGTATCTCTCACATTGAGTTTTATCTCTCCCCTTCACTTACACTCTCTCTAAACATCAATGAAAAAATATTCTTAGGTAAGGATTAATTTAAAAGAAGAAGAAGAAGAAGAAGAAGAAGAAGAAGAAGAAGAAGAAGAAGAAGAAGAAGAAGAAGAAGACAGAATAGTAACCTCACTTCATTGACTGACAGTCATATCCTTGGAAGGTTTTGTTGTTTTTGGTTTTAAATTTAATTCTCTACAGAATAATTCAAGTAAAAATTGTATCCAGTGTTGTCCAGATCCAGCAATTGACAGGGCTAAGATAAATCTCATTTCAGACACAAACATGCTGAATAGAAAAGTGCAAAAATGATTCTAAATACATAGTTGAACACAGAACTTATGAGATAAAGCTTCGTGGCTCAGAGAGAAGAAAGATCTGACAGCCAGACAAGTGGGCACTTTGAACCTGGAGTTGAATTGGTTATGCATTTGGGAAGAAGGAGAAACTGTGTCCAGACCCACGCAAGGTGTGTGTATTCATAACCATGCATGGGTAGGAGATATGGCTTTTACATTTTTAACGTGTTGAGATAATTTACACTCCCATGCACCATAGTACAATGGAACCACAGGGACACTGCATTAATCCAGTTGAGATACAGGATATTTCTATTACCATAAGGACACCATGATTCCCTCTTATAAACACTCTTCCCTTCCCTCCCATCGCCACCCCCTCTTTAAGCCCTGGTGACCACTAAATTCTGGTCCTTTTCTCTAATTTTGTCTTTTCAAACATCTTACAGTAACTTTTTTCACTGGATTCTCTGAAGATTCATCGAGGCTGCTGCATGTATCAACAGCCCATTCATTTTTGCAGTTGAGTAGCATTCCGTGGTTTGATGCATTTTGCTGTGTTTGAACCTGATCCTGCTCGTGGGCAGTGCTTTGTTTCTGGTACTGTTTTGATGAATGAAGTGCTATAAGCAACAACGCTCAGATACTGGCAGGAGCCTCAGTCTTCCATCGTCTGGGAGAAAGCTGGTTTGTAGAGCAGTTGTATGCTTAGTACCAAAAAATTGACTCTAGAGCTAACAGTAGATATTGTTCTTTTAAAAATACTTGTGAAAGGAGATTGTATGTTATATGTTCTTAACACACACACACACACACACACACACACACACACACACGCACACACACTGTCCAAAAGAGAATTCATTTCCCTGTACAAAAGGCATTGGGGAGCCTAGACCAGGGGGTGGCATTGGAACAGTGGAGGAGAGGGTGGTGGCAGGCAAAGTCTGGAGTGAATTCCCCCAAAGAGAACACTTTCCGTGCAACAGGGTTTATGCAGCTGTGAAAGATATGTCTGGAAACAAGTTTTTGGATTGAATGACTATGAGCCTTTTCCAACATGCCTTCCAACACAAAAAGTCCAGTTTCCAGAAGAAAGCGATTTGAATACTCATCCAACCACAATATATTAAATCAACCAGGGAGGCTGGGTGGGGGTTTATGAACAAAAAAAGGAAGTCTTTTAGAAAACTACATTTTTATATAAGTATACCCCAGGAACTGCATAGGGCATACTTAATTATTTTATTTATTGTTTGAACTTCAAATTTAATTGGACATTATGTGTTTTTTTGTGCTAAATATAGCAACTGCAAATAAAACAAGGTAAACTAGACACACACACACACACACACACACACACACACACACACACACACACACTCATTCTTCCCAGAAGAGAGCCTCTGCTCCTTCCCTGCCTCCCGTTTGAGAGGAGAGATGGGGCTTCTCGGAGGACATCATCTTTGTTCTGACAGCGTTTCTACCCAGCACATACATTAAGACAACCCTCCCTTTCCAAGCCCTAGAGAACAACTTTCCATCCCCAATGAAACCACAGATTTCAGCCTTTGAAAGGAAGAACTGAGTATTTTTCAGTTGATTTCTCTCTAGATTTCCCCTCAGAACAATTGTCAGTAAAACAAAGAGAAACGTTATGTGCAGAATGGGACAACGTGGTGCCTCCTGTCCTTAGGAAGTGTGTCATTCTGGGCCCCGCAGTCATGTTGGTTTGAAGGAAGGATTCAGAAGCCACGTGTGGTCTTCACTGGCTTCATTCCGAGCAGCCCTTTTTGCAAAGTCCTGACGTTTGCATCTCACTTAGACTTCTTATGCTTCATTTCTCTGTCAGAAATGAGGTAAGAGAGTTAAGATAACTCTAAATTAAAATAATGTGTCCATAATATCCTTAAAATAATTATTTTTATCATTTGCTCCTTCCCACTCAAACTTTCCCATAGATTTTGCCTTAATAGGGGACTGAATGTCTGTTTCAAGCATCTTTAGCTTTTATAAGGGTCCCCGCTGGCCTGCAGGGCAGGGCTTTGCTGAATGTCACGCCATTTGACTTCCTGATAACCCTCTTGTGGTCACTGAAAATCAAGCATTTATCCAAGTTATCCCTATATCATATATTCCTTCTACAGAAAAACAGAATTATAACGGTGCCAATGTTTACCATTTTCTAAATTGTTCCTCATTTAGTAATGCAAAATTGCTTGACTTTATTTGAACATTAAATAATTAAAATTAACCTTTATCCTTCTATTTTAAATGAAGTACCCTTGTGATGACTTAAAAAGAAAAAGAAAAATAGCAAAAACAGCAACCAGAAAACCTGCTTTGCCTCATTTGTTACTCCTGTTACTGACTTAGACTGAACATGATTTGATCTCATTTGTATTCCTCAAAGTTTGAGTTTTACACATCTTATTCATGACTTTTTTAAAAAAAATTATTGTTGCATGAGAGTTCTTTTTTTTTTTTTTTTTTTTTTTTTTTTAGGAAACTTCATAATGTTTCCCTCAGTGGCCGCACCAGTCTGCATTCCCACCAGCAGGGCACTAGGGTTCCCTTTTCTCCACATCCTCACCAGCACTTGTTGCCTTTTGATTTGTTGATGATAAGCTCTGCTCTCCAAGTATCTTTTATTTTTATCAGTCATTCCCCATCTACATTTTGCTCAGAAATTTGTTAACTAAGTTCAGCATCCTGTAGAGCTTCCCACATTCTGGAATTGGCTAATTTCATCCCGAGCGCTGTTTAACCCTCTTAGTTCCTGAGAACCAATGGTTACTGCAGAGCCTAGAAGAGTATTTGAGTTCTATTTTCAACAATTATACTGTGTATGCAGAAGTTGGTAATTTCCATAGTATCGCATCAATAGACACAATTTCCTTTTTACTTACTTGGGATAATGGTTCAGGTACTGTCATTCTGATCTCTCCTCCTTAGAGACAACACCTGGGCCTCTATTGTATTTCAGCTCCAGGCCCAGAACAGCAGCAAAACTAGATGAGCACGCCAAGGCTGACCTCAAGACGAGCAGGATGGATAATGCTGGTGCTGACCAGTCAGTCAGTGGAGACGGGGACCCTGCTAGGACACCCCTGGAAAGCTGCTGAATATTCTACTGAGCTCTTTCCCTGGGACCTCCGCTAAAATCTCCACCCTAAAGGCCCATAGGATGCAGGACCCAGGGCCTCTCCCTCCTGGGAGCATGCCAGCAACTTGCCTCCTCTCCTCCCCAAATCCCCTGGCCAGTCACCTTGACCTTCCTCCCTCCTAAGCTCTAAGGGCCTTCCTTTGATTCTATAGCTAGCTTCTTAAGCCCATTTCTTCTATGAATTATTTCTTCTACCTCTGTGATTTTCCAGGTAAATGTCCTCTTGTAGTTGGAGTTTTTTGCTCTGAATTCTTTTACAAGGTCACATCTGTTTGCCCGCCCACAGCAGAACCACCCTTGTGAACCAAAGATGTGCCTCAGCACTCAAGACACAATCTGCAAAAAGGGTGGAATCCCTAAGAGTAAAAACCAGAGCCACTGGTGTTACTTAAGCTGTAATTAAAGCCACACTCATCAAAACTTTGAATCCAGTGTTCTCTCCTCATGTTGGAGAAAGAGAAAGGGAACAAGATCACACCAAGATGGCACATTTCACAGCCAGGCTAAAGGCAGAGAGAAGACACAGCCAGGCAGTCTTCCCACAGAAACCATGGCTGCTAAAATCAGAGCACGTGTCCTCATGCCGCTGTAGATGCCACAGGTCCTTTCTGATTGCAACGTTCTGTTTTTCTCAGGAAAAGGGAAATCAAATATTTAAAGACCTTGAAAATATATCAGCTTTATTAAACAGAAATTAGTACCAAGAAACTATTCTGTATACATGTTAAGTGGGCTTCCTACTAGAATGCTTTTTAAAAATCATTTAAACCTTTTCTTCTTTTCTTTGCCCTCCTTCAATTTAATCGTATTTCTAAACAATTAATGTATTTCCTTTGTGTTTATTTTCCTAAAGTATTCCATCTATAACACATGTAAGAGTAGGCTAACAATTAGGATTTTGATAAAAGGAATATTTTCTCAAAGATACAGTGAGGAACCAAAATAGAATCTGAGGAAACCAAGGAATACTGAACAATAGGTAACAGGAAATCAGTGATTAGTCACCAAGAGGCAGGCAAATTGAAGCCAAAGCTACTTCCCCCTGTATTTACAGCTGCATAAGCCACAGGCCTCCCCACATGACCTGGAGTCCCACCCACAGAACACTCATCTGGAAATCAGCTCTGTTCTAGCTCCTCCACGGAAGCATCGCCATGGCTCACAGCAAGTACAGTTTTCATCACATGGTCCTGCTGAAGCCTCTGCGCTAAAATCGCTTTCTGTAGCCCCAGTCTATGGCCCAGCTGGTTAGAACATCAGAAAGAACATCATCCCCGTACTCTAAGGTTGCAGGTTTGATCCCTGGTCAGGGCACATACCAGAAACTACAAATGAATGCATAAGTAAGTGGAAAGCCTCTCTCTCTCTCTCTCTCTCTCTCTCTCTCTCTCTCTCTCTCTTTCAACAATTAGCTTCCAGCATTACTATTTGTATCTTTCTGAAACAATCTCTTCACTTCTTTTTAAAATATATATTTTATTGATTTTTTACAGAGAGGAAGGGAGAGGGATAGTTAGAAACATCGATGAGAGAGAAACTTTGATCAGCTGCCTCCTGCACACCTTTGACTGGGGATGTGCCCGCAACCAAGTACATGTCTTTGACTAGAACTGAACCTGGGACCCTTCAGTCAGCAGGCCGATGCTCTATCCACTGAGCCAAACTGGTTAGGGCCCTCTTCATTTCTTGACATCTATTGGTTCAAACCAGCTTCCACTAACTCACTAAAAGTCTCCTGCTGTTTTTGTAGCTGCTGACAGGTTTCTATGTGATGGAGACAGGCTGTGTTTCTAAATGCATTAGGAATCTTCGAGACTTTTTATAAAATTATTTGTACTATGCTAAATTGTCTCATTTTGTTTCTTAATTTTTCCTTATTGTTAGGCATGTCCGTCATTTTAATGAGCAAAGAGCAATGCCTCTTCTCACAGACTTATTTCAAATATCTGTTATCTTGTTAAATAGTTTACATTATTTAATTCTTAATATAGCACAACCACAATTGTGTGAACTAATCAATGTTTTTGGGGCTTTGGCAGAAAATAGAAAACTTTATTTATAGTTTTAATAATTACTTTAAAGTAATTTTAAGTTTAGAAAAATTCATACTTTTGAGAGCACCACAACTATACTAAGAAAAGAGAAACATGCAAATTGACCATCACTTCATGACACCCACCAGCCAATCAGGAGTCAGTATGCAAAAATAACCCAGCAGAGCCGGTGGCAGTCCCTCCCCCAGCCACTCCAGGCCTCTGGACAGCACACATGCAGGCCGAGTGGCCGGTGGGGTGGGAGACCTACTATGACGGGGAGGGCAGGGGGAAGAGGGAGCTACAGGAGCGGTATTCCTGCTGGAGCAAAGAGTGAAGGCTCCAGCTGGAGTGAAGATGGAAGGCAGTGGCCAGAGGGAAGGCCTGGGTCCCAGGTGCCAGAGGAATATTGGGGCCTGCAGCCAGGGAAAGGAAAACCTATTGCACGAATCTTAGTGCAATAAGCCCCTAGTAATTAATACAGATCTATACAGTCTTCAAAGCTGGTCTTTATCAGATTATTTTCTTTCCTAGTTGTCAGATTCTTAATTGTCCTTAATTATAATTTAATTTATTCCTTCTTGTGTTATAACTCCCCCAAAATTTGTATGAGAATATTAAATGATTCAAAAACTAGACAGAAAATATCTATTCAGTAGCTATTTTATTAAAAAATATAATACTCATGACAATAGCATAAATTTGCATCATTTTTAATCATCTGCCATCAAGTTTTCACTTGCTAACATTTTTTATGGGAGAATTTTCCAACAAATGTATGACAAACAGAATGGTAGCTGCAGTCTACCTTTATGCAACATCTTCCCATAATTAAAGCAGCACTGGGTGTAAGCATGGTGCTCATTATACAGCGTACATATTTAGATTCTCCTTATTTTGTTGTGTCTTACTTCTCATCCTTGGCTTCTCTTCTAAAAGAACACCCCAACTAGAGTTATCTGTACAATTGCCTACCTTGTAACTTGTCATGGTAAAACACATTATTTAACATTAATCTTTGAGAGGATGACTGTCAATTGATGAAAAGCCTATTTTATAAACTTTTAAAGTCAGTATATGTCTAATGTACATATGCAAATGCATAGCAGGTAAGATAATTTAATCAAAATGCTAATGATGTGTTAATACATTGAAGCCCTCCTTGTCTCCTTTTAGTGAAGAGGAAGTTCATACATAACTAGCCAACTGATTTGTATCGAAGTAGCTTTAACATCTTTAAATTTCCTAAGTGGGGAAATT
This sequence comes from Vespertilio murinus, assembly GCA_963924515.1. Classification (NCBI taxonomy): domain Eukaryota; kingdom Metazoa; phylum Chordata; class Mammalia; order Chiroptera; family Vespertilionidae; genus Vespertilio; species Vespertilio murinus. The sequence continues at coordinate 46,387,288 of OZ004717.1, read as the reverse complement.
TCCCTTCTCTCAGTTTTGTTTCCGCTATTAGTTTTGAACATAGTTTATTCAAACACAGTTCAAAGCTAAATGAATTGTCCTGAGACAAACAACGGCTCCCACCGACCACCACGCCTTCTGCAGGAGGGGAGCCGGGCGAGCTTCGCTGTTTGAAACAGGGCCCTTCCTCTGTGCATAGGGACCCACCCCCACCCCCACCCCCCACCCCTCAACCCCGCCCCCCTAGCAGTGAGAAACACCTGCCCTCCACAGGACTCCTCACTCCCAGCCTCCCCGGGCCTTGCCAATGCCTGCGCTCTCCTCTCCACTCGCACTGCACCTTGGCTACTAAATATCAGCAAAACATTTACATTTTATGGAATTTTTAGCATTAATCTTAATATATATATATACATATATATATATATATATATATATATATATATATATATATATATAATATATAATATATAAAATATATATAGTTGGCCCTAGTTTGTTTGGCTCAGTGGATAGAATGTCGGCCTGCAGACTAAAGTGTTCCGGGTTAGATTCAAGTCAAGGGCACATGCCAGGGTTGTGGGCTAGATCCCCAGTGGGGGGAGTGCAGGAGGCAGCCAATCAATGATTCTGTCTCATCATTGATATTTCTCTCTCTCTCTCTCTCTCTCCCCACCCTCCTTTCCTCTCTGAGTTCAATATATATAACGGAAGCACAACAGTGACCACCAGGACTCTCCTGTTGGAATTCCATGGCTTTTGCATCAGTTCCATTTTGAAACAGTGCACAGGGGGTCGCCCTGTAGCTGGGAGGGCTGTTGTATTTGGCCAATGCTCTCTAAATGGAGTGTATATCCCAGCCGCCACCTGAGCAACTTAATTGGATCACGGATTCAGATTCAGCTCAGGTGACTGGAACTGCTAAAGTGCCCTTAGACTATTTTTAGAGGATGCATTTCAAGGAAACTCAGACTTTTCAATTATTTTAATTGAATTTTTATCTGTCTAAATGTTATTTAGCCAACATGCATCTTAAATATACACTTTATATTATGGTCTTCATGCTTGGAAATACAATAATTAATAACTCAAAGATGCAGCTGTTATGCTGTCCCTAATCTATAATGCCATATTTATAATTTATTTTTAAAGGGGCTGTAATATTCTTAAAGATGTATGAGAACCGAGAAGAGAGTGTTTTACTCCTTATTTGGGGAGGATTCAGAGAAGACATGACATTTGAACGTGGTCTTCGGATGGGAGTAGGATTCTGTCTTGGAAACAATCATGTGGGTGGCCAGGAGAGTGCTTACAGAGTAGTGTGATGACAGGGCAGTCGGTTAAGTCGCAATGGGCATTGCATTAGTTGAGGTGGTTTTGGCTGCAAGAAGCAAACACCATGCATTATCTCAATAAGTAACAGGTCTGCGACAGGGCTCTCTGGGGTGGCCCGGTGACTCCCGGGTGTAATCACAGCCCCTGAACCTTGCAGTCTGTGTGCGAAGCATAGTCTGAGGTACATCCACGTCTCTGCTCATGGTTGTGAGAGGGGAGTTCCAGCTCCAACCACCAGATGCCCATGTGACAGCTGAGCGTCAGAAAGGGGGCGGGGGGAGAGACCAGTAGGGCTCTCTCTGTGTTCTGCACTTTTCATCCCAGGCCTGCATGTGGCTGCAGCGGGGAAGACTGGCCAGGGGGTGTGGGGAGCTGCCCTGAATGCAGGGGTCCTATATGCCTGAATGCAGGCATGGGTGTAGGACACAGCTCTCATGTGCCCCCCTTTCCACCTAAGTGGAAAATTACTACTAGGAATTAGGAAAATTACCCTAGGAATGCTGCTAACTGCAGATGTCTTTGCTTTAGGAGCTGTGAGATAAGAGGAAGATAGGTGATTGTAAAAGGTCAGGTGGTTGTAATAGGTCAGGTGCTGAAGGAACTTATCTGTCCAGGAATTCATCATGTTAGGAGAAACGATCACCTTCATGATTGCCTGAAATAAATATTTCCTCCTTCAGAATTGTATTAAAAGGTTGGAAAAATAAAATTCGTGGTTGCAGGCCACGTGGTTGCAGGCCTGGGTCTGAACCCCCATCTGTTCTTGTCTGTCTTTTTCCTATCCTCACCCCCTCAATCAGGTACTGTCCGTTGCTGGCAGGTTCCGGCAAAGGGGCTAAACGTTTGGGGTTTTATTCTTTAGTTTTGTCTTCATCCAAAACCTGGTGCTCACTTACAGTCTTCTCGAGGCTGTGAGGGAAGCGCCATGGAGGCTGATGACGGTGAGAGCCTGAGCCTCCCAGCCCTGCACACATACTGTCCTGCTCACTCTCTTCTCCGGCAAAAGAGGAAACAGCACATGTGAAACTGGCGTACAAGGTGAAGAGGTCAAAAATGGAATTAAAATTTATAAAGAACTATAGTCATTTGCAAAGATGAGTGTTACAGTATCTTTCAGTCTTTCGGGTGTTCAGAATGATTCGGGCAATAGAGATTCAGAGGAGGTGAGAAAAGGGTGTCAGATAGCAGGCTCCTGGTCTTTAGAAGTGAACTAAATGAACCTTTGCCTCTTTAAAAAATTTCTCAAGAAAATTGGGAATGTAAAGTGATGGATTCAGGCATTGCTAACTTCACGTGTTTAAACTGTATTTTTCATAATGTTTTCTCTGCCAATTTCTAACTCCATTTTTAATTAATTTTATTCCATTTTTGTGGGGGTAGGGGTTGACTTTGTGCCAAAGCAGATTTTTTTCATCTTTACTGTTGAGAGTATTCAGATGTTCCCCCCCCCCTTTTTTTTTCTCCACCAACCAAATTATTGAAGTGATTGTTGCAACTTGGGTTTATGTTGGCCTTTCAGCAACTACTGGAGTGTGAAGCAATGTAACCTTTTTTAGTTAAAATGCAGTTGTTTGGGCAGTCTGCAGAGGAGGCAGGAAATGGAATATTCTGGAAGATGATGATCCAAAGGTAGGCTAATATTTTCCATGATTATTTTACTCCTAAATAAAATGCAGAGTGCGTACTTTATTTAGGAGGAAAAGGGAAACACAAACCTTTAGAAATCAGGGAATGAAATAGCTAACTCTCTTATTGTGAAGCTAATTGGTGTCAGTGACACCTACTCCAATACTATCAACCTTTTCCTGAACGCCAAAATATTATTTCCTTAGTGACTTATTTGACAAAGCAGATGGAAAGCCTCCACTCTCCTCTCTCTTTTTCTGTAAACCCAAAACTGCTCTATTACTTAAAAAGATCACAAATATTACTGGGGTCAATGTTACTGTCACGGACACTCATCTTAAGCGACTGATGAGAAGCAGTCCATTGAGTATGTCTGGTTTGCATCTGTAACCTCCTGTCTTTTAATCTGAGCCTCACCTGGGATAGCTGGTGCACACGCCTGATTATTCCAGGGATCAGTTCACATGACTTCTTCATATGTTGACGTTCTGGGTATGACATCATCACCTTCTATTTCATTATTTTAATGATGAGCATTTTCTGATGGAAGTATCTGATAGTAAGCTTGGTATTTTAAATACCACAGTAATATATTTCTTGGAACTTACTTTTTCTTGAGTTCATTAGATGTCTATTCTTTTCTTTCCATGTGTTTATTAATCTTTACATCAAGAACATAACACAGACTCCAAATGATTATTTAAGGGTACGTTTTTGCTCATTCTTCCTCTTTTATGTCACTCTCTCTACATATCTAAGTATAGGTCCCTAGAGTGTTTATCCTATATAATAAAGAGGTAATATGCAAATTGATCACAAGCAGGCTGCATGAGGTGGTGGGGAGGCTATGAGGGGTGACCAGGCTGGCAGGGGGGCAGTTGCTGGCGATTAGGCTGGCAGGGGGGAAATTAAGGGTGACTAGGTCTGCTGGGGAGCAGTTGGTGGTTACCTGGCTGGCAAGGGGGACAGTTAGGGGTGACCAGGCAGACGGGTAGGTGAGCGCTTAGGAGCCAGTGGTCCCAGATTGTGAGAGGGATGTCCGACAGCCGGTTTTAGTCTGACTGCAGGCCTGGTTGTCCCATGCACCCTGTTGTTTAGTCATTTGGTCATAGCTCACTAACCCCCTGCCAGCGTGGTCACCCCATGCAGCCTGCTCTTCGGTTGTCCACCGCCTGCTTAGGTTGTGACGGCCCCTGGCTTTTTATATATTAGGATGACTTGAAGATGTTTAGACTCTTATTTTCTGTTCTCAAACAGAAGAGGAAACAATATTTGCTCCAAAAATATTTTCCTAAACTTCCCAAAGATAATTTGTATTTGATGCTCAAGGGGAATTTAAAAAAAAAAGGACATGCTCAAAAGAAAGTATCTTTCATAACTCAATAAGTAAAAATATTTTTATACTTTCATAAAAGTCTTGACCTTATATTTCTAGTAATTGTTTTATGTTTCTCTTGGAAGTTTTGTGAGATGGGCAGGCCTAATTTTTGTTTCTGAACAAGCACTAAGTGCTGACTTGGAAAGACTCTAAGCAAGTTACAGCCATGCTCGATGAAAGATGCACCTAATTAACAAATTCCGGCATGCACAGAGCCAGACTCCCAGCGAATTCTCTGCATGCAACACTGTCATTAGGATGTTTGCCAGCCCTGGTATGAGTGTCTTCATTTCCTATTCTGTCCCTCTGTTGTGTGTGTGTGTGTGTGTGTGTGTGTGTGTGTGTGTGTGTTTTCCTTTCTGGGTAACCATGGTTTAATAGCAAGGTTTTGATTTTTGTCTTGTGAGAAAGAAAACAAAGATGAAAACTATTAAAATTTACATATTCTTAAAATTGTTGTGTTATTTTTGTAAGGAATGCAAACAAAGCAAAAGCAAGGGTTGTTGTTTTTTTGTTGTTGTTTTGCTTTTTCCCCTGTAGTACTTCATTTCCTACAATGTTAACTATGCATTTTTCAAATTTCCATTGAAAATTTCCAATTCCACATTGAATATGAATATAAGGGCCATGTGGGTATAGTGCTTAAGATTATCAAAGAAACGATCCGAAACCGGTTTGTCTCAGTGGTAGAGCGTCGGTCTGTGGATGGAAAGGTCCTGGGTTCGATTCCGGTCAAGGGCATGTACCTTGGTTGAGGGGCACATCCCCAGTAGGGGGTGTGCAGGAGGAAGCTGATCGATGTTCCTCTCTCATTGATGTTTCTAACTCTCTATCCCTCTCTCTTCCTCTCTGTAAAAAATCAATAAAAAATATTTTTAAAAAAAGATTATCAAAGAAATGAAGCCTAAATTCAAAGTGCTACATTTTTTGATGAAAAAAATCAAAACACCAGTCTAATGACAGAATATGACAATGCCCGTTTGAATGCGCAATTTCAAACCTTAAGCATTATTTTAATCTTAATATCCTAAATAATAAAAAGTATAATATGTCAATTGTCCCCTTGACCAAGAGTTTGACTACTTGTTGTGATGTGTGCTGACCACCAGGGGGCAGCATGAACATGGTGGGCATCGGCGATGTGGCACTGGCAGTGGGTGGCAATGGAGGCGCTGCCAGCCCCCATGGGCTCTGACAAGAGTGGGACCATGGCGGGATGGTGGTGCAGGTGAGCAGGCAGCGGCAGGCCAAGGTGGATATGAGCAAGTCGAGGCCTGTTTGCCCCACAGATAATGACCAGCAGCGAGCAGGCCCTGATTGCCCAATTGGGGCCAGGCCCCAGGCTGGGATCGGAAACGGGGGGTGGGTGGTAGTGGGTGGGCTGCAACCTCTCACCAGCTGCCTAGAGGTGGGGTGACAGGGACAGAGGTGTGGTGAGAATTCGAGTGTCTGCCTAGCTCGCAGTCACTCCCCCTGCTAACCTCCCCGGGGATGGCTGGCCTAGGGACTGCACCTGTGCATGAATTCATGCACCGTGCCTCTAGTAGTCTACAATTCGATAATTATTATTCCTTGTCGTTATTCTTTCTCTTTGGCGTTTTGACTTCGAGGAAATAGTAAGTTCAGGATATTTGTCATATTTCAGCCATTTTACTTCAATTGTCCTGCCCGTTGTCAGTCACTCTGTGAAACCGTTTAGATTTTGGTTATAATTATGCGTTATCACTATTATGTAAACAACTTCGAACCATTTATTACATGCTTTATTTTATTTTCAATATTTTTAAGATTTTTGAAATTGGTCTTAAATTTAAATTGCCCAGTGTTGATGCTCACGTAGATCACAATGAAACCTCGATATAAGGGACTAATTTCAGCAAGTCGGAAAGTCCATTATATAATAAAGTAGGTTCTACCAATGTGCATGTCAAAAGAGTGACAAATTAGTGAGTTTACATGTTCTTACTAATGTAGACATGTTTGTGTAATTAAAAGTAAGTATGTAAGAAATGTTTAATTTCACAGAGGAGTTTCTATGTGTATTACAGTGAACTTATATTTATGTGAAAGTCTAGTAAATGTATACATTTACCAGTCACCATGAGTAACAATGCACAGGGCGGGGGCGGGGCTTAGCAAAGGTGGGGACATAGGCCTGCACAGGTCAAAACTGCAACAAAAAGACACCAGACAACACGTGACTGCACATGAGGCAGTGTGAGCACATGCTAATTATTCACTGAGCATTGATTCTTGGATTTAAATATATAGACTATAGTTGTAGGTATGTAATATTTATTTATGTTGGTGAGATTACTACAGTGTTTTTTTTTTCTAACATATACCTATTTGCTAAAATTGGTTTAAAATAATAGTGAATCAATAACAAAATAATTTAATTACAAACACATCTTAGTTAAAAGCATTTTTAAATTATTAGGGTGTTAATTTCACATAACACAGGGACCCAAAATTTTATCTGTTAAATCTGAAATCCATTAAATCAAGGTCCACCAAATTGATTTACTATTAAAAAAAAACTAGTTAAAGAATTTCAACTCAAAATATAAATTTCTTCATATCCTTAACTTTTCTAAAGCACTTAGCATTTTATATACACATTTAAATTCCTGGGAAATGTTAAATTTTGTTTGTTTTTTCAGTGTCTGGAAATTTTTTTCAAATAAATCAAAGGAACAAAACTCACATGACACCAATCTTAGCCCGGCGGGGGAGGTTGTCTGCGTGGCACGGTAAAGCGCCCCGCATTGTAAAGGAGAGCTGGCTGTGGGGCTGGGATGGCGAGGAGCCTGGCTTATTAAAACACAGGCAGCACCCTGACCCCCGCAGCTCCCACCGATAGCAGCAGAGGACGAGGAAAGGATAGATCACTCTACACTCAGCTCCCCGGGTACGGAGAAATTAATCTAGTTCTTGAATAATAACCTAAAAAATGTTCATGGAAAACAGGCTTTCTTTAAAAACTACTGTATACGTGTGGTCTGTAATACTCAGCTAATAATAGACTGAAATTAATTCAATTTGCTCCTTCGATTAGACTTACCATACATATAAATAGCTTAAAGTTTTAATTAGGCCATCCAAGTTTTTCATAAGACATATCCTCTTTCATGCTGTGACAAATTGTCTTCATGATGACCTGGAAGATGAGGTGTGAACTTAGAACCCTCTGTTCCTCCTATGTCCATGCCGAGCATGCCCCAAACAGAGAGCTGGCCGCTGCCAGCGGGCTCCAGCCCACAGCCTCACCTCTGTCGCCATCCCTTAGGTGCCCATGGACAGCCAGCCCCGCACCTGCTCCGTCCATGCCCACCTGGTGCAGGGAGCCCCTCTCCCTGTCCCTGAGGCTCCCACACAAACCGTGGTGTGGGCTGCTCTGGAAAGAAGGTGCCGGGACAGACAGGATGGGAGCCAGGGAAAGGCCTGGGTGCTTTAGTAAAAGTGCCGGGAGCACAGCGTGGAACGGAGCACAGTCTGGAACGGAGGGGTGTGCTCTAGGTGGGAAGCCCCCAGGGTCTGTGACACCTGACCCATGGGAAGGGTTCAGCCACAGAAGGTCAGGGGCAGGTCATCCTTAAAGTGTAAGATGCCCCTAAGTTCAGCTCCCTGTGTCGTGTAACCTCTTACCTGGGTCTAAGGAGTACTGGGAGGAAGAGAACTAGGAAGAGATAGAAGAAAGGCATGATTGCTTGGAGTTATTGATTCTCAATGACACACCTCTTAGAACTAGACGATGGACACATATTTAAGATAAATACTTGCATAAAGTGCTTTAGAAACAGGATGGATGTTCCTCCACAGAAGTAATATCCATCTTCAAATAGGTCCAGACTGTCCCACCAATAAGCTCCTATTTGAAGAGTGACATTTTTTAAGAGTTCTATAATTTCGGTACCATGATTTCATGTACAGCACTTTCAAAGCAACAATATTTGTCATTATAAGCAATGGAATGTTTCAGCAAGAGGTCATTTTTGTTCCTTCTGGTTTACATGTGATAAACTCAATGTCTAGATTAAAAAAATATTTGAAAATGACAAGTCTTTTGTTTAGGAATTGATGAATAATACACATTGTGAGGCAGGCACACACACACCACAGGTGCGCCTCCCTTTTACCTGCCTGAGCACTATCAGCAGGCAGTAGGTGACAGCGATGGCCATGCACACAGTTGTTGAAATTAATTATGGATAACTTTCTTTAATAAACGCTCACTTGAGAATTCACAGAGCTCTCAAATACTGATTATTACTTCATAATCACAAATGCTTCATGTGAGTCAGGTAAGAATGGCACATGCCCAGTGAAATTGACTTTGCTTACATGAAAAATTCTAAAGTAAGTTTTGGTTTAAGAAAGGATATGGATTAAGAGGAGGGCACACAGACTAGTGTGTGTGTGTGTGTGTGTGTGTGTGTGTGTGTGTGTATATATAATGTATAATTATAAAGAGCAGTGAGAGGAAGACTAAAACCTCAAGGGAAAAAAGACTACATGTAATGTTTAATAATCCTGATGACTTAACATTATGTAAAAATTAACAGATCTTATAGTTGTGATTTGAGTTTAACAAACGAAACAATAAAAACAATGAACTGATGTCGGTAGGAGGGATACAATGCTAAACTTTAAGAGCCGGTCCTCGGTTTCTTCAAGAGAAGTTTTGGCGGAAACCGGTTTGGCTCAGTGGTAGAGCATTGGTCTGCGGATTGAAAGGTTCCAAGTTCGATTCCGGTCAAGGGCATGTACCTTGGTTGCGGGCACATTCCCCGGTAGGGGGTGTGCAGGAGGCAGCTGGTCGATGTATCTTTCTCATCGATGTTTCTAGCTCCCTATCTCTCTCCCTTTCTCTCTGTAAAATATCAATAAAATATATATTTTTTTTTAAAAAAAGAGAAGTTTTGCTTCTGTCTCACTCATGAACCAAAATAGCCACTAGTTTGCACTGGGTCAGATGAGCAGTGAGTGGGATCCCAGGGTTCTGTGGAAGGAAGTGACTTCCTAAGTGTTGGGGTTGTACAAACATCCAAGCTCTTGCCTGGGTCACAGTACAGCGAACCGAATAGGCTACAATGGTTGACCCAAGTGACTTCCAACTGACATTCAAACTCAGATGAAAACATTTTGTGAAGATAAGGTTGTCATCTAATTGTGTTCCTCTTACTTCCAAAGCTGTTGAAAGATGCAAATATTTGTTGTCATTCATGTGAGTCTAAACTAATAAAATATTTATTTCTTAACTAATGTCAGTGAATAAAATAAAAATACTTCAAATTGCTGAGTTTTTTCCTAACTCATAAGAACCAACATAATGAAGGATATCAAGTTATCTTCCAGGGAAATTATAACTCAAGTATATCATCACTGTCATCTGATGCATTTGTGTAAGATTCATTTATCTCTGGGGAGATGGAACCAGATTGCAATGGGTGTGTCTAGTGTCTTGATCTGCTAGGCAAATGGAGGGAAATCATATTTGATTCATTCCAAAGTGTATCAAATGCAATGTGAATGACAGCTAAACTCTAACTAAAAGAAAAAGCCATTTGTGTAAATGAAGATCTATTTTTAGTGAAAACTATTTCTCTTTAAGCTTGCAACTGCCCTTGAGTTTGAATCCATATTTATTATATTTTTAGGTAAGTTTTATACCATTTTCATCAAGTATAATTCTGGAGAAACAGATAACAATGTTTTGTAATGTTTCTGTTTTAAAGAATGTACTCATCATGTATGTTTTAATCTATGCCCTTTGTCCAATTTAATGTCATTTCCCCTTAACTCACATTTAAAACATTACAACTAACCTAACGCTGCAGTTCAAAACAATGTGCTCTATCCTTGAGAAGTCTTTGTTTATTTTTAACTAGAGGCCCAGGGAACGAAATTCATGCACCACGTGGGGGCAAGTGTCCCTCAGCCTAGCCTGCACCCATTCCAATCTGGGACCCCTCAAGGGATGTTAAACTTCCCTGTTAGACCCAATTCCACCAACATCAGGTCTAATGGGCAGTTTGACATCCCTCTCACAATCCAGGACTGCTGGCTCACAACTGCTTGCCTGCCTGCCTTCCTGATTGCCCCTAACCACTCCTGCCTGCCAGCCTGATCACCCCCTAACCACTCCCATGCCAGCCTGATTGATGTCTAACCACTCCCCTGCCAGCCTGTTTGCCCCCAACTTCCCTCCTCTGGTGGTCTGGTCACCCCTAACTGCCCTCTCCCTGCAGGCCTGGTGCCTCCCAACTGCTCTCCCCTGCTGGCCATCTTGTGGTGTCCATCTTTGATCACATGGGGACAGCCATCTTGTGTGTTGGAATGATGGTCAATTTGCATATTACTCTTTTATTGGATAGGATAGAGGCCTGGTGCATGGGTGGGGGTCAGCTGGTTTGCCCTGAAGGGTGTCCCAGATCAGGGTGGGGGTTCCCTTGTGTCCTGGGGTTGCCTGAGCGAGAGGCATGTGGTGGTTTGTAGGTCAGCCATGCCCCCTAGCATCCCAAGTGGAGGCCCTGGGATCTGGAATTTATTTACCTTCTACAACTGAAACTTTGTAGCCTGGAGCAGAGCAAAGCCTCCTGCTTGCTCAGCCGATGGCAGCCATTTCTTTTTGGTTTTATGTATCTTCTATAATTGAAACTTTGTAGCCTAGAATGGAGGCCTAGGCCAGCCAGGGCAGTGGAAAGCTTGGCTTCCTCCTTTGCCAATGGAAACCCTAGCCTGTTCTCCAGCTCCGTGGCTGCCACCATTTTTCTTGGGATTTATCTTCTATAATTGAAACTTTGTGTCCTTGAACGGAGGCCTGGGCCCGTCAGGGTGCATGGAAAGCTTGGTTTCCTCTATTGCGGGGAAAACCCAAGCCTCTCAACTGCTCTCTGTGGCTGCAGCAATCTTGGTTGGGGTTAATTTGCATACCCACTCTGATTGGCTGGAGGGTGTGGCTTGAGCAGAGTGATGTTTGATTTGCATATTACTCTTTTATTAAGATATGAAAGCAATTTCTATTTCTGATAAAAACAAAAAAAATCAATGTGTTTAGGGTTTTACTTTTACCTTTTTTTAAGTTAGGACAAGATATATTGTAAAAAAAAAAAAAAAAGTTTCCACTTTTTTTATATCCATTTAAAGTTCCTAAGCAATTCATAATTCTAGACCAGAACACACAGAGGCCAAATGCTCCCTCCTACAATTCAACATTTAGAACAATTACAGACATCCAGTGGGGACTGGCCAGCCCACTGAGAACAACGTTTTCCCAAGAGATGGTCGCAGATGTCCACAGAGGTGACTGACAGCGAGAGATCCGGGCAGTCTGAAGGCAGCGGGGTCACAATCCCAGAACAAGACCCACCCAGACTGCAGGGGGGAGGAGCCCCTCCAAAGCGGCCTGTACCCCGGGGTAAGCGTGAGCCAGACTCAAACCAGCCCTCAGGAAATGAAGCCCCCGCCCCGCCCCGCCCCACACCCAGCCCGGCTTGGGAATCACATGGGTCCAGATCAGCAGGTGAGGTATGGTCCCCACTCCTCCCAGGTAAATACTTTCAAAGGAAACGCACATCCTTCCCTGAAGAAGCAGCACCAGCCTCCGCTGAGCTGGTCTCTGTCGCTGGCCACGGTGGACACACACCGAAAAGGTAGCGCGGTGTTTGCCCAGCAGCACGGACACTGGAAGCAGTCGATGGGCCACAAACCAAAGGAACAGAAAAATGGAAGCACTCACATGAGACCGAAAGGAAAAGGTTGCCGGTGGGAATGCCCCGATGCAAATGCAGCGGCTACCATACCTGTCCCCTCTCCCTGATCTCCCTGAGAGAAGTGGGAAAGCCGCAACAAAAACCGTAGCTTCTCCATTGCTATCCAAAGGCCGGCAGCATTAGAGGCAAGTTCCCTGTATCGGTTCCTCGCTGCATTGCAGGTTAATGCAAGCTTAAGGGCTTAACACAAAGCCAGCTTCCTGGGCCAAGACCAGGGTCCCAGCAGTGGGGGACGTTCTAGAAGCCCTGGAGAGAACCCCTGCCCGGTATGTTCAGCCTCTCGGGGCCCCCACTCCTCACCTTGTGGCCCTCCGTCACCCACAAGGCTGGCAAGGAGCCCCGGCCCCTCTCCACATCACGGCTCCTGTCTTCTTCCACGTCCGGCAGGGAATCACGTCCTTAGGTCGGGCCCAGATCACCCAGGATGGCACTCCAAGGGAGAAGGAGCCAGCAGCAACCTAACTGACTGTGCACCCTTCATGCCACCGCCGTGGGAGCTGGGACTAGGGGTCATGGGAGGTGGGACAGGGACAGTTCCGAGTGGGAACAGGCGCACTGTCATCCTTCCCACCACAGATGCCCCCGCAGACACTCAGGTACTTGCTGAGAATTAATTAATATAGGCAAAACTTAAATATGCACACACGCATTTTCCATTAATCCACTATTCCAACCTGGAAGATGGCGTGAGGGACCCAGGGCTCAGCCTGGGCCAGGAGGAGAAACGGAAGCTGCACAGCTAGCCACCCTGGGGGCACATGGACCCCCGGGAACAGCAATACTGGACAACCTGGGACTTAAACAGGCGTCATTAACAGGAAGAAACACAACAGTGTTATGGGCACGTGCCTGATCCTCACACCACAAAACCAAAATGAAGGCCCCTCAGGGCAGGGTCGGCCCCTCCCTGGACCCAGCATCAGCCTTTCTCCAGGCCAAATGCCCTGCCAGGACCCCTACCCTGCCTGGAGGCCAGGTGGCCACTCCCCAGCCAGCCTGGAGGTCAGGACTACACCCCATCCCTGCCCCTAGGGTGGCTACAGCACCAGCACCACCACCACCAGCACCAGCACCACCAGCACCAGCAGCACCAGCACCACCAGCACCAGTAGCACCAGAAGCACCAGTACCACCAGCAGCACCAGCAGCAGCACCAGCAGCAGCACCACCAGCAGCACCACCAGCAGCAGCACCAGCAGCAGCACCAGCAGCACCAGCACCAGCAGTAGCAGCCCACCTCTACACTGCGCAGCCTGAGAAGGGACAGGCAGCGGGTGGCTGGAGGGTCTTCAGTTTCTTCTTAACATTCGCATCCACTAACAAGCAGCCTCTCAGAAGCACAGGAGCCAAGCCAATGTGATTTTTTAAATCGGGGACAGCCAAGGCAGAGCCACAAAGCCACTTGGAGCTCAGGCCACACCCCCAGCCACACCAGCTGCTGCGCTGCAATGCCCAATGTGAGGGTGCTGAGCCACGGGGTGTGGAGAGAGCCAGTGGCCAGGCCAGAGAGAGCTGTGTGTGCAGGGACTGGGCTGGGACCAGCGGAGGAAGGAGGCGTCCCCGCAGGAGGGTACCCACAGCTCGGTGCCCTCACACAGCCTCTCCACAGCACCTGCTGAGCCTGAGGGTGGAGGGCAGCCTGGAGCCCCGGGGCCAATCGGGGACTGTGTGTGTGTTGGGTGGGGAGGAGGTGGGGTGGTGGGAGAGAACTTGGCAGCAAGAGGGGAGCAGTGCACTACTCCACGGCCATGGCCGGAGCCGGTGCCGATCCATTGTTGCCACGCGTGGGAGACATGCTAGCATGGGGAACGGTTCACCTTCACCCACTCCTTCTCCACTCCTCCTTTCTCTCCGCGGTTCTGGGTTCTTGGTCTGCATCATCATCCTTTTCTCTGAAGAACTTCTTTTGACATTTCTTACAAGGAAGGTCTAGTGGTCATAAAGTCAGCTATTCCAGTACCACTATCTCTGTGTGTGGTCTGTGGGTGAGGGGCGAGTTGGAAACCTCGCTGGTGGAGGTCCCGGAGAGGAGGAGGATCCACCCAAGCAGGGGACCGAGCAGAAGCACTGGGATGGGAGAACGGGAGGAACCTGGACGTGGGAGCCACAGCCTGGCAGGCCGTCCAGTGCCCGGGCCCAGGGGTGAGAGCACACAGCCAGAGGATGCGTCTGGCAGACCCATCACAGGACAGATTACAAGGGTCTGTCATGGCCGAGCTCCGGGTTTGGAGTTAGTCCTGAAGGTAACAGGGAGCCAATCCAACCCACCATCTGTAGTCAAAACAAACTCCAACCCACCATCTAGTAAAAACGAGAGAGGGGAGGAAGTGGCTCCCAGGGCCCTTCGTGTTCTCCGTGTAATCAACTGTCAAAGATCAGCAGAATTCCATGCGTGGAACATGCCCTGTGTGGCCTGCCAAGAAGAGTGATTTCAAAGCATGGCGGCAGCCAGGAGTGAATGTACCTGCTACTAGTACCACAGCCACAGTGACTGTAGAACAGCCTGCAGGGGGCAGTGGGAAGAGTCTCCCACTGCATTCACAGGCACCTAAACTATCGGAAATAATTCAAGTCGCTTTCTAAGCCCTTCCACGTTGAGGAATTACCGTGCATTTCTCCATCACCGCGGGGCACAGCACTCTGGGAATTATTATCTGGAGTGCACACTAGGGGTACCTACAAGCATAATTTGAATTCATGTCCGCCCATCTTATCACAACTAGCATTTCCCTTCCAGGACGATGCATGTGAATGTCTCTAGAGTGTAAGTCCAAAATTGAGGTGCATGTCTACAACGTTAAATGGTCACTAAATGCCTGGTATGGATCAAATCTAGTGCCTCAAGCAACATTAGTTCATTTTTTTTTACATTATAATGGAAATAAGAATTGACATTTGAGATAGATAGAAAAGTTTTGAATCCAGACTCGGCCACTTACCTGCAATATTACCTTGAGGATGCCAATTTTTATTGGCATTGATTTCTTGACATGAGAAAGGAATAAATGGCAAATGATAGGAATGATATAAATCAGTGCCTCATTAAATGTGTCTTGAATGATAGACACTATTAGAGACTGTACCAGGGGTGGGCAAACTATGGCCCAAGGGCCGGATCCAGCCCGTTCGGCTGTTCTGTCCGGCCAGTGGAGCTGAATGAGTGGAGGGTTCTCTTGCTCTCCCCTCCGCTCCTTCACCAGCAGCCCAAGATGAGAGTGCCAGCATGGTCAGGTTGCTTTTGTTCCAGCCCTCCAGTCCAGTTTAAGAACCCATTGTGGCCCTGAGTCAAAAAGTTTGCCCACCCCTGCTAGACACAGGATAAGAGGAGATTAAGTGTAGTGTTGTGATGTCAAGAGAAAGTTTACTGAAGGAAGAGAAATCACATACACACTGCCACACAAAATGCCTCACTATTTTTTAAATTTATGCCAACTTAGTAAGGCCATACTGTTATGAAGAGAAAATGGATTAAGAAGCTGCTAAACAGCTGACTAAATTTTTAAGAGCCTGAAGAGCTACTACAAAAGAAGACACAGAAATTGTTAATCTTAGGCAAGTTACTGTTGTCGCTGCAAAACAGAACTGGATAGATGGCTCTTGCCTTGAGCAACAGCCTTCCCCGAGCCCACGCTCCCCACGTGAGGTGAGTCACACACCACAGGGCACAACTTGCTGCATTGCTTCTTAGACACTGGCCGCAGCCCCCGAGGAAAAAGTTGCTGTGTGCTAATGAATTTGTCTGTCACAGACAAATTGTTTCCTGTAGGATTAATGTAGCAAAAGACACTTGTATATCTACTACCTTTTCCTTATAAAATGACCTAGAGGTTGATATTTGCTTAATTAACAATACAAGTAATGCACAGAAAATGTGTATTTGGCAAGGTTATAGGACTGGCACTCTTGCCTATGAAAACAGCACAAAGCACCTCCAGAGACTGATTTCCGTAAATGTGCAATTTAAGATAAACTGAAGAATTAATTTTGCAACCACTTTTTAATTATCAAAAAAGTATATGCCAAGTTCCCCAATGAACAAATATTAGAAAGGTAATAATCAGACTTCTGAAATATGATATTCAACAAAAATTGAACCTATATTTAAGCTCCCTTTCTTCTGATTAATATGTACCTATGAAATATTACTACTTTATCTCCACTTTTATAGGAAGCTCTTGATAGAGTTGATAAATTTTTGCTAAAGCTCAGATAATAGCACATTATTACTTTTCTACTGTCAACAGCGTTTTAAAATATGTTGTTATTTTAACAGCCCTCTGGGGTCCATCCAGATGAATTTCTTCCAAGTCCATCCATTATGCAGTGAGAGAACACAGAAACCATTTATTCTGCATCATCTGTAAATTCTTATTGACATGTTTGGAAAATCTTAGCATGAAGAATTAACAGAAATCAATTCAATTTCTATTCCTATTTTGTTTAAATTATGTTACTCTTTAACATTTTCTTGTATGCCCAATCAACCATAATTCTACAATGATCTTCATATCAATGAGGAAAAAAAAAACTTAATTCAGAAACTGTGCGATCTTAAAGACTTAGCACTAAGTCAGAAATCCAAGAGGTTACTCCCTTTCTGAGAAAAATAATTATTTTACTCATGTAAAATGTGATTATTCATTCATCTATTCATTCAACTTTAAAGCATCCTATAATAAATCTTTATTTTGGGCCTACTGTGTACCAAAAGGTGGCCTAACCTGATAAATAAGCCATGATAACTTCCTTTAACATTTTTTATAATCCATTAAAGCAGATCTTAAACTTTTATTCCAAATCCGTATTTTATGTACAATTGATCCTTATTTATATTTTAGTCACATTAACCTAAATGCTACTTTATTTTTGAGAGAGAGAGAGAGAGAGAGAGAGAGAGAGATCAATTTGTTGTTCTACCCATTCATGAATTTATTGGTGGATTTTTGTATGCTCCTTGACTGAGGATGGGACCTATAAAATTGGCATATTGGGATAATACTCTAACCAACTCAACAAGGGCCTCTAAATGAATATTTTAAAACACAATTTATCCATGTGATAAGAGTTTGTTTTTATAAAATATTAGAGGGAGGCCTGGTGCGTGAATATGTGCATGGGTGGGATCCCTTGGGTGGCCTCTGGGGATCAGGCCCAGCTTGCACTCCCAGCCTCACGGCCCCGCAGCCCCACCTAGCACCCCAACTTGGCCTGTCACCAACCCCTCACTTGCTCCACCATCTGCTGGCCGAAGGTTACAGGTCTGTCTGCAGGAGGATCTGGCCCCTGATTGCACACACCTTGTCTAGGTGCCACCTGCTACCTGCTCCACCATCCCACTCTCATCACATCCCATCGGGTCTGGCAGCACCTCCACAGCCACCTACTGCCAACACCAATGCCTGCTATGTTCCACGCCCCTGGTGGTCAGCACATGTCATAGTGAGTGGTTGAACTCCCAGTCGTGGGGACAATTTGCATAGTACACTTTTATTATATAGGACTAGAGGCCCAGTGTACAAAATTCATGCACAGAGGTGGGTGTATGTCCCTCAACCCAGCTTACACCCTCTCCAATCTGGGACCCCTGGAGGGATGTCCAACTACCCATTTAGGCCCGATTCTACCTAAACAGGCAGTCAGACATCCCTCTCACAATCCAGGACTGCTAGCTCCCAACTTCTTGCCTGCCTGCCTTCCTGATTGCTCCCAACTACCAGCCTGATCACCTCTAACCACTCCCCTACAGCCTGACTGATGCCTAACTACTCCCCTGCCAGCCTGATTGTCCCTAACTGCTCTCCCCTGCAGGCCTGGTCACCTCTAACTGCTTTCCCATGCTGGCCTGGGTACACCACAACTGTCCTCTGCAGGCTGATCACCCACAACTTCCCTCCTCTGCTGGCCTGATCACCCCTAACTGCCCTCTCCTGCAGGCTTGATCACTCCAACTGCCCTCCCTTGCAGGCCTAGTCCCTCCCAACTGCCCTCCCCTGCTGGCCATCTTGTAACAGCCATCTTGTGTCCACATGGAGGCAGCCATCTTTGACCACATGGGGGAAACCATCTTTTGTGTTAGAGTGACAATCAATTTGCATATTATTATTTTATTATATAGGATAGAGGCCTGGTGCACAGATGGGGGCCAGCTGGTTTTCCCTGAAGGGTGTCCCAGATCAGAATGGGGGTTCCCTTGGGACATGGGGCAGCCTGGGCTAGGGGCCTGTGGTGGTTTACAGGCAGGCCACACCCCCTGGTGACCCAAGCAGAGTCCCTGGTATCTGGGATTTATTTATCTCCTATAATTGAAATTTTATAGCCTTGAGTGGGAGGGAACAGGAAGCTTGGCTTCCTCCATTGCCAGGGAAACCCAAGGTTCCTGCTTGCTCTGTGACCAAAGCCATCTTGGTAGGGTTAATTTGCATACTTGCTGCTGATTGGCTGGTGGGTGTAGCTTGTGTGTGTAGTGGAGGTATTGTCAATTCACATGTTTCTTTTTTATTAGTGTAAATGTAAATTATTGCTAACATTTTAAAATTAAAAAATAATGACTATTTCATTATCCTGATAAAATATAAATGATGACAATGTGGTCTTTTCAGTACTCAGTGTGATTTAACCACTGAGAGCCACATGTTTTGAATAGCCCCTTCATAAAATAACTATGAACACAAATATCATGTTTGAGCTCCTGACATTTGAGCAGGTATTGAAGCAGTGAGGAATTAATTAACAGGCCTTTCGTGTGGGTTTCACTTCGTCTTCAGGAAGATGATGTTCCTGGACCAAAGCCATCTCGGGTGGGCAGAAAGCCAGCATCAGGCGGGATCCTTCTCGGGGAGAAGCATTCTGAGACACACAATAATTTTCCTTTTAATCTTCCTAAGTGGTAGTTACTACCCCTCAGAGGCAGAGCTCCCATCTTCCTTTCTAGGAAAGGAGGTTCAATTAGAGTATTGCCCAAAACAGAGCTAAGTAGAAAGCAAACATTTGACAAAAGAAAAGAGACACATGAGACCTGAGATCATGTTGTGCAGACCTGAGTTTCATATTTGAGAAAAATAAAATGTAGCAGCAATCATAGCACAACAGAATATGGAAATAGCTCCATGTAAATTACCAAAATCTAAGTCATTTATACATGATTAAAGAATGTAAAATATCATAGCAAGTCTTCCATTAGATACTAAGTTAAACAATGAATGTAAACATTTAGGTATTAAAAGCTGCCAAACATTTGTTGCATAAAGGACAGATTTAAGATGAATTTTAGTGCATTCATTTATTTATTTATTTATTTATTTATTTATTTTACACTCAGTTTTGGTTGTTTCACTCTCAACATTATTCTGTATTGGCTTCAGATACACACCCAGTGGTTAGAAAACTGTGTACTTTTCAGAGTGGTTCCCCCACTATTTCCAGTACCCATCTGGCCCCAGGTATAATTATTCGTATGCTAGAGACCTGGTGCATGTTTGTACATTGGGGGGAGGGAGGGCGTGCAGGTTGTCCCTCAGCCCTGCCTGCACCCTCTCTAATCCGGGACCCCTCTGGGGATGTCCAACTGCTAGTTTAGGGATCAGGCTTAAACTGGCAGTCAGACATCCCTCTCACAAACCAGACTGCTGGCTCCTAACCGTTCTCCTGCCTGCCGACCTGATCCCCCTAACTGCTCTCCCCTTCCTGCCTAATCGCCCCCTAACCATCTCTGCCTCTGCCCCACCGCCATGGCTTTGTCCGGAAGGACATCCATAAGGTTGTCCAGTCTAATTAGCATATTACCCTTTTATTAGTATAGATTGCTGACTATAGTCCTTATGCTGTAACTTATGTTTTACTTTATTTTTGACACTATTACAGATGTCCCCATTTGCCTCCCCTTGACCCACCTCCACCTCCCTGCCTTCATCCCCCCTCCCTCTCGTCATCACCTCACTGTTGTCTGTGTCTGTGGGTTATGCATATCTGTTCTTTGGCTAATCTCTTCATCTTTCATCCACTCCCCCCTACCCTTCCCCTCTGATAGCTGTCAGTCTGTCCCATGCAAAGTGACAACAAAATAGAAACAGAGGTAGGTATAAGATGAATTTTGGAGTCATCATTTTACTAAGGAAGATTAAAGAACATAGAACTTTCCCTATCTGGGAACCCAATTCATCTGAGGAATTATCTAAAAGTTTAGGAAAGATCTGATCTGTTGCCTCCATACTGTTCATAGCTTGCAGTAAGAAGTGAGCCTCCGTCACTGCTGAGCTGTGGATTCTGGTTAATCCTGCAGTGATGAAAATGCATCGCATGATCTTTAATGTAGTAAGTGAATTCTTGAATTTTTAATGTAAATTTAAATTCAAAACAATTAAATAGGATATAAACTAATTGTAGAAATTCTGAAAAAGATTTCAAAATAATCTTCTTTGTTATTTGTTACTGAACATTAATTTGTAGGTTCTAATATTAAATTTTGAAAGACTAAATAGAAATAGAAATAGAAAATAGAAATCCACCTGTCCAAATTCTTTAATAATTCCAATAGGTCAAGATAAATCAATAAAAATACCTTACTTATTTCCTTTAAATATCTTTTATAAAGGCCTTCATTATGATACATAAATACATTTTTTAAAAAAATGTATAAGTAATAGTTTTTATCTATTAGGACACAAAACTGACTTTAAGACTATTATTTTAGAGTAGTTTTAACTGCACAGCAAAAATACCAGGCAGGTAGAAACTTCCCATATCCATCCTGCCCTACACATGTATAGATCCATGTCCTCCTCATGAATTTGTCTGATGGTTTCATGACTGAAAAGTGGCTGTGCATTTTTGGCAAGAATACCACAGAAAGGACACTATGTCCTTCTCAGTGTATCATGGCTTGGAGCTCATAGTGCCAATATATCTTGTTCCTGAGGTATTTGGTGGATCCCCTGGCTAACTTGGCATTTTTTGGGTTTCTCAACGTGGCTACTACTTGGCTTTGCAGTGAATAAACATGTTGGGTCTTAGATTTGAGTGTACGGACCTATCATTTCTCCTCGCACCTTTTCTCACACAAAGGAACCTGGCTTCTCCCTCCCCCTGCTCTTTGAGTCCAGCGGTCACGTCCAATGAGCATGGCCACGTGTCTTAGTAGCATTTACCTTCTGAGCTCCAGGTTGTCACACTTCCATCGCACTGGCTCTGCTCGGCGCCCCGGATGTCTATGAGTGAATGAAACCATTCAAAATGGCCAAAGGGATATGGAGTCAACATTTTCAAAGTTTTCTATTTAAAACATATTTAAACTTACATTTGAATATGTATCTATCCCTCACATATATACAAATGCACTAAGCAGCTATGAATGCCCTTTGAAAATCGTGAGCTATTGAGACTTGCGAAAGAAAATTGTGATTGCTGAGATCACAGCACAGGTGGGCTTTAACACTGAAATGATCTGCAAATCGCCCCATCTGGTGGCTGGGACTGTGGCTTTTCCCAAAAACTCAATGTTCTACTTTCCCTTTTGCATATTGAAGTGGACAGACCATGTACCATGTGCCATGCCTCTCCTAGTGCCACGGTGCCTGGGGCAGCCTGAGTTCTGCCAGGGGGAGCCCGCAGGTGGCCCCTGGCTGCCGGAGGCCGGGCCTGGTTGTTTGGGGGGCTGCTCTGGTCCCCGCAGCTTCACGGGAAACTCGGGCGGGAGGCCAGCGGTCTTCCTTCACGGCTCTCGGATGCTCACTGTCGCTCATCGCTGGCATCTCCACGGCTGTTTCCATCACTTCCTTTGTGTGTGTGTTTTGATTTTTGTTTGTTTGGTTTTTTTTCTTGTCTCTTTTAGACAATTATCTCTGGACTTTATTATTTCTCTGGAGCTCGGTGGCCTGGATGGGAAAAGCTCTTAGAATGTCCTTTCTGTCAGATCCACACATTGGCCTTTCAGTGTTCCAGAGGAATTAATGGTCCAGAACTCCCACAGGTTTGCATTTGTAGACTGTTTCCTTCTAGGCCCTTTAAACTGCACATTAAGATCAGATGCCCCATGTGAAGGTGTTGGGGAGGATTGAGGCCTTGCCTTGTCCACAGGCATTTCCCACTTCCTGAACCCCAAATAGTCCCAGGCCCCTTCCTATGCACTGAGCGTCATCTTACCCTTTATTACCCTTGGCTGGCAACTGCTTGGTGTCATGAATGCTAGTCTTTTTGAAAGGAAAATCCACAAATTTATATTGATTTTCTGCCTCTCTCCATGCAAACTTCCTCCATACTTTTACTTCTGCATCATTTCCATTTCCTGTGCTTTTTACCCAAATCTGTTTGCCAGTCATTTGTCTGCTACCCAACAATGCTGTTTGATACCTCACTGCGTCCCATGACTTTAATCTGGCTATTCTGATACTGTATTTTCCTCTGGGAACTGATTTCCTTTATGCCTCTTCCTACTTGTTCCGGCTGTTTCCATTCCGTGTTCTTCCAGCGGCCTCTCCTGCACCGGCTCCTCCGGGAGGCCGCCGCCCGCCCGCCCGCCCGCGGAGCTGTGAGCACAGCCTCTCCTCTCTGTGGCGTTGGTGGTGTGCAGGGTCAAGGTCCTAGGATATGCCCTGCCCTGCAGGGTGTTTCATTGAACAACAGCTGTGTGTTCCTCACTACTTTCCACTTAATAGTCTTCGGGCAGAGTCACCTTCCTTTAACCCTTCCTTGCCAGGTGCCATGTCTGCGTGCCACATGTGTGCCGCTGTGGCCCCTCGCTCTGGCCTGGGTGGAAAGGTTCTCACAGCTGCAGTTGCAGGTTGTTGTGAAGAGAAATCAGCTCACTTCCCCATTTCAGCTGCCTTTCCCCTTTCCGTGTCCCCACCTTTCTAGCAACAAAACAGTAACTGGGATTGCTTTCTCCAGTGGTCAATCCGGAATCCAAAATTTAATTTATTGCTCTTATATTTCTTAATGTGTGTATCAGAAACGTGCATTCTTTTTCTCCCAACACGTTTGAAGCAGCCCCCTCTCTGCCTGTGCGCCTCCTGACTTCTAGAAAGACATGGGGGGGACCTAGCACCCCAGCTGTGGCTGCGGGAAGGTGCCCCGCTGCGGGGCCTCCAGCAACAGGTGCAGCGGAGCAGGCGAGGGCAGGGCGGGGACAAGGAAGTGCAGCTGCCACCGGAAGTGCTCTCTCCTCTCCTGGTGAGCACCTGTTAGCCGTGCGCTTCCATAGGAATGAGTACAAACAACCTCACATTAGTGGGCCTGCTAGGTCTATCACCTTCTTTTGAATTCTAGAAGCTTTATTCATTAAATGAATCTTTTTGTGAGTTTATGGTTTTTCTTTCTTTTTTTTTGTCTTTTTATTTGGGGGGGGGTTTACAACTACTCTTATATTTACCCATAAATGTTTATATTTGACATTCACTTCACTGGAAAGCTATTCAATAAACCAGTAAATGTGTTCTGTTTTGCCAACTTCTCATTGATTTGCTCTAACTAGACATCTTTGAATGATAAGTTATAGACTTTACCACATAAAAGAGTTTTAAAAACTCAAAAAAATAATTCATCTGGTTTCACTTCACAGTGAAGCGCAGTAGCTAATTAATTATTACAAATATATTAATATATACTTTTAATCAACAGCTGATTAGCAGCCTGCTGTGCTAATTACTTTGGGTGCATGAATACTGATTGCATTTTCTTAATTAAACATATTTCTTAGTGTTTTTTACACTTACATAGGCACTGAATCATGTCGAGTATCACTAGAATTTACTCTGCTGATCCTAAAACTTAAATTTAAAAATATAAGTAAAAATACATTTTTTCCTTCAGTAATATCCAGTGAGGAAAATGTAGTACTAAAAATTATAAATACATTAGACTACACAGAGATCTGGGTCAAATTGATTTTTAAAGATGTTTTATTGATTTTATTGAGAGAAAGTAAGAGGGAGAGAGAAAAAGAAAATAATGTGAGAAATATCAGCAGGCTGCCTCATAAATGTACCCCAACCAGGGAATGAACCCACAACCTACACATGTTCTCTGACCGGTAGTTGAATCTGGATATTTGGTGCACAGGACAATGCTCACCAATGGAGCCACACCACAGGGATGGGCTGATTAGATAAGATCTAACAGGTGGTAAAAGAAATAACTGACAAACTTCTGCTATGACATAAATATATGGAATAAATAATATTTTCATCAACTTAACAAACATTTTTTGTAAATGTAATTTGTCTAGTTGTTGAGGATTCAAAAATGAAATAATGTATCTGATAACCACAGTACACAGGATGTTCAGTAACAAAAAGCTAACTGCAGTGGTTTTGAGAAGGAAGCAGGTGTATAGACATCACAAGGAGATAATATTGTGCTGAGGAACATTTTGTGCTGACAGACATGAAGGTAGTTCTACACAGAATGTGCAACACTGATTTTTAAGTGTGAAATATAGTATAGCACGTTTCTATGCTGATGGAAATGATACATTGGAAGGGGGATAGATATTACAGAAGCTAGTTGGAATAATTACTTGAGTCATATTTTCAGGTAGATTAAGGTGTAGAAGCAAGCCCACCTAATGAGAGCCTGGCTGAGTACAGGAAAGAGGGTTGTCCAAAGTAACAAGGAAAAGAGTGAGCAATGCCAGGAAGAGAAGGGAAGAGTAGGGAAGAATGGTTAAGAGTTCAGGGGGATAAAATGGATTTGGCAGTTCACAGAATTCCTGGGAAGCACTGATGGGTAGTTGAGGTTTCTTCCTGGGAATCACTGGTGATAGTTGAGATGTCTCTCTAGACTCTAGAGTTGTTGAGCTGCCTCTCTGCAGGGCAGATGGGCAGAGAGCTGACTTGAACTAGGGTTGGATGGTATTTTTGTCAAATGAAGGAATCAGGGAGTGAAGCACAAGGAGATGGTAGGACAACCTACTGGAGGAAGCCCGGGTCCCAGGTGCCAGAGGGAAGCCAGTGCCAGTAGCTGGGGGGAAGGAAGAATTTCATGCATCAGGCCTCTAGCATCCTGAATAAAGATGGACATGAAGGTGTTTGCTGGGGAGGGAGTTAGAAACAGTGAGCAGTTGGTGGTCCTGGAATACCTGGTGAGGGTTGAAAAATGGTAGCAGTTAGATTATTGGAGAGGGTAAGGAGATGGTGGAAGGGAGGTTTTTGAGGGATTCCAGTTTATTGGTGTGGGCTAAGATGATTATCGTGGCAAAGGGGACAAAATCTTTGGGAGAGAAGACCCTGAAGTCCAGGCTATTGGAAAACTGTAGTAGTGAACTTGATGTCCAAATCCCCGAGAGATGAGTGAGTATTATCAGCTGTAAGCTACATATGATGGTGATAAGCAGGAACAGTGACATACTGATTTATGAGTTTATTTCCTAACAAACCCCAAATGTTGAAATACTCTGCTGGTAAACACAATGGGAAAAGAGATAGAAAAACAAAACAAATGAATAGAGTCCATTTTCAAGGGATCTGGAAATACAATCAATTCTATCCTTATGCAATATGGTATTGTTTCTAGGACATGAAAGGAAAAGGTGGGCTTAGGAATAAACACCATATCTATTTTTAAGTTAAGAAGAGGAAAGAAAATTCTCCCAAGAAGAATTTAAGAGTCTAAAGAAAAAAAATTAAGTATAGGAAAGAGAACATTTTTTATCAGAACATAGAAAGTGCTTGATACTTAAAATTCAATCCTATGCCTTTAGTAACTGAATATGATTTAAGATTTCAGGTAGAACTTCCATTGTTTTTAGATGGCTCGAGAAAAGTGAAAGGGCCTGGCTGGTGTGGCTCGCTGGTTGAGTATTGACCTATGCACCAAGAGCTATCCAGTTCAACTCCTGGTCAGGACAGATGCCTGTTTGCAGGCCCTGTCACTGGGGGACGTGAGCGTGGGCATGCAGGAGGCAGCCAACTGATGATACTTCTCTCTTACCAATGTGTCCATCTCTCTCTCCCTCTCCCTTTCTCTCTCTAAAATCAATAAGAAACATATTTTTTTAAAGAAAAGTTAAAGGGCCCATGATACCACAAAGTTTCCTCAAAGGTCCAAATATATTTGGCAAGTTCTGCATAAAGTTCCTTAAATACATTAAGTTATTTTAAGAATTTTAATCCACATGATTTATTAATGAAGTGCCCACAGCCAGAGCCTAATAGAAGCACAAGACAGGGCTCGTGTTCGTGTGCACACCCTTAGAGCTGCAGCTTCGCTTGTCTCTGCCACTTGCTGCTGCTTCGTACTGTCTTCAGGACTGGATCTGGTGGTTTCCACTGCTCACCTTCTATTTACAAAAAAATAAATAAAAAATTCTGCTCTTAAAATATTTTTGGACAGCCATCGCATTTATAATACATTATAGAGGGCTTTATGGGAAGACTGAGAAATAAGAATTTATTATGAATAATTTATATGTAATGATTTCCAAAACAAGATGATAAAACATAATCTAAAAATATTTTTTTTGTCCTAAGGTTAAAAAAAAAAAAAGGTTGCAACAGAAAATTTGCAAGCAATGTAAAGTTATATAAACCAGTAAGAAAGTACCCACTTTCCAGTATGCTATTTATGTGTCCTGGCCATAACAACAGGAACACAGATAGTTTTTTTTTTTTTTTCATTTCCTGTAATTCAATATTATAGACATTTATTTCAGGTTTTCATTAAACATATTGAAAATAATGAGGGGCTCTGGCCGCTCTTGCTTAGTTGGTTGGTAAACATGATATCGACCAATGAACTGGCCTAAAGGTTGCCAGTTCAATCCCCCATGGGGCATATGCATGGGTTGTGGGCTCAGTCCCTGTAGGGGGCACACAGGAAGCAGCCAGCTGCTGTTTCACTCTCTGTCCCTCCCCTCTCCACATAAAATCAATAAAACAATAATGGGAAGATAGATGAGTTGGTCGGAACACCTTTTCTGGCCTTGGTTGCTGAATCTCGGGGGGCCTCAAAGTACCTGAAGCTGCATGCTGTTAGCAAAATGAAGTCAGTGTGAGTGACTGTGAAAATAATCCCAGGAACAAATCCTTCTCTCACTCTAACAAACAGCCCGAGGAAGCCAGCCCAGAAAAACGAGGTTTCCTGCGGAGGGAATGAGCATTGGGGAATGGGGCCTGGCTGCCTTGTCAGGCTTGGGAGAGACTGCGGGCGCCACAGGCTCAGGGTGGACCTTCCTGTCATACGCCGCGTCCTTCCTGCCGGGGAGACCGGGGCAATGAGAAATCATCAAATAATATTAACAACAATGCTAATAAACTACAACTAAGAAATTTTGTCTTTTCAGGTAGGATGGTCTTACTTATTGAAATGAAGAGAGGATATTTGATATAATTTAAAAGTGACGCATTAAAATAAAAAGAGTAAGAACAATAAGAGGGCAACTATTTATTTATTAAGGATTTGGGATATGCAGGTGGTGTTGATTTGTGTTTTAACATGAATAGTTTTGTTATGTATGTATCATAACTTCATGAGATAGGTACTGTTATAAGCTACATTTTACTAATGTGGACACTAAGACTTGAAGATTTGGAGAAATTAAGTAAATAGTTAACTATCATATTACAGCTAAAAACTGGTAATATCCAAGTCTGAAACTGTGATCATAATCACTGCACTTAATTCACACTGATGTCAGATTACTTTTTAGAAAGATTTTTAAGATTTCTGACTGCATAATAACTCTCCCCTTTCCTTGATGTGGTTAATATAAGCTATAAGCTATTCCATATTGGTCCAGAAATAGAAAACTGTTTCTTACAATAAAATTTTGATAGTTATCTTCAGTAATGTGAGACCCAGCTAGAGGTTTATTTGCCTAAGGTGCTCAGCTTAGCCAATGTACATTTTTATCTCTAATGTTAAAAAATATGTAAGTACTTTATAAATCTATTTTTACTTTTAGCCTGTTTAACTCGTTTAGAAAATGGTACATGAGTTCATTGCTTACTGCATAACTATCTTTATCACTTCCTTAAATTTGTTTCAAGGAATAATTCCTTTGAAGCCTGGTGGCTTAACAAAAGGTCCCATGTCCATGCTTTTGCAGTCTTTCAACCAATATTCAGAAATCGCTCCCTTAGAGCTAATTCCTGTGGGTTTGTACTAACAATGCTACTACCATAGTTCTTTTTACCCTTGCCTCTGATTCATGGATTCATAACTTTTAGGAGAAACCATCTTTTTAAATTTTTTTTTATTTTTAAAAATATATTTTATTGATGATTTTACACAAAGGAAGGGAGAGAAAGAGGGACAGACAGCCAGAAACATCAAGGAGAGAGAAACATCGATCAGCTGCCTCCTGCACACCCCCCACCAGGGATGTGCCCAAAACCAATGTACATGCCCTTGACCAGAATCAAACCTGTGACCTTTCAGTCCATGGACCAACACTCTATCCACTGAGCTACACTGGTTTCTGCAGGAGAAACCATCTTTATGGCTGAACCCATCACAAACCTTTATTGTCTATTCTTCCCTGTAGCCTTTGATAAGTTGACTACTCCCACTCCTTGGAAGAATTTCATCCTTGAGATCCATGTCACTAACTCCCATTATGGTCCCTCCACCCATCTGGAAATTCAAAATATCCTTTCTGATATGCTCTCTCCTTGTCTACTAGAATGTAATATATTTTCAGAACTTGAAGCTTCTATTCTCAGTAGACTCGTACTCAGTGAGATACAGCCTGCCACCTGCAGAATAAATCACGGAGAGACATCTGCGTCTCCTTCCCAGAACTCTGCTGCGCTCCAGCTCCAGGTCCTCTTGGACATCTTCACTGGGTGGACAAAACAACCAAAGTCAGCGAGCTAATCAATGCCCCCTCCCCTTAAAGGAGCCCCTTTCAGAACATGACCCTAACCTTTGCGCACACCAAGCCCACATCCCGTTTCTCATTTCCCATGGGACATTCCATCACCCTGCCCAGTTAAGTTAGCACCTGACATATCGCCGGTTTCTTCAGTGATGTCTATTTATTTAAAAGGATATGAAGGTCCTTTATTATGTAGTCTTTCTCTACACAGCCTCCCATATACCTCGTGTTTGACATTTCTACCTTATTGTAGACACTACTTGTGGTTCTTCCAGTGGTGCCTGTCTTCACAGTGTCCAAGCTTGTCATTTGGCCCATTGTCCCTGGCCCCAAACTGCCCACTGCTTCTTTCTTTCTTTCTCCCATATTCATGTAGCTTTTATTTATCACCATTAGCCCAGATTAGAACTTCTTTCTACAGAAAATACTCCTTGATATTTGAATACTGAACCAGGTGACCTTTGGAGATGGCAGTTTGTATTTCACACATAATTGCCTGCCAGATGCACTGAAACTGCCTTTTTAGGTATCATTATTCCTTGAGACTCCCATGTTTTTTGTTTGTTTTTTTTTAATATATTTTATTGATTTTTTACAGAGAGAAAAGGAGAATGATAGAAGGGATAGAGAACTAGAAACATCAATGAGAGAGAAACTTCGACCAGCTGCCTCCTATACACCCTGACCGGGAATGAATGTGCCTGCAACCAATGTACATGCCCTTGACCAGAATTGAACCTGGGACCCTTCAGTCCGCAGACCGATGCTCTACCACTGAGCCAAACTGGTTTTCCCATGTGTTTGTTTGTTGTTGTTGTTTTTTAAGGCAAATAGAATAAATAGTTCTCTATGGAAGCTTCAAAATCTAGCAGGACAAATTTTACAAAATTGGTTGACCAAGTTATTAAATAAGTTAGTCTCTTTCTTCAAACAATAAGTAGATTGTATGTATTAGAATATATATATATATATATATATATATATATATATATATATATATTCTAATGAAAAATAGATTCTGTTGAAAAATAGTCTTATAAACAGCACTGAAATCAGTATCAGGATTTAATTTTTCTACTGCATCTTAACAATGAACTAGGTAATTTACTCCATCCCAGAGGCCTTTCTTTAAAAAAAGGAATTCCATTTACCAAATCCTTGTGTCCTGTTCTAACATCCTTCCCAGTGTTGAAAGAGCCTGTTGTTACAGAGACTTGTCATCTCAGACAAGCATGTTTATGTTCTGTGTACACCCCACCAGTTGGCCAGCCTGCTCAGCATCACTTTAGTCCTGAATTGTCTTGTTAAAAGAATATTTATTACTTACTACACAAACACATATTGTTGATTGCTAAATTATTTTTCTGATGACTTGATGGCTAGGATTTTAAGTAATTATGACTTCTTTAGACTTTTAATATAAGAAAGTCTCATTAAAAGCAGTTTGTTTTAAATATTTAGAAGAAATCTTATACACCTTTTTCTAAATGAAAGAATGCCTTGCTTTTTTATATAAAACTAGAGGCCCAGTGCATGAAATTCATGCACAGGGAGAGGAAAGTACTTCAGCCTGACCTGCACCCTCTCCAGTCCTGGAGCCCTCAGGGGGATGACCAACTGTCAGTTTAGGTCCTATCCTAAACTGGCAGTTGGACATCCCCCTCGAATCCAGGTCCTCTGGTTCCTAACTACTCACCTGTCTGCCTTAACCACTCTGCCTGCCTGCCTGATCCTCCTAACTGTCCTCCCCTGCAAACCTGGCCACCCCTAACTGCCCTCCCCTGCCTACCAGGTCACTCCTATTAACTTTCTTTTTTTTAATCTTATCCCCTTCACTCTCAATTGTATTTGACTTTCTTATTGGCTTCTCCCTCTCACACAATTTTTCTCTCTCCTTTATGTAACACTTTTTCCTACTGACTCATCATTTATAAACTTTTCTGTCCTCTTTTTTCCCTACTTCTGTTTCATTATCCTTCTTCTCATCTTTCTCCTACTCTCTCTCTCTCCCTCCCCACTTTCCTTCTTTCCTTTATCTTTACCCTTGTTCTCCCTCTGCTTTTCCTTCCTTCCCACCTTAATTTTTTTCTTCACTTCCTCCCTCAGACTTGCTTTGCTCCCTCCCCCATTGCTTCCTTCTTCCCACTCTCCTTTTAAGCTCTACTAGCTCCCCTTTAAACCTTTTATTCCCTCCCTCTTTCTCTCTTATCCTACCTTTCTCATAGAGTCTTATCTTCTTACTTCTACTGTTTTAATAACTATCTTTCTACCTGCCTAATTATTCACTATCAGTTATCTTTTTTTTTTCTCTTCTGATTCCTAATTTTAAAATATGTCCCCAGTACACAACTATACTTGATTTTCACTATAACTTCTAGAGTTAACTCATGCATTATCTTTCCTCCTTTAACTTTGCTGTCTGCTCACTCCTTTATAAAGTTCTTCCCTCACTTCTTTTTTTTTTCCCCTGAGCAATTCCATTGGTTTAAGATGAGTTACATATGAGATAATAAAGCCATTTGGAGTTGGAGGGGTGGGAGGCCCCGAGGAATGGCCAGGTCATCTGTCCAGAAGTTGTGCCCCCATTTTTGGCATCTCTAGTACATCTCTAGGCTGGCATCTCCACAGATCCCAGAGAAGATAAGGGATGGGGGAGAGAGAATGGGTGAAACCAGGGGAGAGAGAGAGAAACAGAATCCTACCTAATAAAAGAGTATTATGCAAATTACCCATCAATCTGCTATACCCACAAGCCACGCTCATAAGACAATCAGAGCAAGTATGCAAATTAACCCCAACTAAGATGGCTGCCACCACAGAGAGCAGTAGGGAGGTTTGGGTCCCCCAGGTAATGGAGGAGGCCAAGCTTTCCAAACACCCTAGGCCCAGGCCTCCACTCAAGGATACAAAATTTTAATTATAGAAGATAAATCCCAAGGAAAATGGCAGCAGCCACAAAGCTGGAGAGAGCAGGCTAGGGTTACCCCAATAACAGAGGAAGCCAAACTGTCCACATGCCCTGGCCGGCCTAGGCCTCCACTTCAGGCTGCAAAGTTTCAATTATAGCAGGTGAATAAACTCCAACAAAAATGGCTGTGGCCACAGAGTGAGGAGAAGGCTTGGCTTCAGTCCAGGCTACAAAATTTCAATTGTATAAGATAAATATATCACAGATACCAGGGCCTCCATTTGGCATGGCTGGCCTGAAAACCACCACAGGCTCCTCAACCAGGCTGCCCCACACCCCAAGGGAACCTCCACCCTGATCCAGAACACCCTTCAAGGCAAACTAGCTGGCCCCTACCCATGCACCAGGCCTCTATCCTATCAAATAAAAGAGTAATATGCAGATTGACCATCATTCCAACACACAATATGGCTGCCCCCGTGTGGTGAAAGATCTTGCCCTCATGTGGACACAAGATGGCCACCACAAGATGGCAGTTGGGAGGGTCCAGGTCTATAAGGGAGGACAGTTGGGGGCAATCAACCCTGAAGGGGAGGAAGTTAGGGGTGATCAGCCCGGCAGAGGAAGGAAGTTGGGGGCAAAAAGGCTGACAGGGGATCAGTTAGACATCAATCAGGCTGGCAGGGCAGTGGTTAGGGGGTGACCAGGCTGGCTGGCAGAAGCAGTTAGGCACAATCAGGAAGGCAGGCAGGTGAGCAGTTGGGAGCCAGCAGTCCTGGATTGTGAGAGGGATCCCAGATTGGAGAGGGTGCAGGCTGGGCTGAGGGGTCCCCTCCCATATGCACAAATTTCATGCACTGAGCCTCCAATATATATATATGAGTTACCACAGCCCCACAACTGCATCTCAGAGATCTAATGAACAGAAATGTTCCTAAGGACTAGAACTACAGCTGTGAATTTTATGTGCTTTTTTTTGGGGGGGGGAGGGGGGGTTCTACCAATAAGCTTAAACTCTGGTGATCTCCTCCATCAGTTTTATCCCATTTTGTTTTTGTTTCCCTTCCCCACATATACTAGCTAAAGTGGTTTCAGGCCTTCAGCTCCCACTCTTTTACAGGCCACTTGTCTCAGGAAATTTTCCCTAATGTCCATTGAGGATCTGATTGCAAAATTATCTGTTCCTTCTAGGGAAGCCCTCATATGCCCATTCTGTGGCTGCCTTCTAAGCATCTATGCCAATGGTAAGTCTTTCATGGGCTGCATCTCCTGTTCCATTCCTTAGTCTTCTGAATACAGTAATGTACCCACAGCAACAAACAGCAGATCATTTGGTGAAGATAACACTTTACTTCAAATTCCCAATACTAATCAAATGACTAAAAAGCCATTTAGAATCCATAAATTTAGATGTGCTTATTTTTGCATAGTTTGCCCAGTGTTAACAATGATATTATACTGCAAAGTTAGGAGGCATTAAAACTCTATACTAATAAAAGGGTAATATACTAATTAGACTGAAAATGTGGACAAAGCCATGGTGGCGGGGCTGAGGCAGAGATGGTTGGAGGCAATCAGGCAGGCAGGGGAGAACAATTAGGAGGATCAGGCTGCCAGAGGAGAGCAGTTAGGGGGATCAGGCCAGCAGGCAGGTGAGTGGTTAGGATCCAGCAGTCCTGAGGGGAGCCCAAATTGAGAGGGTGCAGACTGGGCTGAGGGACCCCCCCCCCCATGCACAAATTTTGTGCACTGAGCCTCTAGTAGTTGCATTTGTGTCTAAGAGAGAGAGAATGTATGTGTCTACAGAGAAACAAAAGTTGTGTATGTATCTATGAGAGAGAGAAAAACAGAAGAGTTGTGTATGTGTCTATGAGAGAGAGGGTCTGAAAGATGGGGTTCTGGGAGTGTTTCTGTGTAAGAAATGGGGGGAGAAAAAGATTGAAAAGAAGGAGAAAAGGGGAACCAGACCGCACCTTCCCCTTCAGGGACCCTTCTCCTGGCTATGCAGTCGGCCACCCAGCACTAAGTCGCAGGGGTAGGGCAAACCCATTTGCCCTTCTCCATCTAGTGCCTCTCCTGTGTCTGGGCCTGTCCTCTGGATGCCTTTGCCCTCTCCTCAAGAGTCACCCCGTGAGCCCACCTGAGGCCCTGGGGGGCGAGGGCAGCTGGGATGTCAGAGTGGAGGCTCCGGGCCTCCTGCTGGGGCTGTCACCGAGGAAGGGCCACAGCCCCCTGCCGCCGGGTGCGCCCTCCTCTCCGAGGCTGTCCCCGGCCCCCCACGGCTGTCCCCGGCCCCCCACGGCTGTCCCCGGCCCCCCACGGCTGTCCCCCGCCCCCCACGGCTGTCCCAGGCCCCCCACGGATGTCCCCGGCCCCCCACGGCTGTCCCCGGCCCCCCACGGCTGTCCCGGGCCCCCACGGCTGTCCCCGGAGCCCCACGGCTGTCCCCGGAGCCCCACGGCTGTCCCCGGCCCCCCACGGCTGTCCCCGGCCCCCCAGGGCTGTCCCCGGCCCCCCACGGCTGTCCCCGGAGCCCCGGGGCCCACCCGGTCAGGGACCCCCGGGCAGCAGGCGGGGGTCCCGCGGAGCCCGTCACCCGGACCCATGGCCCCGGGTCCGGGGAGACTGAAAGGGCCCCGGAGCCAGCGGAGGAGGGGGTCCGAGGGTGGGCTGTGGCCCGGGACAGACAGACACCGGTGAGGACGGGACAGACAGACATCGGTGAGGACGGGACAGACACCGGTGAGGACGGGACAGACACCGGTGAGGACGGGACAGACAGACACCGGTGTGGACGGGACAGACACCGGTGAGGACGGGACAGACACCGGTGAGGACGGGACAGACAGACACCGGTGTGGACGGGACAGACACCGGTGAGGACGGGACAGACACCGGTGAGGACGGGACAGACAGACACCGGTGAGGACGGGACAGACACCGGTGAGGACGGGACAGACAGACACCGGTGTGGACGGGACAGACATCGGTGAGGACGGGACAGACAGACACCGGTGTGGACGGGACAGACACCGGTGAGGACGGGACAGACAGACACCGGTGTGGACGGGACAGACACCGGTGTGGACGGGACAGACAGACACCGGTGAGGACGGGACAGACACCGGTGTGGACAGGACAGACACCGGTGTGGACGGGACAGACACCGGTGTGGACGGGACAGACACCGGTGAGGACGGGACAGACACCGGTGTGGACAGGACAGACACCGGTGGGGATGGGACAGACCGCGGTGTGGACAGGACAGACACCGGTGGGGATGGGACAGACCGCGGTGTGGACGGGACAGACACCGGTGGGGACGGGACAGACAGACACCGGTGAGGACGGGACAGACACCGGTGAGTGAGGACGGCCTGGGCGCTGCCTCCTCTGGAGCGCCCCGTTTCCTACAGCGGACCCTGTGCCGCCACCCCAGCGGGGCTGAGAGCCGGGACCGCCCTGCCCGGCCGGCTCCCCCGCGGCTGCCCACAGACATGGCCACCCAGGTGGAGATGCTCCGCGTGGGCCTGGCGTCCGTTCACGGGGCCTCGGTGTCTCCGCCCGGCCGGGGCCGGAGCCGCACCCGGAGCCGGAGCCGAGCCGGCCGCGCTGAGCCGGGCGATGCTCCGTCCACTGCAGCTCCCAAGGCCCAGCGGGCTTGTTGCGGGCGGCGGCTCCTCACTCGGGGCCCCACGTCCCCAGCTCCCGGGCGGAGGTGGCGGTTGGGAAGTCCGCCGTGTGTCCAGTGTGGGGGATGCTGACAGCGGGCACCCGCCCCCAAAGCTGAGCATGAGCTGGGCCTGGGAGCTGAGGGGCCTCCGGGTCTCACCCGGGCTCCGGGGCCCGGCCTCACCCGGTGCGATGGGGGCTGTGGCTGGGCCTGGGCCGGTCCGGGCTCCGGTCCCCGAGGGTCATTTCTGCTGCAGAATGGCCCCGGGGTCCTGCTTCCCTCCGCCTCCCGGGTCCCCGGCCACCCATCAGGAGGCTGGCTAGGGCCCCAGACTCCCCCCCATGCACACACACACGCGCACACACACACACACACACTCACATACACACACGCACACACGCACACACGCGTGCGCACACGCCCCTGGAGGGGCAGCCCCAGCAGCTGCTCCTTCGAAGCGGGAGGACTCAGGGCTGCCCCCCGCCGCTGGTTACTTACCCCAAACCCCCCCCTGCCGCTGCTCCCTCAGCCCCAGCCCCACCTGTCTCTGGCCCCCCGGGGGTTCACCGGGGTCCTGGCTGGGCCCCACAAGGCCGATTCCGGCCCCTGGCAGCAGAGAGAGAGGAGGCCCAGGCAGGGGTGCGTGAGTGGGCGGGAGAAGCCCTCCTTCCCCCTGAAAGCTTCTGGGGGGGGAGGGCGTTAACCCCAGCCCAGGGCTCAGCCCGGCTAGGTGCTCACTGCCCCTCCCCGGCCTCCCTGCGGCACCCTGCTCCCATCCTCGCCTGGCTGCAGGTTCACCCAGGGACCCACCAACAGCCCGCACCCCGCCGGTGTCTGGGCGGGGCTCCCTGCTAGCTCAGTGCTGCCTGCATCCTGCCCCTCCCTGCTTGTTCCCTTTCTGTATCTCTGTTTCTCCCTCCCCTCTCCTTCCTCACCCCTCCTATTGTATCCTATCCCATCCTACCCCGGGCCTCTCAGCTGCCTGAGCAGAGGGCAGGGGGCAGCCTGCTGACCCGGTCATGACCCTGATGGTGTAATGGGTAACTAGCATATTCCTCTTATTATATAGGATAAACACAAATATGTGAGTTTACACACACACACACACACACACACACACACACACACACACGCATTAACCTCACAGTAAGTAAGTTTCTTTATACTCTAGCTTCGAATATTTCCAGGTCTTTAAAACGTGTTACAAGCATTGTTATAATAGAATTTCTCAAGTACTTATACTAGTAGCTCTTTATAGTGTTTGGGTTTAATTAAACACGGCCTGGACTAGTAAGACTGTAGCAATACAGAGGAATATGTTATTTTCTGACATCTGAAAACAGGTAACACAGCTGCTCTCCAGGGACCCGCACGGGGACTGGCTAATCTAACACCGGCAGGCTGCGAAACCCCGCCGCCCGCGGCCAGCAGTACCCATGCAGCTCCATCCAGTCCCTCTTGGCCGAGTTTGTAGAAAAAGGAAGATTCATAACAGTGTGAACATGAAAACCCAACCCTCACTTGTGAGACTGTAAGTAGCTGCTCCTATGTCTATCAAGATTTTTTCTGTTGAGCAGTTTGTGTATTTTATCAACTCAATTTTCCCCAAAGAAACAAAACTGTTTTCACAGAAATCAATGAAATGAAAGTTAATTTAGTGCAATGGAAGGGCTGGTTTTGTAGAAGCCTGACAAACCAGGTTTGTGATGTTGGCGATACTTTCCATGTTCCCTGAGCCTCCACCGCCTTAACGTGAAGTGAGAGTATGTCACCCACCCAGGCTTTAATGTGAGGATGCAACTGATAGTGTGTACAAATTAGGCGCTTTTGATGAAACTTTCTCCTTTTTTTTCCTTACGTTTTTCCTTATGGAAAAGCTTGTGTAGAACTTTATTAAATTCTATTATTTTTTTAAAGTTTTGTAGAATGTATCAGTGAAGCCATCTGGATAAGGAATTTTATTCAAATGGATATATTTAATTATTCAATTTTCTTAATAGCTACTGGGCTATGAAGTTACCCATGTCTTTTTAAGTAGCTTGATTAATAAATGACATGCAATAAACTGCACATGTTATTATTGTACCCCTCTATAGATGGATGATATATACATATAGATATATAGATATAGAAATAGGTATAATCTGTGAAACAGTCAACACAGTAATGAAGATGTAACCCCACAAGTGTTCTTCGTGCTGACAATGGTTTCTCAGCCTGCACCTCCATTAGTAACTTAAATCTTCCCTGGAGTCTTTCACACATGATCTTCCTACCTGTGCTAGAGGCTCAGACCTTTGAGTATAGTTTGACATGAAGCATGCAGAAATGCTGGGAGCCACGCTGAGGGAGTCCTTCAGGTGGCATGCATTTTCATCCCTACCCCCATCCTGTAGCAGCTACCTGGTATTCTTGACCATCCACTTTAATCATCTTAATCAACTTTATCCTCGTTTTTGGTCTATTGGTAGAGTTCAACTAACTTGATATTGTCAAGTGTCAGTCTCAAATCTTAATTCACCTAAGAATTTTCGTGTTTCCTTGTTGCAAGTTCAGGGATCCAGGTTGAGAAGTGCAGCATTAGACCCAGCGATCAGAGGCAGCTCCCCCATCCCTGCCAACCGAGTCCTCTGGCTCCAAAAGAGACAGCCTCCTCTCTGTGCCCACTCAGAACAGTGCGCAGCTCTGCTGCAAGAGAGAAATCCAGCAGTACCGCAGCTGAGTCCTACCTAAGTTATCATGTCTTTTGTATCCTGTTTATCAAGACGGGTATATCTTTTGCTCTGAAATGACTTACTTGCTCAGAGGCAACGCTATCAGAAAGGAAATGCTTTAGAATGAGCTTCTTCTAATCCTATGCTAGCATTACACGTGAAAACGGCAAACAGTGAAGGCAAATTCATACCCAGAATAAGTATCTGTGCTAATGTGAACAAATTATTGTTTTCTCCATGAGAGAAGCCACTAAGTAAAATCAAACTCAGGGCCAGCTTCGCCCGCCATTCCCTCCACTCCACTCACCACTCCACTTGTGATGTGTCTTCAGTGTTCTCCTTGGATGCTGCAGCTGGCTGGGCGGGCAGCTGGAACAAAGATTTTAGTTCTGTTTCAGGTTGTTGCCACAGGAATACAGTGGGCTTCATTCCCGGAGCTCTGGGCACATGAACGGATTCAAATACGAAATGTTGATCAGGCACTCAAACTCTTGTGCTGAGGAAAGATCATTGTTTGGCCAGAACTCAGTTTTTCTGATGTTGATGCAATAGTTTGTGTTTTGTGGACATTGGAGGGTTATCTGTGAAATCAGGGACGCCATAAGCAGTTTGTACCTTCACAGAGCCCTGTGTGCCACAGCACCGGCATTATCACCTTAGGTAGCCCCTGTGGTGACAGCAGCCAGCACTCCTGGGGCGGAAACCCTCTGTGAGCCAGGATGCCCTCTCCCACTCGCGCCAGGGAGGCCCTTTATGGCGACGTCTCCCACCTTCATCGCAGGACTTCTGAGACAAGTGACTCTTTTCTTAAATACACTTTTTAGTTTGGAATGGTCTCAGATTTACAGAAAAATTAGAGAGAACAGAGTCCTCACATACTGCAGACCTTGTCGTTGTTATTATTATTATCATACATTAGTATTGTAGGTAAATGCCTACTATTGCACAAATTCCATGCATTGGGCCTCTAGTATTTATGTGTGTGTGTGTGTGTGTGTGTGTGTGTGTGTGTGTATATATATATAATTGATTTCAGAGAGGATGGGAGAGGGTGAGAAGGATGGACACATCAATGATGACAGAGAATCACTGATCGGCTGTCTCCTCCATGACTTCCACTGGCGAACGAGTCAGCAACGCTGGCATGTACCCTGACCGGGAAATGTAATTGTAATCTCCTGGTGATGCTCAACCATTGAGCCACTCCAGTCAGGCAAATGAAATGCATTTCAAAGTTATTGACACTACTGGATATATTTATCAATGTTATTATTTTGAAGATTCCTTTGATCCTTGTGATGGATATAATAAACAAATAGGTTAATGACCTGACTTCCCTTAGTTCAATATACACCAAGGCTGCCTTCATGATTCAGTCAGGCAAACAACCTGAACTATTTCCCATTCATCAACCTAGCTTAACGCATTAAAATTCATCTTTATGAACACCCATAATGATGGATCCAACCTGATCTGAAATTCTTTTCCTCTTTGTTTTGCGTGGTATCTATAGCATTTGCTCCTATGTGTAGTCCCCAGAATTCTGCCAGTATGGAAATCTGAAGTTCTTTTGATGTTCAAAATATTTCCTCTGAGGCTGACTCTCCATAGGTTCCTTGGGTGATACCAGGATCTGGACCAGCACTGAGTGTGTGTCACGGTGAGGCCTGAGGAAAGCTCACATCCTCTTGTGAGATACATCTGTGAAGCCACAGGCAAGGAAACATACTCCTACTGGTACTAGGGATGATATTGTGGGAGAAGCTGGGGAAGGGAGGGTCCATGTGCGAAGATGAAGGACAAAGGGAACTCACTCAGCTGACCTCCTTGTTCCCACGCACACCAGAGAGCATCTCTGGAACACGAGTGAAGGGAGAGCTCGACCTCTGACCATGGCCAGGGAGCTGCTGAGCCAAGGGCTGCCTTCCAGAACGGCCACTGCACGACCTGCTCCTGCAGAGAGGGTCCCACCTCCCCGAGTAGCGTGGCTCAGATTCTAAGTCTGTCAGAGCGGGGGTCATTGTGAGAACTAAATGAAGTACCCTTCCTGCAAGGCAGATATCAGACATGCATTGTTAGCTTCCACACTCTTCAATTTCCAGTTTCAGAATCCTGCCAGGAGGTAGTGTGGGGCGGATAGGAAGCAATCCACTCCCAGTGGTTGTTAAACAGGCTTAGCCCATTGAAAGCACCAGCTGCCTGCTAGGAGTCATGATCCAGGATGCCCAGGAGCCGGCTAGCAGGTACTCCCGCCTGGACGCCTGCCTGCGACCTGCAGATCCCACGCTCAGCTGCAGCTCCCCTCACAGTCTGCTGCCTCCTCTCCCCGCGGCCTCACTGGCTGCGGCTCTGGTTTCCTAAACCCTTCCCTGTGGTTCTTCAGGTTTCCTCCAAATTCGTTAAGCTGCTTTTATTGTTGAAATCAGACAAGGTGTCTATTGCTTGCAATTAAGAAACCCCAGATTGCATAAACCGGATGACTGTTTCCTTTGTCATCTCTACAGAAGACATTATCTACAGGAAAAAGGAATAGGTGGTTTTCTGCAGGCGGATTAAGGTCAGGACCATGGGCAGGGCCATCAGAGACAAGATGGATTGTCATTTTGCAGAATATGGAATTGTCACTTTGTAGACATTTAATTGACATGTATTACATGCAACTTATAGATTTCAGGTCACATTCATGATGTGCTTAAGTTGCAATTGCATGTACAGTCTGTATGGAGATGGTTATAATCCCGAAGGTAAGACTTGTGCACCATAAAGTAAGCATGTCTTTTCTCAGAACACTGAAAGGCTGTGCGTGCTATCATGGACACTGTGCACCAGGATCTGCAGGCCATTTCCTTTTACTGGTTTCGGGTTTCTCACCTGTTAAATGGGGAAGCAAACGATCTCTTTAAACAATGCCTCTAAATCCATGATAATGTGTGATTTTAATAATGTAAATGTTTATACATTAAAGATAGTTTAAAA
Source organism: Vespertilio murinus (assembly GCA_963924515.1). Lineage (NCBI taxonomy): Eukaryota > Metazoa > Chordata > Mammalia > Chiroptera > Vespertilionidae > Vespertilio > Vespertilio murinus. The sequence continues at coordinate 46,346,117 of OZ004717.1, read as the reverse complement.
AACTATAAAGTTGTATCAGTCATATCGGGCATATACTATTGCTCAGAAAATATACTTTTATGTCACTATTTTCTAGGCAATACTTTGTTTAAAATGGGCATTAGCTGATTTCCTGAAAACAATGGCCAAAGCTGACCCGTCATTCGTTCCAGGTGAAGTCTGCTTTCTCTCATATCTGTGTTCAGATTCCTCCAAAATGTGTTCTCCATCATGCATGTCAAATAAATAAATAAGTAATAAATATCAATGAGTAGGGGATCTAGTCTGTTTTTTAAAATTCCAGTGTCAAGCTGTGGCCGGTTTGGTTTAGTGGTTACAGGGTCAGCCCACGGGTGGATGGGTCCTGGGTTGATTTCTGATCAAGAATGCTTACCTTGGTTGCAGGTTCTATTTCTTGGCCCAATTGGGATGCATGCAAGAGGCAACCAACCCCCGTGTCTCTCTCCCGCCCTCCACTCCCTCTAAACAAGTCAACAGAAGAATATTCTCTGGTGAGAATTAACAACAACAGAAATTCCACAGACAACATTTCATAGTCCTGGTGTGTGACCCAAAGTCAGGCATAATAATTATATATTTTGGGATAAAAGGCAGTCAGCTGGACTGTAAGTAAAAACGTGCCCACGATGGTCCGCCAGTGTCCACATAACTTGACAGCCCTGGCAGCCAGCAGCTGCGCCCTCACTTTCCGGGCTCTCCACTCAGGGTCCGAGCTCCTGGAGAGGTGAAGGGAACTGGGTGCAGGAGCGGAGAGTTGTGCCGAGTCCCACGGAAGGCTCTGCTGTCTGCTTATGGTGCCAACCAAGGCTCCAGGCCCAGGCGCGACCACGTCTCATCTGCAAAGCGCCCCCTCCCTCCAGCCCACGCCTGAGAGCAGCTGTCAGTTCTCCAGCAGCAGCGGGTCCACAGCAAGGCAGCCCCAATGTTTGTCACCGGTCATATCCCAGCAGCCCCCCATGCCGATGGCGGTGACCTATAGTTCCTCCCTGACACCTGGGGCCACGTTGACCTTGATTAGGGGACCTTTTCCTCAGGGCCACCCTCAGCTGGGGAAGCTGGGAGGCAGTAAGTGTTGGCGATTGCTGCTATTAATCTAATGACCACCTCTGGGAGGTGAGGCTGAGACTGAGCATTTCCCTGTGACCCTGAGGCCAAAACCCACACACAGCTGGCTCCTGGCTCCTGGCTCCCACTCACAAGGCTCTTCACCGCCGAAGGGGCCATCGGAAGCCCAGCTAGAGATGGAGGCCAGCAGGTGCCTGCCGTGCCGGAGCCACACCAGAGCGAATGGGCCACAGGGGACCTTAGTGCCCCCGCAGCCCCCCACCCCCGGACCTCTAGCACCGTGTCCCTTCCTCTCCACAACCCTGAAAACCGCAGTGAGTGCAAGAGTCGCAGGGACCAGGTCCTGGTCCAGGAGGGTCAGGACTCTGAGCCACGGCGGAGAGGGGGAGGAGAGGGTCGGCCAGGACACCCACACTGACTGCCACCCACATCGGCACCCTCAGGTCTCCTTCACTTTTATGATTATTCAAAATCCCCAGAGTCACTGTGGATACTGCCTCAGTGACCACCAATGGCAGATGTGGCCAAGTTTCTCTGCTTTCCAGACTCTGATTAGCGGCTTCACTCATCACATCCATGGCCTGCATTTCCTTTCCAGGGGGGACTTTCCATATGCGTAAGTTCCGTTTAACACAAGTCCACACTGGAATTTAGGTCTATATACAGTCTGCAGAATTTGTTTAAATATTAAGCATCTTCATAAAGCATTTTTGAACAATTTTCTTTAAACCAGAACAATGTAAACTAGAAAGCCATCTTCAAAAATGTATTTTCTAATATACATAATTAGATGAGTCCAACATCACCTGGCATCTTTATAGCCTATATATCACAAAAGCATGTAAATCGCCCGCAGTGCACCCAAGGATGTATGTGAAACTCTGCCTGAGTGGACCTACCATACAGAATTTGAATATAAACTATAAACTATTAATGAACAGCTTTGTTGCTAGCAATGCAAATTGAATGCTTCCCTTTGCCTCTGAGAGAAGGATGCTAAAGAATATTCTGAGGGCAATAAAGTTTAGTACCAAGTTTAATGTTTTATAACTCACTGAAATGAATTTGGACAATCACACCTTCCTAAGTCTAAGAGGTGCCTGTTACGTGTCTACCTACCTGGCCCACACTCTGGCTCCACAGATTCTCATTGTTCCTGAACGTGTGGCCCTGATAGCCGATTAGCGATATTTATTGGGAATTTTCAGCCTGGGTAAACAGATTTATTCTTCCAAGCACACCGTTGTTTGAAGGTCATTAGCAATGCATAATGTGCGGAGACTCTGTCTCCATGACTCTGTTTTATAAGCCAGCAGTTATGCCAAGGGAGTAATTTACAACCCAAATCCTGGACCTCATGCAACATGATGGCAATTTCTGAGAAATCAAAGTGTGAATAAACACAATAACTTACGTTTATGTACTTTATGTGGTAACGTTGGAGAGTGAAAAGGCAGTGCGAAGCAGCGGTTAGGAACAACCGAAGCAGACAGGCTCGCTGGCCCGGGAGCTCAGTCATTCCGACGTTGTCCCAATAGGCCAAGGTGGCCAGTTCCACCCGGGTCAGGGCACATACCTAAGTCAACCAAAGAATGCATCAATAAGTGGAACAACAAAACTCTCTCTCTCTCTCTCTCTCTCTCCAAATCAATTTCAAAGAGAAGGGGGAGATCTACAATACCGGTAATAAAAGTGCAAAATGCTAATCAGACCAGACAGCCGAATGACCTTCGATGTCCTTCTGGACAACCTTCCGGACGAAGCCAGGGCTGTGAGGGTGGAGCCGGTTGCACAGATGTCATGCACCAGGCCTCTAGTGTATACGTGTGTACTTGTAAGAACATTGGTGAGTGCACGTGATTGGTGTCATATATGGAGCCTTCTTTAGGACACACTACTGCCTTGTTTCCCCAATGTTCAGCATTTCTAATTAATTCCGAGCTGAGAACCTACCACAAACTATATTACATATTGAATATGGAATGCAAGGACTTTTGGAACCAACGACCCCCAAGTGATGTAAATGTCATGTTAATTTAATACCATATGAACTGTGTGTTATTGAGAAGCATTGTGGAAATTCACAAATATTTGGAGTATAAACGTATCCGCTGCACTTCAGAGAGCTCCTTACTATTTGTAATGATTATATAAATTATTTTTGTGGGAGAGCACTAAGCAGAGTATCCTATTAAAATGAGAGAAAATTATCTGTATTATAATAAAGAATCCTGACTTTAAGCAGGTACCAGATTTGTATAACCAAGAATTACAGGGAAATATAAAATTTAATAGTGAATTTTAGAGCATACTCAAAACATTCACTAAAGTGCCATCTGTATATTCCAAAATAGACACATGGATTTTTTAATGCCCCTAACTGCAAGTTCTTTAAGACAACTTGAATGAAAATTGAAGATCAAATTAGAGACAAAGAGCTGGTACAGCATTTCCTGCAACACCAACGGGGAAACAAAGAAGGCGATGCGAGTCCGAGTCCCGCGGCAGCATCCCAGGGCTGGAGCCGTCCGCCAGTTCCCTGGCAACCAGCGGTGGTGTGCACGATTCTAATCTGTGCTCCGTGCCTCACGGGCTTTTAGGCCCTCAGCAAATCATTTAATCTCTCTCCAGCATAGTTTTCCTATTTTAAAAAGGGAGAGAAAAGAACAACAGCAACAAAAGATAATGCATCATGAGATTCTGTGAGGATAATAAATAAGATAAACAAACTTGGGAGCTCGGTGTGTTAAGGGATTAGTGTAATGTTATGCTTGGCACAAGGAACTTTTAAATAACTACAGTACCAGCTCTCATTGCTATTGTATGCTCTCGCATTGATAGTGTGACTCCCAGCACAGTTGAGTGTTCACTGGACCTGATTGTCAATCCCAGCCGTTAATGTAGACATGCCTTGGTCACTGTATAAATGTCCATCATCAAATACCTTGCAGGGAAGGGCGCTGTCCCCTGGGGTCATGACCATGGCATGGCCTCGCTGGGACCTAATATTGACTCTGCACTATTAGTACAATTAACTTATTGTGGGCTCTCTTAAAGCCTTGTCCTTCCCCCCTTTTCTGTAGCTAAAGTAGCAATTTTAAAAGCCTGTTTCTAATTAAATTGTTAACTCTTTGGTACCTGTACCAGCTGAAATAGTTGAGCCAGGCTGGCAAGGGAGGGCCGTTAGGGATGACTGAGCCTGCAGGGGAGAGTAGTTGGGAGTAACCAGATCTGCAAGGGAGGGCAGTTAGGTGCAACCAGGCTTGCAGGGGAGGGCAATTGGGGGGACCAGGCCTACAGGAGAGGACAGTTGGGGGTAACCAGGCTAGCAAGGGAAAGCAGTTAAGGGCAATCGGGCTGGCAGAGTAGGGCAGTCAGGGGCACCCACCTGGCAAGGGAGGGCAGTTAGGAGTGACTGGGCCTACAGGTGAGATTAGTTGGGGGTGACCAGGCCTGCAGGGGAGGGCAGTTTGGGGAGATCAGGTCAGCAAGGGAGGGCAGTTAGGGGTTACAGGGCTGGCAGGGGAGGACAGATAGGGGCTATTGGGCCAGCAGGGGTGCAGTTAGGCATCAATCAGGCTGGCAGGGGAGTGGTTAGGGGGTGATCAGGCTGGCAGGCAGAAGCAGTTAGGGGCAATCAGGAAGGCAGGCAGGCAGGCAAGCAATTGGGAGCCAGCAGTACTGGATTATGAGAGGGATGTCCAACTGCCCGTTTAGGCCTGAACCCTACTGCCCCTTTAAACAGGCAGTTGGACATCCCTCGAGGAGTCTCAGATGGATAAGGTGCAAGCTGGGCCGAGGGACACATGCACACCCTTGCACAAATTCCATGCACCGGGCCTCTAGTTAACAAAAAAACAAAACGAAAAAAACAAAACAAAACAGTATGTTCAGATCAATACAGGGAGACAAAAACATTAGGCAAAATCTACTATTCATTCCTGATAAGCGTTTTCAGAAAACTAGAAATAGAAGGGGAGTCCTTAATCCTGACAAAGGACAGCTAGGAACAACCTACAGCTAAACCTTTACTTACTTGTAAAGTCTAAATGATGAGGAATCACACAAAGGTGTCCCCTCTCATCACTGCTTCTCAGTACCATGCTGAGGATCCAGCCTGCTCAGTGAGGGAATAAAGCTGGCCTCCGTCAGAGGAGAGGTAGACTGTGTGCGCAGGGGGCATGGCGTGGCTTGCATCTTGCAACTTACTGAAAGCAACTATCCTCAAAAACTCTGAGGAACATGCTAACATGGAGCATACAGCAACTGCTCTTTAAAATGTAAAAAAGATGGAAATAACGTGCACTCACACAGCAATCGACTACTTACAGGAGTTCCACATAAGTTCCATACCATGTAGGGTTGTTTGATTTACTTTCTTCTGGGTCTCAGTGAGTGCTCAGGGTAACGCCATGAGGGAAATACAGCAAACCCTCCACATAAAGGACTAATTGGAATGAGGGGGTGTCCATTAAAGCCCAAAGTCCATTCTATAATACAGTAGGGTCCCCGAATGCATATATTTAAAAAAATCAACAATTTGCTTACCTATTTTTACTTATGTAGACTCTTTTGTGCAATTCAAACTAAACATGTATAAAAGGTTTAATTTCACAGACAAGGTTTCTACATGTATTACTGTAATTTTACACGCATATGAATAGATCCAGTAATGGGTGCGTTCTCCAGTCACTGGGAGTAAGAAATGCACAGGGCTGGGGCGTGGCTTAGTGCACATGGAAACATTGATCCACACGTGTTAACACTGCTTCTGAAAGCCATGAGACAACATGTGACTGTGTGTGTTCCGATGTGATGACATGCTAATCGTTCCTTGAGCATTGTTTACAGGTAGTAACTCTTGGATTTAATCATGTAGACTATAGTTGTAGGTATCAGATGTTTATTTATATTCGTAAAGTTATTACAGTGTTTTTTTCCAACATATGGCCTATTTGCCAACATTTGTTACAAATAACAGTGAATTAATAACAAAAAATAACCTGTTAATTTAATTATAAACAAATACTGGTTCAAAGCATTTTAAAATTGACAGGGTGTTAATTTTCTCAGACCACATACGGAATGGAGATTTTGCCCTTAAACCTGAAGTTGGTTAAATCGAGGTTTACTGTACAGGCATCATGTGAAGATTAACTATATTAAATGATCATAATTTTCATCAAGAAGCTTGACAGAGACAGAAGAGCGTAGAAACTTTGGTTTCACGAGACTTTCCCTTAAGGAACCCTTTTCTTCTTGTAAACCCTGACTCGTTTGCAGGAGAGCTGGTCAGCTATCACCGGAGAAGCAGACGGGTTTCCAGGCCTCCGGCACCGCAGCGCGGTGGGCCAGCCCGCCCTCCTGGTCCCCGGCTTCCCCTTCCCGGGCTCGGCCCCCAGCCTGCGCCTGCAGCCCCATCCAACCCTCAGCTCCAGGGGGTGAGGCCGATGGAGAAAGTGACCCTCCAGATAGCATTGCTCGTGAAATTGGAAAGTTATCTCAGTTGTGACTGAGCTCGGGAAGCTCGCTTCCTTCCCAGGGCCGCCAAGTCACGGGGAGAGCTCCTTCCAGTGCCTGGTGCTGACCCGGAGACGGAGGCCCGGGAGGAAGATGCTGAACACAGTAGGTGGCATCATGTTAAAGCAGCTCATCAAGCTGGTCAGTGTGTGGGGCCGGCTCTGAAACTACTGGAATACAACCAAGAGAGCGAAAACTGCCATTTCCAATTTTTGAACGATTTACGAAAGCTAGCTTGTTAAAACGTCAGTGAAGTAGTGCTGATTACATATTTTACATAGCGTGGTAAAATAACATAAGACCCACATTTGGCTTTTTCACTACGTTTAGTGTGAAGCACAGCAGCATTTGCTGCATTCACGATGCGGTGCTGTCAGTCGCCACCCCTCGCGGCTGTCACAGGGATGGATGGTCGCCCCCCAGAAGCCGGGCCCCTCGGCAGCAGCCCCGCCGCTCTGCCCGGCGCTGGGGACCTCGCATCCACCTCCGTCTCTGCACTTGCCTCCTCTAGATATGCCATGCGCGTGGAACCATGGAATGTCTGCCCTTTGCACCTGGCTGATTTCACTTAGCATGATATTGTCAAGGTCCATCCATGTGGCCGCATGAACCAGGCCGCTCATTTCTGTGGCTGAACAGCCCACATGTTCTATAAGGCATCGTGCCTTTCCCTCCTTGGTGGAGGAACCTTAGGCTGTTCCCACCCGCTGGCTCCTGTAAATAGCCTACTACAGTCATCCACATGAGCATCGGGCTGAACTCTGTCTCTTTTCTGTGAGGAAATGAACGTGCCCCTTCTGATGCCCTGAGCGGGGAATCAAAGTCCGTCACTCGGCAGATATTTTCAGTATCTCCTGCTCTGCCATGCATTAGACACAACTCAATTATGGGGCTGGGAATTTCAGAAAAAAAATTTCATAACAATTAGTAATAAGACAGTTGTGGGCCAGAATAGAATTATACAATACATCTGAAATGCGAGGCTATTGAAAGAAGAGAAGCTTGGCAATTTTCCTAGTTTCTACCCAGGAGCAAAGAATAATGCTGCTCCAACTGGAATATTGAGCAGAATGTACTTCAGGAGTTTGATAAAGATGGCAAGGCAGGAGAGGAAAAAGAAGACAAAATCATAAAGCAAATGTAGCAAATGCGAAACTGTCAAGACTTTTATGTACCAAAAAGTCCAGAGAGGAAAACTGTCTCCTCTCACTAAATCTTCTTGGATTGCACTTTCTCGCTGGAGCACATGTTGCCAAGTGAGACTAGCAGGAGAACTCAACTCCACTATGTAACTGACACCACTAGGTGCAGAGATATTAAATGGATCAAACAGAGTGATGGTGTGCCCTGGGCCGGCGTGGCTCAGTGGTTGAGGGCAGCCCATGCACCAAGAAATCACTGGTTGGATTCCTAGTCAGAGTACATGAGGGTTCCATCTCCAGTAGGTGCGTGCAGGAGGCAGCTTATCAATGTTCATGTTTCTCTCTCATAAAGGTTTCTTTCTATCTATCTATCTTCTATCTATCTATCTATCTTCCTTACTCTTTTTCTAAAATCAATAAAAATATATTAATAAATAGTGATATTGTTACATTAAGTGACCTACTATAATTAGTTATTCCCCCTCATTAGCAAGAGCTTAATTACAGAGGGAGGGCTGAGACCTGGCCCTTATTCTCCACTTAAAAATAAACTGCTTCCACTTATGTCATAGACTTTATGTTGTAAAGTGCCGTGTCAGCCTTGAAACAAACAGGTTAAATTTCCAAAAATAGACACCACAGAATATCAGAGCACTTGAAGCAGAACCTAGTAAATAAGCAATTTTAATGACCAGAGAATGAGTGTTATAGTGAAATGTAGGACATGCAATTCAGCCCCATGGCTTGTGACCTAAAAGCCAGCCGCACACTGAGCTGTCACATTTTGTCATGTCTCATGGGGACTCACAATCTTTAAAATCTAGTCTTGTGATTGGCTGCTGTCCACATCCATCAAAGAGGTGCCTGTATTTTGGGGAGACATTGAGTTACACTGTTTTATCACTAATGCTTTCTATGTCGTTTAATCTGAAAGTAATATGGTAAGATAAAACCTATGGAAATGAGCCAGTATCACAGTAAACAAAATAATCAGGAAAGACACAGGACATTTATTTGTACCACAAAAGTATGTAAATTATTTTAATATTACTTCTTTCATCAAAACAGCACGATGTCTATGAAAATCTAGAAATGTCATTTATTTTAAAACTAGAACGAACAGAGTAAGTTTCTTTAATATAAAAACAGCAGTGATGTAAAATGGATAATACATTAACTTACTAAGTTTGGGTCACCCTGGGGGTCCAAACCCCGCTGACCACATTGGAACAGTATTAACAAAGCAAAGTCTCCCTTTACTTGTACTACCAACCTCAGTGGTCATGCTTCAGAAAAAACAAACAAACAAACAAAAAAAAACACTAATAAATGTGTATGTCTTCAAAGTTCTTAATAAACTTCTCATGTATGTTTATCTAATATACACACACACACACACACACACACACACACACACACACACACACATATATATTAGAGGCCCCGTGCACAAATCCGTGCACCAGCTGGGTCCCTCAGCCTGGCCTGCAGGATCGGGCTGAGACCAGCTCTCCAACATCCCCTGTGGGGTCCCAGTTTGAGAGAGGGTACAGGCCAGGCTGAGGGGCCCCACTGGCACAGGATTGGATCTGGGGAGAAATGTGGGAGAATCCCAAAGTTTTTTTCTGTTTTTAATAAACAGAGGTTTTTACTGATCATTTCTAAGTAAAAACTAAACAAAAACATATTGAGAAACAAATAATGTGCACATGATTTTAGTGGAGCTAACTCATCCCTGCTTCAGTGCTGCCCACAAATTGCCCCCAGTGCCACCAGGGGCCAAACAAGATGCCGGCCTCTCAACCACTCTGCCACTGAAACGGTTAAGAATAGTGGCATGTTTTGAGAACAGCAGGCTTATTCAAATCACAATAACTCTAAGCCACCCAGGGAAGGCCTCCTTGCACCTATGACCCTTAAGTAAAGGTGCTGCCCTCATCGCTTCATCTTCAGAAGAATGCCAAGCTCCTGTCAGCCTTCAGACAACTCACATCATTTCACTGAGCCCTGCATATATGTCCCGCCATCGCCCTCACATCCTAGAACATTTAAACACAGGCAACATCCTATTGTCCTTAGCCGGCTCCTCAGTGGCTCCTTACACCCCAGCAGGAGAGTTTTCAGAGGAACAAAGAAAATAGCAGCTATGATACTGATAGTGAGCCTTCCTCCCACCCAATCTCATATAATAAATGGCTAATATGCTAAGTGTCTGACAGCACGTTTGACCATTCAACCAGTTGCTATGATGCATACTAACTACCAGTGGGCAGATGCTCTGACCAGTAGGTTAGCTTGCTGACCAGGACTGGGTGAGATCATCCAGATTCACCCTGGAGTCCTCCTATGGCCCCTCCCCAGCTGGCTGGCCCGATCAGCCCCTGTCAGGACTGGGCAAGATGGGCCAAGCACGCTCTGGACAAATTCGGGCACCAGGCCTCTGGTTTATAAATAATAGTAGGTGAGTGTGGCAGGTTGGAAAACGGCACCCAAGAGTCATCCACCTCCTAATCCCCAGACACTGTGATCATATTACCTGACTTGGAGTTTACAGAGGAGACGGAGCTATGAAATTTGAGGAGAGGTCATCATGGATATCCCAGATAGGTCCGAGGCAATCCCAGGAGTCTCTAACTGGAGGACCTTGGCCAGTTGAGCTTAGAGCTTAGAGGAAGACATGACCATGGAGAATGATCAGGGAAAAGAGATGCTGCTGGAGAGAAGGTGGCTGAGGACATGGGGATGGTCCTGAGAAGCCAAAGAGGGCAAGAGGATGAGTTCTAAGGCCTCTTGGAGGGAGCACGGTCCTGCAGACACGCTGATTTTAGCTACATAGCCCACTGGCACCTACTTTCTGGCCTAAAAAGCTCTAAAATAATAAATCTGTACTATATTAAGCCACTTAATTTGGTGATGATTACTATGGCAGTACTTTAAAATTAATACTAAGGATAAACCCATACCTATACCTATACCTAAATAGGTATCCTATATAATAAAAGCGTAATATGCTAAGTGTCCAGTCATCCAGTCGGCCATTCAACCAATCAAAGCATAACATGCTAATGATATGCTAAGACAGATCAACCACTCACTATGACAGGCACTGACCACCAAGGGGCAGATGCTCTGACCAGTAGGTTAGATCACTGCTGGGGTCTGGCCAATAGGGACTGAGCAAGATGGGCTGGGCACGTCCTGGAGCCCTCCTGGTCCCTCTCTGACTGAACCACCTCCCACATTCCTCCCCAAACCCAATCTTGTGTCAGTGGCGTCCTTCAGCCTGGCCTGTACCTTCTCGCAACCTAGGATCCTCCAGGGGATGTTGAAGAGCCAGTTTCAGCCCGATCCTGCAGGCCAGGCTAAGGGACCCCACTGGTGCACAAATTTGGCACTGGGCCTCTAGTGTGTGTGTGTGTGTGTGTGTGTGTGTGTGTGTGTATATATATATATATATATATATATATATATATATATATATGACAGATAAACATACATGAGAAGTTTGATAAGAAATTTGAAGCATGGCCACTGAGGTTGGTAGTAGAAATAAAGGGAGACTTGCTTTATTAATACTGTTCCAACTTGGTCAGCAGGGTTTGGACACTCAGGGTGACCCAAACTATGTAAGTTAATTAATTGTGTAGATGGGACAATCATAGCAGTACCTAAATTATAGGTTATTAGAGGCCTGATGCACAAAATTCGTGCACTGGGAGGTGTCCCTCAGGCCAACCTGTAGCCTCTCCAATCTGGAACATCCCTCTCACAATCTGAAACTGCTAGCTCCTAACCACTGAACTGCCTGTCTGCTTGATTGCCCCTAACCACTTCTGCCTGCTAGCCTGATCACCCCCTAACTGCTCCCCTGCTGACCTGATCCATGCCTAACTACTCCCCTGTCATCCCAATTGCCCCCAACTGCCCTCCCCTGCAGGCCTGAATGTACACAACTGCCCTCCCCTGCCAGCCATCTTGTGTCAGCCATCTTGCGGTAGCTATCTTGTGATGACATGGGGGCACATCTTATAGTGGCCATCTTTTGATGATGTGAGGGTGTTGTGAGACAGTATAGATTAGAAAATCTTAATGAGTTAATGTCATGGATGACAGTAGTACCAACTATATTATTATTATCTACTACACAAAATCTTATATAGGAGGCCCTCATTTTTATGTCTTCTGACCTCTCATTTAGGTAAAACCTAAACTCTTATGTGTCTTTGATTATATAAGGTTTTTCCTAGTTTTAACAAATATGCCAAACCACTGCTTTTACAGGTAAGTCTAAACTTAACATTCTCTACTAATTATAGTCTCTACCTGTAATGCAAGTCTAAACTCTAAGTTCTTTTCATTTTGTTGCCAACGTTGCCTTTCTTTCTGAAAGACATTATGATTTGCCAGGAATGGATCCCACTTCTGGAATTTGACTTTCATCCTTTTAGAAGCCAACAGAAGGCTCTCTGGTGTCTGCCTCTCAGTCCTTGGTGCATATTCTGACTAAGCTTATCTTACTCACGCAGTGTTGCACAAAGGGTCATTCACCTCCCCTTTGCCTAGTCCATGCATCTTCATAAGCATGCAGCCCTGCCCACTCTTTTTAAAACTTCAAACCACTTCCTGGTATACACCTGCTCCTCTTACTCTGTTTTCTGAAAAAACTATTTATAAATGCATCTAATCATTTCCCCTGCTCTAACTTTCAGTCTAGAATAAGCTCCCACATAAGTATTATTTTTCACCATCCATTTGACTTGAAATCACAAACTCAGGAGTTTGTGCACCTGTGATTTACTTGAATATTAGATAAAGAGCCTTCTTCTAAGTCAGGTCAGGAGAAAGATTTTCATAAAATGCATAGCACTCTCTGGCATAATGGATTTTCCTGTTTGTGAGGCCAGAAACCTGATGATTTTATCAAACATACAAATTTAAATGACTATACACATAACTACCCCAGTGTTTCTTTATTTGAACGTTAACATTCTTATTTTAAAACTCAATATCCCCAGTAAATCCAAAAAGCAAGAGTTTTCTATCCATTCTATTTCTTCATTTTGAAAGATTTTGTGAATGCACCATTTCCTCATCCAGAAAGAAATGACTTAATAAGCTATAAACATACCTATCTATCTTTTTATAAAATTTATAAATCCTATATTAACATAGCCAAATCCCAATGGAAACAATAATGAGGCAACTTTGTTTCACTATAGAAAACAAGAAGAAAAAAACAAACCACCAAGTTATTCTAACTGGAAGGAAGTAAAACAGGTAAGAAAGGTGATAACTAATCTTCATAAAAGTGCTTATCAGTGAAGTGGACATTGAACATTATTACTATTATGACTATGACTACCATTATAAGTAATAAAAGTAAAAGTTGCTGGCATATATGAGCAAGTGTTATGTACCAGGAACTTTTTAAAGGGCATAGCATTATTCATGAACTCATTTATTTCAAATTATAATCATGTATTTCCAAGAGAAAAGAGTAAATATATATTCCAGAGGAATAGACATTATTATTAAAAGAATGAATAGGTGAGTCAAAACATGAGGGGTGGCTGGAGAACATGAAAGAGGGAGTCATATTGGAGTAACATGTACACAGTTGAGTGTCACAGTAAAACATTTCAATTTGATGTGGTAAAGAGACATCAAAAATATAAGTAAATAGAATTGGTAGAGCTGACCTGTCTTATAAACATAACCATTTCAGCAATGTATTGTATAGATCCTATAGAGTGTGGGAAAGATGCTGGGGAAATGAAGATAAGATAGGATTGAAGAGTAAGGTAGAATTGGGGAATTTATTCAATGGCATTGAGTTTAATCTGGAAAATATCTCTCTATAAAAGCCTAAGCGACTGGCTGACCAGCTGGTCAGTAGCTATGATGCACAATGACCACCAGGAGGCAGAAGCTCAACTCACAGGCATGGAAACAACATGGAACAGACTGATGGATCTCAGAGGAAGGGGGGGAGAGAGAAATTAACCAAAGATATTATATGCATACTAGAGGCCCGGTGAATGGATTCATGCACCCTTGGGGTCCCTCAGCCTGGTGTGTGGGTATTGGTCTGAAACCAACTTTCTGACATCTTCCGAGGGGTCCCAGAATGCAAGAGGGTGCAGGCCAGGCCAAGGGACCCCATGGGCCTGTAGTAGTGATATAAAAATGCCAAAGACATACCCTTGAGAGAAGCCTAGAAACAGATTTTATCATCATAAAGACGTGAGCAACACCTGAAACCAGATGCATGTAAACTACATAAGCGACAAAAGATAGAAGGGAAATGCTGGAGACAGTCTTTCTAGGTAAGTGGCAGGGGACAGTAATATGAGAAGTGGGTATGAAGAATATCACAACACACAAAACCAGGAGAGATTTTCCCACAGAGAATCCTCAGTGTCCACAGGGGGAGCTGGCAGCTGGTCTAACTGCCCTTGGGGTTTGAGAATATCGACCCGGGTGAGCCTAGAAGGAGCACATTGAATGGAGCTGCAGGAGGGGAAATGACATCATATAGGATGAGGAACTGAATAGTTAATTTTAAAAATCCCTTTAATAACTTAAAAAGAAAGTCTTCAGCCGAAACCGGTTTGGCTCAGTGGATAAAGCGTCGGCCTGTGGACTGAAAGGTCCCGGGTTTGATTCCGGTCAAGGGCATGTACCTTAGTTGGGGGCACAAGCTTATCGATGATTCTCTCTCATCGATGTTTCTATCTCCCTATCCCTCTCTCTTCCTCTCTATAAAAAATCAATTTTTTAAAAAGTATTCAAATAATAACAATAAATAAAAACAGAAGGAGGCAATTGTTTATTTGGGGTTTGGGGTGGAAGGGGAGTTCAATTGGAAATATTTTCATGAAAGCAGTTAAAGTATTTCCTAAGAAGTTACAGATTACTAAGGACCAGAGTCACTGATTATCAATAAGCTCTGAGGAAAACACACATTTTTGATTTGCGAATTGCCTATTTAGAAATTTTTATATTTTACATTTTTCTTAGGGAATACTATAATTATATCTTCAAGGTTAGGAAATATGGAGACTAAATAAGAGTTTTAAATGAACAGAAGAACTATTTACCACCAAAACCTGTGATTAGTCTCCAAAGAGCAAAGGTTCACCAATGGTGCTCACAGTGATTGGACATTAATGAAACTGACAATAAATGTAAAATCCCTGTATTATTTAATGTTCTTGGCAGTGTAGTTCAAATTTAGCTTACAGATTACAAATAAAGGAATATAGCATTTCAAATACATGCACCTAATATAAATAGAGATATTTTTAAACACTTCCATTGTATTTGGTACAATAGCAATGAACACCATGGTCTGAAGTAGGGAGGTACCCAGTAACCTCTATGAGATACACACTTTCATTCATACTAATGTCTATGTTATTGTTCATGTTATGTTAATATTCCCATATGTACCTTAATTGTATATTACCCATTAATAGTATACACTTATTTAATAACTAGAGGCCTGGTGCACAAAATTTATGCATGGGGGTGTGTGTCTCTCAGCCCAGCCTGCACCCTCTCCAATCGGGGACCCCTCAAGAGATGTCTGACTTCCCTTTTAGGCCTGATCCTGGTAGGATTGGGACTGAACAAGCAGTCGGACATCCCTCTCACAATCCAGTACTCCTGGCTCCCAACTGCTCCACTGCCTGCCTTCCTGATTGCCCCTAACCAATTCTGCCTTCCAGCGTGATCGCCCCCTAACCACTCCCCTGATAGCCTGGTTGATATCTAACTGCTCCCTGCCAGCCTGATTGCCCCTAACTGCCCTACCCTGCAGGATTGGTCCCTCCTAGTTGCCCTTCCCTGCAGGTCCAGTTGTCCCTAACTTCCTTCCTCTGCCAGCATGGTCCCTCCCAACTTCTCTCCCCTGAAGGTTTGATCACCCCCAACTGCCTTCCTCTGCTGGTCTGGTCACCCACAACTGCCCTCCCTTGCAGGCCTGGTCCCTCCCAACTGCTCTCCCCTACCATCTTGTGGTGGTCATCTTGTGTCCACATGGGGGAAGGATCTTTGACCACATAGGGTCAGCCATCTTGTGTGTTGGAGTGATGGTCAATCTGCATATTACACTTTTATTAGATAGGATAGAGATCTGGTGCATGGATGGGGGCCGGCTGGTTTGCCCTGAAGGGATCCCTTGATGGGGTGGCCTGTGAGAGGGGCCTGTGGTGGTTTGCAAACTGGCCACGCCTCCTTGCGACCAAGCAGTGGCCCTGATATTTAGTATTTATTTATCTTATATAATTGAAACTTTTTAGCCTGGGGGGAAGCCAGGACTGGCCAGGAAGTTTAGCTTCTTCCATTGCTGGGGAAACCCAAGCCTCCTGCTTGATCCATGGCCAGCCACCATCTTAGTTGGGTTAATTTGCATACTCACTCCTGATTGGCTGGTGGGCATGGCTTGTTGGTGTAGCAGAGTCTGGTTAATTTGCATGTTACTCCTTTAGTAGTGCAGATGCTATTTACCTTTAGCTTATGTTCTCAATTATTTAGTACATATTTATTTACTTATATTATTTCTAAAACTTAGTAAATTTGAAAAAATTCTGTAGGACTTGACACTAAATTTCCCTGGTAATTGTGGCTGTCCTGCTACAATTGACTCCTTCTCAAAGAATATATTGGATTTTTAAGTACATTTTGGGGAAAATGTAGGCTATTACACAAGGTCCCTCTGGAATCATTAACATACATAAATGCATGTGCAATTCTCTGTATCAGAATATGTAAATACATTCCTATTATCACTAGGGGTTGTGTTCTGTTTTTTTCTCATCTCTTAAAACACATACTTTCTAGGTAACTCTAAGATAGTAATAGCACTTAGAAGGACAGTAATTTTAAATTATCGAAACAAAACTTTATATTTCCCAACTCTTCATAAAATTCACACATGAAAATGTAGAATCTTAATAAAGAAAATTAAAGTGCTAATTTATAGATGGTTCTTTTTATAGAAATAGCACTTAATTACCTAATAGCCAGTGTACTCATAATTTATAGAATGTTAAAAATTATTATTCTTGCCCTATCTAGTTTGGCTCAGTGGATAGAGCGTTGGCCTATGGAGTGAAGGGACGCAGGTTCACTTCTGATCAAGGACATAAGCCTGGACTGCAGTCTCAGTCCCCAGTAGGGAGAGGGCAGAAGGCAGCCAGTCAATGATTCTCTCTCATCATTTATGTTTCTATCTATCTTTCTCCTTTCCTCTCCAAAATCAATAAAAAATATATTTTAAAAATAATTGTTTTCGTTTATGATTTTTCAATTAAAGTAGAGGCCTTTGCAAGTACTCATTGAAGGGGTCAATCTTTCCTTTGGTCCCAGAGAGACACCAATTCCCGGTCACCCAGGGAGGGTGCAGAGTCCAATTCCAGGCACCAACCCTCTGTGACTATAGTTTTCCTTTGGGTTTTATTGATGCAACTTATCTTTTCCATCTGAAACACAGTCAGCAACTTATAATTAATATGCTATGGGCAAAAAGAGGTCTATATGATAAGATAAATGGCAATGGCCAGACCTGGCTGGGTAGCTCAGTTTGAGTGTCCTTCCATACACCAAGGTTGCAGATTCAGTCCTTGGTCAGGGCACATGCAAAAATCAATCAATAAATGTATAAATAAGTGGAACAACAAATCTCTCTCTCTCTCTATCTCTCTCTCTCTCTCACTCTAGTACATTTAAAAAAATAGAAAAGCCAATAAACAAGCAATCCAGGGTTTCCTGATATCTTTTTCTGTCTGAGTTTCCTTCCCAAGTTGAGGAAATAGACTTGTTGCAAAATTTCCAGCCAATGGAGTCATTGACAATCATCTAAAAATTAGTTGACACCCCAATTGCGCTATGGTTAGTTGAGGTGCAGCTTTTTCCAATGGCTGCAAGACCTTCACAAAGTGAGGACTCCTGTGCGCAGAGCGATGCTGGGACATGGCAGGAAATGGCAGCTGGACTGCTAATCTCTGCCATTGGAAATGAATCTGCATAATGGTTTCCTCGAGGCTTCCTTCCCTCCATGTTTCTTCCACTGTTTCAGGCTCATTGCCTCCCGGGACTGAAAGGAGGGCAGAATAGCAAATAAAACAGTATGTTTTCTGGGAAATGTGCACATCTTCCAGGACTTCCAGGTAGGTCACACAGCTGAGGTGTCCACTGCTCCCATTCATATGCCATGGGAAATACTAAGGCCGCAAGATGGGTGTTTCAGCCTCTGAGTGTGGGGGATGGGAGGAGGCTGTGGTTAGCAGATATCCTTTCAAAATTCCTATCAAAATTGTGTGAGTTCATGCACGTGGACACACACACACACACACACACACACACACACACACACACACATCAGCACAGCTCCAGACACTCGGATTTCTCCCAAAATCAAAGCTTATGTCCTTACAATGTTCTGTAAGTTTCTAGGTGGCCTGCCCAGTCTTCCACTTTCCTACCTTTTATAACATGTTATAAGTTAAGTCCCTGAATAATAAATTTAATTAGATAAATGGACCTAAAATAAGCAAATACTAAATTTGTTTAATTCTTTTTCATTTTTTTAAAAAGGAAAAAAGTCTTTTACATCTGATTTTTTGGTCCAATAAGTTTGACAACCTTCCCAGGGTTTGAATTTTAAGAAACTAGACTTGGCTTTAGGTCATTCCAAGAGGCCCACTCTGCCCGGCAGAAGCATCACAATCACCGGGGTCACCCCATCGACCGGGGCTTGCTCCTCTCCTGCTGAGGGGAACTCACACCAGCAGCACAGAGGCTCCATAGACACATGTGGCGAGTATGACAGGGACTTGCATACGGTCATACATTTGGGAACACAAGCAGTAGGGGGTTCCATCAGGAAGGACCTCGCCAGTAAACATGTATCTATAGCCTGGCCCATTGGCTCTGTTAGTGGACGTGCACTAGTGAATAACCTTTTCCCGCCCTATACAGGGATGCCTTGTGAGGCCTAAGTTAGAAGGTGCTAGACGCCTCTGTTCTTTTTGTCTTTTTCAGACAGGACACTCCTCACCTACCACTAAGGTCAGCACCCCACTAGGTTGTGTACTAAGGAATTGGTATTATTCCTTTGATCCACAAACCCTGAAGAGAAAACACCTGCTCTTCTTTTGTACTCAGTTTGGCCACAATGTAAGCTTGCAGATGGAGAGATATGGCCCCCAGAGGGAAGAATTCACTATATGATACCTTCTTGCAATTAGATCTTTCCAGTGGGAAGGAATGGAAGTGGTCTGAGCGCCCATATGTTCAGGCCTTCCTTGCTTTAAGAGACAATCATAAATTGTATCACCGGTGCAAAATTGGCCCCTTGCTCCTGGAAGCATTGACCCAAAATGGTATCAGAGTCAGAAACACCTAAGGAGGTAATGCGGCCTAGTGCTCCACCAGGTACATCTGAACCACTGTCCTCCTTATCTGGGCCCCCAGAGGGACCGGCCCTGCCCAGACCTCTGGCAGCCCTTGTCCTCTCCAGAACGTGGCTGGAGGAGAACTTGGATCTGCCAGATCCAGGGACCATTTCCCTCACAGGACTTAAGACAAATTAAGATAGATTTAGGAAAATTTTCAGATGACCCTAACAAGCACATAAATGTTTTTCAGGGACTGTCAACCTTTGATTTGTCATGGAAGGATGTCATGCTTTCAGGATCAAAGAAGTGGTCCCAAGAGGCAACTAAGCAGTTTAGGGATGAATACTTCTTAGCAGTGCCAGTGGGGTCCCCAGTGATCAGATTGATAGTTACCCCACTGGCCAGCAGGCTGTTCCCCGGAAAGATCCTAAATGGATCAATGATGATGAGCTGGAGATTGGAATAGGAAACATTTCCAAAATTTTGTGATCCAAGGGTTAATGAAATGCTATTCCAAGGCCTTGAACTATAGACCAAGGGAAGGATAAGATTCCCTCAGCCTTTATGGACAAACTCAGGAAGGCACTGAGGAAATACATGTCTATGTCCCCAGAATCTTTTGAGGGTCAACTAATTCTGAAAGACAAATTTGTAACTCAATAGACTCCAAATATTAGGAGGAAATTATAAAAATTGGCAAATGGCATTGAGAGTACCTTAGACAACCTCCTAAAAATAGCCACTTTGTTTTTTTTTACAATTGGGACCAAGAGGAGGCTGAGGAGAAGGCCAGCAGCAGGGAGAGGCCCCAGCCCTGGTCACAGTGCTCCAGGGTGCCAGCATCACAGGTTGGGGTCCTTCAGGATGTTACTTGTTATACATGTGGTAAGCAAGGGCATGTCTGGAGGTTACTGGCTGCAGAGAGACAGAAATCCCCCTCCAAGTCTAGCATGTCAAACTCACAGCCCACGGGCCGCATGCCTTGTTTATTTGGCCCATGTTAGCCTTTGAGGTTGACATGTTTGCTCTCAGCCCTGTCCTATCTGGAAGTCTGACTGCCTAAAGGGGTGCCGGGTCCCACAGGCTGGTCTGGCCTCTCAAATGGTCCAGCAGCAGGACTGATGGGCCCTGGCCTTCCCACCCCGCTCCAACACAGACTATCATATCCACTCAGGAGCCCCAGGCAACCCTGACTGTTGAGGGGAGGAAATTAATTTCCGCTTTGACACTAGAGCCACCATCTCTGTTCTGCTCTCCAACCCCAGCCTACCCTCATCCCATAGTGTGAGCATTAAGGGGGTGTCTGGTAAGCTGGTGACTAGGTGTTTTTCTCAGCCTTTGAGTTATAGCTGGGACAAAGTTTTTCTCATGGACCTTCCTGATTATGCCAGAAAGTCCAACTACTCTATTGGGGCATGACATCTTAGCCCACTTTGGGACCACCATATGCATGGAATCAGAGCAAGAACATTGCCTGCCGTTAGTAGAGACTGAAGTTGACCCCGAAGTGTGGGATACCCAAGGGAAAATAGTCAGAGAGACAAAGGCAAACTTTACTGGATTTATCTCAGTTTGAGAAAATGAGAACAAGGTCACTCATCTCTTCTCCACTGAGAACACTTTCTGCTTAGAAAGCCAACGGATCTTCTTTCTGTACGGTGCCAATACCTATCTCCATTCCTAGCCAAGTGGACTGGGACCTGCATCTGAATCTATCTTGCCCCCAAAATAGACATAACCCCTAATAATCAGTCCTTTGAGGTCCTTCTCATTTATTATTCTTGGACCAGGAGAGGCACTGCCCTCCTTCCTCCCCTCGCCAGCCTCGGAGTAGCTATAGGCCAAGGCACTGGAATAGAGTGACTAGCAACCTCATTTTCTTACTATCAAAACTTATCCAGCCCTATCCAGCTTGGCTCAGTGGATAAAATGTCTGCCTGAGGACCAAAGGGTCCCAGGTTCAATTCTGTTCAAGGGCATGTACCTTGGTTGAAGCCTCTGACCCTGGTCAAGGCTCATGCAGGAGGCAACCAATCAATATGTTTCTCTGACATTGATTTTTCTCTCTGTCTTTCCCTTTCCCATCTACTCTCTCTAAAAATCATTGGGAAAAAATATCCTTGGGTGAGGATAAAAATAAATAAATAAACAAACAAACAAACAAACAAACAAATTAACAAACAAAAAACTTATCCAAAGACCTTACAGATAGTTTGGAGGAGATTACCCCAAGTATTATCATAATACAGGACAAGTTAGACTCATTGGCAGTAGTTACCCTCCAAAATCAAAGCGGACTTAACTGGCTCACAGCTAAGAAAGTGGGGCTATGCCTGTCCTTAGAGAAGGAAATGCTATTTTTATGCCACCCAGTCTGGCATAATAAGGAATGGGGCCAAGAAACTAGTTGATAAGGCCTCAAATGTCCAAGAACTTTCAGAACCCTGGGGCATCTGGCTATAGAATGTTAACTGGGCTCCCGGCTTCTACCTTTAGTTGGACCCCACTTAAGGCTTTCTCTGGTACTCATCTTTGTCCCAGGCATGCTAAGAACCCTTTTCTCCTTAGTTGTATGTTTTGTTTCCTCCAGAATGGAAGCTGTCAAGTTACAGATGGTCATGGAAGTGGAACTCTGAGTGTCAGCTCCCATCTTCCATGGTTGCTCAGATCATCTGCCTCCGATAGAGCCCTTGCATCCCATACAATGTCCTTCTTCAGCCAGAAGTAGCAGGGTGCTGTTGCCCTATTCCCAACAGCAGTTGGGGTCTCCACACCAGAGTGTGTGAGGAGATAGAAGAGGTTGCCAGGGATGGGACCCTGTAAGAGGAAGACTATCCCCACCCAGGCAGGAATTCCTGAGGCAACCCAGCTGTGCAGGAAGGAAGCACAAACATGAAAGTCATAAGCTTTAACATGTATGGATGTTGCTAAGACTGAATTCTTTGAAAGGACCAATCAAGAGCTAGCAATGTATATATCTACCCCTAGGCAAAGAAGTGTCAGCAGCAACCTGCTTCAGTGAGTCCATCTCTCTCTATATTCAATAAACTTTTCTTCCACTTATTATGTTTATTGTGAACTCATTCTTTGATTTTGCTAGACACCGAACTCAGATCTGATTATGGCACTTTGGTTTCGATAGGAAACTATCAGAATATCATAATTAAACTTTTTTGAGACTTAAATATTTAACAACTACTATTCTTAAAGTATTAAAACACACATTCATTTGAATTTGTAAAAAAAAAAATTCAACCATTTGTATAACAGCCAATCTTCTTTAAAAAATACAGATTCACATTACTATTTATTCAAGTAATCAGTCTTGCGAAGTTTACAAAAAGTGATTTTGCATATGAACTAGTTATTATATTACTAGTATAAAATGTCACTTTGTATTCTTAAAAAGCATAAACTATTAATAAAGATAATGCATAATCTTTATTTTAAATGTAAACATAATACAGATATCAGCCAGTATTTGTTAATTTGTACTAACTAATTATTGATATGAATGTTAAATTTAATTCTAAAATGAAGAGAATCTAATCTGGGAACATTAAAAATTGAAGTTATGCCCTAATCTGTTTGGCTTAGTGGATAGAGAACCAGCTTGTGAACTGAAGGGTCCCAGGTTCAATTCCAATCAAGGGCTTGTACCTTGGTTATGGGCACATCCCCAGTAAAGGTGTGCAGGAGGCAGGTGACTGATGATTCTCTCTCATTGATGTTTCTAATTTTCTATCCCTCTCCCTTCCTCTCTGTAAAAAAAAACAAATCAATAAAATATATTTTTAAAAATTGAAATTATAATTTGAGTATTTTATAAGCAAAATGAGAAAACATTTCTCTAGATTTTAATCTCTAATAAGACAGATTTCATTTTATAATTTTATTGATTACTTTAAACTAAATATTATCTAAAACTTTGTTTTCCAGCTTCTTTATAATATTTAGATCAAAGACCCAGATAAAAATAAAATCACAGTATGATGAAAGACTCAAAGTTAAAAGTAAATCATACTCTAAAAAAAATGAGCTTCTTAGTCCTAATTGAGGATAATATAGGTTATTTTTCTAGGAAGATCTGCAGGCCAATGTTAATTCACTATTTATTGTTATATAATTATGTCAGATTATAGGATGAGAAAAGGCAAAAATAGCTAACCTTATTTGAAAAGGGGGAAGTTTCTAACAAAGGCAGTTGCTTGGTAAAAACAAACACAATCAAATATAATGCCCACTCTAAAGTAATCTCCAGCGCACTCCCCGCCTCCCCCCCCCCCTGCCCTTCATCTCTCTCAGGCAAGACAGATACTGTGAAAGTTCTTTCTTTTTGAGAATGTGATATCCCCCAAAACATAGACATGGGGTCAGGTTCAGCTATACTAGACTGTATTTTAATCAATTCAGTAAAGAGGATATGGAAGTTAGAGATAGAAGAGAGTACATTTCTTAACTTTCTCTCTTTAAAATGTGATTTTGCATGAATTAAGGAGATAAGATTTCCTGGAAGGTTTGCTGTCTTCTTAGCATGGCTTCTGTTGTCTTATAGTTACTTGGAAATGTCTATAAATAATTTGAATAATATATTTTAAAAAGTAATGTCAAGGGAACAAACTGTTCAGAACGACTTTGAA
The DNA here is from genome assembly GCA_963924515.1 of Vespertilio murinus. Lineage (NCBI taxonomy): Eukaryota > Metazoa > Chordata > Mammalia > Chiroptera > Vespertilionidae > Vespertilio > Vespertilio murinus. Next base: position 46,322,348 of record OZ004717.1, on the reverse strand, counting down.
TTGAAATGTTATTCATTTTTTTTAAGTTAAAAGAGTAAAAAAGCAAATTTCACAGATATCTTATTTTGCCCATTGCCACAATATGAGGAAAATAAAAATATATGCTAATATATGTTTAACATGGATACAACATAATATAACATACAATATACTAGTATACAGATGGAACAATGGGCCAAATGCTTAACGGAAGTGTGACATCTCATATCTAAAGCACAAGCCATGGGCTTACCTATTGTAAATTTAACAGTGTCATGATCTTATCCAATTAAAATGTGATTCTGTCTTTGCTCTACAACTATGGCATTATCCTCTGCTCTCCCTATCAGAGGAATATTTTTCAGACTACTGAAATGATGCATTGTGAGCCTTGTTTTACTTACTGTATTAGCATTATAGAAGCCTCAGTGCATATGCTTATAGGTCTTTTTAATGGCATTTTACAAAAACAAAAATAAAAAGACAGGCAGTGGCCTTTTGCATCCAGCATCTTATTTTTGCTCACAGAATCCTCATAACTTAAGTATCCAGGTACCACCACACCATTCCTGCATCCTGCAGTTGAGGAAGCAGCAGGTCAGAAGGAAGCTCGGTATGGACACTGAATCCCAATCCACGTGTTTTGTTCTTTGTACCTGTAGGCTGATAGTCTTTCAAAAGTTTAATTCACTCATGAATTGTTAAATGCATATTTAATGAAAACTTTACACATATACTAATTTGTTAAATTGTGGATTTTGAGCGATTCTTGTGTTGTGCAATAGGAATTTTAAAAATTGTTTAAATTTTGATTTATTATAACATAATCTGTGAGGACACGGACGCTATTCGTTACACACCCTCACACTGCTATTGAGAGAGTTGCTATAGCATCCAGCTGGTGTGGCTCAGTGGTTGAGCGTTGACCCATGAACCAAGAGGGTGGTTTTGGGGCTGGATTCCCAATGGAGGACATGCAAGAGGGAGCCGATCAACGATGTTTCACTCTCACCCATGTTTCTTTCTATCCCTTTCCCTTCCTCTCTCTCTCAAAACCAATAAATGTATTTTTATGAGTTGCCATAGCAACCAGTATTTAAAAAAAGAATGCCTCCTGCTCATCTTAGTAATAAGGGCTCTTTAGGTCCTTAAAAATTCCTAATCAGTTTCTAATGGCATTTATGCCATTGCATCTTATGATTGATGCGTGCTGGTATTTTAATAGCATTTTAAAATGCTAGACTTGCAAGATTTCTTAAGAAGTAGGACAAGTTTTAAAGACAGTGGATTAAATTATTTATTCCAAGATGCAATATGCTCATCCTGGGGTTACTACAGATGACAGGTCTTATTTCTTATTGAATCAAATAACATTCTCACATCAGGATCCTGGTTGATCTAGTCCAATAAAAGCACCATGTGTTCTCCAGGAATGAATCAGTATGCATCCATGCAGCACCATGAGGGGGGCATTGTTTATGCTACCTTTATAAATAATAGCTCCTGAAACATTCCGCAATTTAATTAAGTTTGCAGTGCTTTCCCTCTCATCTAGTAAATAGAATAGAACTGCCGTTGTCCGACGGTTTGTTATTCTCCTGGCCAGATAATTTACTGCATATCTATAGGCAGATGAGCAAGAAACAAATTAACTTCTATCCTCCACTGAGAGGACTAAAAATTAATTAGGCCAGTTTTATAAAGCGAAAGGTGATTCTAGCCTATCTATGCACACACAGATTTTGATGCTATAAAAGTAAATCCTTTTTCATCTCTTCTAGAAAGAAATATGGAGTCAGATTTATTTGTTTTAGTCAATTGGTTTTATTGATATTTGTGATAAATTGACCAATTACACTTTTCTATCTCATGGGGGAAATTAGGCAAAACTTATGCTTCATATAGTTTTAAATCTGGCCATTTCTACTGGAAAGCATGCAATAGCCTGAGTGCACCTGGAGGCTCTACTCAATGCCTTTTTAACAGATTTTGGGGTTGACTAAAAACAATGAAATAAACTTCAGGAAGGCCATTGTGAATTCTGCGCTTAAATTGTCCATTTGGGGGATCTGTTGGTCCTCTGATTCTTTACCACATAATTGTGATTCTTATCTATATAGTAAAAGCCTAAGCGACCTTTATGGTGCAATGACCAGAATGACTGGTCGCTATGATGCACACTGACCACCAGGGGGGCAGATACTCAATCCAGGAGCTTCCCCCTGGGGGTCAGTACACTCCCACAGCTGGAGCACTACTCAGCCAGAAGCCAGGATCACAGCTGGCGAGAGCAGCTGCCACAGCATCGGGAGCCTCTCAGGACACTGTCCCAAAACCACTGACTGAGTGGCAGCAGGCGCAGCAGGCCTCGATGAAAGTGAGTGGTGGGTGATCAGCCCGATCTGGGCTCCGCCTGGCTGCCTACCACTTGGCCCACTGCTGCATCCCCCAAGGGATCCCAAGTTTGCAAGAGGTTGCAGGCCAGCTGAGGGAAACCCTCCCCTCAACCCCATTGCACACATTTCGTGCACTGGACCTCTAGATTTTAATAAAAATAATTACACAAAAAAATGTACATCATCCTTTGATTATTACTAAAATTGCCAATGCAAGGTTGGGTTAATTCTTATTTTCATCCATCCCAAACTTTAGTGAAGTAATTTGTTTTAGCTGAGGCCAAAGTAGATGCATTGTCATATGAGATCATAATCCTTAATTCCATTTAGATTCCAGGTGCTTTATAGAAGCATTTAGGCAATTCACTTAGCCCATTCATTGACTCCTATAGACACATTGTAGATAGAAACAACATCAACATATTTTACTAAAAACCAAACCAAACAAAAAAACAACAGTATTTTATAATGCCTCAATATTTAATCTTTCTAAGCTCAGGAGGAAAAATATTATCTTACAACAAACATAATGTTACAGGGAAGTGAGTACCATGTTTCCCTGAAAATAAGACATCCTCCGAAAACAAGACCTACTTACAGGTTTCCTTCTGAGTGAAATATAAGGCATCCCCACGAAAATAAGGCCTCCAGGCTCTGTCTCAGAATGAAAATTAATTTACTGTGAACTGGTCGCTAGGGCCACCCTGACTGGCGTTTAGCAACCAGTGACGTTTCCTGGAGTCCTGATGTCACTGCTGTGTGAATGGAGAAAAATCGGCGTGGAAACTTTGTGAAACCTAAACTGCAAGAAGTTGTGACTTGGGTGAAGAATTCGTGGGAGAAAATCACTGACAGTTGCATTGCAAATGCACTGCGTGCAGGCTACCTTGACAAGAAGTACCCATTCAAAGACAGTGCTATTGCTAAACAGGAGAGATTTGGTCCACTGATTCTGAAAGAAATGGAGTCATAAGAAATTCACCAGGAAATTCAGGAATTGGATTGTTATGATGATGTTCCAGAAGATGATGACATGATTGTCATTGAGTAAATGAGTCAATTCTTGATACTGTAGGCTTCACAGTTTGTCTGGTTTGTGTTGACAACTACCGTACTACCGTACCATATACAGGTAATAAATTTCCTTTATTTTCATTTAACAATAAATGTGTATCTTCTTCATGAAAAAATAAGATATCCCCTGAAAATAAGACCTATCGCATCTTTGGGAGCAAAAATTAATATGACACTGTCTTATTTTCGGGGAAACGGGGTATTTAGTATGTGAAATTATTTCAATAACATCACAAATTTCTAGTGAAACTCTTAAGTTTCCAGTCTGTATTTCAGACCAGTATCCTCCATTGTTGTCCAGAGACCAGAATTATTAGCAATATTTGGAAAGTGAACATGCAAATTATCATCTACCACACCAGAACTAAGGAACCTAAAACCACATTGTGGCAATATGCATTTTTTTAATATTCAAATTTATCTTCATTGTAGATTTTACTACAGAGTAAATAAAAATTAAATTACTATCTAAAATATTAATTTTGAAGATTTTATAATTTAATTATAACCTGATAAAATACTAAAACTTATTTTTTAAATATATTTTAGTTTTCAACTGGAGTTGAAATTCAATTTCATTCTGTACCATTTCAGTTGTACAGCATAGTGGTTAGAAAATCATTTTCTTTATAGAGTGAGTTCCCCCACTGCTTCAAGTACCCACCTGGACCCAGATATAGTTATTACAATATAGAGGTCTGGTACATGAAATTCTTGCATGGGTACAGTCCCTAGGCCTGGCCAGCAATCAAGGTCAATCAGGCCTTCCGCTGCCAGCTGGAGCCTCCCTTCCCTTGCTGCCTGCGGCCTACTGTGGCCTTCCTTCACTCCCCAAAACCCCCTGGTGGTCAGCTCAAGAAATAGAACCAATCAAACTCCTGGTCTCCCAGTGGAACTCCCAAAGGGACACTTTGCATATTAGCCTTTTACATTATATATATATATATATATATATATATATATATATATATATATATATATATATTTATATATATATTTATATCTATCTATCTATCTATCTATCTATCTATATATATATATATATTACTATATTTCCTATGCTATTATCTACATCTCTGTCACTATTCTAAGACTACCAATCTGCACTTTTTAATCTCTTCCTCTTTCACCCAGCTCCTCTTCTCCCTCCCCTATGGTATCTGTCAGTCTGTTCTCCTTATCAGTCTCTTTGTATTTTGTTAGTTTATTTTGTTCATTAAATTCCAATTGGAGTGAAATCACATGGTATTAGTCTTTCTCTGATTGGCTTATTTCACTTAGCATAATACTCTGCAGGTCCATTCACGCTGTTGCAAAGGTAAGATGTTCTTATTTTTAGAGCTGAGTAGCATTCCATTGGGTAAATGTGCCACAGCTTTTTTATCCACTCATCTAACGATGGACACTTGGGCTGCTTCCAAATATTGGCTATTGTACTTAATGTTGCAATGAACATAGGGAAGCATGTATTCCTTCAAATTAGTTGTTTGGGTTTCTTTGGATATATTCTCAGAAGTAGAGTCAGTGAGTCATAAGGCAGTTCTACCTTACATTTTTTGAGGAACCTCCACACTGTTTGCCATAGTGGTTGCACCAGTCAGCATTCTCACCAACAGTACAAAAGGTTTCATTTTTCTCTACATCTTGGCCAACACCTGTGTTTCTTAATTCATTGATGATAGCCAATCTGACAGGTGTGAGGTGATATCTCAATGTGGTTTTAATTGCATTTCTCTGATAATTAGTGACATTGAGTAATCTGTATTTTAATAAGCCCTCCAGTTTTGCTAACATTCACTAAAATTTTATTATTATTTTAAGCTATAACACTATATTATTTAAATGAATCCTTCCAGGCAAGGTACAGCTATCTTAAGAATGAGCATTCATAATAGGTTACATATGGGCTAGAAAGGAGACTGAAACTGTAGTTATCAGTAGGTAACAATTGTCTCCAGACAACATACAAATGTATTTACCAACAAATTAATTTAATTAATTAGAAAGTTTAGCAAAGTGGTTGTAAAAAGACTGGTGAACATATGTTGCCTCTATTTCTAGATATAATCAAGAACCAAAAACATCATTATAATTAAGAACTGGAAACATAATTATAAAATATGTTATTTAAAAATTTAAATAAAACCACAAATTGAGAAAAATCCAACAAAAATTTATATAAAACCTACACAATAAAAATTAGAAAACTATAATGAAAAACATTAAAGAAGACCTAAGTAATTAGTTTAATAGTTCAAATTCATGCATAAAAAATTTTACTACCATAAGCACATTATTCTTTCAAAGTTGTTCCAGAAATGTAATGGTATTCTAATAAAATTTCAAATAGAGTTTTTATGGTCTGGCCCAGTTAATTCTAAATTGAACATAGGTGAGAGCAAATATCAAAGAAATGCCAAGGCTCTCTGAAGAAAGGAGGAAATTACTCTAGAATATGTGAACATCTATTATTATCCTAATATATAAAGATCCAGTGTCCATAGCATCCACAATGACTGGAGGCTCAGCCTGGACCCAACAATGACTGCCAAGGGGGCTGTGGACAGGCCCGGAGAGAAGGCTGGGTGGAAAGAATCAAGGTTTGATCCATAGCCTTTGTGGCAGCTATTGATCAGCACTTGCCTCTCTCTTTTGCTCAGGGCCTGGCCAGCAGCTGTATCTCTCTTTCTCTCTGGCCTCCACTGGGGCTGCTGATCAGCCCACCTCTCAGATCAGGCCAGTTGACAGGCCTGGAGACACTGACTGGCATAAAAACCGACCAATCAGAACCAAATGTGGGTGAAGTATGAGGGGCCAATGGCTGCCTAGGAGGCAGAGCTTTTGACGATGACTGATATAGAAACCGACCAACCAGAACCAAATCTGGGTGAAGTGCCTGGAGCTAATGGCTACCTAGGAGGTGGAGCTTTTGATGCTGACTGGCATAGAAACCGACTAATCAGTACCTAATCTGGGTTAACTGCAAAAGCAGAACATAAAGTGAGGGCTGAGAAGGAGTTTTAAAGGCAACAGCTGTGTGGTATAAGGTGTAAGAAAGCGGTTCAATTTTTAATGACCATTTTGGCAGTATAGTAAATATGGCTGGCTATCAGTCCATATATAGGGATTATGTATATTTGTCTGCCAAGAACATCTCCTCTTGCTGAAATAGGCTCCTCCCCCATTTAAGCAATCCTATCCTATACAATCTATTTATACTACTAAAAGGGTAATGTGCTAATTAGATTGGGTCAACAGGCCAACTTCCAGAGGTCTGACTTCCTTCCAGATAAAGCCATGGTGGTGGTGCAGAGGCAGTGAGGGGTGGTATGGCTGGCAGAAGAGGGAAGTTGGGGGTGAGATCAGACCTATAGGAGAGGGCACTTGAGGTGATCAGGCAGACAGAGGCAGTTAGTAGTGATCAGGCCTGCAGGGGAGAGCAGTTGGGGGCAACCAGGCAGGCAAACAGAGGTGATTAGGGGCAATCAGGGAGGCAGGCAAGTGGTTAGGAGCCAGCAGTCCTGGATTGGGAGAGTGATATCCAACTGCTGGTTTGGAGAGGGTGCAGGCTGGGCTGACAGACCTTCCCGCCTCATGCACGAATTTCATGCACCAGGCCTCTAGTCTATAAAATAATGGCAAATGACAGAATATGAAAATTCATAGGAAATAACATACATATGGCTTTACACAAATACATACATACACACACACAAAGCCTACACAAACCATTCCTTAGAAAAATGCAAATTGAAATCAAAATAAGACTTTCTACCCATGTACTTGGAAAAAATGAAAACCTAAACTAGTAATCAAATGATAGAAATAATATTAAGAATATGCACCAGTTTTTCCTCTGCTATGCATGTAAATTGTTAAAATAATTTTGTACACAAATTGGTATTATTTAACAAATTCAAAAGTATCAGAAGTTATTGTACTTTATAGCTATATGTTCAGGAGAAAATTCTGTCCATTGTGCAATAAGTAGGTTCAAAAATCAATACATCATTGTTAGCAAGAGCAGTGCATAAAATTGAAAGTAACCCAAATATCAGACTAGGTAAGTGAGAAAGTGATTGTAGTATACCCATGTAACAGGAGTTTAGAGTCAAGTGAAGTCTAACTATAGTTATAGAAAATCACATATGTGCATTTTCAGTACTAAGCATCTAGTGATATAAGCAATTGTCAGAAGATTATCATTTTTATGCATTTCAAAAACATTTGTATGCATTATCATTTTTATGCATTTTAAAAATAGCTGGACAGGTGCACACATAAGCATATATAACAACCAAAACCACTACGGGAATTATGTGCACACAGGCTGTTCAAGGAACAACTCCCCCTATGGCAACATCAAACTGCCAGTGCCAAGAGGGGGCCAGAGAACAGGAAGAGATAAGCTCCTCTTATCAATCTAGTGTCTGAGTGGGTTCGCTTAGCAACAGGACACTGAGAGCTAAAGGCTGTCCTGCTGACTCTACTCCCTATGGTCAATAATTGTCCCTTCCCTTCAACTTGTCACGGAAACGTCAACTCCAGCATTATCTGAGACCACCTGTCTATGTAGTGCAAGGACCCCCTCAACCCCGCCCCCCCATCACCACCACTTTGCTGCACCTGTATGTGCTGAGAACTCAACCACGCCTCAGGCACTTTCTGTCTCTTTGCTTAACTGTTGACAGCTCATTTTATAGTTTTTGCATTTTTTTTCTTCAAATTCGCATCAAGCTATTGTCCCTAAATTTAATGTTGGCTCCAGCTTTGTTAGCTACATTTGATGTAATACAATCATGTGATACTTTCAAAAGAATAGAAATCAGAAAAAAAAACACCAAGGTGCATATTCAAATGTATCCTAAGAATATGTCTCAAATGCTAATCGTAGAGCACGTTCATGAGCCCGCTCAGAGCTGTAGAAGCAGCTCAGTGCCTTTCCCAAAGCAGGGCTCGCTTCCTTTTATTGGACAAACATGGAAATCTGGATCTCTGAAGGGCCTTATTTTTCTGCTACTTTCAGAACAGTTTTATTGAGGTATACAAAGAACAGCACACATGCGACACCTGTGAAACTATCACCACCATCGAGGTAATAAATACACCAGCCCCTCCAGAGTTTCCTATGTCCCTTTGTTGTCTTGTTGTCATGGTGTTTTTTTGGTGTGTGTGTGTGTGTGTGTGTGCGAGAGAGAGAGAGAGAGAGAGAGAGAGAGAGAGAGAGAGAGAGAGAGGGAGGGAGAGAGAACTTAGCATGAGATCATCTATCAAGATTATCTGTCATAGATATTTTGAAGTTTTACTGAATTCTTATGTATTCTTTGAATATCTGATTGAAAACTCTGCATTGCAAATGATCAGATCTACAATAATGTAAGTATTCAGACATGGAGCTATCATGTGTGTCGTGTTTAATCTAATGTCAAGATATTTTATTATTTGTCCCTGTTTCCTGGGAGGGGTGTACTAAGGAATGTGATTTCTTAGGGTCTTCAGAGCAAATGCCTGACTTTGGTATAGGTTAGTGCCTGGTTTCTTCTATGTAACGTGCTATCTCCATGTTGTATTTTACCACCTACTGCTTACTCTTATAAATTAAATCCCAAGCGGTGTGATTTTGTCAACTGGGCAGTATCCTTATATTTTATGACTTAAGAGAGAGAGAATTGGAACTCTGTCACCTGGGTTCGGTGACCAGGCAACCCAGTTTTTAATAAGCTTCTGAATGTCAGATAGTGATTGATTCCACAGGGACTTCCTGTTCTGTGCATGTCACTGTTTTATTTTTCTTTTCTCCCTATTCTGGGTTTATGTACATTATGCAAATACAGACTTGAAACACTTTAAAATTAAGATTTATATAGAAAATATTTTAAAGTGAAATTTGATACTGTATTTAAGCAGATGTGATTACATACGATATAAAAATGAATACATGCATTACATAAAAGTGGAAATGCAGTAATATACACACATTTATACATAACCTGGTTCCCCCTTTGTTTTGACAAAATGACATTACAATTTTAACAACTCCTGCCTATAATTCATAATTAATCACACCAGAGTTAGAAAAACTGGCTTCCTGATGAAAATAAATTTGTGAACCTATTAACTTTTTGATATGGAAATTACTGGCTCACATTGGAAACATTTTAATCTAGCAGTAGTGCTACTTTAGGGAGTAAGATGGAATTCCAAAATGCTGTTTAAAATTATCTCCTTTAAAGACGATGTAATGATAGGTTATATGAGCTGAACATAATTCAGGTGCTGTGAATTTCCTCATTCGTTCACCCAACTCTGTACTTTACCACAGCCAGAATACTCAGTTGCTTAATTTTGAAACTCTTTGAAAGAATAAGAGAAATCTATTTAATATAAAATAACCGGAAGGAACTTCTCACCAGCTCTTTATTTTCAACATATGTGCACACTCTGCAAATTCATATTTACCTGTAAAATAGAAAAATAAAGAATTTTGACCTTAAAAAGTTAGAATAGGCAACAGATAAAGGATGCTGAGTCACTTACAGACCTGTGTGTATGGACTGATGGCTTTCAAATGCTAGGTGCTGTGGGGGCAACAAGCATATTAATGGCGGCCAGGATTAGCAGATAAAACCATGCTGCCTTGGTTAGTGACTCAGTGTTAAGAAACTGTAACATGTTAGGGAATGAAACAACTCAGGATTTATTCACTCAGCGAGTTAACAATTTAAGCAAAAAAGAAGAATGCTGAAAGCAGGCTGCTATCTACATAAATCACGTCCAGGACGCTGGGTTCACACTTCCCAAGGAAATGCGGGTCATCATCGGAGGGACCACAGAAGTGCCACTGGGGAACTGTGACATGCAGAGGGTAAGTGCTGATAAGGGTAACACTTTACTGTCCCAGGAACAGAGCTGTAAAGGCCCAGAGACCAGAGTGTGCGGTGGTGTGGACAAGGGCAAATGATTCTTCATGAGTGGCAGGTGGAGACTGAGGCAGGATGCCCAGGGAGGAAAATGAGGGAGGGCCAGGTGCCTGCTTGCTTGCATGATACCTTATAGACTTCTGGTTTCCTGCTGACGTTGACTGGGTGGCCACTTAAGACTCTTCACTAATATGAAGACATTTCCTATTTGTGGTTTATAAGGATAACTTTGGTTAGTCATCTTTATAAAAGCAAAGCATTTCATGCCCTGACAGCCATCTAGGAAAAAGGAGGGGGTGAGATCTGAGCTAAAGCAAAGGCAGTGGCCGGGGAGGGCAGTGGGCAATGCACAGGTGAGAGGGGTTTCATAAGAGGAAAGTGGATGGCAGGATTTAGCAGGATTTTCTCACGTGGGCACGTGAACAGTGATCTCTAAGACAGAAGGAAGGATGACAAGGTAGAGACATTTAATCTCAATGGGAGGAATAATGGCCAGCTCTGTCTTTGATATGTTACATGTAAGAGGTCCCTCCAAATTGGAGCTAATATGGCCCACTTTTTAGCTACTAGAGTGCTCTTCACCCTGTAACACAGCATGATGCCACCACATTTCTTAATCTTTGTTCAAACTGCGGCAACTCTGCTTAGACTCTGACATAACAAAGAAGACTCACATCTCTTGCATTTGCTACCAGGTGTGACATACTGGTCATCAACTTCAGGAAAGTGTAAACTCAGTAGACAAAGTTTTGAGAAAAGAGACTTTCATTTCACTAAAAATAAACACTAGACCAACTTCAACAATTAAATTATTCGACTGAATGAGGACATTTCATAATGAAACTAGAGGCCCAGTGCACAAAACTCCTGCATGGGTAGGGTCCTTAGGACTGGCCAGTGATCAGGACCAATAAGGGCCTTCCTTCCAGCTGCCTGCCTGGGGCTTCCTTCAGTTTGCACCGCCCCCAAGTGGTTACCTCTAGTCATAGCAAGTGATCGAACTCCTGGTCTCCAGGTTAAACTCCTGAAGGGACACTTTGCATATTAGGCTTTTATATATATATATATATATATATATATATATATATATATATATAGGTTCTAAGAATTTAAGAAAACGTCTTAAAATTATGAAACCTTCTTCTCATTTAAATCAATGTGATCATTTTTATTAAGAATGTAAAGTCTAGTCCTAGCCAGTTTCACTCAGTGGATAGAGCATCAGCCTGTGCACTGAAAGGTCCTAGGTTTGATTCCAGTCAAGGGCACATGCCTCATTTTCATACTCATCCCCAGTAGGGGGCATGCAGGAGGTAGCCAATCGATGATTCTGATCACTCATGTTTCTATATTTTTATCCCTTCCTTTTTGAAATCAGTAAAAAAATATTAAAAAAAGAATGTAAAGTCTAATTTTCCATTTACTCTCTAATAATCTGACATCATGCAAAATCCTGATCTTGTCCCATTTTGCACTTAATAATCAAATCAAATGAAAATAAGTGCAGGATATTGATCTCTGGTTTCTCCCTCCTCATGGTGATATTTTTAAGTTCAGAAGTTTTGGTAAACATCAAAACTGCCAACTATAGCGTGGAGCTAGCTTGAGAAATACAAGATTTTAGACAGATTCTCCCCTGTCCCCTCAGAGCTCCTTTACTGACCGCCATAAGTTTTCAGTTCATTTATTAAATTCTGAATCATGTGAGTATTAAATTATTAAATTCTGAGTCATGTGACTATTATATTTGAAATGCACAACACCCAAGTGCCCTTCTGGGCATCCTGAGTTAATGTCTTTATATGAAAAGCACCAAATCTCACCTTATTTTTGGTCATAATATTTTTTATCTGGGCCTTTATTTTACTGTTTGACATTTTCAAAACTCTTACTTTTAGGTTACATCTCAAATACTGAGCGCTAACTAAATGTAGAAGGTCCATGAGATTTACTTGTGGTGAAAACTTCATATTTATCCTCATAGAAAGAACTAGAAATATCACCTCTGAATAGACAAGCAACAGGAAGTGAACACCCGGACTATGATATTAGTTTGCCATTCTCTCTTCTTCTTTGCTTGCTCTTTGCTTCCGGACTTTAGCATTTGAGTGGCAAACCTTTAAAGCTTTATTGTGCATGTAATTCAGAAAGGAAACCTGAATTCTGTGCAGCATCATAAGCGAAGTGCCTCGGTTGAAACGTTCTTGTTTGCATTCCTAACAAATGCCATCATTGGAACAGAGTAATTGTTCTGGATCTATTGCCCCTTCTTGTTCGTCTCCGTTTGGGATGTCTAAGAAACTTGTTTAAAGAGCAGGGACCAGCCAGACTCCACAGCAGACTGCCTACTCACTGTCTGGTTCTTATGAAAATATCTCACTGAAGATACCCGGGAAAGTGTCCTCTTGGGACCGAGTTATTGAAATGCCACAGGAGGAAACAGGCAGGAGATAAACTTGCTGCAACAAATAATAAGGCTCCATTCGCCAGCCCTGACCGCATCTGCTATCGGGCCCATTCCCACCCAAGGATTTCTCCAGGAGTTCGATGGCATTATTGCTATTCTATCCCAGACACATTTTTCATAAGCAGTTATAAAAATCTGTATTTTAACCTGGGTACCGTAGCACGGCTTTCATGCGTACACTTCTCGGTTTATTTACATGTGTGTGTGGCTTAATGACTTTGCAAGGCATACTGCATTTTATTCTTGAAAGATGTGATTAGAATGTATGTTTTTAATATCTTCCAGCTCTTACTTCCACCTAAATAGGTAAGCATCCTATCAGTTCAAGTTGTTCATTATAAACCCATGCGTGTTAAATTAGTTTTCAAACTGAATTCAGGAATCACCCAGTGATAAGCACAGCAAATGAATGTGCAATGAGACGGGTTGCCAACTACAGGAGTAGTTGTTTACTGGGATTTTTCAGCTCAGATCTTTGACATGTAGACAAAGTCAGCTACCCATTCACCACATGCACGGCTAAGGCACGATGGTGTGAGCGTTGTGAGTGATGTCTGCACCAGACACATTGGAAGAACTTGCTTGGTTACACAACGGTGATAGTTTCTCGCTTTCCCCCTGAAGTGAACGTAATATACCCGCTCTAATGCCAGATGGGAACGGATTCTCTCCAAAGCAAACACAGCTGTAGCTAAAGGAGTGCGACCTTCACAGCCGCTTCGTCTTAGTCTGGCCTGGGGGAGGACACCTACCCGTGAAGCCAAGATAATATTTCCTTGTCTAGTTTGTTATCTGAGTTTCTCTGGGGTCTTATGATAGCAAGGTGCTGTTTAGTCATCCTAAAAAGAGGAGAGGGACCAGCCCCGGCCCAGAGGCTCATTTGGTTGGAGTGTCATCCCTACACCAAAGAGTGGCAGGTTGGGTCGCTGGTAAGAACAGGTATCTAGGTTTCAGGTTCAATCCTGCCCCAGTCAGGGTGTGCCTGGGAGGCAACCTATTGATGTTTCTCTCTCACAGTGATGTCTCTTTTCCTCTTTCCCTCTTTCCCTCTCTCCCTCTCTTCCACCCTGTTTCTTTATCTCTCTCTAAAATCAATAAACATATTTTCAGGTGAGAATTAAAAAATAAAATAAATAAAAAATAAAGGGACCAAAAATATAGCCATCCAATGGGGAGGGTCATAGAAACTTTTTATTTTTCTCTAACATGAGACACATGAGACAAATCCATCTCTTTTAAAAATTATATTTTATTGATATTTTACAGAGAGGAAGAGAGAGAGATAGAGAGCTGGAAACGTCAATGAGAGAGAAACATTGACCAGCTGCCTCTTGCACACCCCCTACTGGGGATGTGCCTGCAACCAATGTACATGTCCTTGACCGGAATCGAACCCGGGATCTTTCAGTCCGCAGACCAATGCTCTCCCACTGAGCCAAACCGGTTTCGGCCAAATACATCTCTTGATCCTCACATTTAGGGAGTATGGAATGAGAAACAAAATCTTCATTGTGAGCAATATATCTTCAGGGAAGATGCAGGTGTTGATATCAAAAAGAGGCGATGAGTACATCGAGAGGAGAGGAAATTGAAGGGAAGCAGCTAGCTATGAAACTGCAATCGACAAGGCACGTTGTAAAGCTTTGAAGGAAAGGGAGGGGTAGAGTCCTGGTCTGGAACACGAAATGTCAGTCTCCTGTGGAGGTGATGGCTGGGTACATGTTTGCCCGCATGAGGGGCTTATGTGTTAGGAGCAGAAGAAGAGAAGAATGGAATGAAAGCTCCGTTAACTCTTTGTATCTATTTGGAGTTATAGTGCCCAATTGCTACAGTTCTTAAGGGGCTCAGCGTGGCAATTGATGAAACAAAAACTCTAACACCCACATATACTGCCTCACAGGCAACTGTATTAACCTAAGGTTGGCATTATTATTTGTAATGGTGTAAAAGGAAAGGAATTATAAACACAAAATAATCTTCACCCACCCATGAAGGTTATCACAGCCAATACACTTGCTTAAGCAATACATTTTATATAAACTATCCTGCTATGTATACATGTTATACATACATATGCAAAACTATTTTACCAGATAAAATAAGTCTTAAAATATTTTGTTTGTATATTAATATGGTTCTTTCAATGCTAGTGAACATTCACTGGATTGAAGTTGAGTTTACCCAACAACCATAGAAACTCCTAACCTTGCTGGTGGAAGTGTACACAAACAGGAACAGCTGTTGTTTTTCTAACATTTTAAATGGTTTTCATCTCATTTATTATTCCTACAGAAGTCACTTACAAATGTCAATATACATATAATGCAAAACCATGTGTCTTGTTTGTCATTGGATTAAGAGGAAACCTAATAGAATGTTAAAACAGTGCTGATGTGCGAGAATAAAAACAGAATTAAAAATTGCTTTCCTAAAAATAAAATCTAACATGTAATTTGGCCCAAAAGGCATAGACCCATGAATATTTAATAATGATATATTTGCTTGAAGAGTATTAAATAATTTTATAAAACCACCAATTTAAAAAATTAAAAGTTAATAGTTCATTGATTGCCAAATTGTAATATGGATAACCAAATATGTGAGTTCAAAAAGAGATCAAGCTTTAGGTCCTATGGAGGCATATGAATATCTGCAATGAGGAGTTCTAATTCATATGTAGAGTACTGCTGAGTCACATGGTTATACCGCCTTACAAACAGTATTGGCTGCAGCAATTTCTGGGCATTATTCTAAGTGTACAAATATCCAAAATGAGCAGTGGGTTATTCATTCAATGATAGAAGATGTGCCAGAAAAATACTGGGAATTATTGATTTCTAAGATTTTTAAGGAATTACTGAACATTTTAAATCAAATATAACTATTCTTTTTATAAAACTATATAGCAAGTCTGAGTAAAAGAGAAATGGTGGGTTCTATGAATTTCAATGAAGGTCATAATTTTCAATTATGTTTTTTTTTCTAAGTATAGGCTTAGTGTTTTCAATAGGATAAAAATTCTAGTTCAAATTAAAGTATTTTGACGAAGTTGCCACTAGCCACATAGGTAGGTATTATCCTACCTATGTGGCTATTAAAATTTAAATTTAATTAAAATTTTTAAATTAGTTCCTCAATCACAATAACCACATTCCAGGTGCTTAACAGGCACACATGACCGGTTTCTAACATATTGGGGGGAAAAGATGTATGACATATCCATCAGTAGTTATAGTGCAGGAGATGTTCAGAGCAAGGGTTTCAGCTTTTGGTGTTTGACCTTCCTTCTTTCAATTATTTACAAAAATATTTTTTTCATTGATTTCAGAGAGGAATGGAGGGGAGATAGAAACATCAGTGATGAGAGAGAATCATCAATCAGCTGCCTCCTGCCAGCTCCACACTGGGGATCAAGCCCTCAACCCAGGCATGTGCCTTCATTGGGAATCAAACTGTGACCTCCTGGTTCATAGGTGGATTCTCAACCACTGAGCCAGGCTGGCCAGGCCCTTCAGTCCTTCTTTCCTTTTCCTCATCCTCCCCCTCTTCCTCCTTCTCCTCATCTACCTTCTCCTCCTCCTTCTTCAGCTGGAGCCTCGTTAACTGAGTGGAAATGAGACCCAATCAATAATTAGATCATGTGACACACACACACACACACACACACACACACACACACACACACACACAAAATGTCATTCTTCCTCTGGCCAGGTAAATCTTCCCCGTCCTCCAACAGTGTCTCTGGAAAGCCTGTCCTAGTGTCTGAGTTCTACAAAGTACACCTGGTCTTTGCAAGCCTGCCACCTTGAAGAGGATCTGTTGATAAAAACAATTTATTTTTAATGGCTTCTAGAGCATTGTAAGAGTGGTCAGGTACCCTTTACTCAACTTTCCAAAAATGTATCATCTTATGTAACCATGATATGTTTATTAAAATAAGAAATTAACATCAGTATTCAACTCCCAGGAGCTTGAAAATCAAATGTATATTTTGAGAGTTTGGTAATGCAATAACATATAATGAGTGATGCTTTGAAGACCTGCTATTCCCTGCATTTTGTTTTCTGAATTCTTTTAAGAATAACACTTCACCTTCATCCTCTCACAATTAGTGTCAACAAAAGTGAATTCAGCATCAGATATAATAACTTGAACATGGTAGATACTTAGGAAATATTTTTAAATTATATTTATTATTTTCTACTTTATAGCTGGATAATAAACATCTTGTTCTGTGGGCACAGAAAAGGAGCTTCCAAACAGAACACACAAAATAACATGATGTATCCACACAATGGAACACTCTATGCCCATGAAACAAAGTGTACAACTATGTGTAATATATGAGTAGCTCTGAAAAATCATGTTCCTAAAAACAATAGATGCAAAGTCAGTATTAGGATTCAGTTTATATCAAGCTAAAACTTGAATCCATGCTATTGGAAGACCAGAGGAATGTCAGTCTAGAAACAGTGCAAGGGCGTAAAAAGCTATAGAGCTGAATCCTGGAGAACTTCTAGTTCTTGACCTAACTGCTGGAAAATGGGGGAGATCATCTTGTGAAAGTACATGGGGTGTATATCTAGAGAATTTTCCATTTTCTGGATTGAGTTTATGTTTGAGTAATAATTTTCCATAAACATTTTTAAGTCTCCCACTGTTACATTTACTTTTAAATAAAGAATTGGTTTTATTTTTTCAAATATCAATTTAATACATATTTGAATGAATTTTTAAAAGTATCCAAAAAACATATTTGTTATGATCCACTAATAATTAATTTTAAGATTAGCAATCCAGATCTCATTAATATAAATTAATTTTATAGCATTAATATTAATTTATTTATAATTCTATTTATATTCATGACACTTAGATTTTTCATCTTACATTTATTTGATATTTTTAATTTTACATTTTGATAATTATATTTATCTTTTCACATTAATATATGTATTTAATTAATACCCAGTGTGTTTTTTTTTATCTTTTAGCACATTTAGGATGAAGATGGATATACAACACAGCATGTTAAACTTAGTGGCAGAAGAAAACCCTGATAGTTCATAATATTTGGAGAAAATATGTTCACAAATAAATTTTCAAGTCAAATGCAAAGAAAAGGAAATATTTTGCTCTGTTGCCTATGTATCCTGAGCAACCCCTCCTGTGTTTAGAGCCAAATGTGGAGAAATGATGTCTGTTTCTATTAATTAGTAAGGTTTCAGATCCCAATATTGTTCTCCAATAAAAGAAAACAAGTTTTTTGGATAACAGGTGATTTCATGGCTTGGGGCAAATATATATATATATATATATATATATATATATATATATATATATTAATGACTCTGAAATGTTTTAATGTAAGAATCTAAGGATGCTCTCTATTATAATCATCATCACATTTCTGCTTCTGAGTCTCACCATCCCTGAATCATTTCAATGTGTTCTAATAGTTCAGAATCTTTGCTTCTTTAGGGTCGCACAGAAGTCTGAGTATCTCTAGTTGGTTGTGGCATATGGCCTCTACACAAGTACTGACTATGGCTAACTTCACACTCCAGGACTGGTTTTGTGCTCAGGAAATCAGTGTTGGGAAATGAGTCACAGGTACTGCTTTAATCAGAAGTCCAGCTAGGTCTGCACTAATTCTAGCTTCTCCCTGGGATGTAAATTGTTGTTGATCATGCCTAGCTTTCATTCTAAACAGTCATGGGCATGGTCTTGTTTTAGCGTAATTTTCCTTTGGCTTTGAAAGAGAAGCCTAAGGATCCAAAGACAAACACTGCCCTAAAAAGCCGTTGCTTCTGTTCCCCTGCACTATGTCTTGCCAATAATCATTCAAATATGTTTTTGTTTGTTTGTTTTTTCAAATTGGTTTATAATGAAATGATCTAATATAAGCTGCAAATTTTACAGCTCATAAATTCAATATCTTGGGTCTCCTTCCAAGAGGAAGTGGTGATAAAGTATACTTGTCCTTATAACTCAGCAATTCTAAAACAAACAATTCAAACTTTATGTTCTCAATATATCAAATATCCAATTTCAATACTGTAATCCAAACCAGTCATGTTGAGAAGGTCATATGGCCACCGGAGAGGATGCTGGGAAATCTCTCAGTAAGTCCCTCTGACAAAGTCCTTAGGGATAGCTAAGACAATAGTCTCTTAAACTCCCCATATTTTTCCCCGTCTGCTCCTGCTTTTTCTCCACACTCCTTTGTAAGCAGCCAATACTGCATTTCTATTAGCCATGTCTAATACAGCTGTACAGGTATCCTCTCTGACCACATTGATTTACCCCTATGTCTATGTCTGCCTTTTGCTGTACTTAGGCAGTGCGGTGTGTAGGATAGGAGCCCATCTGTCCAAAGGAAGCTAACCTGCCCACTTTATCACACCTCCAGTTATAGCCCTGTGATCTTTAGATTTGTGTGTCCTATTTCCTTACTTTACACAATGGGAAATATAAGCAGCTACATTATACATTTATTGTGAGATTTAAATGTGTTTGTACAGCTAAGGAATTTATAATAATGCCTGCCATATGAACGTTAGCTATTGTTCTTGAATTGTAGCTACCTATGTATGTTACCAGTGCAAATGTAACACTACAACGAAGCAAAGCAGAGGAAAAGGGGGCTCAGGAGGGAAGGGATTTTAACAGTGAGACTGTGCGGAGCTTGAGCTGATCAGCATCCTGGGATCTAAATGAAATTCCAATCCGTCTATCCCTGAAGGCAGATCATTGAAATGAGGAGGGAGATTGCAGCAATGGAATATTCTCCTCCATTTACATATGCTTTAGAGATTTTTCCTCCAAGACCAGTATTGGAAAGTCATGATAAATTAACATAAATTTAATAGTCTGAATAGCGAGATGACTGGGAAAAGCATGGACTCCTACCAGGTAGATAATTCAGCTGGGAAATAGAACTTGGACTTGCCACAGAATTCTAGGTCCTATAAGTTTGATTTCAATTTTAATTTATCAGTTTCCAAACTTGCAAAGCTAGGGGTTCAGACTCTTTGATCAAAGCTCATCCAAGCATGGTATGAATCGTATACCTTAGCAAGAATCTTCCTCAACGAAGATTCAATTTATCCATCTCAAACTCACCTAAATATTTCACACCTCACATAAAGTTCATCTTCCACCTTGGATTCTCTTCTGTTTTCTGAAGAAAATTCCTGAAGGAAAATATTTCAAGCCATACTTTTATGCTGGGTTGGGTTTCAATCATGTATAGCTTTACATCTTGGTTTCCAATCGATGAACGAACCCACAAACATTCTGCAAAGGAAAATGCTCCTGAGTTGTATTTCATTTTCAGAGGCAACACAGATTTAGGGAGCTTTGATCTCTGTTGTCATTTCAGATGTAAAAACCTCTAAAAATGTCCCAGGATTTCCAAAGACACTTCAATCGTGTGTAATCTGTGGTATTGAAAATTACATGTCATTTTAGTTGTATAGTGAAAATTTTAATTCACAATTAACCAAGGATCTTTTCAGTGAATCAAACAATATCCAAATATGAAAATGAATTAACTGGTTATAGTTAATATGGGCAGATGTTTAATAGGTCCTAAATTCCTGCTTATATGTAATAAGCAACTGCATTACTCAATCCCTAAATTCTAATTGGTGCATTAATTAATGAGCAGTTACTTCTAGGCAATGATTTGTTTCTAGGAAATTGATAGCTCAGTTCAATAAGTTACTTTTCCCCTTCAGTTTTGTAGGCCACTTTTGAAAGTTCATTTATTAAAGTTTAATAGAAAGGAAACAGAAGAACACATCAGATTTAAACCAATAGATCAAGCCCCACTGTTGTCTGTAATTAGGCCCCTGTAATGTATATGAAGTAATTCAAAATTTATGCTAAGCTTCAGGATACGTTATGCATTACTTTATAATGTGGAATCTAACTAATAAGCATATGCATTCCTAAATGAATTAACTCTGTGAATAGTGGGGGAAGCACTGTTACTTAAAGAATTATATAAAGGCACAAGATGTTTCTTTTAAATACTTTAAAAGAAGTTAAATCCCATTGCAGCTTGTACTTGGGATGAATGAAGGACTGCTTCACCTCAGAAATAGAGTGTTGTGCCTAAACCGGTTTGGCTCAGAGGATAGAGCATTGTTCTGCGGACTGAAGGGCCCCAGGTTCAATTCTGGTCAAGGGCATGTACATTGGTTGCAGACATATCCCTAATAAGAGGTGTGCAAGAGGCAGCTGGTTGATGTTTCTCTCTCATAAACATTTCTAGATCTCTATCTCTTTCTTCCTCTCTGTAAAAAAATCAATAAAATATATATTTTTAAAAAGAAATGGAGGGTTGTACCATAAACACATTACATGCATTTTGCTTAAGGAAGCTAAGCCATATGTTGATGGATAAATTGAGAAAAAGAACATCTACATTAAAAATCTCTGAGCATCCAAGAAGTGGTGAAGGAGGATTCTCTCTTTTTTTCTTCTTCTGAGAGCCAATTTTTTAATTTTTAAAAATAAAATAGGATTCATCAAAGATAAAGCAGAAATAAATACCTTGTGACACATCTCATGGTAACTCTATACATTTTTCCCTTTAATTTTGGAGTTAAGGTTTATATGTTTAGGGGTTATTTTGCCAGTGACCTTGTATATAGCTTTATATTGTATGAAGAGTTCAGTGTATCCAAATCAATTCAGATAATCAATGAGAGATACTTTAGTCATATTTCCTCAAAATCATTTCTTAAGTGATAACTGCTATTATGTATGATAAAATTAATTCAACAATGCGTATTGAATTGAAAATGAACTCTAAACCTCATAATATGAATCCTTATTAACATAATTTTTCTATTCTTTTTTAAAATATGTTTTTATTTATTTTAGGGAGAGAAGAAGGAAAAAGGAGGAAGAGATAAAAACACCAATGAAGGAGAAACATTGATAGGCTGCCTCCTGCATGCCCCCACTGGGGATTGAACCGCAACCCTGCATGTGCCCTGACTGGGAATCAAACTACCTCTTGGTGCATGGGAGGATCCTCAACCACTGAACCACTCTGGCTGGGTTACTATTCATATTCATATTCATATTCATATTCATATTCATATTCTTGCTTCCAAGCATTGTCCCTATCCCTTCTCCATGACAGGAATTTAACATATGGGTTTTAAAATTTTAGGAGTTGCAGGACTTACCTAAGACAAAATATGTCCATAATTCAATAAAATATAAGAATTAGAAATAATTATCAGGTCTTCACATTCCCAGAATTTTATTCACTTTATGCTCTGACATTGACTCAATGACTAAAGTACAACTTCCTAACAAGTTATTTAGAAAAATAATTATTTTTATTTTGCAAAATACGCATAGCTTTGTGGATCAAAGATTAGCATCATGCCTTGTGATCTGGTGTGACATCATTATGGTGTGACACAAAAAATGGGTGAGAAACACAAACTTTTAGTGCAGGCAGATCAAATATAATAATGTGTGTGCTATGGTTAGCATATCCCCTGGCAGGATGTAGATGCTCCATATAAGTCAGCAGATTTCAATTTTCTCGTATACTGCCCCCTACTGGCACATAATGTTTTCTGTTCCTGTATAAATCTTTGTTCAACAAATGCATGTGGGCAACTTCACCCACACATTTGAAAACATTTAGTGACAATTTGGTTGCAATATCGTCTTGGTGTTTGTAAAAGCTCTTCTTCCTTCTCAGTGTTTTTCCATCATAGTCTGCTCACCTTTGAATGTGTCTGCAGATCCAGAGAAGCAAAGGAATAAATTCCACAAAGAGCCGGGAGGGCACCCTCCTATGGCTGTAGAGATATGGTCTATACCTTTCATAAACAACACATGGAATTCTAGGAGACAGACATTTGTACACAGTGTCTTTTTCATTTGCCCCCTGACTACATACTGATCATGCAAACCTGTTCCTCAAGAAGCGCCAGTTTATTGCTATCATATAATTGCAACAGCTCGCTGACTCGATGCTTCAAGTGTAGAGCTCCTGAGCGTCCAGCAGAACTATCCTCTCGGAGGTCTTGACAAAGGAATGAGTGTGCTTCCACCAACAGCTCCACTCACGTGTCGCCGAGGTGGCTGGTGAACTATGTGCTATAGACCTAAACGTACTGTTGCTGCTAGATTTAGTGCAGTGGATTTTTAAAATTTTATTTTTATTGCTGACAGTATTATAGATGTCCCTGTGTGATGGATTTTTGTTTTTTCACCTTGTTCATCAAAGTTAGATTTCATTATATTGGTGACAGGTGACTTAGATTAAGACCATAACACCTTATAATAAAAATATGCATGCAACCCTGGGCCTGCTGAACTCATTGTTTGTAAATGTGGTTCCCAAACACCGCGAAGAAAAGCCGAGGTCCCTGTGCAACAGCCTGCTCTCCGGTGGCCGGAAGTGGGGGCTCCCGCCAGGGATCCCCTTTCTTTAAAGAGAGGGCACATCGCAGCCAGGACTGTGACCACCCTGCGTTACACATTGTTAGACTAAACCAAAACCTCCCTTTCCCAAGTGACTACTGAAATAAATCCGAAAGAGCTGTCAAAATTATCTCCTGTGTGTCAGCCCGGGAAGAGCTCCTCGGAATACGTTTTATATCTGGTGCTATCATCTGTTGGAAGCACTTGGCTAAAAGACAGGAGAACTTCATTGGCAGGAAGAAAATGCATCCAGTGTTTGGGAAATCTTAGGAATTGTCAGAGTCTATTTGAAATCACTTCTGTGGAGACAAGAGTGAGTTTCCATCCTTTGTACCACACACACACACACACACACACACACACACACACACACACACGCACACACACGCACGCACAGTCAACCCAGGACCCCGTGCATTAGGAATATTAACCCCTGGCTCCATGTCTCAGAGTCACATGACAACAGGTAAGAAACTGACAAAATGTGAACAAGCAAATTCAATGAAGAAGTGTATCTCTATAAATGAGTAGAAGTGGAAGAATGGAACAGCTCAACCTAATAAACCAAATTAATGCATACGTAATTTCACTCACCACTGCAATGGAGGCAGAAGGGGGAGAGGCAGGCAGGCATGGGTGTGGGGGATGATGAGCTTGCACGGGTTGGAGGATGCACACGAAGAGGGGACAGGCACTCAGTTGTTCCTGGAGACAAGATTTCAGTGTCGATATTATTGACAGAAACAGGGATCCCCAGAGTCCTTTACGTCTTTGTGTAGTCCTGTTACTGGGAAGGACATTGGCAGTAGACATTCTTAAACTCCATGTATATGCAGCACATACAAAATATGAGTATTTGAGAATTAGAAACATACTACTCCCACTGATTTAAACTGGCCATTCCTCATCTAACTATTTGACCCATTAAATTCAACTTGCCAACTTCCTGCACAATATCCTCGAGGTCCCCTGTCCTAATCTCACCTGTAGCAAGTTCAATTTCCAACCTTTCCTTGGAGATTGTGCTCTGACTATGCTCCTTCTGCTCTAAGCTTTTACTCTCCCTCTCCAACCACACGGCGATGGCCTTCACGTCATGCCTCCGAACCACCCTTCCTTTCCACATGCAGTGTTCCAGGAAAAGAAATAATCTAAAATCCAGATCTACCCCATCCTTAACTTTGTTTCTATTCATTAGAAGCTTCTGGAGTCTAAACTATTTAATACAACCTTTTGTATTGTGCCTATTTGGCCTTCCATATCTTGCCTAATCTGCCTGCTCTCTGTTCTCCATGCTAGCAGCAAGACACTCTACTCCTTGTTATATTAATTTTTCCAGATGTTTGTCCTTTAATTTCTTCAGATGTGTAATGTCCCTTCCCTCATTAAGATCCCCCCAGTGATATTCCCTTTGCCTGGAATGATCATCCCTCCTCCCCGCGGCAGGCAGCCTGGATAGTGGGGAAGGGGAAGGCCTGCTGGGAAGGAGGCCAGCCAATGAGAAGGCACACAGCCATGTGATGCTGACTCCATCTCTAGAGTAAGGCAGTCATTCTCTGTTGTTTTTTATAAGGTGGGAAATTAAATAGATTAAATTTATGAGTTCATAAACTCACTTTTTTCTGAGTTTTATCTACTTCCCATTTTTTATGATGCTCCAGGGCTCTCTTTTTAATAGGCTTATGAGAGAATGTGAGACCCACAGTCATAAATTGTGTGCAATATCCTATTCCTCAAAAATTAGTTTGTTAGATGTCCTAATAGTTTATGTTCCAGAATGTGTGTGCACAAACAGTTTAGGAAATCTCAAGTCTTGAGTAGTTTCTCCAGTCAAGCATGTTGATTACCTCTTTGCCTGAAATAAATGGTAACTGATTTTATTTCTCTGAGAGAACCCAATTTCATTCCTTGAATATACACATAAACTCTGAGAAGATGAATTTGATTTAAATAGAAATGCACATTTAGGCACACTTCACTGTGTAAATGTTGACACATCTCATCGGCAAACAAAGTAAAGGATACAGTTCAAGTGCAAGAGGATTTTTCATTATAACCTTCCATCTCTTTATTACCTGAAAGGTTAACTGGGAAGAGAAGAGGCATATTTATTAGTTTAAAATCTCATATTTCAAAATGCAAGGTAAGCTCATGAAGCATATATCTTATTCAACATTAAATATTAATAAAATAGACTTTGCAACAGCTTGTAAAAGAAAATATGTAATATGTTATAAATGTATTTTGGATCTGACAAAAGGATATCCACCCACTAATTAGAAATGGCATGTGCTTGAATTAATTCTGTATTCACTTTATATATATATATATATATATATATATATATATATATATATATATTAATTTTAGAGAGGAAGGGAGAGGGGGAGAGAGAAACATCAATGATAAGAGAGAATCATTGATCAGATGCCTCCTGCATGCCCCCTACTGCGGATCAAATCTGCAATCCTGGCCAGTGCTCTGACCAGGAATCAAACCATGACCTCCCAGTTCATAAGCCAATGCTCAGCAACGGAGCCACAGGGTCCTGTCTGTACTCACTTTAAAACAATTAAGCAGCCCTAGGACCGAAGGGCCCTGAGCTTGATTCCTGTCAAGGGCACATGCTCCAGTTTCAGGCTCAATTTCTGGCCCTGGTCAAGGCACATACAGGAGGCAACCAATTGATGTGTTTCTCTTTCTCTATCTTTCCCCAACCCTCTACTCTCTAAAAACCAATGGAAAAATATTCTCAAGTAGGATTAGCTATAAATAAATAAATAAATAAATAAATGACTAAATAAAACATTTTAAGCAGATCTTGAAATAGAGAAAACAAAGAGCAATCTATTTATTTTGCAAAAAATAAAATAAAATAAAATTTGGCTACCTTATCATTTTACATTAATTTGTGGCCAGTCTCCTCATCTTAGAAGATTCTTTTAAATATATATATGTATTATTGATTTTTTACAGAGAGAAAGGGAGAGAGAGAGTTGGAAACATCGATGAGAGAGAGTCATCAATCAGCTGCCTCCTGCACACCTCCCACCGGAGATGTGCCTGTAACCAAGGTACATGCCCTTGACCAGAATTGAACCTGGGACCCTTCAGTCCGCAGGCCGATTCTCTATCCACTGAGCCAAATCGGTTTCAGCTTAGAAGATTCTTAAGTAGAGGTAATTTTCAATATACTTCTATCTATTTACTTGTAGATAAATACTTGTTCATTAGAGTCTGGAACATGTTTCTGACCCATTTTTCACTCTTAAATTTTTGGTTAGAACAACAGAAGGTTATATGAGGACTGTTTATTCTGCTACTTTATTCCACTATTAAAATGTGACTAAAATAATGTTGAAATAAAGATTACATTGATTCATTAACTTATCATCTATTTCTTTGCTTACAATATATTTTTATTGATTTTGAAAAAAGAAGGGAGAGAGAGAGAAACATTAATGATGAGAGAGATTCAATTGCCTCCTGCATGCCTCCTACTGGGGATTGAACCCACAACCCAGGCTTGACTGGAATTGAACCCAGGACCCTTCCACAGGCTGACACTCTATCCACTGAGCCAAACCAGTTAGGGCTATCATCTATTTCTTTTCATTCTATGTCCCTCAGGTTGTTCTAGCCACTTGCGGGGACCCTCACCAGAGTATGCCAGATGTTACAGGCCTATTTGCCATATGCATGTGCAAGGCAATGACTCAGTAGTTTTGCTATACATACTGAGGGGTGTACCTCTATC
The DNA here is from genome assembly GCA_963924515.1 of Vespertilio murinus. Classification (NCBI taxonomy): domain Eukaryota; kingdom Metazoa; phylum Chordata; class Mammalia; order Chiroptera; family Vespertilionidae; genus Vespertilio; species Vespertilio murinus. Next base: position 46,295,288 of record OZ004717.1, on the reverse strand, counting down.
TTATGTAATACTTATGTCACTAATTGGCAAGAAGCCTCTTTTGTCTGAGTTAGTATAAAATATATCGCTGACCAGCTGGAGGCGGCTGCTTTGGCTGGCTGCTGTGTATGCAATGGCTGCCTTTGTTTGCAATAAAGCATGTTCCATCTGCCAGCGGCTGCTCGCGTCTCCCAGTTCCAGGTGTCCACGGAGGTCCTGTCCCTTGCAGAAGGCTTGGACCCAACACCATTTCTCATAATATATTGAACAAGACATAAAAGTCTCTGGTTTCATAAAACTTATTTGATAGGATAGCAGACTAGTAATAAACAAATAAGTGTGTGATGTGTTAAGTGCTAAGGCAGAAAAAAAGTAAACTAGGGAAGAGGAAGTCTGGAGTGATGGGGATGATGTGGTCAGGGGAAAGAATTCTAAGGATGTGACATTTGAACAGAGATCTGAATAACATGGAGCTGCAAGTCATATGAGGTCTGGGGGGATATACTCCCAAGCAGAGGGGACACCACATGCAAGCTGAGTCTGGAAAACTCTTGGAGTGCTTGAGAAGCAGCAGGGAAGTGGGATGTCCAGGGGCCAAACGGGAGAAAAGTTAGGACTTAGAAGGGTAAGAAAAGACTTAGATGAATCACAGACTGTAATTGGTCTTTCTTTCAGTCAATCACTAGAATATGTGCCATATGTGATGCTAAAGAGAATACAGGAAACAGTCAGGTCATTTGGGAGCTTAGTGGAATTATAGTCATTGTCCAAACGAAATATCCTGGCTGCTAGGTTAGGGAGGTGGGGCTGAGGGAGTGAAAGAGTGTCTTACAGGCAGCAACAAGGCGTTGAGACTGGATGAGCAGCAGATGGGGAGAGAGGAGTGTAACGTCCTCCCTGACCGTTTGGGTGACTGGTTAGGGAACTGTGGCCCAAGAAAGACTGAAGGACATTATTTTTATGATGTTATAACGTCTGGGAGTTCTTTTGAACATCCTGACAGAGCTGTTGGGGAAGGTCTAGATATACAAATATTGACCTAGAAAAGATTTAACCTAGAATAAGATATAAATCATGTGTTCACAGCATCTATTTAAGCCAGGGCTTGCCTGATCTCTTTAGAATGAGAGGCGAATAGAAAAGGAAGAAAGTTGAGAAGAACAGTGATCTGAGGCTTTCCAGTAGCTACATTTAGGAATTGAGGCACCTAAAAGTAAATGAAAAGGAAGATTCATGAAGTAGGGGAAAATAGACAGTACAGTGCCCTCAAATCCCAAGTGGAGAAAGCTTTAAGTAAAAGTAAAAGATCATCTCTGTAAATGATTCTAAGAGTTGGATTAAAAGACCTGAAAATTGGCTATTAGATTTAAAAAACTGGGTGTTATTGTGCCTTCCAGAGATGCAGAGGATTAAAGTAGACTAAAAGTAAAGAGAAAAAGGTGGTAATGTGAAAGTAACAGACAAAACTTAAGTGGAATTTTGCAATAAAGAAAAGTAGGAAACTAGGATTATACAGGAGAACAAGGATTCAGAAGAGAGAGTTTTACTTTTTAAACTTGGGGGATATTTTAACAAAGTGAATACTCTAGTGGGAAGAAAGCATCGGTGATTCTATAATGGGAAAGAAAAATGGAGTAATTGCTATCCTCCTTTTAGGCAGGAAGAAATGGAATCCAGAAAATAATGAAGAATTGTTCTGAGAGAGGAACAGGGACAAGGTGACAATCAACCAATGAAAGGAAAAGGTGGAAGACACAGACAACAGGCACAATGAAGGTGACTGGGCCCACTGCAGCTGGAAGCAGAGCTGTAGTGGGCATTTCAGTGTGAGTGGGAAAGGGGTGATGAAAGAAGAGGTGGTGTGAGTCAGCCTGAATTAATAGTGATATCATGAAAGGGTGAACTTCTGTTTTGCAGTCATGAATTTAAACTGAAAATCGTCAGCATGATTGTGTTTTTCCCTCCATCCATTATCTGCTTCTTGGGTCAATGTGCGGAATAGATAAAGAATTGAATTAACCCAACCACTAGGACAAAGTGAAGAGGAAGGGGCTGGAAGTATGTGAGGCAGAGTGGTTGAAAGGATGCACCATTGGATCAACTGCCCCCTTGGCTGAGTTTCAATCTATAGATTTAAGGCAATACCAACTTGGAACCCTGGTGATTTGGGGCAGGTTATTTTTTTATTTGCAAATTGTATGCAATAATATAGCAAATGCACCATATGCAGCAGCACATTTCAGATGTCATCAGTGTTGTCTTCATTGTCCTTGTTATCTTAGAAATTAATATTGGCTAATTGCTAGAATTCTAGAAAACTGAGATTTATTTCTATCATCATCCTTTAAAACAGTGGTTCTCAACCTTTCTAATGCCGCGGCCCTTTAATACTGTTAATGAGTCATAATGTAAACATCTGTGTTTTTCGATGGTCTTAGCTTCCTCAGCAGCGGGTCCCAACCTGTGGGTCACATAAGACCATGGGAAAACACAGATGTTTACATTATGATTAATAACAGTAGCAAAATTACAGTTACGAAGTAGCAATAAAAATAACTACTTTAGAATCTCAAATTACTAATGGTCACTCACCTAACTCAAGAATAAGTGCAGATAACAGCTTATAATTTCAACTTGAATTTGATAGATTTTCATGTATTTGTAGATATAGATATGCACTTAGCATCTTTCATCTGATACATATGCCATAAATGATTTCCAGTGAATTAGAACATGTGTGGAGATTTTTAAAATTTATGTTTATAGTGAGATGTCACACTACTAGTAAAAACCAGGCAAGTAATTGAATCAGTTAAACCCGTCCTGAAGAACTAAGTGTTTTTTTGTTGTTGTTGTTTTTAAATATATTTTATTGATTTTTCACAGAGAGGAAGGTTGAGGGGTAGAGAGTTAGAAACATCAATGAGAGAGAAACATTGACCAGCTGCCTCCTGCACACCCCCCACCGGGGTAGTGCCCACAACCAAGGTACATGCCCTTGACCAGAATCAAACCTGGGACATTTCAGTCCACAGACCAACACTCTATCCACTGAGCCAAACCGGTTTTGGCATGAGAACTAAGTGTTTAAATCCAGGAAGGAATCGCAGTTTAGGGTAGCACGGAGAACCCAACCAACCAGATGCATGAAAAGTGGCCGATATAAGAGCATTTAAAGAAGAAAATCTTAAAGTTCTATGCATTTTATGAAATGTCCCACAATTTCTTATGAAAATTTGACAATCAAAGATAATTAAATATGTACATTAAAAAACACAAAAATTATTATGCATATATGCCATAGCCTCTAAGTGGTTTCCTAAGTAAAAGTTTGTATATAAAACAAATGCTCATGTTTCTCTTTAGAGCAAAAGCACATATTTATTTGACTAATAAATAAACTTATAATTGGGTAGAAATGAACTTCGAAATTGATTTTTTTCTATTCTGAATTTATTCTAAGAATAACTGGTTTCAGTTTAATATATCTGAAAATCATTAAGAAACTTGTTTTGTCCTTTCTTTCTGGTTTTGAATTATTTGATATCACATAACTAAATGTGAAACCATTTCAGATAATTATTTCAATTTTTGCATTAATAATATTAATCAGAATTTATAATTGCATTGCATGTGCCAGTAATTTTAGCTGTATTAACTCAAGTCTTGTAAATGAAGAAACAGGGAGCTAAAGGAATGTTAAATAGTGAAGGTGACACAGCCTTACCGTGGTGAACTCTGAGTTCAAAACTACCTTTTTCATAATTTATAACAAGAACACATCACAAATCTGATATGTCCTTCAGTTAATAATTCTTAGAAAGACTTGATTTAAAATTCATTTCAGTTAGGATTTGTTCTAATACATATACTGAAATATCCGTGTTTGTTTTCTTTTTATTATTCTGTTTGAAAGCTTGTTTTGTTGTTTCATTTTACCATTGTAACTCTAAAGGGTTTTCTTGACATGAATATTTCAACACTATTACCCTTGAGGATTTAGCTGCTTTTTAAAGGAAAACATGTTTGCTGTGTACCGTGCCGAATAAATTTACTGACAAAAGTGATGTTTGTATGGTTAGATCTCTGAGCTCCTCTTTAAGATTTCTAAGCTCAGTGAGCTCCATAACTTTTAAGTAATTACTCAGAGATGTTTTGTGTTTAGAGCTATCCGGTCTGATATTGCAAAGGAAGTGTGAGCCCCATTTCATGTTCTCTGTTCCTATTTTCTTCTTAATCATTTTCTTAAATCTCTGACTTCTTTGAATTATTCACTAGTGAGTGAGCAATAAATATAATTTTCTCTCTGAATAAGCAAACATAGAGAACAAGCAAACAAAAAAAAGCAAATCATTTCAGCTATTCATAAAAGTTTCTTTAAAAAATCATTACATTGGCTTAGACATTCAACCGTTTTTGTCATAATTAGAACTGCTTTTTGAAATACTATTTAATATCATTTAGCCCTACACATCTCCTACCTTCCTTCTAAGTCACAGGCTGGTCCTGAGAAATTACAGGCACACAGGAGGACTGCCTAAGGCTTCCATTTTCAGTTGACCTGCCTTGGTGTTTTTGTAAATATATTTTAATGGGTTCTCCATTTGTTGTTAATGCTGTTCAGATGAAAAGATTGTATTTTATTAGAGTCAGTTTTTAGGCAGAATGCAGTAATGATTTCTCATGAAAGGAGAGGGAGAGAGAGAAAGAGCGAGAGAGAGAGAGAGAGAGAGAGAGAGAGAGAGAGAGAGAGACCATAGTCATCCAGATTTCATATGTAGATGAACCCCTTATGGCAAACCCAGCCAGAGGAGGCATTTGGCCAGCACAGCAGAGGATGGTGGGACAGAGACAGGATGCTGTTGGGCCCAGGGTGTGGGTGAGGCTAGATCAGAGATCTCCCCACAGGCTTCACAGACACATGGCTGCTGAGCCAGCGCCCTTGACCGTGACCTCCCTGGTGACCCCGAGGACCACCTTCTGGAGCAGTGCTTCCCCCTCTGCAGTGCGTGACTCGGGCGGCGCTTTGTGAATAGATCCCAACGAAACGTCCACTCCAAGGTGCCAAGGCTATAACCTTCCTGGAGAATACACAGACATGAATGGACTAAGACGGGAATTCCTTCTCAACAGAGAACGCTGCTGCGAGTAAATGATTAGGTCAGAGCCATCACATTGATGTGCGCATCACAGAGGCTGCCCTGCACAGGTCCGACCTGAGCTACCAAGCCAGGGCAGTGGTAACCAGTGAGTGCCTGTGAGAGGGGCTGGCACGCACGGACATATCATATGGAGTCTCAGCTTTTATTGAGTTTATATTCTGCAGGAGCAAAGAGATACCTAAAATAACATACTGTTACAAATGAATAAATGTTATGTACAAAATTAATGGCAGTACTGTATGTCATAATTGACAAGGTGATACATCTAGAACAGATAATAAAATAAATGCTACTGTTCCAGTGATCTAGTTCGGTAACAAATTGCTCAAAAATATTAAAACTAAAAGAAGTTTTATAATCTCACAATTTGGGACAAAGAGAATTCTTCAGCTCCAGGCTGTGTTCACTGATTTGCTTTGTTGGTCTTCAACTGGAGGGTGGGCTAACTCTACACCTGGTGCTGTGTGTGGAGGTGAGCAGGAGGCTGGGACCTAGATCTGGTTGTGTGTGGAGGTGAGCTGGGATCTATATGTAACACTGTGTGTGGAGGTGAGCAGGAGCCTGGGATGTATATGAAACACTGTGTGGAGGTGAGCAGAAGGTGGAGCTCCACTGGGCTGCTTCAACATGTAGGTTCTGGGAGGTGGGTCCTTTTGTTGCATGTTGGCTATGGCTCCAAAATGAAATGTTTTAAGAAACAGGAAGTAGAAGTTATGGATATCTTAAAGCCTATTCCTACAGCAGCACAAAGTCATGCCCATCATATTTGGCTGGTCAAGCAATAACTGAGCCTTAACAGGCACAAGGGATAGAGCAATGAGAACCCATCTGACAATGAGAGGCATGTCAATAAATATGCAGCCACATGCGCCGAGGAAGTTATTTGCTGGCACAGTCATCCATTTCAATGGCAAGGGCTTGGATATGATGACTACCTGTGTATGTGTATTTATTGACTGTATTGGCATTACATTTGTATAGGTTTCTATGTTATAAGATCTAAATATTACACTGAAGCCGAAACCGGTTTGGCTCAGTGGTAGAGCGTCGGTCTGCAGACTGAAGGGTCCCAGGTTCGATTCTGGTCAAGGGCATGTACATTGGTTGCAGGCACATCCCCAGTAGGGGGTGTTCAAGAGGCAGCTGGTTGATGTTTCTCTCTCATTGATGTTTCTAGCTCTCTATCTGTCTCCCTTCCTCTCTGTAAAATATCAAAAAATATATAAATTTAAATATTACACTGTAGGTCCACCACTCAAAGTCAAATCTCCTGTCACCATATATTAGGCCCTCCTTCACCCCAATCCCCCATAAGTATGTGTTTTAATTGTCAAATACATATGCCCCTTTAGTTCCCGTTGTGGCCTTATAAATAGAACAAAGCCTGTACACTCAGTTCATCATTAGAAATAGACCTGTGTTATCTGTTTCTGATTTGGAATGCACTTGGAGTTCAAGGGATGTTACAAATATTTATTTACTGTTGAGAGTGCCCCATTATTGCATGCCCTTTTCCCCATATTTGCCCCTCCCCCTTCTTGCTATTCTAAACTCTCATTGCATTTGGTGTGGCAGATTACTTACAAAGTGAAATTTGCCTTGCTCATAGTAATGATGTCTCATGGCTTGACTTAGAACTTAGGCACAATCCATGGCAAGACACATCTTAACCAGTAGTGAGTAAGGACCTTGACAAAGAATGTGAAAAATATGAAGAACATATCCTACTACATTTTCAGTGTCACCTTTCTCTTTCAATCCTTTCTGACGATTCTGGAAACTGGACCTGCCCCGTGATGTTGATGTGTCTTCTTTTGCCTTTCTTGCACACTCTCTCTGAGCCTCTGTAAATAGTATCAACAGTTGAAACCAGGCATTGTTAAGTAATTTTAACTTAACTAGAAAATACACAGTGATTAAAACTATTGCTGTATGACCAGATGTATTTGAATTTTCCATTTATTTCCTTTCTCGTTGCTCTAATATCATGTGCTTGCCAGAAATCTACCCTCCTGTTATGAGGTCATTGCACTCTGCAAGTATAAAGAAATGTACACTAACATAATACTCGATTGCATTTATCTACCATGGATTCATTTATTCATTCATTCAAAAATAGTTTGGATTAATATTATAGTCAACTATGAGGCTAAGTGTTGAAATACCTGTGACAGTATTTGAATATATATTGATATGAAGCTATAGAATTCTTGCTCACATGTTTATTTGTATTTTTGAAGTCCTAGGTCACACATTCATTTAACATTGAATTTTATAGCACAGACATTCAGGTACAAACTTAGAAATTGCTACTTAATTTGCAGCCAGAGATTCTATTCCACTTTCCCAAATAGTGCTCCAAGTCCACCAATGTGTCAGAACAATGTGCTGCTCTTATTAAAATGCAGACTCCTTGGCCTGGCTGGGTAGCTCAGCTGTTTAGAGCATTGTCCGGACAAGTCACGGTCTTAGGTTCCATCCTCAGTCAGGGAACATTAAAAAAAATCAACCAATGCCTTTCTGGTGTGGCTCAGTGGTTATCATCAACCCAAGAATCAAGAAGTCACCGGTTTAATTCATGATCAGGAAACATGCCTAGGTTGGTGTGGGAGGTGTGCAGGAGGCAGCCGATCTGATGATATTTCTTTCTCATCAATGTTTCTATCTCTTCTATCCTTCTCCCTTCCTCTCTCTCTAAAATCAATAAAAACAGCTTTTAAAAAATAAGTAACCAGTGAATACATAACTAAGTGGGACAACAAATTGATATATATCTCTCTCTCCCTCTCTTCCTGCCTCTCTCTCTCTCTCTCTCTAAAAAAATAAAATAAAATCAATAAATAAATAAAATACAGACTCATTGACCCATATTACACCTAATCAACAAAGAAATCTCTAGTGTAGAGGTTGAACACCTTCATTTTTTTCAAAGCATCCCAGGTGATTCTTAATTACAGATGTTGACATATTGCATGTGTCTGAAACATTTGAATCTAGGAACTGACTGGCTTAATTTATACAAATTCCATTTTAGTAATAACATAAATAGAAATTAGAAAGTGTTTACTTTTCGCCAAAACCGGTTTGGCTCAGTGGTAGAGCGTTGGTCTGCAGACTGAAAGGTCCCGAGTTCAATTCCGGTCAAGGGCATGTACCTTAGTTGAGTGCACATTCTCCGGTGGGGGGTGTGCAAGAGGCAGCTGGTCGATGCTTCTCTCTCAACGACATTTCTAGCTCTCTATCTCTCACTCCCTTCCTCTCTGTAAAATATCAATAAAATATATATTTTTTAAAAAAAAGAAAGTGTTTACTTTTCTAGTGCAAACATGTGTGGAGAAAGGGTGCTACTTTCAATTTCCTGCTAAAGTAAAAAGTAATAACTTATATTCTAAGGTACAGAGATGTGGAGTCTGTCCAACTCTATCATGCCCATTTTGGAACCAGAATCAAAAGTCAGAATCCACAAATATGCCAGGACACAGCCTGGAGACAAACCCTTGGTTGGAGCACGCGGCCGTCCGTGGTTGCCAGGGGCTGTTCTGTACACAGGGTCATTCCGCAGCACCCAGAGCTGCACCCTCTACATGCCGTAGCAATCAGCCCTCTCTCATTTGGGGTGGTCAAAGTGATTCAATGTCAAACGCACCTGGGTGAGGCTGAGACATAGACCCCAAAGAGAGCCACTGAGATGTTACCATACTTTATAGTTGCAACCTAACCCCTCCACCAGTGAGTATGTCCTAAGCCTCAGTTTTGCCAGGAAGCATGGTTAGCTGAGTGACAAACTAGCTTTAGGAAGGCTCATCTAACTGTGAGGCAAGCCAGCGGTCCAGCTATTACTCTCCAAGGAATAACTGTGTTTCTTACATTCCTTATTAGGTGAACATCCTAAGTATGTTCAAAAAATATAAGTACATTTAAACAATAGCATCATTATTATTATCTTTCCAACTTAGGAAAGCAAGTTATTCACATTATGCTGATGGGTGGGCATGGATGATTTTAGCATTTACCCTAGAATTCTGTATTTAATCTACAAGGAATTAACACATGTCAAAAGGAATTTGATGAAAAGATTATACAATGATGATATCAATATCGGGTCTTAGGGGAAAACAGAGTATCCAGCCTCCTTTGCGGGTAAAGCAGTCCTGTGTGTTACTGCACCACTCTAAAGGATTGCTTTATATGGTTCACTCTTCCTCTAAAGCTCTTAAAGCTATCGTCCCATACCAGGAGGTGAAGTTCAATTTTAAGCCATTTTGGAGGTTAGCTTAATTTTTCATATTAAACTCAGAAATCCAATTTAGGGCTTAATCCTTCTATATGATAATAAACGATTCCATTTTCATTTCATTTGTTTTTGAAACAAGTGTAACAGGATTTGAATAAATCAAACTCTCTCCAGTGGAACAGCCAGGCTATGGCCCTCTGTGAACTCTTCTCACACAGCGTTCAGGTTTCACGCAGTAAGTTGCTCTTTCATTTTTGTCAGCCTGAGTCATTTGTTGAAATATAATAGAACAGGAATAGAAATCAGGCTGTAAAGTTGATAAGAAACTTATTGGTTTCTTTATGTTATGGAGTAGTGTGATTTTAAAAACAAAATAAGATAGCTTGAGCAGCACGGGTTTAATGGATTGGGAAGATCATATTCTGACTTTGGTTTAGGTCCAAAGTTGACCACCTCTGTAAACCCAGAAAGGCACTGATATATTCTATGTCTCGGTTTTCTGTCCGTAAGAAAAAACTGATACTCTACCTACATCTCCTGAGGACTGGCACAGAGATTGCATGTAGAGGCCCCGGCACAGTGAATGACAAGTAATTGATCAAAAATAAAAACGCGTGTTTGTTCTTGGTTCCAAAGTAGAACCCCCTTTTTCTCAAAAGTAAACCTCTCCGTGTTAGGGGCAGTGACACAATTTCGTTTACTTGTCCGTGCTCCAAAAAATTAGCCAGGAAACCTACCTGAGCGTTCCGGCTTCCCTGCCTCCCCCCCTCCCCCCCACCTCCCGCCCTGGCTCACAGCAGGCCCTTCCCCCAGGGGACTGGGTCCTGAGCATGTTGGTGCGGGACGGCCACTCAGAAGACAGGGCTCTCAGCTTTCCTCTTCTTATTCTGCACATTCCTCAGGCTGGAGCAATCTCCCCAGGACCCCTAATTCTAGTACATACATATGTTTTTTGTTTGCTTTTGTTTTGTCTTTCAAAATTATATTGTTCTGTCCTAAAGGTAGACAGAAAAGCAGCACGCATTTCAGAACAGTAGTCAGTTAACTCTTCAGTCAATGAGCACTACGCTGACATGTGATGCAATGTGCAAGACAGTTTCAGTCCCAATAGGCAGAGAAAGGTCATGTATGAGTATAACATGGTTTTCTAAAGTTAAATATTTTTAAAATAAGCTACAGATTAAATTAAAAACCTTTATCACCATACAACTTCGTTTTCCTTTATTTTGAGAAATATTTTCTTCTCTTCTTAGTCACTAGCTAGATATACTCTGTGAACGAAAAGAGCCACTTGCTGACCTGATGAGCTCAGGGAAGGCCTGCGTAGCAGTCTTGCAGACTCAGAGACCTGAAGTAACCACAAAGGATGGTTTGAAAATTAAATACCTTACTTCCAACAGGTTATAATGGGCAGTCATTTTCTAGGCCAATGTTCTCCCAAAGATCAGCTTTGATCTTTACTGAGCCCATCTGCCTTCCTGCCTCTAAGATAACCTATCTGTGAGATGTATGAGTAACTTGTAGCTTCCTCTTTACCCTGACCCCTGAGGGCACAACAAATGGCCCTGAGACATTCCCTCATTGTTATTGTTATCAAGTTAATTGTCAACTGTTAATTGCATTGGAGTGTCTTGTGTCCATCTCTGTAAAAGAAGCTCATGTCCATCATTTCATCTTTTACCCTATCCCAGAGGTTTCCCACAGGCTTACTTTCTCCCGCCTCCTTACTCCATCACCAATGAATTTCATGTAACCCACCTATGTCCCTCCTTTGACTGCAATGTATAAATACAGAAACATAACCGGCCATTCTTTGGAGCATTATCTCAATACATTGAGGTTCTGCTTGTCGACAGTTTGGCTCAAATAAACTCACAAAAATTCCTTTTTTTTTTTTCATTAACAACTCTCTGAATAATACTGTCTCCTCTGTACTATTGTTATATTTCAGTTTTCTTTAAAATACCAATGTAGGCCAGCTTCCGGTGATGACTGACTAGCAGGAAGCATACTTCCTCTCTCTGGGATTGGGTTGGGTCTAGGAAACTGGATGGAACATGCTGAAATGAGTCTGTTTTGTCTCAGAGAGGTACAGTGGCCTCCAGAACTTGAGGAATCAAGATCAAGGGGGAAAAATGAAAATTCCAAGGCCTAATCTCATCTATGTTTTCTCTTCCCATGCTCCCGTGCACCCAAGCAACAGAAAAGATGAGCCAACAGTGGCAGCTGGGAGGCCCGGGCTGGGCGGAGTCTCAGCCAGTCTGGCAGGTTTGGGGACCCCGCCTGGAACACAGGGCCCACAGGGGAGCCCTGCTGAACACAACAGACTCCGAGTTTCCCACCACACCAGGAGCCGGAACAGACCGGTCCGCACAGAGCCTAAAGTCCAGGTACAAATTAGCTCCAGGTCAGAGTGCCTGCACAATTGGTATCTGCCACAGATTTCCTGAGCCAGGGAAGGGAGGAAGAGAAGAAAAGTGTTTGAAAGGCCAATTGCATTTTGAAACTGTCTGGCATAGATCAACAGCAGATCATGTGACTCCTGTGTGAGATCAATGACAGGCGTGAGAGTTTCAGTGGCAAACAATAACATTTCTTTAATTTTGTATAAAAAATATGAACTCCTAGTCAGGTGTGCAAACCAAAATCTGTTTCCCTGGGGGAAGGGGACTCCTCAGTAAGTGTCAGGAGTTGAATTTTGGGGAGGATCTAGTAAAAAAAAAAAAAAAAAGATAGGTGTTTTGTTCAATCAATATCTCTCACCACAAATTTAAATTTAAAAATACTAGCATGTGAAATCACATTGTGGGAGTGGAAAATAAAATAAAATAAAAATACTTTGATGATAAGCTTGTGAACGAAAAGAGCCACATGCCAACCTGACAGGCTCGGGGAAGGCCTGCGTGGCAGTCTTGCAAATTTAGAGATTTACCTAAAATAACCACAAAGATGGTTTGAAAATTTAATACCAGACTATAAACAACAGGTTATAGCAGGTAGTCATGTCCCAGGTATTTCAACTGACAAAGATCAATTTGGATCTGCTTTACTGAGCCCTTTAGCCTCCATGCCTCTGAGATAACCTGTCTGTGAGATGTCTGGGTAACCTATAACTTCCTTTTTACCCCGGACCCCTCAGGGCACAACAAATGGCCCTGAGACATTCCCTCATTGTGACTGTTATCAAGTTAATTGTCAACTGTTAATTACATTAGAGTGTCCTGTATCCATCTCTGTAAAAGAAGCTCATGTCCATCATTTCACTTTTTACCCTATCCCAGAGGTTTCCCGCTTCGCTCTGTCCCACCTCCCTAATCTATCACCAATGGATTTCATGTAACTCATCTACGTCCCTTTCCTTTGATTGCAATGTATAAATATAGAAACGTAACCCGCCATTTTCCGGAGCATCATCTCAATCTGGTTCTGCTTCCCGGCAATTGTCAACAGTTTGGCTCAAATAAACTCACAAAAATTCTTTTCAGGTTTCAATGTTTTTTTCGTTAACAAGCTTTATCCCATCCCCCTTTATTTTCCACCATAATTTGTGTTGCCAACTTTAGTAACACTTGCAAGTTGAAGCAAATGTCGCCAAAATAGTGAAGGCAAGCCCGGTCAAACCAGCATTGTATGTAATGGTTATGGCCGGCGGCACTCTGAAGATTCAGAGAGACATCACTAATTACCGACAGATAGGGACTATTTGAGTGACAGCTTGCATTTGAATATGTTGGTATCATTTTTAAACTTTATTTGCATTTGTGTCTGTCCCTTGAACCTGCCCTCCTCTTAGTATTAAACTGCTCCGCTTTCTTTCCAAGTCTGTGATTTTTAGCGAGCGCTCTCGCTGCTTGGGAAGCATGAGGGGAGGGCGCCCTAAGCTGGACTACTTGCAACACCAACTGCCTCACCTTTAGGGCTACTGCAGACCGGACAGGGGCCAGCTTGGCCAGAGCCGGGAGCTATGGCGGCTGTCTTCCCAGCGTGCACGCAGCCAAGCAGTCAGCTAAAGGAGGAGCTGAAGCCTGCGTGTGTCAAAACGCAGAGTTAAGCAGGAGACATCATATCTATGATGCCACATGCCCGGGCCATTTGCTCCCAGCAGCACTGATATCGTGGGCCCCGGGTCCTGTCCTCCACTTGGACTAATTGAGGTGAGGTTGGTGCTGGTTGCAACAGAATTCTAATCAGTGGAGGAACTGGCATGTGGAATGGGAAATGTGCTTGGTCATGGGACACGCATGTGTTCCTCCCAGGAAGAAAGAAGGCCAGCTCTGCTGCACACCGGTTAACCGCTTCTTAAAATCATTATTCCCTGCAGGGCTGGGGCTTTGGAAGCCGCTGTGAAAGCATCGGCATATTAAATGACATGGTGTCATTCCTGTGGCCTTCGGCAAGTGCTCTGAAAGATACCAGCTATGCCCTAAGCCGGGACATCAGAAAGTGGACAAGAAATAGCTACCCAGTTACCCAGCCTTCCTTACTCTTCCGGGCCCAGCCAATCCCAGACCAGAGGGAGTGAGGCTCATGAGCGTGGCTGAACTAAATGAATGGACTATCTTCCTCCCAACAACCCCCCCCCCAACCCCGTGCTGAGGTTTGTGCAGGTTTTAGGTAGGGATGAGGCCCCTGAGAAGGGCTGGGAACTGCGGCACCTGGGTCCCCGCACTCCTCTGGACTTGTTGCTAAGCTGTATGGTACCACTGATGCAGATACAGTGAAGGCACTTAGTAATCACGACGTGTTGCATATTTACAAAGCCAAGTTGCTCCAAGGAGCCACTATATTAATAAAGTGAAAGCAGCTGTGGCAGCAGCAGCAGCGGGTTAGTAGAATTGGTAGCAGCAATAATCAAGAGTAAAATAATAATTGAGCGGATTAGGGGAAATCATTCCCACTCACAATTCATCCACCAGTGGTCATCAATAAGACTTTACATTATTGCTTTAATGTACATAAAGTGCACATCTCTCAAAGATGGCCACTAACAAAACAATATTCTGGACAGAGCAGCTGCTGGGCTGTGGTAACTGGTTCTGTCCTGAGGAGTTCTTTGCTCTGGGGCCCCAGTTCCTCGTGGCCATCGCCCTGTTACTATAGTGACTTAGGATGGGGAGGGGTGACTTTCTTTGCAGTATTCTAACACACACATTATTTATTTTATTTATTTTTCTTTTTTTATTAAGGTATTATATGTGTACATAGTTTTCCATTGCCCCCCCCCCCACTCCTATACATACCCTCCCTCCCCAGTTTTTCATCCATTGGTTTTGCTTATACGCATGCATACAAGTCCTTCGGTTGATCTCTTATCTCCCCCAGATCTCCCTCCCCTCCCCGCTGTCATTTGACAGTCTGCTTGTTTCTTTACTGTCTCTGTATTTATCTTTTTGTTCATCAGTTTATAATGTTCTTTATTATCCATAAATGAGTGAGGACATGTGGTGTTTCCCTTTCATTTACTGGCTTATTTCACTCAGCATGATATTCTCCAATTCCATCCAGGTTGACAAAAAGAATTCCTTCTTTTTTATGGCAGCATAGTATTCCATTGTGTAGATGTACCATCGTTTTTTTGATCCAATCATCTGCTGACGGGCATCTAGGCTGTTTCCAAATCCTAGCTATTGTAAATTATGCTGCTATGAACATAAGGGCGCATATTTCCTTTCTGATTGGTGTTTCTGGCTTCTTAGGATATATTCCACACACATTATTTAATTGTCCCCATAAATATAAGCCAAGGATGGGTTATTTCAAAATACCTCAAATGCAAAGGGAAATACCCCCAGAGAAGCACAAAAGTGGATAATTTGAATTAAAATTGTTTTATTTTTTTGTTTTTGTTTTTACAGAATATAGATCTTCTAAGTAAGCATTTCCCTTTGCTTTTAGCTTTTTCTCTCTGAAGTGAAATCCTAGGCCTTTCAAAATTAAGGTCAAAGGACAACAGATCCCAGTCTCTAATCTATTTATCTGATATCCACTCTGCTCAATTCTTTCAACAACCCTTTTCACCTGAGAGGAGAAGGTACACTGAAACCACATAGACACAAAGGATCTTAAGAGGCTGCTGTAAGCAATACTACACCAATAATTTAGACAACCTAGAAGAAAGGGACAGAGTCCTAGAAATCATTTTCTAAGACTGAAAAATGCAGAAATGGAGACCTGAGTGGACTGGTTATGCAAAGCAGGATAAATCAGTACTGGAAAACCTCCCCACAAACAAAAGTTCAGGACAGGGGCTTCACTGGTGAATTCTTTCAGATACTCAAAGAAGATTTAATACCTACCCTCCAACCATTCCCAAATGTTGAGGGAGAGGGAACACTTCCAAGCTTATTTCATGAAGCCAGTGTTACCTTAATACCAATACCAGAGAAAGATACCACACAAAAATAAAATTATAGGGCAATACCACTGATGAACATAGACACAAAATCTTTACAAAATATTAAACAATTCAACAGAACAGTGAAAGGACCACACACCATGACCAATGGAAATTTATTCCAGGATGCAAGGATGGTTCAACATCTGCAAATCAATCAATGTGATATATACCACATTATAAAGGACATGCGTAACAAACCCACAAATAACTTCAAGCACAGTGGTGAAAATTTGCACAGTTCCTCTAAGATCAGGAACAAGACAAGGATGCCCACTCTCACCATTTTTATTCAACTCTAGAGGCCCAGTGCAAGAAATTTATTTATCATGATCAAATAACTCTGAATGGCCCATGATAAATGGCTGAGAATTTGGACTTTTTTGCATTTCCTTTATTTATTGGAATCAGTGCTCTATTTATGTCTGTATTTTACTTTCAACTACTAACATTTGGTTATGTTTATTTATTTATTTTAATATGTATTTATTTTATTAAATATTGTTTGTTAAATTAAATACAAATAATTATAATTTGGGCAAAGTGTTATTTTTTTCTCTCATTTTTTTTATTAAGGTATTATATGTGTACATACCTTACCAATCACCACAACCCCCACTCCCATACATGTCCTCCCTCCCCAGAGTTTTTCCTCCATTGGTCAAGCTATGCATGCATACAAATCCTTGGGTTGATCTCTTATCTCCCCCATATTTCCCTACCCTCCCTGCTGTAATTTGACAATCTGTCTGTTGCTTTACTGTCTCTGTATCTATCTTTTTGTTCATCAGTTTATAATGTTCCTTATTATACATAAATGACTGAGATCATGTGGTATTTTTCTTTCATTGATTGGCTTATTTCACTCAGAATAATGTTCTCCAATTCCATGTCATCTGCAAATAAGGACAATTTTACTTTTTCTTTTCCAATTTGGATGCCTTTTATTTCTTCTTCCTGTCTAATTGCAATAGCTAGTACTTCCAGTATTACTTCAAATAGGAGTGGTGAGAGTGGGCATCCCTGTCTTGTTCCTGTTCTTAGAGGGAATGGTTTTAGTTTTTGCCCATTGAATATGATGTTTGCTGTGGGTTTATCATATATAGCTTTTATTATGTTGAGATATGATCCTTCTATTCCCATCTTGTTGAGAGTTTTTATCAGGAAAGGGTGTTGGATTTTATCAAATGCTTTTTTTGCATCAATTGATATGACTATATGATTTTTATTTCTCAATTTTTTATGTGATATATCACATTTACTGATTTGCAGATATTGTACTATCCTTGCATTCCCGGAGTAAATCCTATTTGGTCATGGTGTATGATCTTTCCGATGTTCTGCTGGAGCTGATTTGCTAGAATTTTGTTATCTACGTTTATGAGGGATATTAGCCTGTAATTCTCTTTCATTGTGTTGTCTTTATAGATGCTGGCTTCATAGAAGGAGTTTGGAAGTGTTCCTTCCTCTTGAATTCTTTGGAATAGTCTGAGGAGGATAGGTTTTAGTTCTTTCTTGAATGTTTGGTAAAACTCTCCTATAAAGCCATCTGGCCCTGAGCTTTTGTTTGCTGGAAGCTTTTTGATGACTGTTTCAATTTTTTTCCAAAGTCACTTGTCTATTGGGGTTTTTAGATTCTTCCTGGTTGAGTTTTAGAAAGTTATATTTTTTAGGTATATGTCCATTTCCTCCAGGTTGTCCAGTTTGTTGGAATAAAGTTGTTCACAGTATTTTGTAACAATCCTTTTTATTTTGGTGGGGTCTGTTGTTTTTTCACCTCTTTCATTTCTGATTT
Organism: Vespertilio murinus; assembly: GCA_963924515.1. Lineage (NCBI taxonomy): Eukaryota > Metazoa > Chordata > Mammalia > Chiroptera > Vespertilionidae > Vespertilio > Vespertilio murinus. Next base: position 46,277,724 of record OZ004717.1, on the reverse strand, counting down.
TGTTTACTTGGGTCCTCTTTCTTTGTTTCTTGGTTAGCCTGGCTAGAGGTTCATCAATCTTGTTTATCCTTTCAAAGAACCAGCTCTTGGTTTTGTTGATCTTTGGTATTGTTTCTTTGGTCTCTATGTCGTTTATCTCCACTCTGATTTTTGTTATTTCTTTCCTTCTTCTTACAATGGGCTTTTCTTGTTGATCTTTTCCTACCTCTTTGAGTTGTAGAGTTAGAAATTTGTTACCATTTTTTCTTGTTTTTTTGCAATAGGCTTGTAGAGATATGAACTTCCCTCTCAAAATTGCTTTTGTTGTGTCCCATAGATTTTGGATTGTTGTGTTTTCATTGTCATTTGTTGCCAGGGTGTTTTTAATTTCTTCCTTGATTTCTCTGGTAACCCAGTCCCTGTTTAATAGCATGCTGTTTAGTCTCCATGTGTTTAATTTATTTGGGTTATTTTATTGTAGTTGATTTGCAGTTTTATGCCACTATGATCTGAGAAGATGCTTGATATTTTTTCTATCTTCTTGAATTCAAAGAGGCTTTGCCTATGTACCAACATGCGGTCTATCTTTGAAAATGACCCATGTGCACTTGAGAAGAATGTGTATTCTGTGGCTTTGGGGTGAAATGTTCTGATGTGGATTAATTCCATCTGGGCTAGTGCATCATTTAGGATTAATGTTTCTTTGCTGGTTTTTTGTTTAGATGATTTGTCCAAATGTGACGGGGGGGGGGGGGTATTAAAATCTCCTACTGTGATCATATTGGTATTAATGTCCTCTCCCTTAATATCCTCCAGCAGTTTGTTTTTTTAAATGTATTTGGGTACATATATGTCTACCAGGGTTATTTCCTTTGTTGGATTGCTCCCTTTAGTATTATGAAGTGGCCTTCATTACCTCTTGTTATGCCCTTTACTTTGAAATATAATTTTTTTGATATAAGTATTGCTACCACAGCTTTTCTTTCATTTCCATTCTCCTGGAAAGCCTTTTTCCATCCCTTCTCCCTCAGTCTGTGTGTGTCTTTTTTTCTGAAATGGGTTTCTTGTAGACAGGAGATATATGTTTTCTTATCCAATCTGTTACCCTACGTCTTTTGAATTGGGGCATTTAATCCATTTACATTTAAAGTTATTATTGATAGGTAGCTATTTGATGCCATTTTTATTCTATCCCCCTGTGTTCCTTCTTCACTTCCTATTGCTTTATTTTTACAGCAGACACTTTAGCATTTCTTGCATTGCTGGTTTGGTGGTGATAAATTCCCTTGGTCAGTTTTTGTGTATGAAGCTCCTGATTTCATCTTCAATTTTGATTGATAGTCTTGATGGGTTCAGTATTCTTGGATTCAGCCCCTTCCTTTGCATGACTTTGTATTTTTGATCCCATTCCCTTCTGGTATGATGAGTTTCTGTTGAGAAATCAATTGCTAGTCTGATGGGGGTTCCTTTATATGTAACTTTCTGACTCTCTCTGGCTGCTTTTAAGATTCTTACTTTGTCCTCAGTATTTGCCAATTTAATTATAATGTGCCTTAGTGTCAGTCTTTTGGGATTCATTTTGCTTGGTACTCTGTGAGCTTCTTGTATTTGTATGGGTTTTTTATTTGCTATCTCAAGAAAGTTTTCTGTCATTATTTCTTCAAACATTTTTTCTATGTTTCTATGTTCCTCAGTTTCCTTTCCTTCTGGAACCCCTATTATTCTTTTTTTTTTTAAATTACAGTTGTTGTTTTTTAAAATATATTTTATTGATTTTTACAGAGAGGAAGTAAGAGAGATAGAGAGTTAGAAACATCTATGAGAGAGAAACATTGACCAGCTGCCTCTTGCACACCCCCTACCAGGGATGTGCCCTCAGCCAAGGTACATGCCCTTGACTGGAATCGAACCCGGCACCCTTCAGTCCACAAGCCAATGCTCTCTCTATCCACTGAGCCAAACTGGTTTTGGATGGAACCCCTATTATTCTAATATTGTTTTGTTTTGTATTGTCCCAAAGTTCCCTTAGGCTCACCTCCTGCTTTTTATTATTTTTCCCCAGAAGCTGCTCTAATTGGGTATTTTTTTTTCCATCTTGTCTTCTAGCTCACTGATGCGGTTCTCTGCTTCTTCTAGTCTACTCTTGATGCTTTCTATTGAGTTCTTTACAGTAGTGATGTCATTTTTCATTTCTTCTTAGTTCTTCTTCATTTCCTCTTGGTTCTTACTCATATTGTCAAATTTGTCTTCCATTCTTTTTAACCATCTTATGATCATTACTCTGAATTCTTACTCTTGTAGGTTTCTTGCCTCTAACTTGTTTACTTCCTTTTCTGGTGATGCCTGCTTTTCTTTCATATGTGGGTTGTTTTTTTGCTCTCCATGATCTCTCTTTTCAAGATATCTGGTTATGTAGTTCTCTCTCACCTTTTTTGTTGTGCAATGGAGTGCTCCTTTGAGTCCAAGTGTTCGCGCTGCCTAGGACTAGCGTTCTGGGCTCACAGCTGCTCAGTGGTCACTGCGGTTGTGGATATTAAGGCCTCTGACAAGATCCACTTTTCCTTATCCTGGAGTTCGCCTGTCCCTTAGCTTGCTAACAAGCACTCCCAGCGGGACCCTCAGCTACTCTCTCTTTCTGCTTCGGGACAAGACTCAGAACCCATCTATCTATTCTTCCTCAATTTTGTGTTTCTCCCAAAGTGTTATTTCATAAGAACAAATATTTCTTTTCACCTAAAATGTCAAGTTTTGATCCCATGTTCACCCAATGGGCAGAGAACCTGTGGGCTCAACAGGCTGTTTTCTGGATCCTAACTCTGAGCCCAATTCCAAGGGATGATCCCGGGTGAGTTTTTCTTTGGAACACTTCCAGGACTATGCCATGAATATTAATAAATTTTAATGGGGAAAAAACACATTGAAACCTGTAAAGAATTTTTGTGAGTTTATTTGAGCCAAATTGTTGATATGTGCGGGGAAGCAGAACCTCAATGGATTGAGATAATGCTCCTTGGTTATTTTTATTGATATGTATGTACATATATTCAACTAAATCCATTACTTTGTATATGTAATGAATTTAATGTAATAAATCTAATATATTGATGAGATTTCATCAAATCAAATAGCAAAATGAAGTTGAATGTTATATACCTCATCAGACAATCTTAAAAGTGTACTTGACTCTCTCTTGAGGTTGTATTATTTTTTAGATATTTTCCTGTCTAAGGTTAACAAATGTAAGTTAAATTTTCATTAGTAAATAAAAAATCAGTTACCAAAAGTTTTCAATTCTAATTAACATAAACCAAAATAAATATAAAATACATTTTTAAAAATTTTATTCATGACAGAAATCAAAACAACTTTATTAAGCCAATCATCCAATATGATGAATTAGTTTGGCTAAATGCTTAAGAAATTACCAAAATTGTTACTTGCTGTGTGCTGGATAGACCCAGTCATCAAGTAGTAAAATGGTGTCTTTTGTTGTTTCTTTAGCATTGTTGACTATAAAATATTGCTCAGAGTACAACAGACCAGATGTCTATTCTGATGTGGCCAAGTAAAGAACAGACTGTGACATTATAATGCACAACAGTTTCTGTAGACTTTAGTAAGCCAGGATGAAAATCTAGGCAGCAGGGCATCTTGGGGTAAAGAAGAAAGCTTCCAATAACCCAATTAAACTGGTCTATTGCTCTTGCATTTTGTTTTCAGAATTCAATTTCAATAAAATTGATTATTTTTTAACAAAAACCTTTCAAACTTTTATGTAATGTTTACAATACACCTTCAAAATTTCAATTATTGAGAAGGTAAAGAGACAGACATCTCTAAATTTTAATAAAAACCTACGCTGTCAGCAAACACCAAATAGGGTAAATTGGAAAAGCAAAAATAGCTGAGGAGTTTGTTGCTCTTTTAAAAAGTCTTCTAAGTAAATCAATAATTCTGCACTTAAGATGCTGAATGAAGACACCACTTTCCTTGAGCGATGAGAAAGGTTTGAGGTCAACTGAAGCCTCAAACACTGCTGATGACTCATAGACTGCTTTTCTACAGACGCTGAGACATTTCTCACAATGTTGATTTATAGATGAACTTAAAGAGGGCATTGGAAAGACTGCTCTTTGGGGTGAGTGTCCACAGTGGGAGAACCAGTCAAAGAGACATGTTGAACTAAGCTTTCTGGTATCTGAAAATTTGGCAATATCCTTTTTTTAATTATTATTATTGGTTTTTTTACAGAGAGGAAGAGCGAGGGATAGAGAGTTAGAAACATTGATGAGAGAGAATAATTGATCAGTTGCCTTTTGCACACCCCCTACTGGGGATGCGCCTACAACCAAGGTGCATGCCCTTGACCGGAATTGAACCTGGGACCTTTCAGTCTGCAGGCCGATGCTCTATCCACTGAGCCAAACTGGTTTCGGCGGCAATATCCTTTTCAGTATTTGGAGAGAAGGACTTTAATCTAATAACTGCTGTGTTTTGTGCTTTCTTCTCTCTTAGTTCCATTCCTCTCATACTTAAACAACTTCTCTAAGATTAATATTTTAATAGATATCCATTTTAGAGTAAACAATCTATAGAACAATACAAGTGACTTGTTGACTTGCAATTGTTTTCTATTGCTATATTTTGATTAGAAAGGTAAAATTTAAGCGCCAGCATGGTAGGTAAAAAAGGCAAAATATCTTTGGTAAAACATGAATGTATCAGATTAACTTTTTTAGCAGTAAATTATAGAGTGGTTTTTTTTTTTTCCCTAAGAGCACTTCAAAACAAATTGTCTTTCCAATGAATAATTACTAAATTTAGAGGGGGGGGGGGCCCTCAGTGGATTCAGGCCCTAAATATCCCAATACTTTTATGTGTAATTTGTTTCCATACATGTCCATTTTTGGTGAAAAAGTGCATATTTGGATATTATTTCTGAAAGATTATTTGAGTGAATAAGGAAAATAAAAATCTCAATGTAAATACTTCTTTTTCCTTTGCAAATTTACTACTCACACCATCCCCCTTTGTTCTGCAAATGAAGTGATTTTCTGAGGGTAGGGATGGTGATACATACTGTATTTGTAGTTACAACCAATTCTTCATTTACTTCTTCATTTTGCACAATTGATAAGTATTTGTCAAAGGAACTGACTGATCAAAAGCTGAGTATAGCAGACCCTGGAACAACACGAAGGTTAGTGGCGCTGACCCTTCTGGAGTAAAAAATCTGTGTAGACCTATTGACTCCTCGAAACTTAGTAGGCCCTCAGTATCTTCAGGATATTGGTTCCAGAACCCTCTTGGGTACTCAAAATCCACAAATGCTTAAGTCCCTATGTAAAATAGTGTAGGTCAATGCATATAGCTGGCCCTCCACACCCACCATAGATGGAAAGCAGTAGGTGTTTATTGAATGTCCACATGTAAGGGTCCTGTGCAAGGGTCAACTCTATACTTTCTCTAATCCAAAGTCATCATTCTCCATTAAGATGTTTTCGACCTAAGAACTGGAGATCCAGATGAGTCCTATGATCAGTTTTGAAGTTCTAAGAGATTAAAATCTCACAATTTTTATTTCATTAATTCCTTTATTTACTCATCCCAGCAGAAACTAATATTCAATTCAATTTATATACCTTCATTGTTCCCCAAATATTTTGTCAATCCAGTAACTTTGGATGGCCCTATACAAAGTCTTCAGGCTTTTTTTTCATATTAATATAAACATTAGTATAAATACTCATTTCTGAAATATTAACATATATTGAATAAATATTTAAGTAGTTACTCTAAGAACTTTAACTAAAGCATACATTCTAAAATTTATAAGAAATTTGTTTTAGGGAAGATAGCTTTTAGTTCATTAATGTTATATTACCTTCATGATTTGTTTTATTCACCCAATTGGAGCAATATGATATGGTTAACATGATTTCTGTTAGCTTAAGGAGATAATACTAGTACAGTTGAAAAACCACTGTTTTTTCTAGAAGTCACCAAACAAAATAAAATGACTAAGAGTTTGAGGTACAAAAAGTGGGAATTGTTTACAAGTATTTTGTAAGAATGAATGGGTACCAAAAAATCCAAATTAAGATGGGTAATTGATGCATTATGGCTTTTACCTACCAAGGTCATAGAGGTTTCAAAATAAAGAGTATAATGCAATAATTTTTACTTTATATTATCCATGGGAGCAGAGATAATATTGTCTATGTTCTATGAGGGTTATTGCAATAAAAAGGAAGAGTTCATGAGGTAAGAGACCAATGTATATCTGTACAATATGACACCAACACTGAAAACATATTGAATTAGTCTATACTAAAGCATTGTATTCTCTGAGATCAAGACAGGTCCTTTGGGTACTTCAGTCATTTAATTATTTTAATTTATCTCTTCTACCTTAATTCTTCTTCTAGTTTAAAAGTGCTCTTCTAATGTGCCCAAAGGATCACAGTGCATCATGCATCTTCCTTTGGCCTTGTTTATTTAATGTTCCTACACTATTAGTGCTTTGAGTATTTATCTGAGAAAACAACATGGCCAATTTGATAATATATTATAGGTCCCAGGATAACCAGGGAATTTCCTACCTTCCTGCTTGTCATTTACTATGAAACAGTATTATTCAGTTCAAGGAAGGTATAGCATGTTGATAATTAAAGAGGGTGGTTTAGGATATACTTGTCCCTTATATAGTCTTGGTTGGATGTGATATATTCCTCAAACACAGGACTTTTCTCTCAATTATCACCAAAAGGTATTCTTAGTCTAGTGTTTAACAGCCAATGCAGAAACTCTTCAATTATTAGGTCATCTTTATCAAGGAAAATAAGCTCTTAATGGCACACACTCCTTCAAATCCTAAAGGCAAATGGAGTCCTACAATGGTTTGTGTAAAATACAAATTCTCCAGGGGTTAACATATTTCAGTGAAGTGAGAGAAATCAATATAACTTTAAATATGACTAAATTGCTTGGAAATAATTTATGTAGCAAGAAAAGTAAACTGGCATTTATTTCTAAAAAGAAAGATGGCATACTAATGCCTGGAGAAGTAGGATGAATTTGGAATGTGTTCCAAATTTTTTTACTCTTTCTTTTAAAATTGATTTTAATCAACACATCATCATCTTTTAGATTTATGTTTTATTCACTTTGCAATAAGTTATTTTAGATAATCATAGACATGAAAAAAATCTGCCTTAGGTGTAGTGGCAATATAAATATGTATGTGTAACACCATGTTTCCTAATTGGTGACTAGGAATGATGACTGGGAAAAAATATAGTTAGAATGCATAAAATTGGGAATTGTGGACAGGAAGGATTGAGTGCATTTGGAAGTTAGCCTTCCCAAACTCTACCTAGTATGTTGTTGTGTCCTCACAGATCATTTATAATCATCTTACAACGTCACTGAGGGTAGAAATGGCTGCACTAGAGCAGCATACATGAAGTGGCTTCATTTGTTTTGTATGTTCTACCATTGATCAATTTATTTAGGCATTTTGAAGAAAAAAAGTGGCAGGGTACTTACATTTTCATCTTATTGAGATTAGTATTATAGATTTATTATTTGGACAACCTCAGTATATATTGAAAATATAAAGAAACCATGTCAATATGATTGAAGAATTGCTCTGGTTATGTGATATCCACAGATAATCCCCAAATTTTATTTTTTAAAATATATTTTGTTGAGTTTTTGCAAGGAGTAAGAGAGAGGGATAGAGAGTTATAAACATCAATGAGAGAGAAACATCAATCAACTGCCTCTTACATACCTCCTACTGGGAATATGCCCACAACCAAGGTACATGACCTTTACTGGAATCAAACCTGGGACCTTTCAGTCCATAGGCCGATGCTCTAGCCACTGAACCAAACCAGTTTTGGCTCCAGATTTTATATTAATGAAGTTTCAACAATCTTCCCTTTGACCTTTCTCTTATCGTTTAGAACTAAGAAAATTTTTAGACTTTGAATTTCTTTTCTTGTTTGTTTGTTTGTAATCCCTTCCTTCTTGTTGTTGTCTTTTTAAAAAAAAACTTGATTGTTGAAAGTTTTACATAAGTCCTCCTTCCCCCCCACCCTTGCCACTAACCTCTTCCAGCCCTCCTCCCTTCACCCTCCCTCAAGCCCTCACCACCCCACTGTGTCTGTCCATGGGTTATGCATATACTCATACATGATCATTGGTTGTTCTCTTCCCATCCACTGTCCTCTGCCTTCCCTCTGAGGTTCAACAGTTGGTTCATGCTGGTTCTATTTTTTGATCATTAGTTTGTTTGGGTCTTTAGATTCCACATTTGAGTAAGACCACACAATACTTATCTTTCTCTGACTGGGTTATTTCATTCAGCCTAATGCTCTTCAGGTTCATCCATGCTATTGTAAAGAGTAAGAGTTCTTTCTTTTTTATTGCACTATAGTATTTCACTGTGTAAATGTGCCACATTTTTAATCCACTCCTCTGCTGATGGGCACTTAGGCTATTTCCAAATCTTAGCCATTGTAAATTGTGCTCTATGAACATCAGAGTGCATATAATCTTTCTGATGAGTGCTTCATTAAAATGTCCATAGTATCCAAAGCAATCTACAGATTCAATACAATCCCTGTTAAAATACCAATGGCATTTTTCACAGTCCTAGAACAAACACTCCAAATATTTTATGAAACCAAAACGTCCCCAAATAGCTGCCACAATCTTGAGAAAGAAGAAAAGTTGGAGGAATCACAATACCAGATATCAAGTTATACTACAAAGCCACCGTAATCAGAACAGCCTGGTACTGGCACAAGAACAGGTATATACTAGTAGATCAATGGAACAGAACAGAGAACCCCAAAATCAACCCAAGCCACTATGCTCAAAGGAGGCAAAAGAGTCAGTTGGAATAGAGTCAGTCTCTTTAATAAATGGTATTGGGAAAATTGGACACCAAAAATTGAAACTAGATCACCAACTTACACCATACTTAGGAATAAACTCAAAATGGATAAAAGACTTAAATGTAAGATGTGAAACCATAAAAGTTCTAGAAGAAACCATAAGCACCAGAATCTCAGACATCCCCCATAGCAATATGCTTACCAATACATCTCCTAGGACAATAGAAAAGAAGGAGAAAATATACTGTTTTTATTTTTACATGAAATTAAAAAGTTTCTGTACTGCAAAAGAAATCATCAACAAAATAACAAGAAAGCCCACTACATGGGAGAATATATTTATCAATAATACATTTTGATAAAGGGTTAATCTCCAAAATATGTAGGGAACTCATACAACTTATCAAAAGGGAGATAAACAATCCAATTAAAAATGGGCAAAGTGCCGAAACCGGTTTGGCTCGGTGGTAGAGCGGACTGAAAGGTCCCGGACTGAAAGGTCTGCAGACTGAAAGGTCCCGGGTTCGATTCTGGTCAAGGGCATGTACATTGGTTGCGAGCACATCCTCAGTAGGGAGTGTGCAAGAGGCAGCTGGTTGATGTTTCTCTCTCATTGATGTTTCCAGCTCTCTATCTCTCTCCCTTCCTCTCTGTAAAAAATCAATAAATTATTTTTTTAAAAAAGAAGATATGTTAAGAACCATGAGTAAATAGAAATTATTGTATTCAGTTATATGTAAATAAATTAGCATCGTGCCTTTGCTGGTTTGGCTCAGTGGACAGAGCATCAGCCTGCAGACCAAAGGTTCCCAGGTTTGATCCCTATCAAGGGCATGCACCTTGGCTGCAGACTCCTCCCAGACCCCGGCCATGGTCAGGGCATGCAGGTGGCAACCAATGTCTCTCATATTGATGACTCTCTGTCTTTCTCTCCTCTCTTCCACTCTCCCTAAAAACCAGTGGGAAAATATCCTCATGTGAGGATTGACAAAATAAAGTGGAAGGTGAGAGGAAATAAGCTTCACCTTCCTTGTTATTCCAAGAAGACTATTTCTGGGAAGACGTTAAATCACACAGTCTATTTAAATGATTAAATGAAAGGAATTGTTCGAAGAGTTATATGCCTGGCTCTTAGGAAGGGTTTTATGGTCAATAAAACCTATAGTCAGACTTAACAACAGAAAGGCAAAGTCTATGAAATATTATGCTTTGATATTTTACCAGTGGTTGGTCAGGAAGAAGTTTTATTTCCCTCCCACATTGTCATACGCAGTTAAATAGCTCCCTCAGAAGCACGTAGGTACAGAAATTCTGTTTATTTTTATGAACCACTAGTATGATGGATTCTGAAATCACAGTGCTATTGTGCCTCTCTCAGACCTATAAATAAAATGAATTTAATTTTCTTCTTAGCAGTTTTGATGTGATGGAACTTGAAGAGTACAGGATTTATAAAGATACACATGTAATGAACATCAATAGGAACTATAGGGAGAGCATATATAAAAACACCTAAAGTTGAGCTACATTTAAATCTATCTCTGTGTTTCACAATCACACACACACACACACACACACACACACACACACCATGTATCATCTTTTCCAGTTTTGACTTACTCACATGAGAAGCAGGTATTTCAACAAGCTCTAGAGCCTCTATTCAGTTTTGGGTTTTATGAACCCTGTTTATTTTATGAAACATAAACAAAGAATCAATATGACATGCCTCACAATTTAAAATTACACCTGCTCAGTGACACACAAATGTAGGAAGTAAGAAACTGTAGAACATCACCTTTACAATGAGCACCTTGTAAAAGACAAACACAAATAAATGTGAGGGTTCTCATGTAGCTTCTATCCAATATTAACATCAGCTTACCGTCCTTTGGTGTGGCATTTCTTTTCTTCTCTTTTTATTTTTAAGTTTTAAGAGGCAAATAAATGAACTACTATGCATGGTGTTCTACTATCTACGCCTACATGAATACATCCACAAAGTTGCTTGTTTTTACCTATTCCTCTTTATAATACAGATTCTAAGTCTAAGTATGGTCTCCTGAGATGCAGAAATTAATCAACCTGTACAAAACAGAGGAAATGCATGGCACATCTTCCATCCTTAGCCACAGAAAAGGGCTATAGATTGTGAGGCAGAATTTTATGGGATCCTTTTGCAAAGGTAGAATTCAAGAAATAAGGCCACCATTTATCATCCTAAGTCAAAATCAAAAGATGAGAGATAATTACAAAGATAGAAGTGTTATTAGAAAAGAGAGTTCTGAAAAAACAATCCTAATATTGAGAAACACGCCTAGTATTGAGAAATATGTCAAAAAATCACAACACTAACAAAACAAAGCAAGCTTAGATTATTTCAGGTGGTTGTCAGTACTGCCGTCTGATAATAATGAGTCCAAGTAATAACTGAAGAGCAGAATAGCAATAAAAATAGTCAATATCTCCATAAAGTATTAATGATTGATGGGGAGAAATGCCACTCTCTGAAAGTCCTCTAAGGCAGACTGTCATTCCCAGATTCCACTAAAAGAGGTAGAATTGATCTTACTAAATAGAAGGTTTTCACCATTTAGTGCACTTAGATATATGGTTCTATGGAGGTGAAAAGACCTCAGGAACACTGACCCCCACAAGCATTTTACAAAAACAGGGCCAATCTGCTTCAAGTCACGAGGGCAGATAAATTATTTGAAACCAAGGATAGCTATCTGGGTCCTCTTTGTCTGACTGTTATGGCCTCTGCTTTGACTTTGACTTGAAATGCATACGCAGCCCTCAAATAAAGTAGTGAAAGGGGTGGATATCAATTTCACCATCAAAAAACATTTAACAGGGACCTTTAATGCCTGGACTCAATGGTCTGACACTCTTCCTCTGTAACCTGCATGAGTTTTGAAACTTGCTTCTGTGTGAGTTCCCTGGTTCTTGGCATGTGCACCACCAGGTCATTCTCGCCTAGCTGCCACACAAAGAGAAATGGTTGCTGGCTGATTTGCACCCGCTGGAATACAATGGGTTGTGGCCATGTGTCTTGTTCTCTGCTTTCAACTGTGTACCTGGTGTTCATTGGCACGCAGATATTTGCAGAATGAGTGAACAGAGGAATAAAAGCTTGGTACCCATGAGGTGGAGAGATACGAGGATGCATGAGAAAGACACAGTCCCCAAGTCCATGGAAGGCATGGCTCAGGATGTGTTAATAGGAGGAGACCATGCATTTCAGACCACTGAGAGACACCTGGGGAACGGAATGTGCCTGCCTCTCAGAGCTCAGAGCACAGCACGTCATTCCTGAGAAATTGTTTTCTTGTAAAGTGAAACACACCTCCATCAACCGTCTCAGCAGCAGTCCAAACAAGGACTTTCTATCTCTGTGTGAAAGAAACCGTGTTGCTAGTGTCCTGTGAAATTCAAGAGAAGAAAACTTATCAAAAACAGGCTGGGTGTAGATGATGCAGAAATAGTGTAATGATTTATTTGATTCAATCTGTAAATTGGACAGAGTAGGGGTTTGATATACATGAGCTGTGTGTGTGAATGTATATAGTATATACAAATAATGTATGCTATATGGATATAACTAGTGTGCTTTCAAACGTAGAAATATATTATAAATGCTGATTTATCTATTTAAACTGTGCTTTCTGTTTGAACAATAAAATAGAAACTAATGTTTTACTTCTTGAATTATACATGTTTGCATGTGTATCAGTAAAAGCATTATCTTGTCAGTTTTTCATATTTTGTTTAAGATCATGAAAGAAAACATGTTTCCTAATTTCTTTGATTGAGTTGAATTATCCAGATCTAAATATTCTTGATTCATGATATTAAAAGCAAAAAATGACATTTAGGATCATAATGAAATAAAACATGGCCTTTATATAAGGATATATTTTCAAAGTAATGAAAATTAAAATATAAAATTCCCATTAACAGTAATGGAGATGTTAGACTTATTGTCAAGAAGTCTAGACCATAATTAATGTTGCTCTTTTTTATTGTCAAAGCCAATTATTTAAACAACGACAGCTTTTCTGGTTTAAATATTTTTTCAACAGAAAATACTTTACACACTGTCATTCGCAGAGTGTTATTGTTTGACCTCCTAAAACATGCACGTTCCCGTTGAGAAGGTTTGTTTAAGGGGTGCTCCAGCTCCGTCCTGGCGGCATCCACACTGGTGACCTGGAGCTCTGCCCGGGAATCGGATCCGCTCCTTCTTCCCCTCGAGGAGCCTGGACTCAGCATTTGCCTGTCACCCCGTTCCCAAGTGTTTGTCTGGGGCTGTTCTTCCAACAACTGTAACTCCCTAATCCAGACCCCAGTGAGTCCCATCAATCAGTACAGGGATCCCAACGAGGTCCCAGGTTCAGATTTTATTTTGTTCTATTTAGATATTCAAATGTCTAATAATGTATGCAAATGGGAAATGTTCCCATTCTTATCATCAGTTCGAATGAACTGAGAAATGGCAGCTGGAAAACATATGTTTAGGTTCCGAAGAATTCTTTTTATTTAAATCTTACCTCATAGAATTATACCAGGCACTCACTATACCTTCTTTTTTCCTTTTTTGTTGACGTTAGAGACAGAGACAGGGATTTGTTGCTCCACTTCCTTGTACGTTCATTGGTTGCTTCTTGTGTGTGCCCCACCAGGTTGGCACCACAGCCGTGGCGCATGGGGACACGCTCCAGGAGCTGAGCTTTGGGGCCGGGGCAACATTGCTTTTTAAATAGTCTCTGCCCCTGTTTTGGGCAGAACTCCAGTCTAAGACGTTTGCATAGCAACTCCTATAAGTAGAATTTAAAGTGGAATTCCATGTTCTCGGAGATGAGGACCAGCGATCAGCTCGCAGCGTTGGGTCAGGGGAGCGCCGGCCACACAGCCCCGCTGGACACAGCGCCGCCCTGGCGTTCTGAGTGCACATTGCTCTGTGGTGACCTGATGGCTTTTCTTTGGGGAGATTGGTTTTGTATCAATTTATTTCCTGTTGTTTCCTCTCTGAAAGTCTACTGTGCTCCACACTGACTGGAGTGAAACATGCCTGAACCCGTCTGCAAGCAGCACGGACTCCAGAGAGAAGAACGGAAGCAGCGTGGCCCGGAGCAGAGCGCCGATCCGGGCAAAGCGGTGCCCGGCGCCTCGGACCTCAGCCCCTCGGCGAGCATCTCCTCGGCCCAGGATGAGGCCCCGCACGGGCTCCCCTCGCCTTCCTGGTAATGAGGGCAATTTAGCAAAACACACCACTATCTGTGCTACCCACCCCCCTAAACCGAAACCTTTTAACTGTGACTGTCTTCATAATTTTTATCTAGCCAACGACATTATTACTTTTCTATTCAACCAAAGGCAACACTTTCATTTAGAATATTTACCCAGAAAAGATGAGATTCTTCGAATTAAATATCTTTGAGGTCACTTGGCCCAAGTTTCTTATTTTTTGTTTTGTTTTCATTTTTTTTCTTTATTAATGAAGGTATTACATATGTGTTCTTACCGCCCCATTCCTCCCCACCCCCTCACTCATGCCCTCAACCCCCCAGTGTCTGTGTCCATTGGTTGGGCTTACGAGTACATGCATGCATACATGTCCTTTGGCTGATCTCTCCCCCTTTCCTCCTACCTTCCCTCTGAGGTTTGATGGTCTCATCTGTCCTTCTCTGTCTCTGGATCTGTTTTTGTTCATCAGTTTATGTTGTTCATTTTATTCCATAAATTAGTGAGATCATGTGATATTAAACTTTCTCTGACTGGCTCACATTGGCCCAAGTTTCTTAACTAGGATTGTCACTTCCTTCTTCTACCTCTCCAGTCTCTTCCCACAGAGACACAGAACTGACTGCCTTCCAAAGTTGCCAGTTCAGATACAGCAATATTTAGCAGTCCTATGTGTTGTGTTTTTACACGTTTTTGTAAACATTCTCTCATTTATCCAAATGCTAACTCTCTGATTGTCATTAGCAATTTTATACACGGGAGGGTGTGAAAAACCGTGCTGGTTCTACAGCTAATCACTCAGATGTGTGGATTCAAACATGAGCAACTTCGAACCTTCCTGTCTATTCCATCACGAGGCCCTTGGAAATTAATGGACCAGCAAACAATGTGCAGCCTCCTCAAAAACATTAGAACACAGAAATGGGGAAACGAAAATAATAGGAAGGTTGGCAGGGCCTGACTCACATGGAAAAAAATTAGCCCTGACCAGGTAGCTCACTTGTTTAGAGCATCGTCCTGATAGGCCAGGGCGATGGGTTTGATCCCTGACCAGGACACATGCAAGAAACAGCTAACGAATGCATAAATAAGTGAAAAGTAAATGGATCTCTCTCTCTCAAAATCAATTAAAAATGTAAAAAAAATATTTTTCACCCTTCTCAAACAGGCCTTTTTTATTTTTTATTTTTTTATTTTATTTTTTAATATATTTTATTGATATTTTACAGAGAGGAAGGGAGAGAGAGAGAGAGAGCTAGAAATGTCGATGAGAGAGAAACATCAACCAGCTGCCTCTTGCACAGACCCTACCGGGGATGTGCCCGCAACCAATGTACATGCCCTTGACCGGAATCAAACCCTGGACCTTTCAGTCCCCAGGCCGACGCTCTATCCACTGAGCCAAACCGGTTTCGGCTATTTTTTATTTTTTAAGGAGTGGATTTTGGACAGGAAAAAGGAGGAGGAAAAACTTGGGGCAGAGAGGCGTGGAAGAGAAAGTAAATAAAATAAACTGTTTTGCTCATTGTTTTATAGCCACAACAAGTTAGTATAGAGGATGCTCTGCACAAAACAACACAACAAAGGCTCCCAGTCTGAGGGGTCCCCGTAGGCAGGTGATGGCTTCAGGCTTTAGTATTTGAAGTTCTTGTTTGGGGATGGCTCCTCCCAGCGCCGGCATGGACAGGATTTCAGGAGGGCCACTTGGCACAGGTGGAAATGAATGGCGTAATGGGTTTCATCTATTGTGGACCTCAGAAGTACCCCCCACACTGCAGTGGCCCTGGTTACATAAAGGCCAGATTAACACAGTAAGTTATAGGCCATAAACCAAAACTTAATGTTAAAGTTCTATCATGGTCTTGCTCAGAAGGGACACTAATGTGCGCGCAGGGCGAATAGTTCCATGGCTGCTGCAGTAATAGCCTCCAGTGGTAACAGAAACGGAGGCAGGTGCAGGGGATGCGTGGACAGCGCAGGCTTGACCAGCACAGCCCACTGACGGGCAGAGGGTTTCTCCGTCAATACCCGTTTGGTTTTTAGTCTGTAGGTGGGAGTCTGCTGGTGCGGAGCACTGACTGCTTGCACTGGTCTGGGACTTGAGCATTGGTGTATTTGGGCATCCAAGCAGGTCCTAGAACCAATCCCCGTAGATACTTACCAGGGGACAACAGGTGTTGAGGGAAATCAAAATTTATACTGGACTGCTGGAGGGTGGAGGTGGGGGTCGGTGGCCTAACTCCCAAGTTGTTCAAGATCCACCTGTATTTTGCTGATGTGTGTGACCAAACCCTCCAGTCTATAACTTTTTCTGCAGAGATAATAAGGACTCAATCTTTTTAAAAATATATATTTTATTGATTTTTTTACAGAGAGGAAGGGGAAGAGATAGAGAGTTAAAAACATCGATGAGAGAGGCGTCGATCAGCTGCCTCTTGCATGTCCCCCACTGGGAATATGGTCCCAGCAACCAAGGTACATGCCTTTGACTGGAATCGAACCCAGGACCCTTCAATCCACAGGCTGAGGCTCTATCCACTGAGCCAAACTGGTTTTGGCAGGACTCAATCTTATTCAATGATTTGATAGTTGAAGAAACATTTATCAAGATTCTGTTGTGCCATTATATTATTTCCTGAATGAGGGGCATTCAATTGTGACAAAATCCAATGATTTATTTCACAACCAACACAGGCATTCAGGACAGCTGTGGCTGCAGGACAGAGACAATGGATAAGAATTTGCCAAACCTCTGCCCTGAGTCTGGAAGCTCACCACCAGCAAGGTGCGTGGCCCACAGTTGCTCAACTTCTGCCGGATGGGAGTCAGTGGCCCAGTCAGCCCTGCGCAGGGTCTACCTCCAGCCTGGAACAGTGGCAGCAGGAGGGAGAGTGTGCCTGGCTCCCATGCACATTCCCAACGCCTTCCCTCAGTGGGCTGGTCCACCTCTCCCGGCATGAGGGATCTTTCCACAGAAACAGTGTTTGATGGCATGGGTGACTCCATGTATTTCTTCATACCACTGGGAGCAAAGATGATGGGTATGCCTCCACTTATTTTATGTCAGTCTAATCCTACGAAGATGCAGCCTGGGTGTAAATGGAAGAAATGGTTTCCTGGTGCGTAAGTCATTTTATAAGACATGTATATGAATATGCTCTCCCTTCTCCACCTTCCTGTAGGGTGTCCTCCCCACACGTGCACTTAGCTGTGCTCTTCTCTTTAATTATGACGCCTGGGCATCCACACACATCACGGATCTGTCATTCACTGTCTTTCATCAGTTTAGCAAATTCTTATCTACTGTCTCTTCACATGTTTGGGGAGCCTTGTTCTCTCTTTACTGCTCCTGGGACTCTAATAAAACTTATGTTACACTTTTCATGTTGTCCTATATGGCTCTTGGATCAACTTTTTCTATCTTTCCACTATTTATTACCTTTTAAAAAAAACATTGCTATTTTTATATTTCAGCTTTGGATAATTTCTAACTTAAAAATGAAGGTTATATATATATATATTTTCTTTTTTCAAAAATAATAAGGTCACAACTATATGGTTTCCTTTCCAAAAAGATTACACAGCATATTATTTTCCATTGTTTTATTTTCACACACTCATGTTTGCTCCACTTTCCAGATGTCTCTTTTCCATAAAGCTGAATTGGAATCTACTCTTAAATACACTTTCACTATGTGTTGTGGATTTGTCCACTTTGTGTCATGGCTATAATGTGTATTTTAATACAGTGTATTTACGGAATCCTATCTGATAAAAGAGTAACATGCAAATTGACCATCACTCCAACACACAAGATGGCTGCCCCTATGTGGACACAACATGGCCACCACAAGATGGCCAGCAGGGAAGGGCAATTGGGAGGGACCAGGCCTACAAGGCAGGGCAGTTGTGGGTGATCAAGCCAGCAGGGGAGGGCAGTTGGGAGGGTCTAGGCCAGCAGAGGAGGGACGTTATGGGTGACCAGGCCTGCAGGGAAGGGCAGTTGGGGAGGATGGGGCAGGCCTACAGGGCAGAGCAGTGGGCAGGAGGTGGGGAGACCAGGCCTGCAGGGGAGAGCAGTTAGGGGCAATTAGGCTGGCAGGGGAGCAGTTCGGCATCAGTTTGGCTGGCAGGAGTGGTTAGGGGGTGATCAGGCTGGGAGGCAGAATCAGTTAGGGGCAATCAGGAAGGCAGGCAGGCAAACAGTTAGAAACCAGCAGTCCTGGATTGTGAGAGGGATGTCCAACTGGCCGTTTAGGCCTACACAGGCAGTTGGACTTCCCTCTAGGAGTCACAAATTATTGAGGGTGCAGGCTGGGCTGAGGGACATACACTCCCATGCACGAATTTTGTGCACCAGGCCTTTAGTTAAGAAATAAGAGTCAATACCCAAAATTTAAAGCTGAGTAACATTCATACTGCTGATGAACAGTGGTTCCAAACCACCAGCTTGTGCACTGTGATAATGTACTTCCTTGAAGTCGGTGTGGGAAAACAAGGCATTGCTCTTTAGGAGAGAAGGTCTCTTATTTGCGGACCCTATGGTCAGTGTCCTGGGTCCTCTGCAGAGAGCAGAAGCCCAGGAGAAATTCAGAAACTGCAAGGAAGCTATGAGGCTAACACCGCCGATGCCACCGTGTTCCTTCTGATTTATGTTACTTAGAAGCTGGATCCCTAACGGTAGTGGCTCCTAGAACACTCCACTCCCAAAGGCCTTTCCGATCAAAGGACGATGGAAAAGCACGTAAAATGAGCCCATAGGGACAGAGGATGGCAGCAAGCAAAGGAAAGAATAGATCACTTTAGCTCCTAAACAACAGCAATCACATGCATTCTGAAGATGACACACAGGCTCTAATGACGTGTGTAAGGAACTGATGCAGAAAGTCCCATTGCTTTTAATAATCCTTAAAATTGTTTTTATGGGGAGTTTTTGTTTTTATAACAAGATTGGTTTTCCCAGCAGAAAACAGATACAAATATCCAACACTATCCAGAACCAAAACAAAAGAAAAAAAATAAATAAAAGAATGAAAAAGGCTCAGCTTCAACCACCAGCTCCTCTCCTCTGCAGTGTGAGCTGAGCTAAGAGCAGAGCCCTGGAGAGCCAGGGTCGGACAGAGTCTGGAAAACCCCATGGGATCTGCCTCAGATTCAAAGAGTTGCCATGCTTTCTGCTTTTCGGCACATTTGTTCCTTATCTGAAGCAAATTGCTTTTATACTGGAAAATCCATCTCTTATTCACCTATTGTTTCCTCTCCCCCTCCTCTCTATCTTCTGAGATACTCCTAAGAATAGGTGACACATGGGACCGAATGGGCCGAACCCAGCGGGCTGTGAGAACTGGAGATCATCGCCAGGGGCCAGCTTCAGAGGTGCTCATCTCTCCTGCTCTGTGCCCGGAGCTGTGGGCAGAATCCTTTGCCTCCCTGAGGAATCACCGAGTGAACCTTCCTGACATGCAGAAGTGGAAGAGTATTTCTAATATGAACCTGAATAATGTTACATCTGCCATGTGTTATTTATATCAACACTAGTAGACCTGCGCAGGAATCCGTGTGCCAGTAGCTCGCTGCCACCCTCCGGTCTGGTCCTTCCATGGTCAGTAGCTACCCTTCACAGCATAACAACTATTTGTATATTACATCTTTATTATATAGAATAGGAATGGTATTGTCATAACAGTGTACAGCATTGGGATAAATGTATAAGTTTATGGCACTTGTTAAAATAAGCATTGAAAAGAAAAGAAAGCTATGTTGATCACAACATATAATACACAAAATTTTCACCTCAGAGTCACTAGTTTGATGAGACCTTATTTTTAATAATAAAAAAATCAGTTGAAATGTACTTATTTTACTTATTCTATATTAGCTAGAGGTTTTGCTTACTTTTGGAATAAAAATGCTTTCATTGCCTTAGTCAGTTTGGCTCAGTAGATAGAACATTGACCTGTAGACTGAAGAGTCCCAGATTCTATTCCAATCAAGGGCACATGCCCAGGTTGTGGGCTTGATCCCCAGTAGGGGTGTGCAGGAGGCAGCCGATCAATGATTCTCTCTCATCATTGATGCTTCTATTTCTCTATCCCTATTCTTTTCCTCTCTGATATCAATAAAATATAATTTTAAAAATGCTCTCATTAAAGGAATAGACAATAAAGTTAAAATATTCTTTTTTGGTGATAATGGTGATTTTGTTAAGTGCTACCTGTGTGTGGACTTACAAATGGCTTATTGCATTCTCCATATACTAGCATGAAGAGATTATTCTGTGAAACAACGAGATAATTGAAATCTCATTTTACATATGGATTTAAATATTTCTCTAGCATGCCTGTTTTATTTTGAAAGCAGTTTTGAAATGTGCACCTGACTTGGAAATAATGAGTAAGAATCTGGGAAACTCTAAGGCAGATTTGAGCATCGGGCAGGTGACTTAACAAGAGAGAGGAATTTGCATGTGGAGAAACTGGGAGAAGGAATTAAGTTAAACACTTCTCAGGACATGAAAGTATCCAAAGCTCTAGACCAGTGGTACCCAATGTGGGCACACACCCCACAGGGGGGCAATTTGACATTTAAGGGAGGCAATTCCAGAGCTGAGTTATTTACAGTGACTGTTTTGCATTTCTTATGATTGTAGGGGCCCATATGCAGTATATAAACATATAGTGACATACTTGTGCATTTCAGTTCTCTATTATATGTTTTGAAACTTTATTTGCTATTTTTTCATACTACTTCATATATTTTTTTAACAATTTCTTAGTGATTTCTCCTCAATACTTCAACTGTCCTTTAGTTCCTTTATTTTTCTCTTTCACAGATGCCATACTGTTTGGGAGCTTGTTTAGACCAAGTTAATGGCCTTCTAGGCTTCCTCCACGTGAATAGTTCATTTTTTGAATAATAGGAATTCTATGTCACAGGGGCACAGGGTTTATAGATGCTTAGGTGGGGCATGGACAGAAAAGGGTGGGAACCACTGCTCTAGAGTCTGTCTCTGCCCCATCGTCCACAATGAGCTGCAGTGACGTCCCAGGACTGGGCCCACACAGTGTAGGTGAGGACGTCCCCATGCTGTGTGGCACCCATCCCGCCCCAGGGCACACCTGCAAGCTGACACCGTGGCTCCGAACTTGTTTTGTGCATTTATACATCTTGAGCTGCCTCCACACCCCACCATTCATCTCCTTCTGCCTGCAACTCCTTTGCCTTGACTTTTACATTTTTCCTTCTTCTCCACGTCAAGGACCTGCATGCACTGTGACCTGTGCCTGAAAGCCGAACCAGTAATGTTCTTTCTTTTATGTTAAGATCTATTTTTAGCCAAAACCAGTTTGGCTCAGTGGATAGAGCGTCGGCCTGTGGACTGAAAAGTCTCAGGTTCGATTCCAGTCAAGGGCATGTACCTTGGTTGCTGGCACATCCCCAGGGATGTGCAAGAGGCAACTGATCGATGATTCTCTCTCATCAATGTTTCTAACTCGCTATCCATCTCTCTTTCTCTCTGTAAAAAAATCAATAAAAATATATTTTAGAAAAGATTTATTTTGCCGAAACCGGTTTGGCTCAGTGGATAGAGCATCGGCCTGCGGACTGAAGGGTCCCTAGGTTCGATTCCGGTCAAGGGCATGCACTTTGGTTGCAGGCACATCCCCAGTAGGGGGTGTGCAAGAGGCAGCTGATTGATGACTCTCTCTCATCGATGTTTCTAACTCTATCCCCCTCTCTCTTCCTCTCTGTGATATTTAAAAAAAAAGATTTATTTTTATTTTTCCATTACAGTTAACATTCAAACTTTATTTTAATTAGTTTGAGGTGTATAGCGTAGGGATCCACAATCATACACTTTACAAACATTTCCCCCAATGTTCCAAGACTCCACCTGGCACTGTAAATAGTTATTACAGTATGACCCACTCTTTCCCCTGTGGTGTACTTTGCATCCCTGTGACTATTCTGTCACTCCTAACCTGTACTTGTCAGTCCCTTCACCTTTTCACCCAGTCCTCCCAGCCTTCCCCTCACCATCAACCTCAGTCTGTTCTCTGTAACTGAGTCTGTTTCTGTTTTGTCTCCCAGTAGAAAAGAGGCTCCAGAGGATACAACCAAAATGGCAGCAGCAGCTCCCATGTGCCCACA
This sequence comes from Vespertilio murinus, assembly GCA_963924515.1. NCBI lineage: Eukaryota > Metazoa > Chordata > Mammalia > Chiroptera > Vespertilionidae > Vespertilio > Vespertilio murinus. The sequence goes on along the minus strand of OZ004717.1, from coordinate 46,255,441 downwards.
GCCCTTGCTCTGGCTGGTTTTGGATTGCTGAGCTGCTCTGACTGGGTTCACGTGGCTGTCCCTTGATTGATACCACTTATGCTGGAAGTGACTTCTCACCTGCCTACTGTCTCCCTCTTGGTTTCCTACTTACTCCCGAATCTCACTGCCCTAATGAGGCTCATGTTCCATTTCTAACCAAATCTGGAATTCATGGGAGAGTGGATTCATAATATCTATACCTCTCTGGACTTTGGAAGCAAAATCTCATATTTATCAGTGGGCATTTCAATAGGAAATGCTAGTATATGAGGTCCAATTAATAATAAACTTAGGAAAATGGCCATGTCTAGAATTCATGTTAAACTACTTAGAATATAGAATTATTTGTAGTGAGTGAAAGAATAAAGAATATAGATACATTGCATATTTCTCAAACAAACAAATGGGCAAAGTTTCTTTTGTTCCAAATAAAAACCGAAGTAGAAAAAAATGTTTTGATCATTACCTATTTCTCAATGTTATATGTGCCTAATTTAACATCATGTGATTGTTTTTTCCAAATAATTACTTGTTTGGCTTAAAAAAAAAAAGCATGCACAGATCAATTCAGAGCTCAATTTTTAAAATATATTTTATTTATTTTTTACATAGAGGAAGGTAGATGGATAGATAGTTAGAAACATCAATGAGAGGGAAGCACTGATCAGCTGCCTCCTGCACACTCCCTTGACTGGAATCAAACCTGGGACCCTTGAGTCCCCAGGGCAACGCTCTATCCACTGAGCCAAACCGGTTAGGGATTTATTGCCTTTTGATCAAAGTTTATTTTTATTATCATTTCATCATGAAGCCACTGGCCCTAAGCACAACATTATGATGCTTACTTAGAACACAATGGCTTTTCTCTATCTATAATTAAAATAGACAAACACTAGATAATATTCCCTAAATGAGAGAAATAATGATGTATGGTTGATCATGTGACCAGCAGAGAATGAAGTTATGATTTTTAATTAGTAGCTTGTAATAGAACTGTATTTTCAACTGAAGTTAATAAGTTTATATTTTAAATTTGTTTTAATGAGAATTACTTGCTGCAGTGAGTCATTTTACATGTTGACACTCAAGGGTCTAACAAATAAGATTTGGTCTACATAAACATATCTTTGAAAAAATATAAGTTGTTCACTCATATGTATTTCAAATTTTAATCATGCTGAGCTATAGAAACTACAGACTTCTTAAATGTTAGCACCTGAAGAAGTCTCCTTTCTCCCACTGCCTATTTGCCTCATTCCAGCGACTTCCCTACACATTGACAGACATCAAATTAAGCATCCCCAAACCTCTTTCCCCGATTCTCATGAAACAGATTGCAAGCAGTAAACATCAATTTTCTTCAATCATCCTTGATAACACACATCTCAAGTATTTCTAAAACCATGTATCTGTTCACTACTTTTATGTTGACAATTAGAAGTGTTATTATGTACTTTAAAATTGCAAAGAAAGCAATTCACAATGTAAGGAAAATATTGATCTAAAGAAAATGCTTCTAAAATATTCACAAAATGTAAATACCAAAGATATTTAGTACTCAAAATCCAATTAAAAGTTTTGTGAACAGCCTTTGAAAATAAAAAATCATCATTCTTTTGATTCCTGAATATATATTCCATATTTCACATATTTTTCTTAGAATATAATTTTAATGAAAAAAACATTTAGAACTCAACCTACCATATTTCTTTGCAGCACAAAGTTGCATAATTTTAAAATTTTCAGGGAAAATATGCTCTATGTATTGAACATTTACATTTGTAATGATCACACTATCACTAGTACAGCTGTTTGTTTTTTGTTTTTTTCGTTATTGAAATTCCCCAATATTTTAATATCCTTAACGTCACATTTTGTAAAGCAAGTTAATAATTGTAATAAAAAATGCACCAAGTAGTATAAATATCCATACATTTGTATGAATATTATCTATGTGTCTGTGTTTGGAAATGACTCTATAATCATGCACAAAGACATTGCATATTCATCATAAACTATGAATCTCCAATACTATGATAGAGAAATATTGGGGGAGGAGATGAAAAAGCAACTCAATTTGTTTTTAAATATGTCTTTATGTACTATTTGATTTGATAATGTGAGAAGTTATTTAACAGAAAGATACTTAACAAGACTGTGGTGGAAATAATAAAAAGCCATCATGGTTTATGAAAACTTGTCCCATCACTCTCATGTATGTATGTAACCAAGTGCCTAAGTTCAAGAGTCTTAAGATTTAAACATAAAATAACTAGTGGCCCAGTGCACAAAATTTGTGCATGGGATCGGGGGGGGGGGGGGGAGGCGGGTCCCTCAGCCCAGACTGCATCCTCTCCAGTTGAACATCCTCTTGCAATCTGGGACTGCTGGATCCTAACCTCTCATCTGCCTACCTGCTTGCCCCTAGCCCCTCTGCCTGACTGATCTCACCCCCAACTGCTCTTCCCTGCCAGCCTGATTGCCCCCAACTGCTCTCTCTGCCTCAGCCCCCAACACTCTGGCTTTTTTCTGGAAGGAAGTCAGATGCCCAGAAGATGGCAGATTGACCTGATATGATTAGCATATTACCTTTTTATTAGTATAGATAGATTATAAATGATAGGATTGCTTAAATGGACTGGAGAGAGCCTTTTTCGAGGGAGGAGATACTCTTGGCAGATAGAAATACATAAAGAGAAAGAGGGGCATGACTGATGGCCAAGCCTGGAGCGAAAGAGAAAGGCAAGGGCTGATCAACAGCTGCCACTGGGGCTACAGATCAGACCCTCTTCTCTCTCCCAGACACGGTTTGAGCCTGATCTGCAGCCCCCTTGGCCACAGCAACCCAGCACTGCCTTCCAGTTGGTTGAGCCTTTGGTCATTGTGGATATTACAGGCCCTGGGTTTTTATACATTAGGATGTTTCTTTTGGACTGTGTAGTAAACATGTCCTATGAAAATTTTTTAAATTAGTTCAATCAATAAATTCATTGTTTCAGTGTTCTGTTTCAAAATAAAACTTATTTCCTGATCTTGTCTTTAACCAGTGTGTCCTTCCCCCTCTTGACACAATGACTCTTGATAATTTTCAGTGAAGGTCTGTCATCTGCCCTACTGCCCTCAGGGAGGCTGTCCCTAGACCTCTGTTCAGTGTCTCAGGGATGCCTGGGACTTTTCTCCAATGTCACCCTCACTGGTACATTGATACGAGCTTATATTATGCATCTTGCTCCCCAAGAACTCATAAATCTGTCTTTCTGGGGACTGGTTGTCATTTTATTTCCATCTTTGTGTTAACAGCAGCAATCAAACAAAAAATTATAGGTTTGTAGAGTAGATTTCTGATTATTTTCCAGACACTATTGTAGGTGGTTTTCACGTACTTCCATTGAATCTCAACAAAAGATTGCTGAGCAGTGTTACAATCCCCATTTTTCAGATAGAAAAACTGAACATGGAAAAACAGCTAAGTGACTTTTTCAAATTAAACAGTGTAATAGGGAGCCAGGAATTGCACCTGAGCATTTGATGCCTGAGCTCTTCTCTACACAGCCTCAGCCATATCCTATTAAAGCCTTAACATGGAGTCTGAGAGCAAACAAGGAAACAGATTACTGGGAACAATACAGTTACTGCCAATACATTTGAAAAAGCGTTCCCTACAGCGACACAAAAATGTGGTTTTATTTCTAATCGTCAAAGATATAAAGAGCCCTTTATTCAAAGGTCATAACATATTTATCTAAACACTATGTTTTACACCTAAAATAATGCAGAATAATAATGAATGTCAGCTCTAATTATAAATTATATGAGATTAAAAACACACACACTTATACTCATGAGCCTTTAAGTAAAACCAGTGCATAGCTCTCCAGGATCTGTAGCTGTAACCTGGAATTTCTAGTATGAGGAGCTTTATCCTCTTCATTTCCTGAGCACACATACTCAGTAGGGTATAATATCTATAAACTAATTAAACCGCGGCCACATCACTATAGTTCACATGCGGACACTTTGTTTACCTGCTGTGATATCGTGGTTTATAATAAGAAATGTGTATTTTATTTTTGTCCTCATTTCTGGCACAGAGCTCCTAAAACCTTTGGAATTTCTTAAGTGAGGAGAGTGGTGCAGGTGCCTTGTGACGTTAAGAAGGTGACATTTGGAAAGTCCCTGAAGGATGGGCAGGTCACCAGATGAACCAACTCTCTGATTAGAAGTTTGGAACTTTCAATCCTAGCCCCTGACATCCAAGGAGGGGAGAAGAGCTAGAGGTTGAATCAACCTCCAATGGCCAGTGATCTCACTAGTCATGCCTGTGCAATGAAACCCTCATGAACACCCAAAAGGAAGTCCAGAGAACTTCTGGTTTGGAGGACACATGGAGATTGGGGGAGAGTGGTGTGTCTGGAGAGGGCATGCAATATACATGCCCTTCCCACATGCCTGCATCTCTTATATCTGGCAGTTTCTGAGAATTCTCCTTCTATAATAAGTCAGTGAATAACATGTTTTTCTGGGTTCTGTGAAATGGTCTAACACAGTGGTCGGCAAATTGCAGTGCACAAGCCACATGAGGCTTTTGAGTGTGGTTCTTCCACAAAATACCATGGCTTGGGCAAGTCTCTTTTGAAGAAGTGGCGTTAGAAGAAGGTTAAGTTTAAAAAATTTGGATTTCAAAAAAAATTTCAATCGTTGTACTGTTGATATTTTGTTCTGTTGACTAATGAGTTTGCTAATCACTGGTCTAACAAATTAACCAAACCCAGGGTTAAACACTTATCTGGCAACCATCAAAACGTTCTCTGTATCCATGAGTCTGTTTCTGTTCTACTTATTAAATTATTTTGTCATTTTTAGATTCAGTTGTTGTTATCCTTTTTTTCCTTTTTTTACTTCCAGAAGACCCTTTAAAATTTCATATAATACTGGTTTGGAAGTAATTAAATCCTTTAGCTTTTTCTTATCTTAGAAACTCTTTATCTGTCATTCTATTCTAAATAATAGTTGTTGTTTTTTTTATGTAGAACAATATTGGTTGTAGGTCTGGGCTTTTCATCACTTTGAATATCACTTACCAATTCCTTCTGGCCTGTAAAGTTTCTGTTGAGAAATAAGGTGTCAATCATATGGGAGCTCCTTTGTAGGTAACTTACTGTTTTTCTGTTGCTGCTTTTAAGCATCTCTCTTTGTCTTTAACCTTTGCATTTTAATTGTAATGTTTCTTAGTGTGGGCCTTTTGGGGTTCATCTTATTTGAGACTCTCTGCATTTATCATATCTGTAGGTCTATTTCCTTCACCAAGTTAGAGAAGTTTTCTGCCATTAATTTTTCAAATAGGTTATTAATGTCTTGGTCTAACTCTTCTCCTCCAAGCACCCCTATAACGCAAGTGTTGGTATGCCTGAAGTTGTCCCAGAAGCTCCTTACTCTATCTTCATTTTGTGTGATTCTCTCTTTGTTTAGATGTTGTGTTTGGGTGTTTTTTGCTCCCTTATATTCCAAATCACTGATTTGATTTTTGGCTTTATCAAATCTAGTATTGATTCTTTGTAAATTATTCTTCATTTTAATTAGTGTACCTTTCATTTCTAACTATTTCTTTTTTTATGGTTTCCACATACTTTTTGTTTGCTATTGCAGTTCTCACTAAGTTTATTGAGCATTCTTATAACCAGTGTTTTGAGCTCAGTATCTTGTCTCCATTTTGTTTAGTTTTGTTGTTGTTGTTATTTTCTGGAGTTTTACTCTATTAATTGATTTGAGAGATGATTCTTTGTCTCCTCAATTTGGCAGCTCCTTGTGTTAGTTTCTATGTATGAGTCAGAGCTGTTAAACTTTAAATTGATAACCTCTGCTTCTAATGCAACTCAAGAAATTTTACAGCTTGGAAACCAAACTAGATCCTTTTGGCAGAAACCTCTCATCTCACCCCTATTATTCCCACATTTATAAACACACAAGTGTGTCTTAAACAAATAATACCCATTTATTCATAGGGTATGTCTACTTCTTTCAGCTTAAATATTTTCCATATATTTTTAGGGAAAAATAAGTCCTAAGATGAAATAATTAGGTTATAGGATATAGTTTTCTCTTTCTTAATTGTCAGTTAATCTTAAATATTGCCTCTAGTTCAACCTGTTTCTTACACAAATTCCTATTACTGCTATTTGTTACCCACTTAAACAAAAAAATCATTCACTCTTCTTTTGGAATTATGACTGTTGACATGTTATTGAATGGCTTTACCCTATATTCTAGCACTTTAGAACAGGGTAGAGTCTAAAGTCTGGGCAAAAAATATACCAAAAACTTTACTAAGACTATTATTTTATTGGCTGTGAATTCTACTTAAAAATAAGCATACCTTTTATTTAATATTGATCTGTCAACTTTGCACACCTCAGGGATTGAGAACATTTTCACATTATATTTAGTTATTGAAAAGAATTATTTGTTAATGCTCTGAACCCTACCCCCACCATTGATGGGAAGAGCCAGACAGAATCTCCTATATGACATCATCATTAACAAGTGCAAGGCAGATAATTTTTCTGTATTCCTTGTACCTAAATATGTACATTTCGGTTATGAAACAAAAACAACAATTTATCAAACACGTAGTGTGCCAAGAATGATGCACTATGTGGCTGATCACACTAATAGTGTGCTCAAGCAGATGTGTACTAGATTCCAAAAGCCAGCTGTAAGGTTTCCAGAGATTTTTGTGAACTGGGAGATGTTATATTGATAACTTGAAATCAGCCAAATTTATTACTTATTCCATGGAAATCAGGAGCAGATTATATCAGAGCTTTATTTTTTCTGGAGAGTCAGTTGCTAAACATTAATCAGAACATTGCTGTATAATGTGTTAATGTGCACCAACAGACATACACACACTTATACATGTAGACTATGTGTGTATATATGTGTGCACATATTCATATCCCACAAGGCATGTCTTATCTTATCTATTTTTAAGTGAAGAAAAATCTTATGATTCTGCAACTAGCAACTATAGAGGAACTAGAATATTTATGCTGTAATTACTTGAAAATCAAGACAACTCTATAGCAGTCTACTTTATGAATGTTCATAATGTCAATAATAAAAAATTAGAGAGAAGGCTCAAGAAGGCCATTTTCTACATTTCATTGGTGTGACACACAATCAAAAAATTTGACAATAGTTTAAAGTATTGGCTTCCGGCCGAGACCGGTTTGGCTCAGTGGATAGAGCGTTAGCCTGCGGACTGAAAGGTCTCGGGTTCGATTCCGGTCAAGGTCATGTACCTTGGTTGCGGGCACATCCCCAGTGGGGGGTGTGCAAGAGGCAGCTGATCGATGATTCTCTCTCATCAATGTTTCTAACTCTCCCTCTCTCTTCCTCTCTGTAAAAAATCAATAAAATATATTTTAAAAAAATAAAAAATAAAGTATTGGCTTCTGGTTTGCTGTTGTCTTGCTGTTGAGGGCAGAGCTTGGGGCAGCTTTTCTGTCTCCCTGCTTCATGACCCAGTACCTCATGCAAAAATTGATATTCAGTAAATATTTGTTAAATCAATTCATAATTTAAACTTTAAATGTAGATTGATTTTTCAACCCATCTGCACAATTGGAAAGTGCTCTTTGGAAAAACACTTTGAAGAGAACCTAGAGGAAGCAGAATGTCTAGTAGTTGAAGATGTTTTCTCAAGTGATGGATAATGTTGAAAAGACTACACTCATCACTATTTTCAACCCCTTTAGCAGTTACTGGAAAAAGATAAAGAAATGTGATACTGATGGACATTAAGAAATGATGCAGCCTTCTTGACTACAACTGGGAAATCAAAAATGATTATTCTAAATGCAAACATTAATGAACTCAGATAGACTAACCTTGCAATAATATGAGTAGAATGTAGGCAAATGGAATGACACAAATAAGTCAAGACACCTTCATAAATAAGGTAGAGGATGATTTGAAACAACACAAAGTGACAAATCTAAGGGAAGATTGCACACCAGGAAAGTCCTCCTTCACCCCTTTATTTGAATAAATCTATAAGAAAATAGTGAGGTAGGTAGTTCTGAGACTTTAAAGAAGGTTAGTCATTTTTGTCTAGTAAATACCTATGGTAATCTTTTGCATTTTCCTTGCACATGGAGAGATATATCCTTGGATCCAGACAAATACACCTCCTTTTCCACTTCTCAGTATGTTTCTGGCCATTATACCTGAGGGAATTCTAGCCATTGAAAAGGATTCCACCACATTGCAGAAAAGATATATCAGATCTTTCTTCTGACAGAGGGGAGCTAGACTGTCTTTGGAAAATGGAATTCGACATCGCCCATAATTGGTAATCATTCAATCAAAAGAAAGCACGTGCAAGGCTGCTTTACTGGTACAAAATTTCTGATGAGATCTGCCAAATCCAGTATAGAATGACCCTTCATTACTATGTGTAATGACCATTTCCTTCGTAGGTTATTCTGGAAAAGGGAAGATGTGCTCTTAATTTGCTAGGGCTGCCATAACACAGAACCACAGATTGGGGCTTAGTCAATGAACTTGTTTCTTCACAGTTCTAGAGGCCAGGAGTCCCAGAGCAAGGTGTTGAGGGGTTGGTTTCATTCTAAGGCCTTTCTTCTTGGTTTGCAGAGGGCCACCTTCTCTCTGTGTGCTCACGTAGTCTTACTCTTGTGTGCCTGTGTACTCACTTTCTATTCTTATAAGGATATCAGTCTTTTTACACTAAGACTCATTCCCTGTGACCTCGCTTAACCTTACCTTTTGAAAGCTTTATGGTGCAGGGAAACCTAGAAAGCCACATGCAAAAGAATGAACCTATAGTTTGTCCCCATGTACAAAAATTAATTCAAAATGGATCAAGACCTAAACATGAGCCCCCAAACAATAAGTGACATGGAAGAAAACATAGGTACCAAGCTTATGCACCTTGGTCATAGAGAACATTTTATGAACTTGCTATCAATGTCAAGGGAAGTAAAGACAAAAATAAATGAAACTTTATCAAATGCAAAAGCTTCTGCACAGCAAAAGAAACTGACAAAACAAGGAGGTATACAAACAAATGAGAGATTATTATTTGCAAACAGTAGCTCTAAAATGCTTAATTTCCAAGGTACATCAAGAACTCATAGCCGAAACCCGTTTGGCTCAGTGGATAGAGCGTCGGTCTGCGGACTGAAAGGTCCCAGGTTCAGTTCCGGTCAAGGGCGTGTACCTTGGTTGCGGGCACATCCCCAGTAGGGGGTGTGCAGGAGGCAGCTGGCCGATGTTTCTCTCTCATCGACATTTCTAGCTGTCTCTCTCTCTCTCTCTCTCTCTCTCTCTCTCTCTCTCTCTCCCTTCTTCTCTGTGGAAAATCAATAAAATATATATTTTTTTTAAAAAGAACTCATAAAACTCAACAACAACAAAACAACCCAATCAAAAATGGGCAAAGGGACCTGAACAGATACCTTTCCCAAGAGAATATACAAACACTCAATAGATATATGAATAGATGTTCAACCTCTATTAGCAATTAGGAAAATTTAAATAAAAACTACAATGAAATACCACCTCATACCTGTTAGAGTGGCTAATATCTAGGAGACAAACAATAACAAAAGTTGGAGAAGTTGTGGAGAAAAGGGAGCCCTAATTCACTGCTGGTGGGAATGTAGACTACTACAACCACTATGGAAAGCAGTCTGATGATTCCTCAAAAAATTGAGATTAGAACTAGCATACAACCCAGCAATCCTTCTCCTGGTAACATACCAAACACACACACACAAAACACCTCGAAATCATGTTTTCACAAACATATATGCACCCTTATGTTAATAATTAATATTGCAACATTAATCATGGTGGTCAAGATATGGAAGCAACCAAAATGTCCTGAGATAGAGGACTGGGTAAAGAAGATGTGGTACATATACACCATGGAATACTACTCTGCCATAGGAAACTATGAAATACTGTCATTAGCAATTAGGAACATTTGTAACAACATGAATGGACCTTAAGAATTTAGGGTAAGTGAAATAAGTCAGTCAGAAAAAGCTCAGAACCATATGATTTCTCTCATTTGTGGGATATAAAACTGAAATTCATGGACACAAACAGCAGTGTGGTGGTTGCCAGAGGGAGGGGGCAGAGGGGTGAAGGGCGCCCTAATATATGATGACAGGAGAAGATTTGACTTTGGGTGGTGGGCACACAGTGCAACATACTGACCCTGTAACATAGAGCCCTATGCTTGAAACCTGTATGATCACATTAACCAATGCCACCCCAATAAATGTAATAAAAATAAAATAAAAAGCCATATCTCTGCATACCGTCACTTTCTGAGGCTGGGGGTTAGGGCATCAGCTAATAAATCCAGCCCATAATAGCCATGTGTGCTTAAATTATTTAATATATTTCACATCCATTGAACTTAAATTATTTCTTCCCCATGCTAATCTGTGCAGGCTGTATTCCTTAGTAAGCAAGATTTATAAATGCTGTTTCTAGCTGAATTTACATTTGAGGTGGCGCCCACTGTTGGCAAGAGGAGAGTTTGCAGAGGAAATGTTCATTCTTGCTTATTCACATCAGCTTGTTCTGTTTGTTACTGTGCAAGACAGCTTCTACGCCGCACACTTACATTGTCTTCTACAGCCTTGGGCATTTTGAAGGGAAATTGATCAAATTAAAAACAGTCTCATTTTCTAATATATTTCATCAAGAATTTACAGTAGATTACCAAATACACACACACACACACACACACACACACACACACACACACACACTTAAATGCATATACATTCCTTTGTGAAAGCTATTGTGGGTGGTTTTTTTCCTCAGGAGAGTTGTAAGAGCTTTCTTTGGGTTCTCAAAATAGATATTGATCTAAAGAGCCTAAGGTCTGATAAAGCTAATAGCTGAGCCAGGGCTCTGAAGAGTGACAACCCTTCTGCTAGAACATTTCCGGAGCTGCTCTTGACTCCACAGATTGAAAACAAGATTCATTCCTCACCCTCACAGAGATGCCAGGTCTCTCATAATCTCTTTAAACCAAACTAATTTAGAAGTTGTAGACATATAGACTATCATTTCAATGTCAATAATTATTCTAATAGATAAGCTTGGTCAGCTGATGATATAGTTTTCACATTCTGTTTTCTCCTTGAAGGAATTCCAGTAGGAAGATATGCTGAATCCTGCTTGTCTGAGTGCTGTCAGATTCTGGGCCACGGCAGGTAGGTGGTGGTGGGTTCATCAAGCTCCTGGGATCGCCACACCTGGAGCTGCACGGAGCAGTCATTCGCTGCAGGTTTATTTAGCTCCAGAGGCACGGTAGGTCCTGCACTGTAACGTGGCGATACAGCATGACCTTGCCAAGGAGAGTCCCTGACCTAGCACATCGTGAGGGTGCTGAGTTTACGGAGAGTGACAGGAAGACATGCAAGTGCAAGTAAACAGGTCAAGGATGGTTTGACCTTGTCAGAGGAGATTCGGAACCTAGCAAAGCTCTCCCGGACCTCTGTTTGGTGCTCATCACCCCCTTTTGTTTCTGAGTCCTTCCTGAACAAGCTCTTTTCCTATTTGCTTCTTTTTAAAAAAAATATGTTATTGATTTTTTACAGAGAGGAAGGAAGAGGGAATAAAGAGCTAGAAACATCAATGAGAGAGAAACATCGACCAGCTGCCTCCTGCACACCCAATACCAGGGATGGGCCCATAACCATGGTACATGCTCTTGACCGGAATCAAACCTGGGATCTTTACAGTCCCCAGACCAACACTCTATCCACCAAGCCAAACTGGTTTTAGCCCTATTTGCTTCTTAATAATCACATTTATGTTTCAGATATAGATATAGATATAGATATAGATATAGATATAGATATAGATATAGATATATAGATATATATATATAGAGAGAGAGAGATAGAGATACATAGATAGATAGATTGATTTCAGAGAGGAAGTGAGAGGGAAAGAGAGATAGAAATATCAATGACGAGAGAAAAACATTGATCTGCAGCCTCCTGCACATTCCCAACTAGGAATCAAACCCACAACCAGAGCATGTGCCCTAAGAATCCAACCATGACCTCTTAGTTCATAGGGTCATGTTCAACCACTGACCAGACCAGCTGGGCACAGTTATATCTCTTAATAAATTTAATAGTATCTTGCTCACTTCAAAGAATTCTGACTCTTGTTCTGCCTAGTATAGGCTTGTATATGTGAATGAGTTTGAAAAGACTATTTCTTCTATATTTCTGGTATCTATATATTAACAAGTTACAAAGTACCTTCTAATATTTGCATGTTATATTTTATTGTGGCTATATCCTTTAACACGTTATGTATTCTGTCATAAGCCCTTTCTTCCATATTGCACACCAGCTGAGGACTAGGCGATTGTCTTATTAACTATGGCACCGGGCACCTGGAAGAGCACTGATGAGCATATGCTAGCTACAGGAATAAATGAAGAAATGACAGCATCACTGGTTGCAGAGAAAATTCCTTCTTCCTGTTGCTAGTATTTTGCAAATCTTCTATGATAGAAGAGCCTTTCTTAAAGTGTTGCAATGCAATTTCCCAACTTCAGGAATCTTTTTGAAAGCATTGCTGACATAGTCACAAATCACCATTCATTGAAAGTAGAATGGTTTTGATATTTTTTTTACAATAGCAACACTTGATTAAACTAGCAATTCATAAATACAAAGAGGCCTGGCTGAGCACCTCAGTTAAAGGCTGTCTGATACACCTTTGTATTAGATACAAGGTTGTAATTTGATACCCGCTCAGGGCACATACAAGAATCCACAAATGAATGCATATTTAAGTGGAACAGCAAATCTCTCTCTCTCTCTCTCTCTCTCTCTCTCTCTCTCTCTCTCTCTTCCTCTCTTTCTATCTATAAATTTTAAATTATATAGAATTCTAAAGTATAAAGAAAAATACATGAATCATCTACCTTCTCATGTCTAGAGTTGATTTCCAATAAGAAAATTATAATTGATGAACTAGGTGTTTCTTTATGAATTCTTTATACTATCATGTTTTACTTTTTCATAAATCAATATTTCCAGATAGTTCATTCACCAATTTCTGCCAATTTTGTGTTTTGATATCTGTTAAATAGTGATTCCTAATAACATTGTTTTTATCTCAAACTACCTTTCCCATTATTCAAAGTACTACTTGTCATTCTTAATATATAATAAATTAATCACAATAATAGGGTTTTTTTTAGTAAATATTAAGAACAATAACCTTTTGGAATAAATAGGAAAAGTTGCTGTGGTCACTGTAAAATTTACTCAAAGTGGCATACTAATATTAAAATACAGGTGACATTAAAGAAAGATATTATGGTGAGCCCAGCCAGTGTGGCTCAGTGGATGAGCATCAACTATGAACAAGGAGGGCACAGCTCAATCCCCAGTGTGGGGCGTGTATGAGGAAGTCAATCAATGATTCTTTCTGTCATCATTGATGTCTACATCTCTCTCTTCCTTCCCTTTCTCTTTTAAATCAATTATATATTTACTAGGGGCTCAGTGCACAAAGATTCGTGCACGGGAGATGGGGGTGACCTGCACCCTCTCCAATCTGGGAGCCCTCAAGGGAGCCCTTTCCCATCCGGGAGTTTCTGTCTGTCTTTGCAAACATATGAGTGAATTGTCTGAGACCCCGACCCAGTTTGGTTTGTTGCTCACAGAATAATAAAAGCATTTTTCCCTTTGCTTTATTGGTGGAGATTTCCTGGAAGTTTTAGGATATCTTCCTTTTAATTTTTTCTAGACACTCTGATTTTACTTATGTCTCTCACCTTTGCTTTCTCTAGATCCCCCACCACAACAGTAACTTTCTCCAGGCTCACTTTGCTGTAGTGTCTAGGAGATTTGTCTGCCCCCAAAACTACTATTCCCCAGAATTCCTGGTGCTCCCTACAATCTTGTTTTCCCTTCCTGCTCTGTTTCTGTCCCATAGCCTCCCACTCTGCCAAGTCCTCCAAGCTGCCAGCTCTTCCTCTGCTCTCCATCTGGCAAGTTCCCAAGCCATTTTACTCTCCACGGGCTCCCCTGCTTTGCTCTCCACCTGGAGCCTGTGTATGCAAATTAACCTGCCATCTTTGCCATGTTAATTTGCATACTTGCTTCTGATTGGCTGGTGAGTATAGTAGAGGTACAGTCAATTTACAGGTTTCTCTTTTATTATATAGGATATATATAATATGGTGAAAGAAAAAGGAGAGAAGTAAAACCAAGGAGTTTAAAAAGAGGAACTAGATTTTTTATTTTTAGTAGCTATGTTGAAATAAGAACTACTAGTTTTATGGAAGGCAAACATGTATTTTTCTTTAAAGCAGCAATCTTACAATTCATTATACAGAACAATTTTCAGTGCAGAATCCAAGGTTCAACTTAAAACTGCATTTTTTATAAATTGCTAGCATAGCAGTAATGGTGCAGATAAATGTAGACTTGTTTTTCATTTAGTGGTTATATTAGAATTATAAGGAAACAGTTATTTAAATTAAATAATGAATTATTTCTCTAACTTCAACCATTATTATATCATACTTAAGGTAGCAAATTTTCTCTAATATTTGTAGTACTGTCCCTCAGCTAGACACACAAAACAATCTTCAAACCCAGTGAGCATGAAGTTACCAGAATTGGTAATGGTTTTCCATATAACATGGTTATTATAATTGTATTAGAGTAAAAATAAATTATTCAAGTCCTTTATTTGCTTTATAAGTCCTTTCTAGTTTGCCATGGAAAGATGACAAAGTGTATGAAAAAATAAATGTCATCATCTTATTTATAAAAGAACAAGAGTACAATTGTGATTGCTCCTTTTTGATCTAAGAAACACTAACATTTATAAAATAGAGGTCAGAGACTATTAGAACTCATGTAATTTGGGGTGTGAGATGATACTAAAAAGAAATTCTGTAATTTTAACCAATATTTAAAATTACCATTAGTAAGCTAAGTTTTAAGAACCTTAGTCATTTTGCTTTTATGCAGTTGAAGCATAACACAAGTGAAGTAAAAAGATTAAAATCCAGTAATTTAAACCTTCATTTATCTGATTTATTAAAAGACCTATAATGTAGAAAAAATCAGAAACTATTTTCTGTTGCATTTGAAATCAACTTACCTAAAATTAACCTAAGTGGCATATTTCACAATAAGAAATAGAGAACTAGTGTCTTAATTATAAATTCCCTTCCAAATCTCCAAGAAAGTCGCACAGTAGGTCAGAACCCGTCATTGATGACTTGATTCAACACAAAGGGCTGTGCAGTGGGGTTCACGTTGCCAGTTTTGCTGTAGCTCACCCATGTCCACTGAATGTCAACCCAAATGCAAATGGACAGCAGCCGTCTCTCCATCCACAGTGCAGTGAAAAGACTCCTCAATTGACCCTCTGCCATTATGAAGCTGTTCTGGGGCTACTGCAGCCACACTGTACACGCCCCAGCACCCAAGGCCTTCCTTCTGCCTCTTAGCATGTGCTGCCGGGCCCTAACCTTCCACATGCACAGAGAGATTTCCTGATGAGCTAGGAGCTATAGGTAAGAGTTCGTGGAAAACAAAACAAAACAAAACAAAACAAAAACAAACATCTTAAAATCCCATTGGGGGATGAACATTTATTGAGAGCTATGTGCCAGACAATTTCATATTCTATACATTTGGTTTTCAAATGAAGACATCAGATTTCAGTGTATTTAACCTACTTTTCCAAAGGTCTATGTCATGCAGGCCATTACCCAACCTTGAACTCCATGTCTGGCCAGTCTGAATTATGTTCTCTCAAATGCTCCCTCTACTTCCTCAAAATGGTTCAAAAAGTCTAAGTGGAATGTGACCGAATCATGAACCAATAGTAGATAATAGTAGAATTCTGCCATGACAGGATTCCCAAATGTTGGTTTTGACAAAGTGTTATTAGAAGAAACAAAAGAT
This sequence comes from Vespertilio murinus, assembly GCA_963924515.1. Lineage (NCBI taxonomy): Eukaryota > Metazoa > Chordata > Mammalia > Chiroptera > Vespertilionidae > Vespertilio > Vespertilio murinus. The sequence goes on along the minus strand of OZ004717.1, from coordinate 46,239,416 downwards.
GTTAACATCAGAGGAAATTTAATAAAAGTTGCATGAGAATTTCCTGAACTATCTTTGCAACATTTTAGTAAATCAAAAATTATTCCAAAATTATTTAAAAATTAACAAGAATAATGACCAAAATATACCTACAATGGAGTGACAATCTGAGTGATTAATCATGGAATTAAAAAATCAGTGGCAACTTGAATATTTCACTCCTTTACTTTCCCATGAATGTCTTTCCTGAGCAGCAGCTCCCCAGTGGCTCCATTGCATCCACACAAATACGTCTTTCACTCTCAATGTGAGGGGTGGTTTCGTTCTTAAAAGCAGCATTGTATCACAAATGGTGTTCAATAACAAAACCAATGAAAGGCTTAAAGCAGCAGATTTCGGTACCCATGATGATAAACTATTTCACGTCTAGTAATTTCCCTAGAAAAGGGATTCTCTTAATGGGGGCATCATTTTATATCTACAGAAATAACACCTTCCAACAAACCTCTGTTGGTTAGCAACACATTTTTGCACAAAGTAACCACTTTCCCCCCCTAGTGTTTTAATTCTTTTATGACCCATCAACAGAGCCATACCTATCAGCTTTTGTGATACCTATTGTTATAAAATCAGAACAAAGCCACTTATAAACAAAAAGTTGTTCCCTCAAAGTTAATTTTATTTCTTCCAATACTAACTCTAAATTGCTATCCCCTTTTTAATAATATTTTGTCTTTCTTGTTCACTGTGAGGCATTTTGAAAAGTACCTGAGAGATGATAAGTACTCAATTTTTTTCACAATGAGTTATGAAACCTCATGCTATAGGGAAAATGCCTTCACCAAGATTCTTAAGCATTTACAGACACACATGCCACACACACACACAAACACTCAAACACACACACACACACACACACACACAGACTCACAAAATAAGAACTGAAAGCACGAGGAATGAAAGGAATGAGAGATGAAGGTCAAATAAGCACCAGCAATAGAAAATGAAGCCAGCAATGAGGTTTCAAGACAAAAACAATTCCGTAGAGTTCTCTTAACTTGCTTGCTAGCATGAGTAAAATATTGTGGCTAAAGTTGCCAGGAATAAACAATTTTAAAAAGAGGCATGATAGGTACTCACGGGATTTCTGGGATCCACTTAATTGCTCAGTACAAGCCCAGTGGCACCTGGCAACGGGATGAGAAAGTCATTTCACCTTGGGCTGTTCTTGAAGCTAAATACAGCATTGAGTCATCTAGGACTGTTCTCAGAAATGTCTGCTGCTCAGTACAGAGGGCATATGACACAGGTATATTCAGCAAAATCAATTCTTCTGTTTTCCAAATACAGATTTAGGGAAGTAGCTCTGCTCTCTTCTGATTTAACATATGGTTGATTTGGAGTAGTTGCACCTTCTGATGACATGTACAGGATGTGCTTCTTACCACCTTTTCTATTTCTGGAGTTAGGCGTGGCCTCAGAAGCTTCACCAGGGCCCTCCACAGACAATACTAAATGGTTTGAACTTCCATGTAAGATAACAAGGGGGAAAGAGCAGACACGGTCTAAACAGGACCAAAAATATGATAACCTCATGCAATGGTGGTATTGCTTTGGACCTGACTTTTACTAAATAAAATTATATGAGGACTTTTTTCCCAACAGCATAGGTGTTTGAATATGGATTGAGAATTAGATAACCAAAAACATACTGTTAATTTGATTAATAATTATAACTCTGGAAGAAAATACCCATAGATTTCAGAGATGGCTATTTCAAAATCTAGGACTAAGATAACATGAAGTCTGAGATTGTTTTACAATGTTTCATCAAATATTAAGAGGGGATGGATAAATAAAGCAAGTATACCAAAACTATGATTACTGTCTCTTTTTGTAGAAGAGAATATTATTTAAAAAATTCCAATTCCATATGTCTTTTAAAAAATACTGTATACATGCATCGTCTTTCAAATATAGCAGTCACCCTTTCTTCATACTTTGGCAGCTATACTTTTGTGTAAATTAATATATATCAAAGCTTATATAATTTCCAGTCACTTGACCAGTGTCCTTTACCAAATGTGTACCAAAAACTTGGGAAGATAATAAATAAATTAGAAAGTCAACATCTGATTGCCAAGGTATTTTAACTTTGATGAATCCTAAGACAAAGAAATTAAAAACAAAACAAAACTAACAGAGGAATAGGGCAAACCATACCGTGTTGACCATTTTGGACAATGGCATGAGAAAGTTTCAGTTTTCCTAAAGTATTCAGTTAGCACATTGCCTTGTCAGATCATAAGCAGGTAGCAGTATTACAACATCCCTCCTGTTAGAAACTCACATGCAAGGACACAATCCGGGTGAATCTGAGTCAAGTCATCTGACCTTTAGCTCACATCACAGTGACTGCTGACCTAAGGCCTTAATTTATGCAGATTTCACATCTTTATGCCTTTCCTCTTTCAGGCACTGCAGTTAATGCTTCATTATGATCATTAGAATATCTGATTCAAAAAGCTCAGATGGGGCAAAGTCTAACTTATCCTCAGGGGTAACATTTTCTAGGCTTTGTAAAAAAAAAATCATTTCAGAGAGAAGAAAGGAGAGAGAGAAAGAAACATCAATGATGAGAGAGAATCATGGATTGACTTCCTCCTTGCATGCCCTCTACTGGGGATCCAGCCCACAATTCAGGCATGTGCCCTGACCAGGATGCACACTGTGACCTCCTGGTTCATGGATCAACACTGAACCACTGAGCCACACCAGTCAGGCCTCAAGGGTAACGCTGTTATTTTAACCAAAATCATGAGTCACATAAAAGATGAACCAATTGAACTGGACAGAAGTTTGCTTTCCCAGTCTGGAGAGGACACCTTTTCCATAAGAGATATGTCTTTACTCCTAGCAGTCCTTTTGTGGGCCCCTCTGATGATGTTCTGCTCTAAGTATATTATGAGTAATATGAGTTTGTATTGTTAGAAACAATACGCTCACCCCAAATCATGAGTAGTGAAAATTCCTGTTACATATAAGAATTTAGCAGATATATGTTTAACTAAATTATGGATTTAAAAAAAAAAAAACAGTAGCACAAATTTGAATGATACTGATTGTCTAAAAATAGCATTTGTGATTAAGTAAATTTTCAGTGTGTTTTGTTTGAAAAGAAATTCTCATTGCTAGGTGTCCACTCATTCTTCATAAAACTGCAGGTCTAATAGTTATAAATATTATAAAAATAGTATAATCAAATCTCAGAAAATAGAGAAATAATGAAGATAGTGAAAGAAGCAAATATAAAATACAGAGAAGTTACAGATACATTAATGGAGTGTTGTTGTTTTTTCAGTTTGTATCCAATTAGAAGCTGGGACATACTAAGCATGCATTTAAAGTAATTAATTCTGCATTTTTGCATGTGAACAAAGCTGGCTGGAAACAGATAATCATATTAGGATTATGCTCTCTAGATCACAAACCAAAACAGGCAACTCTATATTTTCATGAGTGTCATTAAACTATCCAATAATTTATTAAGACTTATTAAAGCAAAATAGACACAGCTGCAACTCTGTCAACAGAACAGATGGTCAATAGTGGATTTTCAAATAATCATTTCCTAAATAGACAGGAAGAGTCAAATGGACACTTGGCAAACAAAGTCCCATGTCCCTTGTGAGAGTGGATCCATACAAATCATCACAATGAAAATCCTGATTCATTTCTTTAAGGAAGTCAGAATAGCCACACTAATGTTTGCATATTAATGCATAATTTAAATGTTTGTCAGATTCATAGCATTTTCCATTAATAAATAGTAAGACATTATATCTTACACTGGCTGGTGAACCATTTATGTTTGTAATATTATCCTTTATACCATTTTGCATGATGGACTTGTATGCATGCATATAAGCACAACCGATAGACTCAAGACACTGGGGTTGGGGAGATGAGGGCAAGTGCCAGAGGGCAGGGGAGGCCTCAGGGAGGTCAGTGGGGAAAGAAAAAGAGACATATGTACTATTTGTAAAAACTTAAACAATAAAATGGAAAAAAAATGAAATAAACCATACCAATGTTTTTAATGATAATCAAACCCTATTCTTTTTAAATTAAAAAAAATATTCTCACAGAGTTATAGCAACACTGAATTCCAGACAATGTTTTCCACATGCTGCATGAAAAATAAAATAATTGAACTTGAAATGCAACCTAATTTCTCTTTTAAAAGTAAGAGGTTTCAGGGTGATGTTAAAAAATAGAGAAACAAAGAGGAAAAAGGTTTGCTTGCTTAAATTATGAAAAAGTGTCTTATTATCTATCCCTACCAATTATCATTACTTAATCAAAATCCTAGAATCATCAATGTTTTTTATTATGTAACATTTTATTTTATTTTATTTTTTAAAAATTTATTAAGGTATTATATGTGTACATAACTTACCATTGCCCCCCCTGCACCTCCCATACATGCCCTCCCTCCCCAGAGTTTTGTGTCCATTGGTTGTGCCTATATGTATGCATACCAGTCCTTCGGTTGATCTCTTATCTCCCCCAGATCTCCCTATCCTCCCTGCTGTAATTTGACAGTCTGCTTGTTGTTTTGCTGTCACTATATCTATCTTTCTGTTCATTAGTTTATAATGTTCTTTATTATCCGTAAATGAGTGAAGACATGTGGTGTTTCTCTTTCATTGACTGGCTTATTTCACTCAGCATGATGTTCTCCAATTCCATCCAGGTTGCTGCTAATGATGAGAATTTCTTCTTTTTTATGGCAGCATAGTATTCCATTGTGTAGATATACCATAGTTTTCTGATCCAATCATCTGCTGACAGGCACCTAGGCTGTTTCCAAATCCTAGCTATTGTAAATTGTGCTGCTATGAACATAGGAGTGCATATATCCTTTCTGATTGGTGTTTCTAGTTTTTTGGGGTATATTCCTTGGAGTGGGATTACTGGGTCCATTTTCAGTTTTTTGAGGAAGCTCCATACTGTTCTCCACAGTGGTTGCAACAACCTGCAATCCGACCAGCAGTGCATGAGGGTTCCTTTTTCTCCGCAACCTAGCCAACATTTGTCGTTTATTGATTTGTTGATGTTGGCCATTCTGACAGGTGTGAGATGGTAGCGCATTGTTGTTTTGATTTGCATCTCTCAAATAATTAGTGACTTTGAGCATGTTTTCATGTGCCTCTTGGCCTTCCTTCTGTCTTCTTTTGAGAGGATTCTATTTATGTCCATTGCCCATTTTTAAAAATATATATTTTATTGATATTTTACAGAGAGGAAGGGAGAGAGATAGAGAGCTAGAAACGTTGATGAGAGAGAAACATCAACCAGCTGCCTCCTGCACACCCTCCACAGGGGATGTGCCCGCAACCAATGTACACGCCCTTGACCAGAATCGAACCCTGGACCTTTCAGTCCACAGACTGACACTCTACCACTGAGCCAAACCGGTTTCGGCCCATTGCCCATTTTTTAATTGGCTCATTTATTTTCCTTTTATTGAGTTGTATAAGCTGTCTGTAGATGTTCGAGATTAAACCTTTATCAGTGATATCATTTGCAAATATGTTCTCCCATACCGTGGGACTTCTTGTTGTTTTGTTGATGGTTTCTTTTGCTGTAAAAAAGCTTTTTGTTTTGATGTAGTCCCATTTGTTCATTTTCTCTTTAGCTTCCATTGCCCTAGGGTTAGTATCAGTGAAGAAGTTCTTTAGGCATATGTCAGATTTTGATGCCTGTGGATGTCTCTAGTATTTTTATGGTTTCCCATCTAATGTTTAAGTCATGTATCCATTTTGAGTTTATTTTGGTGTATGGTGTAAGTTGGTGATCTGGTTTCATTCTCTTGCATGTATCTGTCCAATTTTCCCAACACCATTTATTGAAGAGTCTGTCTTGACTCCATTGTATGCTCATGCCTACTTTGTCAACTATTAATTGAGCATAGTGATTTGGGTTGATACCTGGATTCTCTAATCTATTCCATTGATCTATATGTCTGTTCTTGTGCTAGTACCAGGCTGTTTTGAGAACAGTTGCTTAGTAATACAGTGTGAAATCTGGTATTGAGATACCTCCTACTTTACTCTTCTTTCTCAAGATTGAATGAATTTTTGAATAGTTTTTTCTAGGTCTGTGAAGTATGCCATTGGTATTTTAATAGGGAGTGCATTGAACTTATAAATTGCTTTGGTGTCCAATTGGGGGGAAAGGAGACATATATAAAACGTGATATTCTGTAACGTTTTACATATGTCTCCTTTTCCCCCAATTGGACGCCCCCCATTCCAACGCCCGCCCACTGAGTCTAAGCCCTGCCACTCGCCTACCAAACGACATTTTAAACAGAAGTTTTAGGTTCACAGCTAAATTGAGAGGAAGGTAGAGATTTCTCATGACTTCCTGCCATCGTACATGCAGAGCCTTCTTATTAGCATCGCCCTCACCAGAGAAGGCATCTGTCAAATGGAGAACCTACCTTGCCACGGAAGTTCCTAGGTTACATGACCACTGACCTCCTTGTTAGACATGCTGTGGGTTTGGAAAAAGGCATAATGACATACCCACCATTATAAGACCATAGAGAGTATTTTTTCTACCTTAAAAACCTCTGTGGTTGCCAAAACCAGTTTGGCTCAGTGGATAGAACATCAGCCTGCAGAATGAAGGGTCCCAGGTTTGATTCCAGTCAAGGGTGTGTACTTTGGTTGCAGGCACATCTCCAGTAGGGGGCGTGCAAGAGGCAGCTGATTAATTACTATCTCTCATTGATGTTTCTAACTCTATTCCTCTCCCTTCCTCTCTGTAAAAAGTCAATAAAATATATTTTTTAAAAACTCTGTGCTACACCTATTTATCCCTCCCTCCCACCTCTGCTCCTAACAACCACTGATCCTTTTACTGTGTCCAGTTTTGCCTTTTTCCAGAATGTTATGCAGTTGGAATAATGCATGATGTGGTTTTTATACTGTCTTCTTCCATGTAACAATATGTACTTAAGTTTCCACAATGCCTCTTTATAGCTTGATAGCTCCTCTCTTTTTTACGCTGAATAATAACATTGTCTATCAGCCCTGGGCAAACTATGGCCCTCGGATGTTCTATCCAGCCAGCAGAGCTGAACGAGTGGAGGATTCTCTTGCTCTCCCCTCTACTCCTTCACCAGCAGCCCAATATGAGAGTGCCAGCATGGTCAGGTTGCTTTTGTTCCGGCCCTCCGGTCCAGTTTAAGAACCCATTGTGGCCCTTGAGTCAAAAAGTTTGCCCACCCCTGATGGACCATTGGACCACAGTTTATTTATCCATTCACTTTCCGAAGGTGATGGCTTCCAAGTTTTGGCAAATATGAATGAAGCATCAGTAACATTCTTATACAGGTTTTAGGTACACCCAAAGAGACAATTGCTGAATACTATAGTAACATTATATTAAATTTTGTAAGAAACTATCAAACTGTCTTGTCAATTGAGCACACTATTTGCATTCCCACCAGTAGCTAATGAGAGTTTCTCTGCTGCTCCACATCCTCCCCAGCATCTGGGGTTGTAGGTGTTCCGGATTCTGGCCTCTCTGCTAGGTGTGCAGTAGTGTATCAGTGCTGTGTAAGCTTGCCTTTTCTTGCTGACACGTGATGCATAGCACTACTTTTCTTTATGTAGATGAGATAGTCATTTACTTTATTGACATAACCGATGATTGCCCTTACTTCTGAGTTCTGAGAAGGGAGGATATGAATTTCAATCATGCCTATTAGAATTTCAATCATGTCTAATAATAGGTGAAATATATTTCACCTATTATTAGACAGGTCGGAGATAAACATAAAACTGTGCATAAAAATTAACAGAGCACATACTAAATGTAAAAATATGCTATATTTGTCCTTATTCTTTGGAAACATAACTGTGTATAAACAGCAAAGAATGATCAGAACCCATATCCTCACATGTTCCACGGTTGATAAAGGACCTGAATGTGTTTAGTCTACTTTGGTATGGATGGACATAAACAAACAATAACAAACAGATGGAAAATCTATGCCTCCTAACACCTTATGGTCCAAAGTTAATAATCTTGGATTCAAAATAAGTATTTTGACAGTATCCTAGTTTTCAGGATATATAAAGCATACTGCATATAGTTGTCAAAATTTGACCCATTTGTAAACAGATTATTTTATATTAATCCTATCATGTAGTTATAGTTTATTAATGTCCCTTAATTCTATATTTCATGATATTAGCATAGCTGTGCTATCAATATTTTTTACTACTCAAGATGAGAAAATACTGCATTCCAGGAAACACATTTGATCATTCAATATTGACATTGGAAGGCAATAATACCTCAATTGAGGTTAACTAAATAGACAACATTTAATGAGTAAGGTGGGATGTGGGAAAGGAAAGGGTTTTAACATTTTAAAAGATAATTTTTAAATTAGTTGCTTTTGAAGAACCATTGTGAAAAGCATGAAGGAGAGTTAATTTCTTATTCATCGCCCTCCTAGGAAATGCTCTCCTGAGTGGCAAGACCATTCATTCCCTCATCAAAGAGGAAATCGAAGAAGCAAATTTTAGCAGAGTTGGGAACATATCTTCACCCTGTGAACTCGTACTACCATAGAAAGTTTATAAAGGGCTCCATGCTTTATTTGAAACACAAAAGATCTGAAGTCTCTGCCCCATCTTCAGCCCCTTCTTCTCTGGGGAGAGCATGGCATCACCCAGAAGCAGCCCTGTCTGTTAGGTGAGGGCCCCTCACTGCGCGTGAAGACCTGGCGTGGCCCTCCAGCTCCATGCATGAACCAGGTATTGCTCATAGAAAAAATGGAAGATTTTCTCCTTCAAAAAATTAAACCTAGGATATGTTTCAATTTCTGCTCCGATATAGCAGGGGTTGAAAGTTGTCCTTCAGCCCTTAACAATAACAACAACAACAAACGGGCATGGAGCATTTGTAAACTAAGACTAGCCTTCTCCATAAAGCCAGCCTGCTATTACTCAGGAGAAAAGCCTTCGACACAGTGCACTTCTAAAACGTTATTCCAACAAGGAGGGAATGTCTCCACTCCAATCTGCTTGTGACACTTAATGGGGAAAAAAAAACAACAACACAAAACCCAAACCACAGTCAACAGGAGTTAAGGCTGCAAGGAAAAACACTGGAGATGCTGGGGCTGGTAAGAGAGGTGGGGGGGGAGGAGATAAAATCAGGGGGGACTGTTTGAGAAGGTCAGAGCCCTGATGAGATAGAACAGGAAGATTATGGCTCTCTCCCTCTCTGTCACCTCCTACTACAACACCTACAGGTTTCCGGAATAACACCACATCAGTGAATTAACACTGAAACAGTTGTAAGGCACAAATTCAAGAGGGGAGACAAAAAACAAAGACATGTGAAGAATTTAAAGACTCTGGTGTCTATAGCTACCACAAAAAAATATAGCACAACTTAACCCATTATCAACAAAAATATTTTCACTGAAGTCTATTTACCTGACTTTCTAGTATCCAATCAAACATGTTGAGTTTTAGAACATTTACAAGGACTCCAAGAGACAAAGCAGTCATCTGAATTAGACTTAGATTTGATAGAAATGTTGGAATGATTGATGGGGATTTTATATGAACTCTGAAATATGTAAAAGACCTTAAAGAAAAATTGAGACAATATGCAGGAACAGATGCATAAGCAGAGAGCTGGCAACCCTAAGAGGAGTCAAAGGAAATGCTAGGATTCAAAGCCAGAGAATAAATGAAGAATGTCTTTAACAAGCTCATCAGTAGACTGCACACTCCTGGGGACAAGATTGATAAACTTGATAAGTCAATAGAAACTTCTCAAACTGTAATGCAAAGATTAAAATTAAAAATAAAAACATCAAGGACTGTGGGATGATATCAAAAGGTATAGCAGACACTTACTTTGAAGGCCAGAAGCAAAAGAAAAGCCACAGGGAAGAAACATGTGAATAAATAATGTCTAAGAGTGACTCCCAAGCATTGTAGCTCAATAACCAAACCACACATCCCTGAAGCTCCAGGAACAGCAAGCATCCTCAGTTTCAAAATGGAAAACAGCTGGACCTGTCATATTCAAACTAGGAGATAATGGACAGAGGTGAAATCTCAAATAGACCTGGATTATAGGTGAAAAGCATACTTTTCTAAGAATAAGAATAAAAATTACAGAGGACTTACTTATGTTTCAGAAGCCCTGCAATGAAAAAGAGAGTAAACCCTTAACGTATTGAATGGAAAAAATAAAATACCAACGGAGAATTCTAAAGTCAGTAAAATCATCCTTCATGAATTGAGAAGTAATAAAGACTTTCTCAGACAGAAAACGGAGGGAATGGAACTTATTCCCCTCAGACCTGACCTGCAATGAATGCGAAAAGAATTTCTTCAGGCAGAAGAATAACAAAATAGGGCAGAAACTTGGGGCTACATAAACAAAAGGTGTTACAGAAGAGATATATGAAGATTAAATTAAAGATTATTTTTCTTAATCTTAATCTGAAAGATAACTATTTAACTTCATAATAATAGGCCATTGCTGGATGATGATATAAAAATAAGAGATATAAGTGGCAGCAATATCATAAGGCACAAGAGGGGAACGGGGTACTTTGTTATAAAGTACCTACAATACATGCACCATATTATTTGGAGGGATATGTACACAATTTACCAAATATATGTTAAACACTAGGATAACTAAGCACTAGTTTTTTAAAACTGTAGGTTGATAACTCAAGAGAAAGGAAAAAATGGAAACATGAGATGTTCAGTTAGAAGCAGAGACGACCTCCCCAACAGAAAGATGGAAAAGAAAGTGGCAGCCGTATCAGTAACCACTGTCAGTGATCAAACTATATGCCAGATAACAGCCAGGTGGTCATAATGGACCCCTTAAGGCCAGTTTCAGATTGTGTATAAGAAAATCCCTCTAAATATAAGGGTTCAGACAGGTTAAAAGTAGAGAAATGGATAATGAGATACCTTGAGAACACTGTTAAAAAGCAAGCTGGAGTAGCTATAGGAATTTCAGAAAAGCAGACTTAGACAAGGTGGTTATCTGGGATAAGGAGGCAATACGCCTCTGCCACACCCCTTTCCACCTCTGCCACATCCCTTTCCTCCTCTGCCACACCCCTTTCATCCTCTGCCACACCCCTTTCCTCCTCTGCCTCACCCCTTTCCTCCTCTGCCTTCTGCTCCTTCACCTTCGCTGAGCTCATGACTCTGAGGACAACCAGCAGCGTCAGCGTAGCTTTTGGACCCGCACCTTCTCCTGGATCAGAGCGCAGCCCTGACTTCCTGGCTTTGGCAACCCAGCCTCATCTCCCTCCTGCTGCCCGAGGGACCGGCCACACAGGCCGCAGCAGGCCACGCAGCACTCCTAGGGAAGTTCGGAATCTAAAGTGACATTTGAATGAGGTCATCCCAAAGCAAGCGGGCATGGTCAGAAAAAGACTGTATTTTTAAAAATATATATTTTATTGATTTTTACAGAGAGGAAGGGAGAGGGATAGAGAGCTAGAAACATTGGCCAGCTGCCTAAACCGGTTTGGCTCAGTGGAGACTGTATTTGTAACCCAATGACTACTCCCCCCACACCCCACCCCCACCCCCCTGCCCAGGCCTCAGCTGCACCAGCCTGGCCGGCCCAGAGGCCCCTGGGTAAACCCGGCGTTTGGGGAGAAGTGCACACTCTCTTCTCTAGCCCCTCTGTCCTCGCCCTGTCTCCAAAACCAGTTCCTTTCCAGAGCAGAATGCCAGGAGTACTTCCTTGCATTGAATATTGAATGAGCCGATGCCTCATGGTCATTAAGCTCCCAGCACCCAGAGCCCCTCAGCCGGGGCGGGCGGGTCAGCGCACCGGGGATGCGGGTCTGAATCGGAGCCCCTGTCCGGGCCGCGCATCTCCCCTGGCGAGGGCACACTCACACCCACACTGACTTCTGCACCCCCGTGTGCGTGTGCCCAGTGCCCCTTCCTTCTGAGAGCCGCTGAGGCCGGGAGGACAGGCTCCCCTGCTCCTTACTCAGCTGGCCTTCTGCAAGCCCGGCCTCTGCGCAGCGCAGCGGGGTGTGGGTCCGGCTCTCTCCCTCTCTCCTCTCATCTCTCCTCTCATCTGCGCGGTTTTAAGGTTTTAATAACGGAGCTGAGTCGGCTCCCCGGGGAAGGCACTGCGGACCTCAGTGGAGAGGAGGTTAGTCCTCACTGTGCACGGTTGGCCTCGGGAATGATGGAGTGCGAGAGCTGGGAGGGGTCTTATTTCAGTGTCGGTTTTCCCATTTTGAATGGCTTTGGCGAGTTATGGATATTTTGCTACTTAGGCATAAAAATCAGTATCCCCTCTGTCCTCCAAATGAATGCACAGTGTAAGCATCGCCTGACTGTTGGGGTCAGGGGAGAGGGACAAAGAGCAGCAGGAGAAGCGGAGGTGCACTTCCCCAGGGCCCTGAGCCTGGGCGATGCCCGCCACATCCCCTCCCTCCTCCCCTGGACCGCAGTGTGGACGCCCCCGTGAGCAGGCCGCGGGACACGGGGTTCCGTGTGCTCAGGATGTCCCGCGGTTGCCCAATAGCCTCGTTTTAATCCAGATGTTGTCTTGCATATTGACAAAGAATGAATACTTTTTTATGTACAAGTGTGTCTACCAAAAGGTTGGAAACATTATGAAAAAAATGAAAAAAAATATTGCATAAATTTCATTCTAGGTTAATAGTTCCTATCTCTCTCCACTGGTTGCTAACCCTAAATGGAGTTTTTATCAGACAGTGGTTCCCAAAGAGTAAATGTTTACAGTCAGCTAGAGGCCCTGTGCCCAGGCCCCTCGGCCTGGCCGATCGGGCCGAGCAGGGCTGTGTTGCCCAGTTGCCATTGGGCTATTGTGCCAGCTGGCCACAGGAACGACTGTGGGAGATTGGCTGTGGGAGTGCACTGACCGCCAGGGGGCAGCTCCTGAGTTGAGCTTCTGACTCCTGGTGGTCAGTGCACATCATAGCTATGGCCATAATGGTCACGTAGGCTTTTATATATAGACTAGAGGCCTGGTGCATAAAATTTGTGTACAGGAGTTGGGGGGTGGGGGGTCCTTCAGCCTGGCCTGCACCCTCTTGCAATCTGGGACTCCCTCAGGGTATGCCCAGCTGCCACAGGGATCAGGCCTAAACTGACAGTAGGACATCCCTCCCGCAATCAGAGACTCCTGGCTCCTAACCACTCACTTGCCGGCCTAATTGCCCCTGACCCCCTCTGCCTCAGCCCCAACACCTAGACCCAGACTTTCCTCCCTCCGACCTGCCACAGCCACCGGAGACCCTGGGTGGCTTCCCCCAGGCTGGCCCGACTTGATCAGGAAGGATGTCTGGAATGATGTCTCAGTTATCCAGTCTAATTAGCATATTACCCTTTCATTAGTATATATTGCATGGGATTTGGCACTTTTTCTCCTTAAGCTGTATACAAAAACCAGGACATAGTATTTTTTTTTTTTTTATCTTCAGCAATAGTACATTGTTTAGATCAGTAGTCGCCAACCTTTAGGACCTCACGGACCACCACTGGTAGGAGACCTCTGGTTTGGATTATTGTCACCTACCATTATTTTCACTTGCATTTTAATGAACAAATGAGTATGATTTTGAAGACATGGCAAATCACTTAACCATCTTCTTGTCCTCACACTGGAAATGGCCACACCCGGGTCTGACCATTTGGGTGTTAACTCAAGCAGGAATGGCATGGTTTCCTGGGCAATCATCGAAAGGACTCAGACAGAGGGCCTGACATCGGACTTTCTTCTTCCGTTCTGCTCCACACAGTAAAGCCCCCCCAGATCAATGCTCCAGTTCATATTAACTACCCTTTTAGAGGTTTTCATGCTAGCTACCCTTCTAGGGGTTTTCTTTCTAACTTCCAAATTATTTATATACCTGAGTAGGTTTTTGAGGTTTTAAATATATATATTTATTGATATTTTACAGAGAGGAAAGGAGAGAGATAGAGAGCTAGAAATGTCGATGGGAGAGAAACATCGACCAGCTGCCTCTTGCACACCCCCACGGGGAATGTGCCCGCAACCAAGGTACATGCCCTTGACCAGAATCGAACCCGGGATGCTTCAGTCCGCAGACCGATGCTCTCCCACTGAGCCAACCCGGTTTGGGCGGTTTTTGAGGTTTCAAACTGTCTTACATCAAGCTGATTTTTTGTTTGTTTTCTTGGAGATGTTTATAAACGTGTAAAACTCTTTTGTGAGTAAAGCTTCTGTGAAATTCTATGCACATGACCAGGTCATCTCCTGACCTACACTCCTGCTATTTACATCTTACCAGATGCTGTTTCTCAGTCTCTGGAAACACCTTTTACCTTCCCCATAGTGAGATATAGTGAGATGATTTGCTGTTCACTTTCCTAAGATTACGGAAACCAGGACTTATCTCTGCCCTCTGGAGGACTATCCTTGGTGGAGTGAGCTGAGAATGTCCACTTCCCCAGTCACGTGCATCTTCTGGCTGAGTGCTGGCCAGTTTTCTCCCTGATGTCATTCTCTACTCTAGACGGTATGCTCCTAGCTTAAATAAGAAAAAGAAATAGAACCAGAGGCCCGATGCTTTGAGAGTTGATGCCATTAAAACATGTTAGCCCCAAATTTTCAACCATCTTTCTCCTCCCCACACCCTGAAAAGATTACCACTTCTGATTTTTTGTTCCCGACTGGAGTTCTGCCACCATTCTGAGTGACCTCAGACAGGGACTCCGGTCATCTGTGTAGCCCCAGAGCTTTTAGTTGGTATCTGTAGTTTGCTTATCTGTCTTTATACCTCTGCAGGCATTTGTTTCCATGAAAACATGCTGGGTCTTATCATTATCTGGAATAAATGTTTCTATAAGAGTTTGAACTAAAATATCCAACTTCAAGGTAAAAAGCAAAAAAAAAACAAAAAAACAACAAAAAAAAAACTCAACAATTTTGACACCTCCAAAATTTTTGTTTTCTCCATGTTTGTTCTTCTGAGCCTTCTAATCGGCTTCACTGTTACTCCACAATGAGTCAGTTGTCTTCATCAAACTTTCAGTAGCATCTTCTGTGTCATGTGCTCTGCAGCGTGCAGGCCACAGACCCCACCCCAGCGGGGTCACCACAATGAGCCTCCTCGCTCGCCCCCCAGGAAAGACACAGTGATGTAACTTGGTCTGAGAGCCATATCCTGATCTGCAACCTCACATGGGTTCCATGCCACCTTCTACCCTTTTTGCTTAAAATAATGTTCCAAACTTTTCCCAGGGTGTAGAAGGTGTGGGGTGTAGAAGGTCAGGAATACTGAAAAGCGCAGACACCCTTTTCCTCACAAAGAGCTTCACAGTGTCCTCTACTTTCCTTTCATGTGACACTCTTATCAAGTTTCAGTTTTCCAAAGGGAAAATCAGATAGAGATAGAATTTTCTTTCATGCTAAACCGCTATTCAAAAATGAGTACATTTTTCTTTAGTAATGGACATCAAAGGTTAACATATATAAAACCAGATTTCACCACCACATCCCACTTTTTTATAGTCCTTTTGCTTTCTCTTTCTTTCTCCGTATGAACAAAGGCTAACCATTATTTGAGTCCACTCTGTATATTAGCATACATGGGAGGATTTTAATCAACTCCCCACAGGAAATTAGGTTGTGCTTCCTATCTTACTATTGAAAACATGAGGATATTTTAAATTAATTCCAATCCATTTTGAAAATATCCGAGGGTAGGCAAAATGTATCAGAGTGGGTGATCCTTTTCTTCTGTTTTTATCTTTCTAATTTCCATGAACTTTCAGTTGATTCCAAAATAAGAAAATAATCATTTTGCTTGTTCGGTCATCCCTCCTGCTTCTGCTGTGTCCTGCTCTGAATGCAGCTGGTGACTCATATTTGCATAAGGGAAGCCAGTGCTGGCAAGGAGGCTGTGAGATCTGTATCAGTGGTTCAACAGTGAAGAACCATTTCCCCTCCTAAAACCTCATTCATAAGGGCCCATATGTCTATCCCTCAGGTGTTAGCCATCACCCTTCCAATTTCTACGATCCTGCTCGGTCTGCAGCTCCCTCTTAGAATCTAAGGGTCAGTGATAGCCTATCTATGGGGTCTGTCATCCTTCTGGCAAGGCCACATCTAAGCATGAAAAATAGACAGTTTCTGTGTTTGGTTTTTACGGTACTAGAGTAATAAGGTTTCCAACTTCCCTTGCAGTTTTATATACACATGAATATTATTCAGTATTCAGCCAGGAGAAAGAAAGACATTTTACCATTTGCAACAACATGAATAGACCTGAAGGCATTATGCTAAGTGAGATGAGTCAGACAGAGAAAGACAAATACTTTATTATCTCACTTATATGTGGAAACTAAGAAAGCTAAATTCTTTTTTTTTATTTAAAAATATATTTTATTGTTTTTTGTTGTTTTTTTTAACAGAGAGAAAGAGAGAGGGATAGAGAATTATTAACATCGATGAGAGAGAAACATTGATCAGCTGCCTCCTGCACACCCCCCACTGGGGATGTGCCTGCAACCAAGGCACATGCTCTTGACTGGAATCAAACCAGGGATCCTTGAGTCCACAAGCCAATGCTCTATTCACTAAGCCAAACCGGTTTTGGCAAGAAAGCTAAATTCTTTTAAAAAACAGGAAGTAGAGAAAGGCCGAGAGGGGTCGGCAGGGATATGCTGTTTAGGGCACAAACAGGCAACCTGTGGACCAGTCTTGGAGGTTTGACGCACAGCGTAGTGACCATAGTCCATAATTCTATGGTATAAGCTTCAAAGTCGCTAACAGAGTAGGTTTTAATTGTTCTCATCACAAAAAAAGGAATGATAATTATGTGACATGGAAGATGTGTTAGGTAACACTGCAGTGGTAATCACACTACAATATATAAATGTATCAAACCAACATGTACACCTTTACCTTACACAATGTTACATGTCAATTATATCTCAGTTTAAAAAACACATTGAACTATTTTAAAAACTAGTTTATTTAATACAGTAGAAAAAATCATACATTCAGAATCATAACTTCTATATCCCTCCCCTAGCTCTCCCAATTATAAAACTTAAGCGAGTTATACTGAAACTGAGTCTCATTTTTCTCACCCGTACATTTGTGATGTCCGAACTAAAACCTAATAGAGTTTGCTCAGGGATGCAGTAAGGTTGAATTTTTCAATGTCTGACATATCACTTATCCCATTACATATGTTTCCTTCTGAATTAAGTGCAGAGCCATGCCTTCCATTTGTTTTGTACACAGTAAGGACCCAAATAATGATTTGTGAACAAAATGAGAAGGAAATTTGAAATACAGACTAACATTTTCACTTTAATGTTCAGTAATAAGCAAAAAAAACGTAAACCATATCTTAGAGAAAGAAAAACAAATGTATTATTTAATATTATAGTTTTAAGTACTTATATGTAATTATGTTATTCTATTTGAGGTTCTCAAAAACTGCTTGGACTCAACTGTTTTACTAGCAAGAGTCAGAAAATCCAATTCAAAATTTCATGAAAATGCAGGGCAATTGTTGGCAAAGAAAATGTATAATTTTCATGTTATCAGAGGAAGAAATTATTAGAAGCTTGAACTTTTACCTCAATGCCACCAAATACCAGCTCTCAGCTACAACCTCTACTGCCTGGAGCTCAATCTCAGGTGTCACCTGTGCTTTCTTGCACTTCTGCTGGATCTCCATGTTTCCCCTTCCCTCCACACACACACTCCTTTATGAATGTCTCCGTTCTGTGTCACACCAGAGAACAAAACAGAGATAATCAAGCACGGTGTCTTTACTCTAATGTTTGTACTCATTTTTTTTATTATCCAAAATAATTTCATTGGCCATCACTTGACTATTCATAGAGGACACAAAAATGTTGCCCTAACTGGTTTAGCTAAGTAAATAGAGCATCAGCCTGTGGACTGAAGGATCCCAGGTTCGATTCCGGTCGAGGGCATCTACCTTGGTTGCAGGCACATCCCAGTAGGGTGTGTGCGGGAGACACACTCAGACCAAGTGAGGTACCCAGCAAGGTCTCATCCTGCTTCTTATTATTGGTTTTTCAATGAGGAAATAATTTATATTTAAAGCATAATTTTTGTAGAGAACTGAACAATACTTCGGCTCTAGTATCACTTCAGAATATCAGCCATGATATCTTAAAACAATCTGAGAATCTGCAATGTTATAGATACAATGTCTTTATAAATCTAGCTATTTAGGCATATTTACAATAGCCTTCATTCCAAATGTATTAAAATGTGCTATCCTCAAGATGGCTTATTTTCTGATATGTTACTAAATTATCCCTCTACGTGCTTTTCTCATTATAAAAAGTGACAATGTAATCCTTTGGCCACCTCCAGCTGAAACAAGTTATCTCCACGCTCTTCAATAAGATTTTTCTATTGAAAATATTTTGTTTCAGGAAAAATACATAATATTGCATCTACACATACAATGTGTCTGCCTACTTAAAATCTAAATCAGATGGGCTCACACTTATACATTCTTTATCGTCAGAGAACATTCACAGAGTAATTTGCCTCACCATTGTCACTAACCCATCTATTGGTAAACATGGCATTCTACATTCCAGCCTTGTATAATCAGAAGGCATTGTCCTTTTCTACATCACCTGCTTAAAGGAAATGTAGTCGACACAACAATAATCTAGACTATCTGGAATGAACCACTTACAATGCTCATGTAAAATATGAGTACACAGTGCAGAGTGTTGTCTGCATCTTATCAATGAATTGTGTACATTCCTGGCTGCCGTCAACATTCATCATCTCCTGCCTAACAGAACCTTTCTCTGGCCCCATCAGTGGGTCCTGGGGAGTGTGCTCCACCCTCAGTTCTGGGAGAACCCAATTGGTTTGTGTTCAGAGTGATTAACTAAAGAAGAACAATGAGAGTCAATATGGCCAATGAATTTGAAAGAATCTCTGTAAGATACTACTGGATATTTTAACTTAAAAAAGTGCTACTGATAAGCTACCCCGTCTTTTATGGATGAGAAAGAACTGACTGTCCCTGAATTTCACTCTTTGTTCTAAGGGAGAAGGTCATGGGGTGAAACGGGCACTGCATGTGGCAGAATGGAGGAAATAAAATCATGGCACTAAATAGCACCACGCAATGACCGGTTCAACATTCTGAAGTTGGACACTGATTAAGTGAGTCCTTCAATTTATCTATTGTTCAAAGCAATACCTGTTTGTATTTTCTTTGAGTGATGCATACTGCAAAGCTACTGTCCTTAGCCAGGTTTAGCACTTTATAACTTAGAAAAACAGCAAAGTGTTTTGTGCTTGTTTTTAATTTTGTATATTGGGATTGATCATGATGTATCTCTCACCAAGGAATCAATCCCTCAGACCAGTGGCTACTTTGATGCAGCATTTTCATAAAGCAACAAAGTGCACACAGGCGAGTGCATTTTCCCCACACTCACTCCTGCAGCAGGGATCTGCTCCTCACAGAGCATAGCACTGCCCCCGTGCACCTCGCCTCAGACTCCTCTGTGAACAGAATTAGTGGGAAAGTAATGTTTTCTCCACCTACAAGTCCTCTTGAAATTTAGTAATGAATTTGCCTTGAAGTACAATAAAGACTTCAAAGAAATGGTTAATTGTTGATAATTGATTGCCTTTGTGTTGAGCTGCAGTTAACCCAAATTCCTAAAAACAGGCATAATCTAAAGCTCTAACCATGGTTGCAACCATGATACGTGCTGAGGAATTCATCTATATTTGTTTGATACAAACATGATAATAACAACAAAATGATAGTATAATTTTTTGCACAAATTATAGCTCATTAGCTTGTGCCAAACTTCTCCTTCCCATCACTAGTGAGGGCCCTAAACCTTGATCCAATTACATCCTATGGAGTGTGAATGAAATGTATATTCAGATATAGGCCCACCTCCTCTAAGAGTTTGAGAGTTTTAAGAAATATTTGGAGAGGAAGTAATAAACTTCAATTGAGGCTAACCATTGGCATATTGACAAAAAAAAAAAAAGAAATTGAAAGGGTGATGACCATCAATTTTTCTATGAGGTAAAATATAAACAAATATATAAATTTTACACATATTTGTTAAATATATCTACACTAATAAAAACAAAAGATGCAAACTGACCATACCTTCATAACACCCACCAGCCAATGAGGAGTGGGTATGCAAATTAACCCAATAAAGATGGAGGGCTAGTTTGCATATGCAGGTGCCACACTTCCAGGGGCGGATCCAGGCATTCTGCACCGGTCCGCTGCTGGGGCCTCTGGGTAGCATGGAAAGGTGGGAAGGTGGAAAGGCAGCTCTGGGCTGGGACAGGGGTGGTGCAGGCAGCCAGGGGAAGGAAGGCCCATTCTTGTACAAATCTTCATGCATCAGGCCTCTAGTATTAAAATATGTGTATTTATATACAAATATATACATTTTCATAGAAAAGATAAATCTCATAACATAAGTGGGGCTCACACCTACACTGTCCTCAGCGTTGCAGTCAAACTCACGTGGAAGCAGTGAAGGGCGAACCCACGCCCTTCCCCTCCACCCTCCGCCTCCTGGACGTCCGGAGTCCGGAGATCTAATGAAGCACTGGCCCTTGGCTCTCCTCCTAAGAAGGACTTCCATCAAGTAGAAACGACCTTTGGCATTTGGATTTTATTGGATGGACATGTGACTTTGAGGGTGACAGATGATAGCCTTAAGTTCCTATGAGAGATTCGTAATGGCCATTACACTACCAAAAATAGTGTTTAATATTTTTATCTCTTCAGCGGTGTGCATATGTGACATATTTAAAATGCAAATGCATGTTAACTAATGTTTTCACCATTGCATTCATCAGGCAGGCTATCTGGATAACATTAAATACTTAAAACGGGAAAAAGGAATGAAGTCATACCATAATTTTAAATTAAGGCAACAAAGCATAATTCAGGATTAATGTTCCTTCATGAAATATAATTTTATGTATGCAGCATACTATGAAAAAAGTCGCTAATGAGTCTGTATGTGAAGGTTCTTTTCCTGCACTGCATATGCAATGAATAAATAATTTGTGTTGAAAAATGGTTCCTCATAAGACAATACTGTAAATGAATTCCATAGAAGTTATTATCCTTATTTATGAAAATGTTTCTGAGATATAATGTCAATTTCATTGCTTAAGTTAAAACATTTTATCTTCTATTTTTGCCATAGTTTGGGGAAGATACCATATAAATAAGATTAACATATTTATTCACAAATTATAATATGCTCCATGTATTAGGATAACAATATGTGGTTGAAGCCTTATTCTTATTCCTCAGTCATTGGAACAATTTCAGTCATTGTATATTATTGTAAAAGTTACACCTCACTAAACTAATAACCACACTGCAACGAGATGAAAGATTTGCTGGAAGATGCCTTTTAACCAAAGTCATGATTATGTACTAACTGAACAGAAAATAGGATACGAAGCTGTGATTGTTCAGATTACACACCATAACCGGCAGCCCACAAGGCTGAGAAGTACAGGGCAGTTAGAATCGTGTTCCCTCCGCCCTGTTTTCGTAGCTGAGATGCAGATAAAATAACGTAGCCTAAATTGCATGGATTTTAAAGAGATAAGCAGCTTTGAGGCCAGGGAAGGATGGAAGGTGTGTGCAGGGCCAGCGATGAGCAGGGGAACTTGGCTTTCCCTGCAGCTCTGAATGAAGGAAGCTCTTCCCACCCACGTTCCTCCTCCCCTTCCTCTTCCTCCCAGGGGGCTCCCTAAGGCCTCCCTGGCTCAGGATTAAAGCAGTGGTTTGCTATCCTGCTTTCCTCTCAGACCTGGTGCTGATAGATGTCCCCAGAGAGCCGCTGGCTGCGGAGCTCTATGGGCGGTGAATCACTGCGTGGAGGTTTATGTCCCTGTCCCGCTGCTCCCCACGCCAGGACCGAACGGCTGAGAGATGAGGAGCAAGGCAAGGCCTGAGCTCCCGCCATGCCCACCCGCTGGCTGAGGGAGCTTTTGTTCTGGGGTGTCCTCCTGTCTTTGCCTGTGAAGAAGCTTTAAATCTTCCTCTTTTTCTTTTTTGTCATTGTCACCATCCTTTGCAGTTTCTTTGGCATTTTCCACACCATTCTGTTCAGGTTGTTAAAAAAAAAAAAGAAAAGAAAAGAAAAGAAAGAAAGAAAAAAGGTCTTCCTATTGCAGCCAGCTTTTAGCACATCCTCTGTCCTGCTTTACAGCATCCTCACCTTGCTGTGATCCCCCTGCCTCCCCCCCTTTTCATTTTTCCTCCATCTTTTTGTTTTTTTGTTGTTGGTTTGCTTTTTGTTGTTGTTGTTGTTGTTGTTTTTTGGGGGGGGTGCTTTTGCTTTTCATTCTGAATGTCTCCTGGCAGCCACACGGGATTCTCGGCAGGCCGCCCACTCTGAAGGCTGCGGGTTCAGGAGACAGGAGCCCTGAAGAAGGAGGCTGGTGGGCACAGCGCCAGCCACGCCTCCAGCAGCCTCTTCCTTTCTGGAATAGAGGGAGCTCTGTCTCTTCAGATCCCACAGCATTCTGCCCTCAGCATTTTTAAAGACCCATAACTGTCTACTAATAAAACTCAAACCTCTCTGCATTCATTTCTCAAATATCGTACTTTGGGGATTCTATCTCTGTGTCAGGGTTCTAGCTCTACGGTAGGAGTCTATCCAACAGAAAATACGGAGAGCAGCGGGGGCCCAGGCAGGGCCGCTCCCCATCCATAGGGATGGGGCAAGAGCATTCCATTGGGAGCATCCTTCTCTTTAATTGAGCCCGGCTGTTCCTCCTTGTTCCCTGGTGTCCCTGACACTTCCATCCCAATGGTTTGTTTCTCCTCGTTCTCATTTCTAGTGCCAGCTTCCATTTAGGGCGGTGAGCGCTCACTTGCTCACTCTGACACTGCAATCAATTAATCACCTTGAGCCTTCTTTCCAGCACCCCATTGGCCAGTCTGTAATTGAGCCGGGGGCACAAGCCTTTTCCAGCGTGGAGCGTCAGCTGGTTCAGCAGTCCATTTATTAGTTTGATGAGATAACCTTTTCACAGCAGCATTGAATCAAAAGCACTGGGTTCAAGGTGGAGTGGAGTTATTCAGAAATCCATGTCTAGAGTCTACTGGGGAGGGAGCATAGCGACCAGAGACCTGCTCTCCAAGAACTGGGGAGAGAAACACAACCGCTGCCTTCAACCTCCAGGCTCCGGGTGGAGACCAGAGACTGTGAGACAGCTGATGGCTAAGTACTTACAATATAGAAATACCATTTCCCTAATTTTTAATTTTATTATGTAAACCAAAACTTACTAAGACATAGATGGTTAAACTCCTTTATTAAGGAACTATATTTGTGAATATTTTAATCTTTTCCTCTATTTTATGCTGTTTAATATCTAGCAAAACATTACCCTGATTTCCTTCTCTTTACGTAATCATAATGTCACATGTGAGAAATCCTTCATTTTCTTTAGATAGAGAGACGGTATAAATCTCTGTGCCAATATTAAATCTGACTTATTGAGCGGTTCACTAATGCAAAGGGTGCCTCTCCCATACTAAGGCGTGGCAAGGATAGATGCCGCTAGGAGAGAAACTACACCACCTCTTCTCTGAACTCTACATCCCGCCTCCCTTTTAACAAAGGAAAGCAGTCCCTCTCCCTTATGTTATGTAAACTATGCTTCTTTCAACACATTGATGACGTATAGAAAGTATGATACATTTTATTTAATGTTTTTTAAAATATATTTTATTGATATTTTACAGAGAGGAAGGGAGAGAGATAGAGAGCTAGAAATGTCCATGAGAGAGAAACATCGACCAGCTGCCTCCTGCACACCCCCCACTGGGGAATGTGCCCGCAACCAAGGTACATGCCCTTGACCGGAATCAAACCCGGGACCTTTCAGTTGGCAGACCAATGCTCTACCACTGAGCCAAACAGGTTTCGGCCATTTTATTTAATGTTTATGTGTAGGAGACCCCTCCTGACCGTGTGCTTTTCCTGCATGGCAAAGGTTGAGTAATGAGGAAGGGAGGTGGTGGGGCCGTGGTGATGTCCTCTTCTTGCCCCCTTTCTAACAAGTACCTTCAATGGCCCTTTAAGAAAGCTTATTGTCTCACTGGGGGGAGATGCTGTTGGCAACCAAGCTTAGCACACTCAGGGATGGCTCTAGCCTTGCTCACCCACGGTCATGCTCTGCAGGGAAGAGCCCATATCAGATGATTGGTGGCAGAGGGTATATAAATGCCAGGCAATTTCAGCCCAGCCAAGGTCAAGTGCCACAGGTTGTTTTAGCTCAAGCTTCCATATGAAGTGGGTTGCGGTTGTCATGAGACCAGCATCAGGATTCATTGACTCCCACTGCCAGATCCTGCTCCCTGCCTCTGGTCCACAGTGTGTCTCAGCCTCAGTGTGTCTCTGCCTCTCTCCAGGGAACCCAGCTTGTAATATGTGGTAAGATGTTTTCTCATTCCTTTCAGTCTCAGTCCCCGAACTCTAGTTTATTATTCAAGATCACATCTGGCTCAAATACTATTAATGATGATTAAGATCATAATAATAGAAAATGAGCATTTATTTAGCCTATTAAATGCTCACAAGAGAAGATGCTTAGAATGAGCTTAAATATATTGCTTTTACTGAGGACTTACAAAGTACCAGGCTTCGTCTAGTTTGTGTAATTGGTTTTGTGTAATTGGTTTTGTGTAATTATTTTATGTAATCCTCAAACAGTTGAGGAAAGAGACAGGTAGCATTTGAGGTAACTTGAATGAGGTTACGTGTGACCAGAAAGTACCAGAACCTTGGTTCTGTATCCAGGTAATCTGGTGTCTCAGAGTTTCTATAACTAAATCACTTTTGAGATGGCTTAATCCAGTGGTTACCTCACAGGAGCCACCCACGCATCAGAAAGGCCTGGGAAGCTTGTTGAATGCGGGTTGATGGGGAGGTTTTCAATCAGTCCATCTGGGATGTGGCCAGAGAATTAGCATTTTAATCAGGTCCTCAGGTGATATTGATGCTATTTTTCTAGAAGCACACTTTCAGAAATATTGGTTTAAACAATGCCTTTGAACAGACATCCTTTGAATTTTTCTGGATGTGACACAATAGAATCAATTATCTACAAAATAAGACTAATTATTTATATGGCAAAGTCAAATAAACAAATATACAACCCTATTTCTTTGGCTGCTTATGATGCTAACACTGATATTGTTTGTGAACAATGGAGGAAACCTGGGTGAAGAGTTAATGCACTTTGACTGGCATAACTTAATCTGGCTTTGTGATAACAGTCCAGGAATCTGAAAAAAGTTAAGGGTTCAGCATTGGAGGATGTGGTGGTATAATTCTTTCTTTTCCATTCATCTTTGTATTTTAACTTTACACAATTATTTATAGTAAAAAAGAGTTTTAAGCAAGCATATTAATTTTATAATTATGGAATAAGATAAGGATGAACAAGGAGAAGTAGGAAGAAGCAAACATAAGGACGGCTAAGCCATCTTACCCTCTATTGAATCAACAGTCAGTTTGGCTATAAGGTGACAAAAGCATTTTTTAAATCGCCTTGCTATGCAAAATTGCACAATAAAAACCACAGGGATTATGGAAATATGAGGAAACAACACTAAAAAATTGCCCCAGTGACACACTTTGACAAAAGATAGAAAAATAATAAAAATGGAAACACAGTTTCACATGTTACATGATTCAGAAGTGCACAAATATTACAATAAGTATGTCGGTTTATCTTGCTACTTCATTCTAAAAGAAAATGTGGCTGGGGTCACTGAGCTCTCGCCACACCGGCACCAAACAGCACAGTTACAAATCTGCCTCATTCTTAGTCCTGGGACATGTTTCTCTTCCTCTGAGAGGTAAATGCTTTGAATGATGCATTTCTAATGTCTCTTTCATCAAAATGGAAAAGTTGATCTAATGTGTAATCTATGTCCAATAATTCCTGTGCCATACCTAGAAATCTTCCCGCTGTGGCTGGCCCAGCTGCTGAAGATTTGAGAAATTAGAGCAATATTTGAAATCACTAAGTCAGCCCATAAAGCACGAAAGTGAACCATTTCTTCAGGGTTTGGCAATAAGATCTCCACATAGAGACACTTGTTTCATTTCTAATGTGTGACAGGTTGTTTCTGAATTTTTGTTATTTTTCTTTCAATCTATTTGTTTGACACATCATCCCATTACTTTCTCCTCCTGAAGGCCATGATCTTATGGCTGTGCAGGGCTTGGTGGTGTTCTTTCATCTCCATGCCATTGCTGACGACATCCTACAGTGTAGATTGCTTTGCAGCTAGAGAGAGAGCAAGTGTTTTGCAGTTTCCCCTAAAACACTATTCTTTCAGCCTTCTCAGACCCACAGGTTCCCTTCCTCCTTCACTGCGTGGCATTTTAAACAAGAATTATTCATGTTGGGAATGTTGAATATAAGTGAACAGATACAAAGAAATATATATAAATGTCACTCAACATGCTCAGCATGAATAATATATATATATATACACACACATATATATATATACATTATATATATGTGTATATATATATGTGTGTGTGTGTGTGTGTGTGTGTGTATATATATATATATATATATATATATATATATACACATTATAATGTACACACCCTCTCTCAAATGGGAGAAAATAGGAAACACAACCTAATAGGGTAACACAGCGTGAACCACAGCCAAGGCAGCCGGTGTGTACCTGAGGTCTGTGCACCTGTGTGTTCCTACACACCACCACTTGGCTGGAAGTAGTTATCTGTGTTCCCCTCATGTTTCTCAGGAAGGCAATTATGCATAAGCAAACATGAAATTTCCATTTTATTCAAGTGGTTCACTAATATATCAATTGCATGGAATGGAAGTGTTTTTCAGAGCACAACACAGCAGAACTGACTTTTTGGAGGATGGCTGTAAATGCTTAGGAACAGAAAGTCATAGGAACCATGCCCGACGGAGAATACATATTGAATGTATGCCATGGACTTGGTTGTCCAGAGCAGTGTGTTATACTCCAGGGACATGTATTTGAGTATATTTTTCATCCTCAAGTCTGCTGTTTGGATGACAGAGAATTTAGTTTCAGGATAAATGCTCCCAAGTTAAAGACTTGGAGTTCAGTCTTCTTTCTGTGCTATTTCCTGGATACTGTGCAGCTTTGGTTTTTGCCAAGCATGAGTATCCATTGGAGGAGTTTTGCTGACAGGACTTAATAAATATGCCCATTACCATGACTCCTATGTCTAATTTCATATTTAATATTTTCTTCTAAAGTTAATGTGCTCTGTTCCACCTGCTTGCATGTTTATGCAGATTGTTAGAGCCAGCAGCTCCCGTAGAGACAGCATTCATTAGCCCATGTTGCAGGTGAGAAAGGGAGGTGAAGTAAGTGTTCCCCACATTCTCACCATTGTGTGGAGAGGCAGTGGAACCTATAACACAGACCTTTCTATTTTACATCGCTGTGCTTGCTTATACTAAATGCAGTTATGTTCCTTAGAGCAAGTTTTACTTCTAATCACCAGAAAAACTCTCGGTGCATAGCAAGCTTTCTGGGGCTCTGGAGCAAAGACAGCCTTCTCAAGCTGTGTCAATGTATCTGAGATGGCTTAACATAAAATCAATCCACTCCGAGGACTTCTCCGGACCCAGCCATGCTTAGCAGACAGTGAAAGGTTTTCTGCTTACAGAAACATAATCTGCAAACAGCTACTTCTGGATTTTAAAAATCAACGGAACTGGAACAGCTGAGCCTAACTGAAAACACACCCTCATGGATGCCCACATTCCTGCCTCCCTTCCTTCTTCAGCCCGCCTTTCCCAAAGAGACTCCCTCAGCCACCAAGCGCGCATGTGCCCAGTGTTTTCCACTCATCCCCACCGGCATGAGGAGGCCGCCCTTTGGAATGAAAGACTGACACAGAAAGGGCCGCCTCTCTGTGGCCAGAGGACGCTCTGAGGGTGTCCTTAGTAGAGAAGAGAGATGCACTCTGAGGTTACTGTAAATAGCGATGTACTACTGGAAAATGACTGAGGCAGTAGGCTCTGAAAGGTCATAGATGTCTCTTGAACACCCACCATCTTGAACAATGAGGTTCTCAAGGAAGTTGTTCAAGGAACATGACTGGAACACAACCTGGGTTCTCAAACTGACTACCCTTCTGGCTAATACAGCAGCATGGCAAAAAAAGGCTCAACCAAAGGAGAGAATGCTAACGCTTGCATTGTTCACATCTCAGGAAAGGTGCACTGACTACTTCTGTGTGTTTTGGGCTTGTTGCTGGTGAAATGGATGATTAGCACAATTTTAAAACTAAAAGAGGCCGTCAGGAGTGCTAATGTTGGTACTGATGTGAAAGAAACAAGGATTGCAGGCGATTGAGAAGGTGGGAAAGCTGTTGTTGATTCGGATAATGGAAAGCAGTGAGCCGGCGACAGCATTTCAGAGACGGTGATGTGCAAAGCAAAGGTGCTGCATGCTGACCTCCTGAGAGAAGCCCCTGGGACTAGTGCTGAAAGGAGGGGCGGGCGGTTCAATGAGTTAAGAAAATAAGTGTTTATAGATTCATCCAGGTTAGTAGGGGCGGTTCAATGAGTTAAGAAGAGAAGCGTTTGTTTGTGGATTTAACAGTACATTAGGCTTGTGCTCCATAGAAGAAAGGTTGAAAGGGGAATCACGTGGGGGTCCGGAACAAATTAATTCAACTTGCATTATTTTTAATTGGAGAAATTTGATTTCTGAACAAATTGCTTCTTGAATAGCCATCCAGAAGGAACTAAGTTCCAGAACTGAGGTTCTACCGGACTTCCATTGGAACCCTAGCATATGCCTGCCGGTTAAGGGTGTGAGCTCCAGAGCCCAGTGAGCAGTGTGTGTCTAAATGGCCATGTACTAGGTCAAGGTCAACATCTTCTGCTGAATGCCTTAACTTTCTGAGCTTCACCTCTCTTTGCTGTAAATGAAGGTGACAATCCTAGTATGTAATTTATTGGATTATTGCAAGAATTAAATACAACAACCAAATCCTTAAAGCGGTTCGTTATTTTACAGATATCCCCCACCCGCCCACCACGTAGATGTCTTAAGTGATGGTACAATTTCCTCAGGGCACACGGAACATAGGGAGCCAGGGTGCAGGTTAGCTACTGCTACCAGACACAGGATCAGGAGAACAGAGTACAAAGATCCATGGTTTCACTGAGCTTCAATGCAATTTCTTCTATGTTGTCGTTTAATCCTGATCGTATTTTTTGACACAGTGTGTGATTTTTTAAAGTACTATAAATAAAGCCCGAGTTCTTCTTTGCAAAATCTTGACTGTGTAATTTATAAACGCATTACATGCCTCGCCGACCAAACACACCTCATACAAACAATCGCATCCGAGCACCTGGAGAATTCTAGAAGAAAGGAGATTGGAGCATAAAAGGGTAGTGAAGCTGCATAGTGAAACTGTGGGTGCATAAAGCTACACTTTCCGGTGGAGAGGCAGCTTTATGTGTGCAGTTAAAACTTAATATACCATTATAACTCAGAACCAAGGTCTGGGAGCCCAGCCCCGCGTGGAGAGGCTGAGACTTCCTCACACAGAGCAGATGGGAAGACAAAGCAATTACGGAGAGAGAATTCCAGGCGCAATGCATACGTGCGCGCTCCTGTTAGAGTTTCCTCGGCATGAAAGCGGTATTTTAACAAGGGCCTCTCCGCTTTTCAAATTGATTTATTTTTTCTTGTCTAACTTTTTTTAAATAAACAAGTGCATTTGAAAAAATAAGTTGTTTCAGTTGTCGGGCAGTTACCACTAATATTCACCTTATTTGGAAGGTGAAAACAAAGCTAACTGAAGTGTATTGAAATCTTAATGTTCCTGAGGAGGTAGTCACTCCTTTGGAAAGGTAAAGAAGAGAGAATGGATGGTATAGAAACCTTTAACCTAACAGAATACAATCACAGCGAATATTTTTTGTGTTTTAAATTCAGGTGTGATGGTATAAGATGTTTTTAAAAATAGAGCTCTTAGTGAAAATTATCAATAGAGCTGGTATATTTTAGGTATATTATACTATCATATTTTGTATTTAGGCCATCTGCAAGGACAATGTTAATACTAGTGTGTACTAAAGGCAGTGTGTGTCTGGCAGTGTGCTAATGCTTTGTATACAATATTTTTTTTCCTTTTAATACTCACATGACTTTGGTGATAGGTTTTATTTTTATCCCAATTTAATATCTAAGGAAAGAAAAAATATTGCAATAGCCGTCGTGAAGGGCTGCGCATGTTGAAGCTGGTCCAGCGGCAGCTCGGAGGCGGGCAGGAGGCTCCAGGGAGAGGCCGGGCGGTGCACAGTGCTCACTCCTCTGGGCTGGGCGGGAGCTCCTGTGCTAACCGGTCCTATGCGCTCAGGAATGCAAGCCACACTGGCTCAGAGCTGGGCGCCATGGGACCCGGGACCCAGACTTCTGTACAAATTCCTTCCAGGAAGACACTGGCTGAGGGGAGTGGGCTGGAGAGAGACAGCATGAGAGTCCGGCTGGCTCTGTCTCAGGAGAAATCCCAGGCCTGGCCCTGTCTCCCGCCCCCTCCCCCCCGCCCGCCCTGCAAGTAGAAGCAGGATCCACAGAAGCAGCAGCTTTACATTTTGGGCCCATTTTCAGGAAAAGCCTAGAGCTAGGCATCTTCGCCTGCCCTCTGCGCTGAGCCCGGGCAGATGCCAGCACCTCGGCTCACACCCTGGAAGCATCGCCTCCCGAGAGCGCTGGTCCAGGAGCAGCCTCCTTGGCCCCCGGAGCTGGGTGCTTTGATGATCAGCCTTTGGGTGGGAGGCTTAAAGGCTGAGGCGCTAACTGTGCAGTCCACACCTTTTAACCTTTAGGGAGACTAAGTGTCTGACTCCCTCCCAACTGTGGCGCTGAGCCTGGGGTGGTTTATGGAGGGAGGGTCACAGACTTTGCTACCTGTGTCCATGTGAGTGTTTTCTCTTCTGCTCAGTGTGCAGGAGTCTCTCAGCTCCTTCCTGGATTTCTTTCAGAAGCAATTGTTCCTGAGTATCTGTGCATTCCACGTGTCTGAGAGGAGGGGCGTTCAGGGCTGTCCTATCCTATGTCACTATCTTGGATGACTCTAGAAAGCTATGTGGTTTATGTCTTTTAATTCCAGTCTGCCAAGCTCTACCTTTCTTTAAAACTTTATTTATAGGTTTTTTTTTTATTTGAGAGAGAAAGTAGATTCGCTGTTCCATTTATTTATGGATGCACTAATTGGTTCTTGTCTATGCCCTGACCAGGGATCAAGCCCACAACCTTGGTGAATCAGGACAATGTTCTAACCTACCTGACTCCCTGGCCCAGGCTGATGACTCTACCTGATGAGAGCTCAGCCCATTTCTCGCTGTAGCTGTTGATTGGTTGGGTTTATCGAAGTCTATGACTTACATTTGTTTTCTACTTAATCAACGTCTTCTTTGTTTCTATGTGCCTTCTTTCCTTGCTTACTTGGAGTGATTTTTACAATGTTCTTAATTAAAGAATCTTTTTTAGTGGTGGCTGTTTCTTTTAGCACTCTGCAGTTTACTATACAATATTGAAAATGATCAGTATTATATGCTATTGATGAAGTTATGTGACTTCATAAATCATGTCAACGTTTTTGGAACTGTGAGAGTGCTGGGACTGACAGGAAGACCCTGAGCGATGGGTGGGGTTTCTGTGGAAGAGAGGGCTAAGGGACTACTTGGCTATCGCCACCAAGTAGCCCCATTCACCTGCCTCCTTAGCCTTCTATTGGAACAACAGCTCGAGCTAAAATTAACTATTAGATACTATACACAAAGTAAGCATCCTTGAGAAAGTACTTGCTTCTGTGAGGTTGGGTCTAAAGACCAAACACAGAGATTCTAACAAAAACACCCGGGGGATTTGACTTGTTTGGAAAAGTCAAGGCAGGGGCTGCCACCTTCGGCAAGGTCCCCCCAGAGGCCTCCACCATTTTGCAGAATCCTCCTTACAGACATCCAACCAAATCCTGTGCTTCCCCACATGAGAGAACTGTGTTCTATGTGAAACCTGCCAGTTCTTGCCAGTGCAGGAGAGTTATGGTTGCTCCTCATCCCCACCGTTACATTCTGTCCTGGAGAGAGCTAACCCTGGTGGCTCCCTGCCACTGGTTTTCACAGGACAGATGCACAGGTTCAGTAAAAGTGCTGGATGCCATGGAAACTTCTCTCAGCCCTCTCACTTTCCTCTGCTTTTTTGAATTTCACGAGGACAGGTGTGCCATGGAGGACTCAGATCTGCAGCTCTGGCCTTTAGGCACCTCACTGTCTCCCCCTGTGGAGATGCCCTGTGTGCTCCCCAGAGACCTTCCTCAATCCCAATCTGTCTCTAGCCACTGGTGGCCTATGCTGGGCCTGTGATAAAGGAGTGAGAAGAGCTGGGCACCACAGTGCTTGTAGACTGGGTGTGGCTCGAATTCATGGGGGTTCCTATTGGACACCTCATCACACGGCTGTTAAATACACACCTTGTTTCCCTGGCGTGGCCACGTCAGCTTCATCCTGGCTGTTCTCCGGCATCACAATAGATGTGAGGGGCTGTGGGTCTCCCCAGGAAACGGCCTGTCAGTGTGCAGATCCCAGTCCTCATGCTCTGCTCCTGGATCTTCATGTTAGAATCCTGTGGCTCCCAGGGCTGTCCTCCTCGTTCAGATGGGAGTGGAAATCTCTTGCTACTTTGAACACCACAACTGCTGATCTCAACTGCTCATGGGGTACTATTTTTCATTGCACCAATCTGTAGTTTGGTGTGCTCTCTGTATCTACAATTAATTCCAACTAATTGTTTATTTTTGCTGCATAAGCCATTTATAACAATCATTAGATTTGACTCCATAAATTAACTCAAAATCTGGTCTACCACTCATAGTGCTACAAGGTAGTGCATTGATTGTTCTGGTATCTCTTCTACTCTACACCCTGGTGGCTGTCTTGTCTTGGTTATATCTTAGATCCTCATTTTGCCTCCATCACGACCACAGTATACCTCCTCTGGACAGGCCCAACATGCCCCCATGAGAAACAGTACACAGCCTTCTCTTATCTGTCTGGTTCTCCTTCCATTGCCCCACTCCCCTGAGAATCCACAGAGGGTCCTTCTATTGTCTCCCTGAGAACCTGCCAAAAGTTCGGAGCTAAGCAAACATTCTCCAATGGGAGTCAGGATATCTAAAAAGCCAGGAAGATGAGTCGCTTTTTCCTCCGATGTGCTCCAAGACAGAGGTCCTCTATGGCATTTGTTCAGAGACCTGTACAATTGCCCCTGCCCAGCCATTGACCAGGTTCCTTTGTGGCTCATGGGGCAGAAGGGGCCAATGCCCCTCTCAGCATCGGGCATTTCCCCCATGCACTCTGATCCTCCTTCCCTGATCCCCAACATCACTATCCAGGATTCATCTCCCAAATAAACACCCAGCACTTAGTTCTCACAGCCATTTGGGGGGAAGCTGGGAGAACATAGCAGTTATCAGTGGAGTTTCATTGACTTGGCTATGCTACTTCTTAACAGTCTAGTTTTTGAAAACTGCTTCACCTATGAGCATCAGTTTATATTGTATAACATGAAGAAACTATTAATAAACACTTACTTGACTATACCATTTCAGTTAAGGAGCCCTACATTAGAGCCAATGATGAAGGCAGACTAGTCAAGCCCCCAGCTTTCCTGTCCATCCTTTCTCCCAATGCTCTGTGCTCATAATCTACATGGTGACAGGCTCGGGAAGTCCTGAAGGTGCTTGGGAGAAGGGAAGCGAGTTCAGATTGCAGCCAGGGCTCTGAGCCAGCCAGGACCAAGTGGGCATGGAAGGCTGTCTGCAGAGGAGGCAAATGAACCAGCCATGCAGCAGAGGATGCAGCTACAGATCACAGAGATGCCTCCTGCCAGGACCCTGGACAGTTCTGCTTTGAGGTTTATAGTTGTAGGAAGAACAACTATTGCTCACTCTGAGTTTTCATGCATTCAGCCATTTTCCTTTTTTCCTGAAACATTTTTGCAGCAGCTCACTATTACATACAACCAGAGTTTTAATTGACACCATTTCTAATTAATTTTCATCATCTTAACATCTTACCTATCCTATATAGCTGTTTAATTCATCTTGCATTGACAGATTTGGGACAATGTTTTTGTAATTTTTTCTTATTTATTTTAAGCACAAAGACACAAATACCGATTAAGAGGAATGGGTTTTTACTCAGGTTTGTAGGCAAGCACAATGTATCAGGTAGGATGCCTTATCATCTCTAAGCAAATGCCAGGCACATGTTTGAGCTTAATTAAGTATAGTGTGATAGAACTAAATGGCTCTTACAATATAAATAATTGAAGAACCCATTGATTATATAATTTGCTTAAAATGAAACTATCTTGCAAATGCATCAGAAACAGAGATATAGAGGATAATATATTTATGGAAACCTAATATATCTATATTTTTTGTGATTTTTCCTGAAGCTTGTATATGGTCTTTAATATGTGGACAAATGTCAGAAAAAATGTTATGACATCTTTACATTAACATTAAATAAAAACATATTTTTAACTTTCTTCAAATGATCAATAATCTGAAAGAATAGCATGTGTTTCTTTGCATAGTAACAAAAGCCAAATTCACTAGCAAAGCTTCTGAATCAATGCACATCTTGGAGAGCTGCAGAAACTCAAAGCTACAAGAACTAAAATTGAAGAAGTGACATAAAAACCAATTATTGCTATCAGGTTAAACAAGATAACATGAAAGGAAACAAAATCGTTGTAACTTAGTAGCTTTAAAACAGATCAGAGATTATTTCTGACATTGTATGTGCTACAAACTTTGTTTTTTATGTGACAGCATTTCAGCTATAATATTAAATTCATCATCTTATGATTGTATCATGCATGTCAATATATAATTAATTCATAACTACAGTGAAGCAAAATGTTATTATTAACATGATGCATTATATTTTATAGGTGGTATTTTTTAAAATATGTTCATAATATCATCTTGTAGTTGGTTTGTGTTCTGTAACTAAGTTTCCTGGTCATTCATAAACTAGAAAGTTCACTTCATATTCTTAGACTAATGAAGGTTAATTGCTGCAAATTCCTGAGGAAACCGGTTACCTTGCTCTCTGTTTTTTATGTATTCCACTGTGATTCTGCTTTGAGGGTGAGGGGTGTACTAGAGAGAATGGTTCAGATGTCCCTTGTCACCGTTGTTCACCATTGTAGATAGAATTCTATCCAGTGAAGTTAGTGGTCATATTTTCAGGTCATGCCAAACTATCCCCAGAATCTACTTCTCTAAACATCACCAGCTCTCTTAAACTTAAATTTAAAAAAAAAATGTGGCCCTTTATGAATGGAGAGACAAAATCAATGGCATATCATTAATTTTCTTAAATTATGACCTATTTGTAACTTTTTAATTAGAGTTGTCCACAAATTAGTTATAAACATACTGATTAGTTTATGGATAAAAAATTATGCAAAATAATACCTCATAAGCTAGAAAATAAGAACAAATTATTGAGTCACATAGCAAGAATTTGATACAGGTTGAAAACAACTGAGTGACTAAATTTTAAAATTAATGAATTAATAAATGCATCTGTTGATACATGTGTAAATAATTGAGTGGATGGGTGTATGAACAGGTAGACAAACAAAAAAAACCCCACTCAATTAAAACCACAAATTTGAGGTTAAATTACATTTTCCTTTTTTTACAATGGAGATTTAACTTTGGCAAAAGTGGACATGTATATAAAAATGACTACAGCAATATGACCAAAGCAATC
The DNA here is from genome assembly GCA_963924515.1 of Vespertilio murinus. NCBI lineage: Eukaryota > Metazoa > Chordata > Mammalia > Chiroptera > Vespertilionidae > Vespertilio > Vespertilio murinus. The sequence continues at coordinate 46,203,455 of OZ004717.1, read as the reverse complement.
CTATCTAATAAAAGAGTAATATGCAAATTAACCAACATTCCACTACACACAAGCCACACCAACCAGCCATTCAGGAGGGAGTATGAAAATTAACCCAACCAACATGGCTGCAGCCATAGAGAGAGCAGAAGGCATGGGTTTCCTCAGCACACCCTGGCCAGCCCAGGCCTTCATTCAAGGCTACAAAGTTTCAATAATAGAAGATAAATAAATCCCCCCAAAAATGGCAGCAGCCACAGAACTGGAGAGAGCAGGAGGCTTGCGTTGCCCCCAGTGATGGAGGAAGCCAAGCTTTCTTCCTGCCCTGCCTCCTCTCAAGGCTACAAAGTTTCAATTATAAAAGATAAATAAATTCTAACAAAAACGACTTCAGCTATGGAGCAAGCAGGAGGCTTGGCTCTGCTCAAGGCTATAAAGTTTCAATTATAGAAGATAAATAAATCCCAGATCCCAGGGCCTTCACTTGGGTTGCATGGGGCATGGCCAGACTGCAAACCACCACAGGCCCCTCCCCCAGGCTGTCCAAAACCCCAAGGGAACCCCCATTATGATCTGGGACATCCTTTAGGGCACACAAGCTGCCCTCACCTGTGCACCAGGCCTCTATTCTATCTAATAAAATAGTAATATGCAAATAGACCATCACTCCAACACAAAATATGGCTGTTCCCATGTGGACACAAGATGACCAGCAGGAGAGGGCAGTTGGGAGGGACCAGACGTGCAAGGGAGGGCAGTTGGGGGTGATCAAGCCTGCAGAGGAGGGCAGTTAGGGGTGACCAGGTCTGCAGGAGAGAGTAGTTAAGGGGCAAACACACTGGCAGTGGAGCAGTTAGGCATCAATTAAGCTGGCAGGGGAGTAGTTATGGCAGGCAGAAGCAGTTAGGGCCAATCAGGAAAGCAGGCAGGCAAGCAGTTGGGAACCAGTAGTCATGATTGTGAGCCAGTAGTCATGGATTGTGAGAGAGATGTCCAACTACCCAGTTAGGCCTGATCTCAGTAGGGACACCTTTCAGAGCAAACCAGCTGCCCCCCTCCCATGCATCAGGCCTCTATCCTATCTAATAAAAGAGTAATATGCAAATTGACCATCACTCCAACAAGATGGCCCAATAGGATCAGGCCTAAATGGGCATTCAGACCTCCCTCAAGGGGTCCTAGATTGGAAAGGGTTCAGGCTGGGACCTGCCCTGCCTCCCCCCCCATACACGAATTTCATACACCAGGCTTCTAGTCTTTTATATGTAAGTATTAAATGCTAGATATGGATGGTAGTCATCATGCAAGAGAAGAAAGGGAATTTTTTATCAAAAGATTTGATGGACTCACCACAGAAAACTTAATCTGAAATTGGAGGATCCCATTTGAAGTTGGTTGCAAACAAAATTTTCATGCAGAAACATAAAATTTGATAGTATGGATACCATTTCCTCTGTAAAATAAATCATATTAATAAGAACATTTTTCTATTAATTCAAAAAAGGGAAAGATAATAAAAGCTATTCAATAATTCATCACCAAACATAAAAATAGAAAATAAAGTCACCTTGATATTTTAACATGACTAGAACCCTAAAGTGTGGTGAGATCATTCTCATGCCCAAGTTTTTATCTGGGAAAAGGGATCTTGGTCAAAATCAAGAAGTTCTTAGTGGAGTTTCATTGTACATTAGAAAGGGAAACTGGGCCTATATGGGGTTCATTGCCCTGGGGAGAAATCTCTGTCTGATGCACGCTGGGCATGATGGTCTCCACACTGGCAGGGAAGAGCAATTCCACGCAACCAGACCTGAAAATCCCCACACAGAAAACTAGGAACTAAACCAGGACAATGCCCATTTTTCCTCAGGAATTCTTCCCCCAAGAGAGCATTATATCTATCAACTGCTCAGCTCAGAGATACAGTACAAGTATCAACTCACAGTAACTAGAAATGACAAGAATTCTGAGACATAATTCTTACAGTCATGATTACCAGAGAAACAACGACTTCAGTAAACTAAGCACTAAGGAGAACTGAAGAAATACTATCTGATAAAAGTGTAATATGCAAATTGACCATCACTCCAAGACACAAGAAGGCGGCCCCCAAGTGGTCAAAGATAGCTGCCCCCATGTGGACACAAGATGGCCACCACAAGATGGCCTGCAAAGGAGGGAAGTTGGGGGCAACTAGACCGTCAGGGGATGACAGTTAGGGGTGACCTGGCCAGCAGGGAAGGGCAGTTAGGGGTGACCAGGCCAGCATGGGAGGGCAGTTAGGGGCAATTGGGCCAGCAGGGGAGCAGTTAGGTGTCAATCAGGCTGGAAGGGGAGTAGTTAAGGGGTGATCAGGCTGGCAGGCAGAAGCCATTAGGGGCAATCAGGCAGGCAGGCAGGTGAGCAGTTGGGAGCCAGCAGTCCTGGATTGTGAGGGGATGTCCGACTGCCTAGTTAGGCTCGATCCCACCTGGATCGGACCTAAATGGGAAGTTGGGCATCCCTCTAGAGGTCCCAGACTGGAGAGGGTGCAGGCTGGACTGAGGGACACCCCCCTTCCATGCATAAATTTAATGTACCAGGCCTCTAATAGAAAAAAATAATGTTGACAAAAAGGAAAACTGGTTCATTTATCCTGTGTGTAGCATATTGCCAGGTGGCCTGTGCCTCACTAAGAGTCAGTGGTCACAGATCAGCCTGGGAATAGTCATCACTTCTTACCAGGGCAAGCTAGTGAAAGCAGACGTTCAGAGTAACTGGCCCCCGAGAACACTTAGATCCATTATCCAGGAACTCCTCAGAATAAATATTCAAGAGTGTTTTGAGAGAGGAAGGCTCCCAGGCAGAAAAGGATGATATCTGTTTTGGAATAACAGGACTGGAGTGACGATTGATGGGTAGGCACGGAGTGGGGCTGAGGATGCTGAAACCTAGCCAGGTGCCCGCCAGCGAGGAGGGTGGAGGACTGCGGCTGAGTGTAGGTCATCAGGCAGAAGCTGGAGCGGCTGCGAGGCAGGGGACAGGGAAGGACTTACCTACTTCTCCGGGTCCCCCATCTCTGTCTCTGGGCCTCAGCACTGCCTCTCCCAGCCAGGCATCTGCAGCCTCAGGACTCTGGGACACAGCCGGGAGCGGGCCCTCCACAAGGAGAGCAGGCACCGAGGGTGGTGGGCACTGAGCGCTCCCAGGACACACCACATGCTCGCTGTTTGAACCTAGACCCACTGTAAACGCTGTGGAAATCGGGATGCCATTGCCTTTGCGAGAGTAAACAGCATCGTTCCTACTGTAAGTCCAAGTGAAATCATGTATGGGGAATGTTGGCCACACAGGTTTGCCACGTGGAACATAGTCATCATCAATAACTACTCTGAATGTAGTAGAGTATTGGCAGGTGTGTGTGTGTGTGTGTGTGTGTGTGTGTGTGTGTGTGTGTGTGTAGACACATAGACATCATTAAAGTGGGTCAAAACCAAAGCAATGACAAGTAGAAAGGAATGCGTAGCATCTATTTTTAACCAGCATTTTACTGATGTGATAAAACATGATGAGGCAGTCTGACCTGAAAAACCAGTGCATGAACAGGGCACGGAGGCCACTTCCTGTCTGCCCCCTAGGGGAGACAGACCCCACACCTCAGAAATCACTGTGCTGTGCGGGACACACCCAGCAGGCCACCACTCTCTCTGCCTGGCAAGGCCGAGAATTAAAGGCCTTTATTTACCAAAATGCAGTTTCATCTGGAAAATAAGACAATGGCTTAGAAGTAACCACATGTATACTTATGTGGAATATGCAGCATGGGAGGGGAGAGGGCAGGAACAAGGGAGGGTGTGTGTGCTGCCACCCACGTCTGTGGGCTTAGACTTCAGGACGCAATTGCACAAAGTAAACCGTAATAAAGATTAGGGAGCCTCAGAGGAGGGTGGTAGTTAACATGGCAGGGAAATGACTTCTGAGGATGAGAACAGTGTTGAGAAGCACATCCAGGTGCTGAGGTGGACGGTGTCTTTTTTCTTTCTTTTTCTTTTTTTTTAAGAGAGGAAGGGAGAGAGATAGAGAGTTAGAAACATCGATGAGAGAGAGTCATTGATCAGCTGCCTCTTGCAAACCCCCTACTGGGGATGTGCCAGCAACCAAGGTACATGCCCTTGACCGGAATCAAACCTGGGACCCCTCAGTCTGAAGGCCGATGCTCTAGCCACTGAGCCAAACCAGTTTTGGCGACAATGTCTTTTTAATGCACAGGTGTGGAGGCATGCTTCCTGTGAGAGTGTGGGACCCTATCAGGCATTATTACCCGTACTTAGGATGCAACACCATTTTCCAAAGACAGGAAGACTTCTGTGGGATGTGCAATTCCATGAAGGGTAAATCTTTGCTTGGTGTTAAAGTAACCTAACAGCATAGGGCCAGTCAAACCAAATTAACTCCTTTGAAAAGACAGCTCAAAAATATATGTTAAAAACAAGAGCACTGACTCCATTGCCAAAAATGCAATTTATCCAAGCATGGGAGTTGTTAAAAACACCTTTTAGTCTCATTTAAATGTTGCTTAAAAATTTGACTTCAAATCACATTAAGGAAGCCTTGCCTGCAAAGGTAATGACTACAATGGCAGGTTAGATGTGTGTAATCTTGTTTTCTAATAAATGTATGTTAAGTGCCTAGCTCTTATTGTATTCATTTACTAGAGGCCTGGTGTACGAATTCAGCCTGACCTGTAGGTTCAGGCTCAAACTGGCTCTCTGACATCCCCTGAGGGATCCTGAATTGCCAGAGGGCTGGGGAGGGATATGGGAGGTTGTCCATCTAGGGAAGAACCGTGGGAGGACTCCAGAGACTGTCTGGCTCCTCTCACTCAGGCCCAATCAGCTGGACCCCAGGAGCAAGCTAACCTACCATTGGAGCATCTGCCCCCTGGTGGTCAGTGCATGTCATAGCAAATGGTTGGCTCTGTCCCCTGGTGGTCAGTACACATCACAGTGAGTGGTTAAGCAGCCTTAGCATATCATTAGCATATTATGCTTTGATTGGTTGAACAACCAACTGAACACTTAGCATATTAGGCTTTTATTATATAGGAATATAGGCGTGGTACATTATTTTCATGCAGGGGGATGTCCCTCAGCCCAGCCTACACCCTCTCCAATCTGGGACCCCTTGAGGGATGTCCCTCTCACAATCAGGGACTGCTGGTTCCCAACCACTCACCTGCCTGCCTGCCTGATTGCCAATAACTGCTTCTGCCTGCAAGCCTGATCACCTCCTAACCACTCCCCTGATAGCTTAATTGATGCTAACTGTTCTTTTGCTGTCCTGATAGCCCCTAATTGCCCTCCCCACCAGCCTGGTCACCCCTAACTGCCATCCCCTGCCAGACTGGTCATTCCTAGCTGCCTTCCCCTGCCATCTTAGTAGCCCCCCACTATCCTCCCCTTCAGGCCTGGTTGCCCTTAACTGTCTTACCCTTAGACCTGCCCCTCCAACTGCCCTCCCCTGCCAGCCAGTCACTCTAACTGCCCTCCCATGCCAGCCTGGTCACCCCTAACTGTTCCCTCTTGCCAACCTGGTCACCCCTAACTGCCTTCTCTTGCTGACCTGTTCCCCCCACCAACTGCCTTCCCCTGCAGGCCTTGTCCCTCCCAACTGCCCTCCTCTGCTGGCCTGATCACCCCCAACTGCCCTCCCTTGCAGCCCTGGCCCCTCCTAGCTACCCACCCCTGCTGGCCTGATCACCCACCACTGCCCTCCCCTACCGGCCATCTTGTGTCCACATGGGGGCAGTTATCTTTGACCACATGGAGATAGCCATCTTGTGTGTTGTAGTGATGATCAATTTGCATATTACTATATTATTAGATAGAATAATTACTTGATGTGCTATATTTGGAATAATACTAACCTTGAAGGTGAAAAAATTCACCCAGGTGAAATGACATTCAGAGTTATATTTAGAAGGAGAAAATAGGGATGATTCTGTGACAAATTTGGAGAAAGGGTCCTTGGGCAAAAAAGCAAGAGCAAGTTTGAGAGAAGAAAAAAATGCATGAAAGGCTGTTATGATGGTAAATGCAAAGAGATGGATGTAGGGAGAACATCGCATTGGGAAGAGTCAGGATGAGTCCAGGGGACCAGGACACAGTCAGGACCTAAAGATTCTGAGAACTTTGTTCCAAAACATCAAGAAATATTTACTCCCTTGTGTTTGAGAAGAGTCGTTCTATGAGAGTGGGTCAGAGGTGAGCTGTGTTGGAGAAAAGGATTGACTATGTCCATGCAGGTAGAAACTGAGGCATGATGCAGCCAGCAGCAGACATGTCAGTGGTCACCACGCCCATGGAAGTGGCTGGGGGTGGAGTCCCAGGATGGGGGACAGAGTAGATGTGGACAATGAGTGTTGTTTCAAACCCTTTGGATTTGAGGTACCTACAGAATGTGTCAAGTGGAAAATATTAGTAGACACATGAATCTATCCAGAGACCAGGAAGAGGTACGTGGCTGGAGCACAGAATTGTATGGGAAGGATTAGTGTTCATTTGAAACTAAAAAGGCAGATTAAATGAATTCAACAGAGTAAGAAGAGCAGAGGACAAGATTAAGGTTCTCAGTTTGCCTCTGGAAAGGTAGAAATAGCCCTTCGAATATTGCTTCCCTTTACCGATTTTATGCTTATCAAGTATGACGCTTATCTGTAAAATTCACCTGCCCATCACTTCTACCCATGTTCCCATGGCAACTAAGGCTGCTCTGCCTCGCAGGGAAGAGCCACTCTGTGGGATTCTGGTGGGACACACTTCAGCCAATGGCATTGGCCATAGCAATCATATTTCTGAACTGTCCAACCATAACACTGGGTTCAGTAATGAAAAGATGAACAAAACTACATCCAGCTGAATTCTATAAATTTAAAGTCACATCCAATACTTTTTTTTTTACTGTAAAGTTTCTTTCCTTTCTACATTTAAAACCATTCTGTCTTCAGCACAGGCATAGTTACACAACATTGTAGACATTAGATATTGCTAAATGTGCATTACAGTGCAAACAACAGGGGAAAACTACATGTCAGCTAGCACTGGGATAAATATACAATTCACATATTTTTAGAACAAGGGTGCAGGATGCCTACCGGGACATATTAATGATGTTGAAAATTCATATTTTAAACTGTTGAGAAACATCTAACAATAGTACATCTCAAATTTTAATAAAATACTTAAAATCAAATGTTAAGAAATTGATTTACTGAAAGGAAGGAAAGGGAGAATATAAGACAACCACAACTAAAAATCTCAGATGATAGAGACAGAAGACAAGTGTGGCTTTCCACCAGACCATTCACTACATTGTGTGTCAATAAGTGGCAGACTCCAATTAAATGGCAAATTTTTCAAATGGAATCAAAATCAAGATTCAACTGTAGGTTCTCATAAATCATAAATAAAAATACAAAATAGATCCAGAGACATAGAAACATGGAACACAATGTGGAATCTCAGAAGGCAGGCAGGGATGGGTAGGTGGATGGGAAGAGATCAACCAGAGAACTTGTATGCATATATGTATAACCTGTGACACAGACAGTAATACAGTGAGGACCTGGGGTGGGAGTCTGGGGCAGGCTAGAAGGGGTTAATGGTGGGAAAAGGAAACACATGTAACAATTTCTACAATAAACATGTTTAATAAAATAAGTAAAAAATATAAATCAACCAGTGAACTTTAAAAACAGTAGATCAAAAGCTTATATTAAGGAAAAAATAATAAATGAAGGTAATTATTTAAAAAAAAACAACATAAATAATTTATCTACAAAGTTGTTTCCTATGGTATTATTTATGATTTTTTAAAAATTGAAGACTAGGAAATTATCCCACAATAGAAGAATGACAACATTAATTACAATCTTGCATATTATAAACCTTTATTTAGCCATTAAAATCATGTGTTCAAGTAAAATTAATATAAGAAATTCTGGTATCAACATAATTTTTTAAATAGGAAAAACAATTATAATTATTTAAACTGAATATACAAAACCTATGTGGACTTTTAATTTTCCTCATTATGTTTTTTTAATTTCCCTACAATTTTACGAAAAATGTAGTCATTCTATATAATAGAAAAATCTATAAATTAAATATTTATACTATCTCTTCTTTCCTGCTATGGCTAGTAAAAAAATGTTTTGGGGTACTATACACATAAATTCATAAACTAAACAAATGTCAAAAAAATACCTTATTGTTAAACTTGTTAATATGAGTTTATGTAGTTGAAATATGGATAGTCATTACATTGGGACTGGATTTGTTTCTGTTGGAGACAAGAAAAACATTTTAAGTTAATTGATAGCATTAAAATTGTTTAAGGTAATCAATTGAAAGGAACCTAACATTTATTGATATTGTCATGTCAGCCTTAGAAGTGAAACTGGCTTGTGTGAAACAAATACATTCACAAAACTATTGTATTTTTTTCCAAGAATCACGCCCTGTTCTATTTTTCACCTTAAATTATGTCACCTATGTTGCCCATCATGGTCCCCAAACATGTGTGTACATGGGTGTACAGTGAGTCCCTCATAGAAAAAAAAAGTTTTACATGAGAAAAATTCTTGATTATTCAATCACCGTGTTTACATTTCTAAATGAAATGCACTTCTCACTTTTAAATATGAATATTAAAGTGTAAAACACTCCCTTAACTTTGGATGTGTTCAGTGTCAGACACCTGAGGCCTGGATAATCTTTCTTTTTCAGAAGCTACAGCCTGGTCCAGGGGTCCCAGGCCTACGGATGCTGTGATTCCAGGCACTTTCATGACATTTGCCCTGGAAATAGTCATATGCGCCAATCCTTCATCATTAACCACCAACCTCTGCTATAATGTTTCTGTGGGTAATAACCACAAGTTAGATTCTCTTAATCCCGGGAAACACCATTTCACTGAATCTTTGTTAAAATCCTATATTCTTGCACTGCCAAATAAGATCTCTTCAGAAGTTTGCTATATTTCATGGTTTACTCATGTACCCCAAATCTGAAACTCAAGCTCATATTACTCTTTATCTGACTCAATAGTTTCAGGTATGTGCAGAAAAGTGAATAAAATGGGCAACTTTTTAATGTAATCAGTATATGCATTTATGTTATTTTTCTTAAGGGACACGAGCTTTTTGTAATGAACAGAGAAACCAAAGATTCAACTCTCATTATAGATTTACAATTGCCAGTAATTCCAGGAAAATAACTGATAAAGTATTATATATTTATTAGAAAAATAGAATCAGAAATAATAACAGCTCTAGAACTCAAGGCTTGCTCTAGGCAATGTCTGCGCACCAAGGGCCACTTCCGGGAACAGAAGCCATCATTTGCGGAAAGTGCTGCAGGCACGCCGAGAGCTGAGCTCCAAACATTCCTTCTGTTCTGGGGCACACTGGCCTGCATCTACCCCAGATGGTTTTCTGGAATAAAAGTGCCCACTTTTCCACTTTGTTAGATTATACTTGGCTTGTACAAAGAATGATCCCTTATGCACAAGATTTGCAATAGACTATAATTAATGATATCTAAAGCATCTATTTAAACAATATAAAAAGGACTTTGATAAAACAATGTTTTTAACTACTCCTGATTACATATGAAATCTAAGAGCTTTTAAGGAACATTTTGCTTCAAGTTCTTATTAGAGGTAAATGTTTTAATAACAAAGTTATCAGTGTGGTGTGGTTGAAAGTTCTCAGTAATTCTGCATTTTTTTAAAAACTTAAACTGTAAGACTTGCCCTGTGTACTGAGTGTTCCTCCTGCTGAGGAGAATACTATTTGTGAATGTGAAAGCCCAGTTTTCCTTTCCACCCTCCCACGTAGCCCCAGTTCTCCTTAACTATGTCATGCTCTGAAATATTAAATGTAGATATTTTGTAAGTTGATAACTTACTCTCAAAATCTAAGTCCATTGAGGAGGGATGTCGGCAACTATTTATTTCACTTGATATTGAAGAGGTTTTCAGGAAGACTTAACTCCATTTATCCTCTCTCTAGGCCATAATCGTGTTACTTATGCTTCCGCATAGATAAGCACCTTCGTATAAGCCCCGGCATTAAGAGTTTTTACAGAATTCAGTACAAAGGAGTACTCACAGGATGAGAATCCTCAAGGGAAGCAGAACCGTCCAGAGTCTAAATCTAAGCAGAGGAAATGAAGGATTAAGAGTTTAGCTGTATAATTTTAGCAAAAATAAATATTTTTTTACAATGGGGTTATTCAAGCTGAGACCTTCCCTATGATACTAAACCATTTTTATGTTGCTATTGTTGCTAATGAGTCCTGCAAGAAACAAAACATTAACTTTTTTTTTATTCTTCTAATTTTAATAGAGTGTTTTGCTATTTGCTTTCGTTTAGTTTCCTGGTAAGTGTTTTGATGATTTTTCAGCTCTAACAGAACAGTGCGTGCTGATTAAAGAACATTGTAGGCTAATCAAAATTTAATTTTATACTAAGATGAAGAAAACTTTCTGATTTTTTAGAAAGAGTTCTATTCTTTCTAAATGTATACAGATTATTGATTCTTAGTTTTATTTGGATATTTGTGAAGCACTACATGAGACAGTAACGGATATATAAAATATTTCAAATTTCTGAACATTCTTAGCTCTTCAAAAATATATTATTCCAAATGTTTTAATTGTTTATTAATTTAGCCAAAACCTAAGGTTTCTAATCATACCTGACTCCTCCTTCTCCCGTCAGGACCGGATACAGACCTCAATGGGATCAGGGCGGTGCGTATCTACATGTAACCGAATGTCCTGGCAGGCCTCCTTATGGAGGTAAAAGCAATCATCACCAGCAGTCTTAAAATCACTCTTCAATTTATATTTGATAGCAGTAAAAAATTAAATGCTTTGAACTTACTGGGTTTCTCCTGCCAGTTTTTAGCTACTCAGACAATTAAAATGTAATTATATAAAAGTTTCCAATTTGATAAGTCTGTAACTGCTCTGAACGTTGATCTGAGAATAAAACAACTTCACCTTTATTTATTTGCCCCTGGAACGAGTCATCTATGTAAAATTGCTTTTTCCGCATACTAGTAGATTTTGAAATAGAGTGCAACTAATTTAATTTGGAGATCTTTTATCAGGTTTGAGTAAGTTAATGAGTTAACCAAACTTAATTTAATCTATATTGATAATGGTGCTGAAAATTCCTACTTCAATTAAATTTTTAAAATATATTTTATTGATTTTTTACAGAGAGGAAGAGAGAGGGATAGAGAGTTAGAAACATTGATGAGAGAGAAACATCGATCAGCTGCCTTTTGCACACCCCTCCCTACTGGGGATGTGCTAGCAACCAAGGTACATGCCATTGACTGGAATCGAACCCGGGACCTTTTAGTCTGCAGGCCGACGCTCTATCCACTGAGCCAAACCAGTTTTGGCTCAATTGAAATTTTAATAATATATATTTAAAAGCTTAAGTATGTAAGTGAAATTCAATTTGTGTTAGTTACTTCATTTGTAACTGCATGCTAATTTAGTAACATATAAACTATGCCTGACAACATAAACTTGAAATGTCCCCAACATAGGTTAAGAGTGGCTTAAAGAGACCACTGTGATCACGGTCTACCCAAACCAGCGCAAACTAACTATAACCTGTTAAAAAATATATGTTTGCTCTAACACCAGTGATTGAATGATCAAGTCAGACTCACAGAGATCTTAGCCTGTCTCAAGCTTTGCTGATAAAGTCAAAGGCCAGAGCAATCCAGAAAGCCACGCCGGGCCGGGGAGGAGTCTGGGAAATGCAGTGTGGTCCCAGGCCCTCACATCACTCACCAGAACCCATTCACTGTGACCGGAGGAGCTGGTGGGTCCTCTAGCTGCAGCTTCCAGGTCACCTCACAAAGTGGGGAGTATGACCGTGAAGATGCATCTTCATTTTCCACCCCAGTAATCACCAGGATGCCGAGACATTTTCCTGGGAGACATGCCCTATGAATCCAAGGACCTTCCATTGGTGAGCCATAAGGAATTTTAAGCCAGGAACTTCTTGCTAAGAATTTTCCTCAAATAAGAACTTACCTTCTGCCCTGGCTGGTGTTGCTCAGTTGGTTGAATATCCTCCCATGTTACAAGACTTGGAGGTTCAATTCCAGATCAGGACACTTGCCCGGATGCAGGCTCAGTCCCAAGGAGGGGACATGCAAGAGACAGCTGTTAATGTTTCTGTCTCATTGATGGTACACTTTCTCTCCCTCTCCCTTCCTCGTTCCCTGTAAAATCAATAATAGAACATATTTTAAAGATAAGTCTAGCAAATATAATTAATCTACTTTTCAGTATATTTACCAGCAAGTTATTCATATATTTTTAAGATAATTAGACAGTAGCCTTCCCTCCTTATGGGCACCTATCTCGAACTCTTAGAGCTGGAAAAAGTGTCACAGGCTCTCAATGTTCTCCTCTGTACTTAGACCTAAGTCAATATATCCTCATCACATAATTTTCAAATATATTTTCACAATTTGCTTTGCAACCTTTTCTATAATATCTTACACAAAAGAATCAGAAAGTATTCTGATGATTGCTAGACTTTGAATATGTAAGAAGGAGTCGATACTCAATCTGCAGAGACATTAATGGTGGCCACACATCACTTCCAATCCCTTTCAAGGTCTTTAGATATTGTTTCAACCAGCTCAATTACTTTTTTTTCTCTCCATCCTTCATAGCTATGTGACTGGGTAAAAGCATTTAATTGAGTAATGTAATTTTTCTACAGCCAAGTGCACTTATATTTCTGACTGGTCAGCTTCTGTAAGTACTACACCAAGAGAAACTCCAGCTTAGTTTCCCAAAATACTTATCATTTGATGGATTCACGCTCTAGAGCTATGTTCAAGAGAAGGAGAAAATAAAATGAGTATAATAATGTATTTTTATATAATGATAGTAGATAAACTGTCTAGAAGATAAACCATGACATTACACATAGTTTATATTATTTCAGAATATAAAGAGTTTTACCCACTTGTTGGGAAACAAATATGCCAAGATAGGAGAGAAGAAATTTCCAACAAGACTGAAATCAAGCAGAAAGACGTAATGCATGTGTGAATAGCAGCAGGAATGGTAATTAAGTGGAGTGAACTAAGTGAAAAATCATTAGACTGGAGGTGAGGGAGGTGAGTGAGGGTCAGGCCTGAAGTAAGGTTGAGACCAGATTTGGAGAGTTATTTGCAGGTGAATGGAGGCCCTGAAGGTCTCTATAGCCTGAGGTGTCATATGATCCAATTGAGTTTCCAAGAAACACTCAGACTCTTTGGATAACAAACCAGAGTAGGTCAAGATTAGAAGCATTGCCCAGCTGGCGTGGCTCAGTGGTTGAGCATGGACTCATAAACCAGCAGGTCAGGGTTTGATTCCCAGTCAGGGCACATGCCCAGGTTGTGGGTTCCATCCCGAGTGTGCGGCCTGCAGGAGATAGCTGATTGATGATTCTCTTTCATCATTGATGTTTCTATCTCTCTCTCCCTCTCCCTTCCTCTCTGAAATCAATAAAAATATATTTTAAAAAATAAAGCTTAGAAGCAGGGAGGCCATATAACACTTGAAAAAATAGTTAAATGGTTTGAGTTCCCAAATCAAAATCATGATTTCCTTTTTTATTTTGCCAAATTCTTTTTTCTGAGTAGTACAGCTGCCAGGCTACCGAGAGCACAGAATGGCACTGAAATGCCAGCCACCACATTGCTTATACTGAGACTGCTGGTCCCGGCAGCCGGAGAAGTATAACCACACACTGAGCTACTTACTATTATTTAAAACTAGAGGCCTAGTGCACGAAATTCATGCACAGGGAAGAGGGTGTTGCTCAGCCTAGCTTGCACCCTCTCCAACCCATAAACGGGCAGTCCAACATCCCTCTCACAATTCCGGACAGCTGGCTCCCAACCACTCGCCTGCCTACCTTCCTGATTGCCCCTAACTGCTTCTGCCTGCCAGCCTGATCACCCCCTAACCACTCCCATGCCAGCCTGATTGATGTCTAACTGCTCCCCTGTCAGCCTGTTTATCCCCAACTTCCCTCCTCTACCAGCCTAGTCACCCCTAACTGCCCTCCCCTGCAGGATTGATTGTCTCCAATTGCCCTCCCTTGCAGGCCTGGTACCTCCCAACTGCCCTCCTTTCCTGGCCCTCTTGTGGTGGACACCTTGTTTCCACATGGGGCAGGATCTTTGACCACATAAGGGCAGCCATCTTGTGTGTTGGAGTGGTGGTCAATCTGTATATTGCTCTTTTATTAGATAGGATACTAGTTCAACAACACATATTGTCTTTGATATTTTTCCTCTTCCTATAGCATGCCTTTCAAGTTTACTTTAGGCACCAAATATCTGATTGTAAAGAATTAAATATATTATTGGTTTTCCCCAGAATGAACCTCAATGAACACTTGGCTTACAAAATTCAGTGGCAGAAATGCTTCGTATTAATTTTGTCTTTATTTCTTGTTGCTAGGCTCCATAAGCCACTCTCTAACTTGAATTTGATGAAAACAAATTGCTGTATTATGTTCCATTCACACAATCTCTTTGATTCAAGAGAAATAAATAAGAAAAGCTAAGAAGAGTGAGCAAATAATGTCACGTTATAAAGGAATAAGTGCATGGTTACTGTATCTGTTTTCACGCTAGGAGCAATGTGACAATTACTTAGAAATTGCATCTTTTAGCATAACCACCTTCACGCTTTTCCTGAAAATGCAGGTGTTTATTTTCATACCTGTGGTTTATTGGTGACACAAACTCTGATAAAATCCAAGACCACACAGGCTGGCATATTTGTTCTTATTTCTCTTTAATAGTCTTAGAGATGAAGGAAAAATTAAATCTAAAAGTCATGATGAAATGATAGGGGGTAGACAGTTCAACTGTTTGCTCTAATGAAGTGTTACATGGAAAAGCACATACCAAAATATATGACATTTGGAATCAATATTTATTTTTTATTAATATGCATTGAAATTTGAGCATGCCAGGCTTTTTAAAAATTTTCCTTATTGATTAAGATATTACATTTGTGTCCTTATTGCCCCATTGTCCCCACCCCCCACTCATGCACTCACCCTCTGTTGTCCGTGCCACTGCTTAGGCTTATATGCATGCACACAAGTCCTTTGGTTGATCTCTACCCCTTACCCCCAGCCCTCCCCTACCTTCCTTCTGAGGTTTGATGATCTGATAGATGCTTCTCTGTCTCTGAATCTGTCTTTGTTCATCAGTTTATGTTGCTAATTATATTCCACAAATAAGTGAGATCATGTGGTAGTTATCTTTCTCTGAATGGCTTATTTCACTCATTATAATGCTCTCCAGTTTCATTCATGCTGTTGCAAATAATAAGAATTCCTTCTTTTTTTTTTTTACCACAGTGTAGTATTTCACTGTGTAGATGTACCACAGTTTTTTAATCCACTCATCTGCTGACTGGCACCTAGGCTGTTTCCAAATCTTAACTATGGCAAGGCTTTCTTTAACTCTGGACCTAATTTTCTAATTCACAGATGGATAATTCAATTGACTGCAACCAACACAACAGTCCGCGGTGGACACTGTGTTGTGAGATAATTCAACGTGCAAACGTCCACCTGCACTCAGTCACACTGGCAAGGAGACAAGTGGTCAAATCTCAAAACAGTATGTGTTCAACTTATTGAGAATGCTACAAATAACTTCGTCAGCTGAACTCACAGGAGTAGAAAAATTTTCTCCCAGTCTTCACAAGAGCTAATCATTATTGGTTTAAAGGCAAGCGGGACAGAAAATCCTGCAAATGCAGAGTTATGGGAGTCTCTTTTACTGGGGCATCTGCCTCCATATGACCTCTAAACCCCAAATTCTAAACGTAACATAGAAAAGAATCAATGATAAATAACACATTGGAATGAAATTAAAGCAATGTAGTCAAGCCACAGCTTCTTCCTGTAGACTTCATGTGGCTGTTAAGAGTTTGGGACGGTAAAAGGGTGGATTTTTGAAGTGAGGAACAAGAATGATTACACACATGGAATAAGTAATGGGTTGCGGAACGGTGTTAGAGATAACAGAGTTTTATAAAGAACCTCAAAGGAAAGCGATGAAGCAGGTAATGCAGGTAGAAGAGAAAGAGAAGCAGCCCACGGTTAGAAGATGAAAGCAGTGATTTGAAGTAGCTTGGTCTGCGGGAATCCTTCAAGACAGAAGGAAGGATGTTCAACAAGGCAAATATTTAATGAGCAACTACAGGCCCCGGGAAGCACAGACATGAGA
The DNA here is from genome assembly GCA_963924515.1 of Vespertilio murinus. Taxonomy (NCBI): domain Eukaryota; kingdom Metazoa; phylum Chordata; class Mammalia; order Chiroptera; family Vespertilionidae; genus Vespertilio; species Vespertilio murinus. Next base: position 46,187,145 of record OZ004717.1, on the reverse strand, counting down.
CTTCTCTTCCACTGCACACAGGTCGCAGAATCCTCCTACATGTGAGCCATTTCTGTCTCCTCCTAGGATTGGCGGGGCCGGTGAGTGGGCCATTCAGCAGTGGTTAAGAGACAGTGTGTCTGAGGTATGAATGAGTACTAGATAGAAATGAAGAACATACTGAAGAAAACAATGAGCTAGCAATGCACACCTATTAAATGCTATTCCTCCTGCATGTCAATCCTCACAAAAGTACCTGACAAGACCACGTGCTTGGGAGAATATGGGGACCCTCATCCACTGCTCTCGGAAATGCGAGCTGGTGGACACATTTAAAAGATCAGTTTAGTAGTTCCTTACAAATTAGACATGAACTATCACACTCCTACATATTTACCCAAATAAGTAAAAATTTAGATTCACACAAAACCTGTACATTATTGTTGATGGTATCTTTGCTTATTTAATCACCCAACACTGAAAAGAGCCCAAAGGCCTTCAACTGGTGAACAGACAGGCACGCTCTGCTATTTCCATGTGATGGAAATGTGGAATACCACGCAGTCATAAAAATGAACAAGTTACCGATTAATGAAAAAATGAGGCTGGGTCTAGAATGCATTCTGTTAAGTGGAAGAAGACTGAATCAAAACTCTACATATCATTTTTAAATGTACATATACATATACATATACATATACATATACATATACATATACATATACATATACATATACATATACATATATATGTTTTATTGATTTCAAAGAAGGGAAAGGAGAGGGAGAGACAGAAACATAAATGATGAGAGAGAACCATCAGCAGGCTTCCTCCTTCAGGCCCCCTCCTGGGAATGGCCCTGCAGCCTCGGTGTGCCCTCACTGGGAATGGATCCGTGCCCTCCTGGTTCATGGGTGGATGTTCAACCACTGAGCCATACTGGCTGGGCAAAATTCTACATATTGCTTGATCCTGTCTATGTGTCACCTGGAAAAGGCACACAATTAGATGGAAACTGACGCGCAGGGGCTGGAAGTGTGGCCAGGGCCTGACTGCAAAGGCAGTGCTGGTGTTGCTGCGACTGAAGCATGCCTGTGTGATGGCCCTGGTTCTGTACATCCTGCAGAACTGGAAATGGACACAACTGGACACATCAAAGACTAAGCTATACTTTCTGTAAATAAAAGTCCAAGAATACTACTGTGCATTAATAAGTCCTATTTCCTGGATGTGTGCTCATAAACACCATTAAATTATCCCCTAGAAGACAACATAGATATTAAAAGAGTTAGTAATTATTAGGGTCAGCATTCAAACCCAGATCTTTTCATTTGGAATCCAGTGCTCCTTGTATTATACCGAGTTAAAATAAAGGTATTTATATCATTAAAGTAAGTGTACTGCATGCTATAATTCTTATGTTTCAATTCCCCTTTGCATTTTCCAGTGACTTAAAAGACATTTATATTTGTCCTGTTGAAAAATGTTTGTTTTCTGAAGTATCATTCAGAGTAGATGAAGCAGTCTTTATACTGTTGACTCCACAAATGTCTTGAATTATTAACACCTAATTCAGCATGCACAGCACAGCTTTTTAGGTAAGTGTCATTAAATTATTTATCAGGGTGTAGTGGTCAAAATGCTTTTACCATATTACTAAAAGCAGGCTTGTGACATGATGATGTTACATTTAATCATTTAGAAGGGTAAGTGGATGAAAGCATTTTTTTCTTTCATAAAATTAATTATTGAATACAATATTACATTAAAAATAAATCATTGTTTCTCTCATTTTTACTTTGTAATTATGTTCATACATCTAAACTACTTTGTTCTATATCTAGTTTTTAAGTTATTGCCTCTTCTATTTTTCCATTCTTTTTAACAAGTTTTAATAGGGTGCCAGTAATCCACATTTTATGGCATCAATAAGTTATAGTTACATTCCGCTAATTAAAGAGGTCATTAGAAACAAAGGAGAGTATTTCTTTTAAATATATTGTCAAGATCCACGTACTTCATGATGTCTCATTCTTAGGATAACTTTGACAACACATTTCACTGTTCCTAAAAAGATCAGTTCTTTGTTTTCATGACTACTCACCGTGTGTGTGTGTGTGTGTGTGTGTGTGTGTGTGTGCGAGAATGTGTGTGAGGGTGTGTGTGTGTGTGTGTGTGTGTGTGTGTGTGTGTGTCTAAAATATTTGGAGTTCAAAACAGCAGCATGAACTACATTTTCAGTACCAAAACTCACATCCTGCTAACTCTTTCCTTTTAACATAAAGAAAAGTAAACAAAGAGTATAACAGGAGAAACTGAATGTGGAAATAATTTTAATGTACCCACGAGAAAACTTATATTTGTTATGTAAATGAAAAGAGGATCAAGGCTATTTTTCTAGGTATTAAAGAAAAGCATATGCAAATAATTGATACAAAATGTAATGTTTGTTCTTGTTCAATATGTCTACCATTATATAAATATGCAAATACAAGGATAGTGTGTTCATAATGTGGACAGGACATGGAAGAACTAATCTATAAACTTCCAAGGTGAGGATGATGAAATGCTATGGGGATAATCCAAGTGAGCAAGAATGATTTCCTCAGCATAAGTCTGATGTTATTCTGCTAGTGTTTTAAAATTCATTATTTTCTTCTTTAATAGAAAGACTTTCAAGACACAGTAGTTGACATTTCTTGAAATCAGCCTGGACAAATGAAGGACAAAGGGTGTATTTTCTTGGACCAGTGTATATGGAGGATTTCCCTAGGCAACCCTCTGAGTATCCACACCGCCTAATGCTGATCTGGGGGACAATGATGGTTCCTTCTTAGAAGTCATGGTCCATCATGTACAGTCATATCCAGTGACTGTACCATTGCAAGTGATGGTTCGGGCACACTCTTTAGCTTGCAGGTTCTTGACACAAAAGACAGTTAAGGTGTATTTATAGCCTTTAAGGTCACTGATCATTGATATGATGGGCCATTATGTCTCCTGAACGTGTTGGCTGTTGGAACTATTGGTCTATTAACAGAATCTCTCCTGTCTAACACACGTGCACTATGAGACTATCTGCCAAATATCCTCATGAAGAAATTAATCTGTTCCGCGTCCCATGCTAAAGTAATTTCTGTGCCATGTTCCCACCCAGAGTTCAACATTGTTCCTAGTGTTAAGTGTCCACATCTCTTCTAATCATCAACACTTCTTTAGCCCATCTTTGTCTTTCATGACTTCAGAATTTGGAAAGGATCTGGACAGGTAATTTTTTATTAGAGGCCCAGTGCATGAGATTCATGCATAGGTAGGATCCATAGGCCTGGCCAGTGATCAGGGCCGATTTGTGGGGCAACCAGCAGGATGATTGGGGGGCCCCCCTTGGCACCCACCTTGCCCAGCCTGGTGCCACATGCCACTGCTGTCGATCACTTCCCTCTGCCTGGCAACTGGCAGAGCAATTGCCCTCCCACACCCGTATCTACCTTGGCTGTCCTACAGCCTGCAGTCTTGGGGGAGTGGAGCTCCTGTGTTGAATGTCTGCCCCTTGGTGGTCAGTGCACATCATAGTGACCAGCCATTCTGCTGTTTGATTGATTTGCATATTAGGCTTTTATTATATAGCATAACTGTCTTCAATTTTGGTTTGTCTAATGTTTTCCTCAATTTTAAATTGAGACAATGCATTGTGGGCAGGGACGTAGAAAGGCTCATGCTCTTATCAGCACATTTTGTCAGGTGTGGGGGCCAGATAGATGCAGCAGGGGCCAGACATGGCGGGCGTCTCCCTTTTCTGCATCCACCAGGGAAAGAGAGAAGAATGAACCAGTTCTAAGTGGAGGGGGTCAGGTATTGAGAAATAATAGAAAGAAAGAATGAAGTTGCAGTAATAGATTTAAAACTGGGAGCCAGGTGGGACGCCATTGTCTCTGATGGAGAGGCTGCAACGATGACGAGCCCACACAGCACATTTATTTTATACCCCCAAACACCAGGAAGTATCACCAAAACTTAGGATCCAAGGAGCTTATTTGCATTCTTGAGTAGGCCAGAGCATTCTTGGTGCTTAACTGGATTTACATATCTAAGTCCATCCCTGCCAACACCTGGGCTGATATGAAGGCCAAGCTGATAGCATGTCCAGCCTCTTGGGGAAGCATGTTCCCAGGGCGTGGCTCTGCCTATCGCCTTAAGTTCAGCTGACAACAATTTAAAGAAATACCATGTGCCTTCCCAGGCACTGTATATAGTTAGGATGTGTGAAGTCTATTCATGTTACTGACAACTTGAACCTTGATCATTTGGCTATTCATGATGTCTGTCAGAATTATCTGTTTTATTTTATTGTTTTCACCATTATAATTACTACATATTATTTTGAGACTATGCAAACATTCTGTTTCCATTTAGACTTTCCCCTGATCATTTATCATCGTGGAGGGTACCACCTGCAACAATTAGAGTGTGATACAATATTAGTGATAGTCTATGTTTCTCCCTCCATTTTCAATTATTAATTGTAATGTTTCTAAAGACTTGTTACTTTTTCCCTATTGAGTTCTTTATTCAGTTAGTTATTTATTTCAGTGTGGACTCACAAATGTTTATTTCACTTGGGGGATTAAAATCCAGCTCTTTGCCTCTTTATTTTTACTCAAGTTATTCCAGTTCTGGCCCCTGGGAACTCTAGTATCAACTCTAGTTGAGCAGATGAAGTATCAAGCAGATAATGTCCTGACAAATGAGTAGCTGGTTCATGCCATATAACATAGATGGAGAAGAGAACCTATAAGAATATGGAAGGGAAATAAATTAATTCCATGTCATTTAAAATAAGTTTACAAATGGGTGGCAGGAAAATTGCCTGTATGGAGTAGTAAATAAATTCTACCACACACACAAAAAGCATAATTGTAAAGGTGAAGTTAAAATCATTAGGTATTAAAATGTATGCATGCAAAGTCAGTTTTCAAATACATCTCTCATCAGTATGACCACATATACTGCCCTGTCCACCTCTGAAGTCCACTGTCAGGATGAGATCGAACAAATTAGCTCTCCGAAGCCTCCTCTTTAGATACCAGCACTGGAAGCAAAGGGCTTCAACTTATAAAACTGGGGCTTAATTCAGTCCACAGCTGAACTGCATTTCCAGGAGGACATAATAAGTCAGGTGGCTTTTGTCTAACAAATTCATTCAATCATCATCATTGATGATTTTGCTGTTACTGATTGCCTCAGTGAGGGTTGAACTTGGAAATGTTCTGTCTGAAGGAGTTATATTCTAGTAATTCTAAAATGAACAAATAAACTCTTTAATGCTAAAAATGAATTATGCAATTAAGATTAAGTGTGCACTACTGAGCATAGAAAATAGAGAAAATAACTAGTGATATCAAAAATAGGAATCAAGAAATGATGTAGAAGGAAGAAAAGAGAGACCTGACAATAAAGAAAAATGAAAGAGCTCTACACAATCTATCTGACTCCATCAGAAGAAGCAATACTAGAAGTATAGGCATTATGGAGGAGAAAGAGAGGGAGCATGGAATGGAAAGTCTATTAAAACAAATAATGGATGAGAACTTCCCCAACCTATCAAAAGAATTAGTCCAAGAAGCAAACAGAACACTTAGTTACCTCAATCCAACAAGGACTTCTCCAATGCACTTGGTATGGAATCTATCAAAAATTAATGACAAAGAAAAAATTCTCAAAGCACCAGGGAAAAGTAGGAAGTGACCTACAAAGGAAAACCCATCCAAATTTCATCCAACTTCTCAGCAGAAATTCTATAAGTCAAAATGAACTAAAACCAATTATTCAGACATCTGAAAAAAAAAATGAATTACAGCCGTGAATACTATATCCAGCAAAATTATCCTTTAAATGTGAAGGAGAAATAAAGATATTCTCATATATGCAAAAGCTGAGGGAGTTCATTACCAGAAAATCTCAAGTTGAAGGAAATACAAAGGAGAGTTATTCTACCTCAAACAAAAACATATGGTCACAACACTATGAGTAAAATCACCAAAAAGACTTACAGCAAAAACAGAGAAAATATGTGACAAGAATAACATACAAGGGGAAGGGGGAAAGGTCTGAACTGGTAAAGGAAGATGAAGATCAAGTGCACTCAAAGGGGAAAACACACACACACACACACACACACACACACATACACACACACACACATATAATCTTCATCCTTTATAAACTTAATGGTAACCACACATAAAAATCCCAAAACCAGGACTTATAGCTTTAAAAAAAAAAAAGAGGAAACAGAGGAAAGATGTATAGAATGCCTTTGAACAAAAACAACAGATAGAGACATAAAGGTAAAGAACCAATGGAGGTACAAAGCTACCAGAAAACAAAAGATAAAATGGCTATTGGACATTGTCAAAATTCAATAATTATCCTAAATGTAAATGGTTTAAATTCACCAATAAAGAAGCACAGAGTAGCAGAGTGAATAAAACAACAACAAAAACAAAAAAACAAAACAAAACAAGACAACCATATACTGCCTATAGGAGACACATCTAAATGGCAAAGACAAAGGCAGATTCAAAGTAAAATTGTAGAATATAATTTTCTAACCAAATAACATACTCAGAAAAACAGAAGAAAGGAAATAATTAAAAAATTAGCATAATTAAATTAAATGGATAACAAAAATACTATCCAAAAAATTAATAAAACAAAGTGCTCGTTCTTTAAAAAGATTAATAAAATTGAGAAACCCTGTCTAGACTCACTAATGAAAAAGGGGGAAAGACCAATGTAAACAAAATCATAAATGAAGGAGCCAAAACTGGTTTGGCTCAGTGGTACAGCGTTGGTCTGCGGACTGAAGGGTTCTGGGTTCGATTCCGGTCAAGGGCATGTACATTGGTTGTGGGCACATCCCCAGTAGGGGGTATGCAGGAGGCAGCTGGTTGATGTTTCTTTCTCATCGACGTTTCTAGCTCTCTATCTCTCTCCCTTCCTCTCTGAAAATATCAATAAAATATATTTTAAAAAATCATAAATGGAGAAGTCACTATAGACATCACAGATATACAAAGAATCATACTAGAATATAATGAAAGGTTACTTGCCACCAAATTAAATAACTTAGAAGAAATGGATAGTTCCTGGAAACTTACAACCTCCCTAGACTCATGAACTGGAAAATCTAAATAGATGAATCAGCAATGAGAAAATTGAAACAACCATCAAACACCTTTTAAAAAACAGAAGTCCAAGACCAGATGGCTCCACCAGTGAATTCTACAAATCTATCAAGGAAGACATAAAGCCTATACTTCTCAAACACTTCCAAAAAGTTGAAGAAGAGACAGTACTCCCTAACACATTCTATGAGGCCACTATAACCCTGATACTAAAACCTGACAAAGATAACAAACACACACACACTCACACACACACACACACACACACACTGAATAAATAAACAAACAAATAAATAAATAAATACAGACTAATATCTGTGTTGAGTACAGATGCAAAAATCTAAAACAAAATATTAGAAATCAAATACAACAACACATCCAAAAAATAATACATCAGGATCAATTGGGGTTTATTCAAGGGGCACAAGGATGGTTCAACATATGCAAATTAACCAATGTAATACACCACATCAACAAAATAAAGGATAAAAATCTTATGACCTTATCAATATATGCAGAAAGAGCATTTGATAAGATAGAGCATTCATTCACCAATATGATTAAAACACTCAATAAACTGGTAATATAAAGAAAGCATCTCAACCTAATGCCATATATGATAAACCCTCAGCTAATATGATACTCAGCAGTGAAAAACGTAAAGTCTTTCCTCTAAAACCCGAACTAAGGCAAAGATGTTCACTCTCACCACTCTTACTCAACATAAGGCTGAAAGTCCTGGCCAGAGCAATAAGGCAAGAAAAAAATAAATAAATAAGAGGCATACAAATAGGGAAGAAATAATTTAAACTGTCACTTTTTCACACCAACATAATTTTGTATATAGAAAACCCTAAAGACTCCACCAAAAAACTATTAGAAATAATTAACAAATACAGTCAAATTGCAGGATACAAAATCAATGTGCAAAAAATTCATTTCCTTCCTATATACTACAAAACTTCAGAAAAAGAAATGAAAAAAAAAATCCTTTTGCAATTGCCACCAAAAGAATAAAATACCTAAGAACAAATTTAACAATGAATGCGAAAGACCATATACTGAAAATTACAAAGTATTATTAACAGAGATTGAAAAAGACAAAAAAATGGCAAAACATCTGCTGTTCAGGATTGGAAGAATCAAAATAGTTAAAATGCCCTTATTAACCAAAGCAATATACAGATATAATGCATTCCCCATCATAATTCCAGTGTCATTTTTAAAGAAATAGAATGAGAAATCATCATGTTTGTATGGAACCACCAAAAATCCTGAAGAGCCAAGGCAATCCAGATTAAAAAAATTAAGTTAGAGGTACCACACTACCTGACTTCAAATTATCCTATAGAGCTATGATAATCAAAAGAGCATGGTATTGACAGAGAAACAGGCATGCAGATCAATGGAACAGAATAGAGAGCCCAGCCATAAAACCACAGGTACATAGACAGATAATGTTCAACAAAGTAGCCAAAAATATACAATGGAGTATAGATAGTCTCTTCATTAAATGGTGTTGGGAAACTGGGAAGCCACTTACAAATGAATGAGACTGGATTTCAGTTTGTCCCCATGTACAAAAATTAATTTAAAACATAACAAAGACCTACATATAATACCCAAAACAATAAGTTACATAGAAGAAAATGTAGGTAACAAACTATGGACCTTGGTTGTAGAGAACATTTTATGAACTTGAACCCAAAAGGCAAGGGAATTAAAGGCAAAAATAAATGAATTGGGCTATATCAAACTAAAAAGTTTCTACACAGCAAAAGAAACTGACAATAAAACAAAGAGGAAGCCAATCAGATGGGAGATGACGTTTGCAAACAGTAGTTCCGACAATGGTTTAATTTCCAAAATATACCAAGAACTCATAAAACTCAACACCAAACAAACAGGCAACCCAATCAAAAACTGGGCAGAAGACCTGAAAATACACCTCTCCTAGAAAGCTATACAAATAGCCAATAGATATATGAAAAGACATTAAACCTCACTGGCAATTAGGAAAATGAAAGTAAAAACTACAATGAGGTACCACCTCACACCTATTAGAGTGGCTATTATCCACAAGATAAATTATAATAAGTATAGGATAGGTTCTGGAAAAGAGGAAACCCTCATTCAATGCTAGTGGGAAGGTAGACTGGGACAGCCACTATGGAAAGCAGCTAGAGAGTCCTCAAAAATTAATAGAGCTAGCATATAACCCAGCAATCCCACTCCTGGGTATATACCCAGAAATCTAGAAATCATGTATTTGCAAAGATATATGCAATTCTATGTTCACTGCAGCATTATTCACAGTCGCCAAGACATGGAAACAACCGAAGTGTCCCATGATAGAGGACTAGATAAAGAAGATGTGGTACAATGCACAACTGAATACTATTTGTCCAAAAGAAAGGATGAAATAGTGCCATTTGCAACAACATGAATGGACCTTGAGAACATTATGAAAACCTAAGAACCATACTAGTATGATTTTACTCATACCTGGGATATAAAACTGAAATCATGAACACAAACAGCAGTGTGGTGGTGGCTAGAGGGAAGTGGGTGGGGGAGAAAGGAGTCCTAATATAAGGTGACAGAAGATGTGACTCTGGGTGGTAGACACACAGTGTAACATACAGATCTTGTAACATAGAAACCCACACCTGCAACCTGTGTGTCATGTTGACCAATGTTATCCTGATCATTTTAATAATCATTTAAAAACCAAGCTCTTTAAATGGAACTGTATATGGCAACATCACTGACTAGCACTCTGCTGTCCATCTTAACATGTGTGGTCTCTGCTATTAAGAGTAGGCACTTAAAAGATAAACATGCACCCGACTGGTGTGGCTCAGTGGTTGAGTGTTGACCTATGAACCAGGAGGTCACAGTTCAATTATGGGGGCATGTACGAGGCAGCAGATCTATGTTTCTCTCTCTTTCTCCCTTTCCCTTCCTCTCTGAAATCAATTAAAAAATATATATATATTTAAAAGAGAAACACGCAAACATGTCATTAAAAGAAAAGAGCCACACAGGATTAGCTGTAAGTATTTTAAAAGACCACTTAGTTTTTATCCACCTGCGTCCTTCAAACTTGTTTTAAACTGTTCTAGAAAACTCACTTGTAACTTCTGGCAGCTTTATCCAGAAATTAGACTATTTGGTTAATTGCCTTTATGTCACATTGCCAAGATATCCAACCAAGTTTTTCCTTTCCAAGATTCTAGCAATGCTTCATATAACACTTCCTTTCCTCAGAGTAATTAATTGCATGTACCTCGACGCATACACCTAGTAAATATTCATATGCTTTGAAGTGTCCTTAAGGCTGTCTACACAATGTTGGTTCATTTTAATACTCTGCTGTGTTTTTGTTATTGTTGTTGTTGTTGTTTTGGTGTTTTTGAGGTTTTTTGGTGTAGTTTTTGTTTTGTTTTTTATTTGTGTGTGTGTGTGTGTGTGTGTGTGTGTGTGTGTGTGTGTGTGTGTTTATTTATTTATTTATTTATTTATTTGATGTTTAGTGGACTTTTTACTTTGCACTAATTACGCAGGGACTGCTTTAGGTGTTGCATTACTCAGTTTTTATTCATAGAAGAGCTTTATTCCAGGCAGAGAAAACGCACTACCATAGCATGAAAAGGTGGGCCTCGGAAACATTCAGGGATGTGGCCTGTGTACACCTCCACCCACCATCAGGTGGCCCAGGACATTTTCTGGCTGTCAGTCTTGAAATACCTCCTTATCAGCAAATCTAAAGATGTGCCTCAGTGGAGACGATTACACAGCTAGCTGACCAGCCTCTACAGTAACTGTACCAACACCAGGCCCAATTCCTGTTGTTACAAAACAGTGCGGACCCAGGAACGCATCCTGCCACCAAAACAGCTCACAGATTCACGGTAACAGGATATCACTTACCTCTATTTGGTATCCTTGATCTTGGGTCACCATCATGAGCCTGACAGACCTGGGGCCAGCAGGAGGCCATTCCAGGCCAGCTGAAGAGAACACATCCAGTCAAGCTCTTCTAATAACCGAGGAGCCCCAGGCAGAACTCAGTAAGTCAAACGTATGCGTCCATGCAGCAGTCAGTCTCTGAAGTTTTACAGTTTATAAGAAAGCAGTCACCTAAAAACGTCAAATAACCATCTCTCCAGTTTCAGTGAAATACCTGCGGAAGCAGACACTGAAGGAAGACAATGGTATTTGTATTTAACAGAAACAGCAGTACAGCGTTTGACCATATTGTTCGTTTCATATGTTTTATTTTACAGATTTCAGCAAAAGCTCATAATGTTAAGATTCTATATGTACATGAATAAAGTCTGGAGGCAATGGTAGACTTTAGGTCAAAGAAATGGGGTAGGTGGGGCCCATGGAATGCGAGGATGATGAGTCTACAGATAAGTGGGTTGAAATGTTTGCAAAAGACGACCAGGAGTTTTCTGAGAAGACTCAAGGAGTTGTTAAATCCAGCATAGTTTTTACCTGTTGTTCATTGTTTACATTGTTAACACCTTAAAAATCATCACATCAGTGCCACAGGTTTCAACCTGAGGGAAGAGAGGACGTTTCCAGTTTGCGGGACAGCTCTGAAAGCTTGGTGCAGCTTAGTGGCCCATGACCAGAAAGTCCTAATCCCTTTTATGTCTCCAGATAAAAGCATGCCTTATTATCAGTTCCAACAGGCTGTATCCCGGGAATTATTTTACCATGACAACCTGGGTATTTCTCTGCCTTTGACTATTTCTTTTATTGTCTATAACATTTTCATCTTGTTGACCACATACCTCTTAAGATCACTTTTTTTTTAACACAAGAGAAAGATATGTGCATACTAAAAGTACAGTTAAATTATCTGTTCTGAAAGCTAAAAGTGCAGAAATAAGATGACTTAATTATTTTCTTCTCCCTGAAACTGAGTTTTATTCCCCACCCAGTGACAAAATCACTCTTGATGGTAAATAAAGTCTCCTCACCACTCACCATTCTAAGTATGGGATATTGTGGCTTAAGTAAAAGTTAATGTGACAGGTAATTTCGCTGTGTACTGATGGCCTGGTTTTTAAGATGGTCTGAGGGCAACAGGAGAAGGTAGGAGCAAGGTTTGTTTCAGATGGAGGCACAAGAGTAACTGTCAATCACCTTGTAGAGCATCAGTGTTCTCCTCCCTCCATTGCCCCTGCAGAGGGCAGAGTTCATGGGTTCTGGTCCATGCTCACTTTTAGAACTTGGGGGGGGCTACAGATGCGAATGGAACGAGAAGCTCACTAGCCTCTTCCAGGAGGCGAGACCAGCCCGGGAATGCCCAGCACACTTTGCTTATTTCCTGGCCGGATTTAAGAATCCAATCAATGACTCAATCAATGATGTTAAAAATATACTCCTGACTACCATCACTTTTAGCAGCTATGAGCCCATCCATCTTAGGGCATGTCTGCTTTAGCAACCAAAGCATTCTCAGTTGCACAGCAATAAAAAGTTTGTCAATAATAACTAAATAAATAGCGTCATGAAGAAGTTTGAATTCAGCCTTTACATGTAAACTGTCAGGTTGCAGTAAATGTAAATTTAGCTGAAGGGCAAAAACATTTACTGATGATATGCCATCTCATGTGACCATTTAATTCCCCCCAACTTCTCCAGGAAGGCAACACCCATGGCAAAAACACATATGGAAAAAAAACTCAAATGTCCTTCCAAAGATTCTGTGATAGAAATCACTTATATCATGAGCATCCTTAAGCATGAAAAATATTTTCAGCAAACAAATCATGAATTTTTAAAAATATGTTTTCATTGACTTTAGAGAGAGAGAAAGGGAGAAGGATAAAGGAAAAAGAAACATCAATGAGAGAGAAAGGTTGATGGGCTGCCTCCTGCATGCCCCACACTGGGGATCAAGCCCACAACCCAGGCATGTGCCCTGACCAGGAATCCAACCATGACCTCCTGGTTCATAGGTCGATGCTCAACCACTGAGGCACACCAGCCGAAGCATGACTTTTTAAACCACAGAATTCCTCCTCTATAGGTTCCCACTAATGGTCAACACACTTAACTATCCCCTGCTGACCTCCTGACATCACTGGGCAGCTATGCAACACTGGTCAGCAATAAGAAGCATGTCCAGGGCTTCAGCCCTCTCTCCAGTGTCCTGCTCCACCTTCATAATTTTGAGAAGAGAGCCATTATGTATCTGACTATGTTGGAAAACAGTACTTATCCCACATTCATTTGTCTCCCTCCCATAACACCCCCCACCCCGACGCCCATCAAAGCCTGGCTCTTGGTGACTGCCGCTCTGGCTTTGCCTGTGGCCCGGGGCTGGCACCCAGGAAGCAGTGCCCCCTGCAGGGTCCCCGGCTGCTTCACTGCATGGCCTGGCCGCTTGCCTGTGGCTGTGCGTGTGCAGCAGGATTTTGAAACTGCTGGGGGAGGGGGAGTGCCATTCATGACAACCCTGTGCTTTTCCCAGCTGCCTCGCCGCTTTACAATGTTGTCAGAGGAAGCATTATTGGAGAAGCAGGTCTGATCCGGCCCGAACACAGGAACACAAATTGCAGCGCAGGAGGACGGTGCAGGGCCTGAGGGAACCCGCACAGGAGCCCAGAAAAGCATGCCAGTCCGTTTAAGATGCGCACTATGACTCTTCATTGTGGTCATAGGCTACTTACAACGATGGCTATGAAATGAGCGCCCTGATATGTGGCTCTGGGAAAAGTTAAGTGTTGAACCAAAGGTATTTTCAGTCCAAACATGATTCCGGAGTTGACCCGCAGAGACGTTCTGGGTGGACCTCGCTCCGTTTGTGCGCACCTGTGGCCCCAGACAGTCTCTGGGGTCTTCAGGGGACACTGGGACGTCCTTTAAGATGCAGTGACATCCTGTCTGAGTCCCTAGCTGGGGCCTCGGTGTGGAACATGAAGGGATTTGGTTCTAACTGGAGTCCACGGGCTTTGCCCACTGGAGGGAGGAGACATCAAACCCAGCGGGCCATGCAGGCCTGCAGCCCGATGATGACTGACTAGAGAACCAGACAGTAACCATGGATGCCCCTTTGCCTCACCTTTTTGCTTGTGACTCGCTTTCCTGGCTGAAGGAGCTGCATTACTTAAAGGATTTGGGGGGGGAGACAGAAAAGTTTTTTAATTACATTTTAGCATTAGCCTTAAGCATTATTCCTCCAATGTTTAAAAATCAGCTCTCCAAAATACTACGAATAATACCAACACTAAAAATATTCTAATTTGTAATATTTGCCAACTAGAGGCCCATGCATGAAGATTCATGCAAGAATTGGCCTTTCTTACCCTGCGGCTGGCACCCATTCGCTCTGGGGGGAGCTGCCTTTCCACCTTCCCACACTGCCTAGAGGCCCAGGGCAGCTGGGGCTGTGTGGAAGGCCTGAGTCACTGCCCTGATGACAAAGTAAGCATCCCACCCCGCCCTGGCCACTTGGGGCCTGCATATGCAAATTAACCCACTATCTTAGTTGGGTTCATTTACATACTCACTCCCAATTAGCTGGTGGGTGTTTGCGGAGGTGTGGCCAATTTGCATATTACTCTTTTATTAGTGTAGATTTCCCTGCTGTGACTGCCCCCACATTGTGTCTGTGTCAAGCTGCAGATGCAATATCCCTGATGTTGGTCCCAGGGGTGATTGGAAAAGGAGTGCAGCCCCCCGTGTGCTGCCCAGGGAAGGCTGCTCTTGTAATTCCGGGGGGTCCTGGCCGGCTCAGTAGGATGGTGCTCAGTAGGAGAAAAAAAAAAGGACTTTACTTTAAACCTTACAAGCACCGGATCCTCTCAGTGACAGAGAACATTGTTGGGTGAGAACAACGTAAGAGGCATTTTCAATTCCACGGCTCCAGGAAGAGAGCGGCACTATCCTGCCCCCTCCTTTAATGCCCACTCGATTTTCAAATAAAGTTCAACCATCACTTGTAAGAAGCTTTTTTTAATGCTCAGGAAACCAGCAGTACCTAAGGCCCCATTCTTCCTGGCATTTTAGTTTCCTGTGATATGAGAGCTTTTCCAGTAGGCTGGTGGGCCCAGCAGGCACTGCCCCCACACTCCCTTCCCTGCTGCCCAAAGCGCCATCTTCCTCAGGAATCCCCACTCCCCCTTCCACGAGAGAAGAAGTCTCATGTGTATCTTACTCTACTTTCAGCTTAGAGATGGATGTGTGTTTGTTTCTTTTTTAAGGCTTCTGTGGTGCATTTGTTAAATGGATGACATAGAAGTACATTATTATTAACTGAATACCATAGTTTACATGAGGGCTCACTGGTATGTTGCACATTCTATGAGTTCTGACAAATGTGTGACATTATATAGATACCACCATAGTGTCATAGAGGAGGGCCGCAGCCCTAAAATCCCCCAGGCTCCTCCTGCTGGTTCCTCTTCCTCCTGCCCTGCCAGCCCCGGATCTTCTTACTGTTTGTATGGCTTTGCATGTGCGGAATGTTATGTATTGGAAATCATAAATATAGGTCTTCTTACTAATATATTTTTTAATATATTTTATTAATTTTTTATAGAGAGGAAGAGAGAGGGATAGAGAGTTAGAAACATTGATGAGAGAGAATCATCGATCAGCTGCCTCTTGCACACCCCCTACTGGGGATGTGCCCGCAACCAAGGTACATGCCCTTGACCGGAATCGAACCCGGGACCTTTCAGTCCGCAGGCCGACGCTCTATCCACTGAGCCAAACCAGTTTCGGCAGGTCTGTATATTTTTTAGAGCAATGTAATTTGTAAGTCTTTTCTCCCATTTTGTAGTGTATCCTTTTATTTTCTTAACACTTTTTTTTTTTTTTTACAAAGTAAAAGTTTAGGGTGTTTTTTTTTAAGTTTAATGAAGTCCAAGTTATTTTTTTCTCTCATAGATCACGGTTTTGATTAAGTCTTCTGTTATCATATTCCTATTTAACATTTGCTCATTTTGCTACACACAGTTACTTTTTTAAAATATATTTTATTGATTTTTTATAGAGAGTAAAAGAGAGGGATAGAGAGTTAGAAACATTGATGAGAGAGAATCATTGATCAGCTGCCTCTTGTACACCCCCTACTGGGGATGTGCCCGCAACCAATGTACATGCCCTTGACCGGAATCGAACCCAGGACCTTTCAGTCCACAGGCCAAAGCTCTATCCACTGAGCCAAACCGGTTTTGGCCACAGTCACTTTTTATTTCATGTTATACTTTGAAATTATTTTAAATCTTGTAAAATATAATACAGACAGTATATCTTTCACTTGGCTTCTTTTAATAGCATACTTTACATAACCATGAGGCATTGATCAAAATCAAGAAACTGACATTGGTTCATTACCATCAGCTAACCTACAGACTTGTATCAGATTTCACTAGTTTTTCCACTGATGTCCTTTCAGTCCGAGATCCAATCCAGGATCTCACTTGGGTCATTCAGTCTCCTTAGTTCCCTCAGATCTGTGACACTTTCTAGGACCTTCCTTGTTTCGCGTACATCTGATCCTTTGGGAGAATACTGGTCGGTGTTCTGTGGCATCTCCCTTCACTTGGTTCACATAACTAACGTTACACATTGTGGGAAGAATGTAAGAGAGGCAAAGCGCCCTTCTCATCATACCATTTCTATCGAAGGAGGTGTGATGTCAACATGAAATACTTCTGGTGATTTTAACTTTGATCATTTAATCACAGTAGTGTCTCTCAGGTTCCTCCATTGTAAAATTATTATTTTCCCTTTCCATACCTTACTTGTGAGAGTAACTAAATATGTGTAGAAGGGAGAAAATTAAGCTCTATCTCCTAGAGAAAAGAGGATAAAAACTTTGTGAACTTCTGTTTTACAGCAGCAGAAAAGGGCCTCTGGGGCTATGTAAATATCCCATTTTTATTTAACTTTAATTCCACCCACTAACTTTAGCGTTCATCAGTGAACCTTGCCTAAGGCAGTTGTTAATATGGTGTTATAAACATAATTTTGTATTTCCCGCAGCCTTTCTTTAGTTATTATTTAAAATTCTTCTGTTGGAAAAATACCTCCGTTTATTCATTCAATCATTTATTTATATGAAGATTGATTCATGGATATTTATTTTGGGGGTAGTAATCCAATACCATAGCTAGTTATTTTCATGTTCAAATCACACAGTTGTTTTTCATTACTGAAAACGTCATCCTCAATGTGTATGTCTCCTGCACATTTCCTTAATTTATCTTTATTGCTGAAAGTATCATTACCATTTCCCCCTAAGCATTCTTGCTTTCTCCTCAGACCCTCTCATTCAAGATTCAACTCCAGTGTTACCTTCATGGGCTCTCCAATCTGAACACGCTCTTCTGGTTTCAGAGCCCCTCCCCTGTTTGGGGCATACTAGCTCCAGCAGATATTGTTAAGCTCCTGGTGGACTTTCCGTCTGAGAGAATCTGAACGTGCCTTTGATATCTGTGCCCTCGGCATCTAGAGCGGTGCCAGTGCTGCAGTGAGTGATGACTAGTCCTCCCCGAAGCGTAGCTGTGCAAAGCAAGGAGTGCACCCACCAGAGAGGGTTCAAAAGATAACTCGTTTCTGTAGAAGGAAGAGTATGGGATGCATGAAGGCAAAGGAACAAGCCAGGGAGAATAGAGACTGGAATTCAGAAGAGGTCTTTCCTGCCTATGGACGCTGACCCAGAGGAATACAGGGAGCAGGATCACAGACCCGGGACGGTGGAGATGCCCACTTGGTCAGAGGAGCAGATGAGTGCCAGACAGATATGCTGGCAGGTGAATGATGACCGAGGAATGATAGTGCGGAGAAATAGAAGATAACAGAATTCTGGGCACAAAGAGAGCTTTGGTCTCTGCTAGTAGAATTTACTCCTTGTAGGCTGCCTAAGAGAGAGCCTTTAGAAGGAAATGAGAGGTGCTATTGCCAAACACACTGATTTTTCTGGTATCACCAACATACCAGTACCTCTTCCTGGAAAATATTTTAGCAATTTCTAGCTGCTTCTACTCAAATTTCTCTCACCCCCACTTATCCAGTTCAAGAGAGAGAGAGAGAGAGAGAGAGAGAGAGAGAGAGAGAGAGAGAAAGGAGAGAGAGATCATCTCTAAAATCCCACATAGTATTTGGGAAATGCCTTATTATTGCACATATGCTATATCATCACACTATAGTGCCCACATTATATCTGGTTTCCCAGGCAGTTCGCTAACACTTGCCCCATATGGACATGACCATATCTTATTCCTCTTTATAAAGTGCTAGTAAATACCTGGAATTAGAAATAATTTGTGGGATAAAATAACATAAATAATTACAGGGCACACACATATATACCATGCTATACATAAGGCTTTGTTTTATCCCTTGTCTTAGAAGAGTACATGGTGGAACCAGGTGCTAAATATCTACCAATTCAAGTAAGAGAAAAAATTAAGAGTTTTCTTAGGTCTTGAATTTATTACTCAGAGGCATAAAGCAGTATTAGCTCCCCCTCTCAACACTTAAAACTAAACAATAAATACTTTACTAAGGAAGAGAAAACCAATTTTAATAGTTGAGTCTGATAACTTGGTAAATTTAAAAGACAGAATTAAAGCCATTCCAAAACAATCCAGTAAGTCATTCTTAATGACTGAGGGAAGATTTATACCTGAGGAAACCATTCTTAGGGGTTGATCAATAGCAAGTGCAGTAGCATAGTATCAGCTGAGCAACATAAACCACCAAATTTTGAATGTCATCAGTGTCATTTCGTAAAAAAGAGTGAGAAATATTGTCAATCCTTATTTTAACACCACATCTAATTCAAAATCTGTTTCCTGACTTGGCGAGTGGTGAAGAAACAAAATAAACAAACAACAACAAAAAAACTTCCACTATGGGTAAAGCATGGTTTTATGGAAATTCTACACAAGAAGTATGAAGCTAAATAAGACATTAAATCTCAGAAAAAAATTTGAGAAAGTGCTGATTTATTTTTGGTATAATTGATTTTATCTTTCCAGGGAATGGTCATGGGATTTGAGGAGGGACAGAACATAGATTTGGTAGATGGTCACATGTAAATCTCACTGTGACTCTGTTAATGTCAGTCAACTCTTGTGCATCACATTTTCCCTACAAAATGCCCTATGTTTTTCAAAATTATCATAGAGATTGTAATATAACTCCTTGAGTTCCAGCAATAATGTAATATTTTAATGCTTTCTGTATTCTCATATAACATAATATAATGTTTCTCCTTTTACCAAGGCTGAAAAATTGTGTTTTTGTTGTATTATTTTTATTGTTTGTTATTTTATTTTATTATTAGAACCATAACTCTAATACTTACTATTTGGTGCTATCATAGAGCTTCCATTTTTAAATTCTAATCATTGGAAACTTTAAAATTTTAAGAGTTAATAAAAGGACTAAAATCATTATATTTGTAGAATAGCACTTGGTTCTTACTTGGCTACCAATAATTTTCCTCTCTTTATGAGCAGAGTAACAAGATGTTAATAACTAATGAACAAAATAAGCTGATGAACAAAATAGATCCAGAGACATGGAAGCATGCAACAGACTGCAGAATCTCAGAAGGGAGGTGGAAGATAGAAAAAGATTAGCCAAGAAACATATGCATATATGCATAACCCTTGGACACAGACAATAGTGTGGTGACGGCCTGGGGAGGGATGGGAGCAGGATAGAGGATTACTGAAGGGGAAAAGAAAGACATATATAATACTTTCTATAATAAAAATATATTTTTTTAAATATAATAATTATGGTCAAGTTTCTAATCAAACAATGCAGTACCTTCTTTCTAGACTGAGTCACAAAAATGTCTGGAATTATAAAATCTATGGCATAATTACTATGCAATAGCTCATGCTTTTAACACTTTTTATTATGAAAAATCTCATAAAGAGCCTATGATACCATCTCAGTTTCAAACAATCAAACCATGACAATATATTTTTCATCCATGGGCACCCATTCCTCTCATACTCAAATCATTTTTAAAATTGAAAATGTCATGAATTTTTACCAAAATATTTGAGCATTTCTGTGTAAAATAAAAGTCTATATGAAAAAGGTAAACACAATTTCATTATTTTGCAAAAGAACCACATTTATTCCATAGGTAGTATTATTTTGGAAAAGAACCAAATTTATTCTATAGGTAGTACTATTTAAATCTGTTTTCAACTATGTTTTATGTATGGTAATTAATATATCTCTTAAATATCATTTTTAAATTTATAGAATAATTTATTCAGATAAAAATTACATGAAGTAAAATGAAACCATTTCAGCCAGAGAGTTTGTTGAGTTTTGACAAACACACCCACACATGCAAGCCTGATCTTTTCAATATATACTCTTCCCAGAGGGGCCGTATTGCAAACTACAGGTACAAGCTTATTAAATTGTAAAGTGACACAAGGAAAATTTAAAATCTTAAAAATAAGTAAAACAAACAAACAAACAAACAAACAAAAAGACAAGTAAAAACCACAAATGTTTGGTATAACTGTACTGATATCATCAAATATAGAAACTAAGGCCAGAAATATGAATAAAAGGATGTTACATAAAGATAAAGGGTTAAATCTAACAAGATGGTTTGTATGTTTCTAATGATATGTCTCAAAATATATCAAGCCAACTTAAAAAAAAAAACTAAAAGGAAGAAGAAAAATACATAATTATACTAGAATTTAAAAAAAAAACTTTTCAGTTGCAACTGGCAGAGGAAGCAAGGACAAGATAAGGATATGAAAGATTTATAAGCAACAATATTAACTTAACTGACACAGAGTGAAAACTATATCTAATAACTGCAGAATACAAGGAATTTCCAAGTACATAGAAACATTTACCTCACTTGACCATGACATGAACCGTAAAGCAAATCTAAATGGAAATCCTATTGATTATGCTCTCAGGCAAAGGAGCACTGAGTTAGAATTCCTCTATAATGAGACAATTATAGACATCTCTCCTGATTTGAAAATGAGTATTCATACACATAAATATTACCTGCTTCAACAAAGGTAACATTAGAAAATTCCAGAAAATTGAATTTGCCCAAGTAATGAAGAGGTTAGGACTCTCTGGGAAGGCTGGTACTATTGCAATACACAGACCATGTTTAGACCTTCGTTCTTCCTGAAAACATGACCGCTTGGAATTCAGAAGCACTGCAAACATATGAGGCAGATCGCAGGCCCTGTTCATTTCATTCCCGTCCCAATGATCTTAAACATTTATTCCATCCTTCTCACGTCTATGTTATGTTTGGACTCTCATTTATAAAGTAATATCCAATCTCTTTATATGTGCTGTGAACTTTTACTTTCAAACTTATAGAGGGGGAAAACATATCCGAGAAAATTTTAAAATATTAATATATTTTAGCTATTCTATTTTTATTTTAATGGCATGCTATATTATCCATGATGAGATTTCTGTTGTTTCAAAAATCAATATTTGTTCTTCTAAAATTAGACTATGGTGATATTTACACAACTCTTTAAGTGTATTAAAATTATTGAATTGCACACTTAACGATTATATTTTATAATATGTGATACCTCAATAAATCTGTTTTTTTAATCATAGATCACTTGTTTGGTATTGTGTCATTATATAAGTGTGCTGAGGCAGTTTTCCCCTCTGCATGTTGTATGCAGTTAGGTTGTTTACACATGCACACAAAAGATTTCTTTTTTTTTTTCTTTTTGTTGTTTACTTTCCAATTTTTTTTATTAAGGTATTATACGTGTACATATCTTACCATTGCACGCCCCCCCCCCACCCCCAAATCCCATTCATGCCCTCCCTCCCCAGAGTTCTGTGTTTGTTGGTTGTATTCATGCATACCAGTCCTTCGGTTGTTCTCTTATCTCCCCCCAGGTCTCCTTCCCCTCCCTGCTGTCATTTGACAATCTGCTTGTTTTATGGTGACTATCACAGGATCACATGAATAGAATCCGCTCCTCGTTTGGCAGTCTGCTTGTTTTATGGTGGCTATCTCAGGACCACCCGAATAGAGTCCGCTCCTCCTCTGGTTCTCACCGCCCCTCCCCCTGGGTCCCACTGCTTCCCTAGGGACACACGGCTCACCCTGGATGCCCAGCCCCTTTGGGGGACACGGCTCACCCGGGGCACACGGCCCCCTGGGACACTCGGCTCACCCGGGGAACACGGCCCCTCTCGGGCGCTAGGGTCGTGTATTGGAGAGGCTGCGCTAGTAGCTCCTTGCTAGCACAGCAGGCAGGCTGGGACGGTTGCAGGCGGACTGAGATGGCTGCAGGCGGGTAGTCCGCCCTCAAAGGTGTCTCGTTCGGTGCAGAAGCGGAGCAGCTGTGGATGCGGAGGCTAAGTTCTGAGGCCGCCCACTCTCTGAGCCCAGGGCGTAGTGAGCTCTGTTCTCAGTGGATTTCCTTTATTTGCAAAGGTGGTGGCAGGTGGCGGTGGCTGGTGCGGCAGCGACGGTCACTCCTGTGGTTCAATTTCCACTGTAGTTTTAAAGTTCACATGGCGGCAGTGGCAGGAGCTTCGGCTCGGCCATGCGGCGGCTGAGGGAGGACTCGCAGGGGCCGCTAACAGAAGGTGCCGTGCTGGCTCCTCACCAGCACAGCGGGTGTGCTGGGAATGTTGTGGGTGGGCTGAGATGGCTGCGGGCGGAGAGTTCCCCCTCAACGGTGTCTCCTTTGGTGCGGAAGCGCAGCTGCTGTGGACACAGAGGCTAAGTTCTGAAGCCACACTCTCTCTGAGCCTGGGGCATAGTGAGCTCTGATTTCAGTGGATTCCCATTCGAGGGGGCAGCAGCGGGTGCAGCAGTGATGGTAGCTCCTGAGTCTCAATTTCCCCTGTAGTATTAAAATCCACATGGAGGTAGTGGCGTAAGCTTTGTAGCCTGCTGCTGGTGGTGGCAGCGGAAAGACTAGCCAGGGCACAAAGGGAAGGTGCCACGCCAGCTCCCCACCAATAAGGTGCATGCGGAGACTGGGCCCAGCTGGCCGCAGACCGGGAGACGCCGAGATAGCTCCTCGGGATGGTTGTGGGCAGGAGCTGAAGGTCCCAAAACAGCTCCCTGGTTCCCATGGCCGGCGGGCTGGCCCAGTCCTTGGGCCCCAGGGTGGAGTGAGGTCTGGCTTCCCTCATTCCCGGCGCCAGAGTCTCCAGCAGGTCCCGTTTCGCCGTAGTTTTAAACTCCACATGGCAGCAGCAGCGTCCTGCTTTGTGTCTAGTTGTAGCCTTCCCATTTCTGGGCCGACTGCGGGCGGGGAGACACTACGCCATCTGTTTGCCCGCATGCGAGTGCAGGGGCTGGGCCGAACTGGCTGTGGACGGGGAGACGCTGGGCCTGCTCCTCTCCAGCATGGCGGGCGGGCTGGGATGGCTGCAGGCCGGGATGGTTGTGGGCAGGGAGGTCATGCTCACAGGCTTCTTGTCCAGGCAGGAGCCTGGCGTATGCCCACATCAGCTCCCGTGGTGGCTGGCAGGGCTGGCCCACTCCCTGGGCCCCGGGGCGGAGCGAGTTCTGGCTTCCCTCATTCCCGGCGGCAGCAGCTCCGGCAGGTCCAGTTTCACTGTAGTTTTAAACTCCACATGGCAGCAGCAGCGTCCTGCTTTGTGTCTAGTTGTAGCCTTCCCATTTCGCCAGCTTTCCTGTGGGTCTGGTGCGATCCCTTTCAGTTTTATCCGTTGTTTATTTCCAAATTGTTGAGGAGATGGCGGCCCAGGAGACTTCCTAGGCTGCCATCTTGCTTCGATCTCCAAGATTTCTTTATTTTTGAAAAACAGTGTCAGTCAAAACATTTTTTCACTCCCTCCCAAATCATGTGAAATGTGTCAGAAGCTTGGAGGTATTTTTGTCAAGTTACAGTTCATCTGGATTCTAGAAAGCTGTAACTCTAAGCAGTGGGCTGTGTTCTATGCCCAGAGACCTGATTTCAGAGAAGAGAAAACCATTTGAAACAACAGCTGAAGGAAGAGAAGAGCCCTCCTTCCATCTACAGATATAATAAAAGAGAAACATGAAAATTGACTGTATCTCAGCTACGCTCACCAGCCAATCAGGAGTGGGTATGCAAATTAATCTAATAAAGAAGGCAGGTTAATTTTAATACACAGGTGCTGGGCGGAGAGCAGAGCAAGAGTGGAGTGGCTTGGGGAACTTGGCTTTCCAAGCCACCAGACAGAGAGCAGAGAGGGAGAGCTGGCAGTTTGGAGGACTTGGCAGAGCAGGAAGCCATGGGATCCAGACAGAGCAGAAGGGGAAAACTAAGAGCATAGGGAGCACCAGGAATTCTGGGAGTAGTATTTCTGGTGGCTACCCCAGGACCTGAAGTGGAAGCCCAGAGCACAGGAAGCATCAGGAATGCTGGGAATCCTAGTTCTGGTGGCAGACGGATCTCCTAGACACTAGAGCAAAGTGAGCCTGGAGCAAGTTACTATTGTGGTGGGAGATGGGGTAAAGCAAAGATGAGAGACATACCGTATTTGCCGGCGTATAAGACGATTTTTTGGCCCTGAAAAATACTGTATTTGCCGGTGTATAAGACGACTGGGCGTATAAGACGACCCCCTAACATTTCCACTCAAAATACACAGTTTGTTATATACTCGCCGTATAAGACTACCCCCCACTCGGAGGCATATTTTTCAGGGCCAAAAAATCGTCTTATACACCGGCAAATACGGTAAATAAAATCAGAGTATTTAGGAAAAATTAAAGGGAAGATATCCTAAAACTTCCAGGAAATCTCCACCAATAAAGCAAAGGGAAAAAAAAATCCTCTATTATTCTGTGAGCAACAAACAAAACTAGGCTGGGATTTCAGACAATTCACTCAAATGATTGCAAAGTCAGACAGAAACTCCCGGATTGGAGAGGGTGCAGGTCAGGCTGAGTGACCCCCGCCTCGTGCACAAATCTTCATGCACCAGGCCCCTAGCCCAGAGATAAGCCTCTCCACTGCCTCTCTGCTCACATACCCCGGGGCTGGCCTTTCCAGCCTCCAACTAATCATTACTTTGTCTGTCAGCTCAAAACTCTTGGGCCTCACTGATCGCTGATCAGCTCAGAGCAAGGGAATGCAAACCAAGCCTGCCCCCCAGCCCCACTGGCTGCCTGGTCTGTGGTTTCTCTGGCGTCTCAGCCTCACATCAGCTCAGAGGGTCCTGCCAGGTGCAATGTGAGCATGTTTACTCAAAGGCAAGCAAATGACAGCAGGTTTGTAAGAAGTCATTTTTTCAAGCATAGCATGAGAGTTTGCCTTCAATGGACATGAACTAAGCCTATTAGAGAACAGAGTTTAGAAATTACCTGCTTTATTAAACCAGTGTAATCAGGCCACACAACAAGGTTTTGATCATTTCAGCTGAGAAGTTTAAAATTATTTACAACTTAATTTTTATAGTGTTTATGATTTATGGCACTCATTTTATATGCGTTATACTTGATTTTTACTATTTACCTAATTTGTTTGTGTGGTTTTTCAAATTTACTATCTGCTCTTTTGTAAGGATGATTACAGCTTGATATCTCTGTTTTTTTCTAGAATTCTACCTGGTAATCAATGTACTCATCCTATGTACATGTGCCTGGCTTGTACATGGCTTCAGACTGATTTCTATAGGAATAGCCTTAAGAATTATGTGCCTAAGACATGACTATTTTTTCCCCTCACCTGAAGATAAGTTCTTGTTGATTTTAGATTGAGAGAAAGTAGGATAGTCAGAGAGAGAAGCACCAATAATGAGAGAGAATCACTGATAGGCCACTTCCAGCACACACGCACGCACACACGCACTCCACTGAGAATGGTGCCCACAACCCGGACATGTGCCCTGAGAGGGAATCGAACTGGTACCTCCAGGTTCATGGGTCGATGTTCAATCACTGAGCCATATCAACTTGGGACATAGCTTTGAACTTTTATGTCTAGATTTATCTCTGAGATGCAATAAATTTCCTTCTTCTTTCTCTTGGCCTTCCTTCATATTCCCCAACTATTTTTTGTTGTGGTTTAGCATAAAAAGAAGCAAAGTTCTAAGGCTTAAATAAGTTTAAAGAAGTATGGAAATAAACCAAATGGGTCTTGTGGGAACGAGCAGAAGTCTTTTTAGTTTTGTGATCTATCTTTCTCAGTAGGCACTCACAGATTCAAGTACCAAATGAAAATCCATGTGAAACATGGAGTGCATAGAGCAGTGGGTCACAGCCTCATAGCCTCATGAGTTAGACAGGCCTGGACTAGAGAGTTCAGGCTGCACACTCCCTAGCACTTTGACCTCATGCAAGCTACTCACTCTTTCAAACCCGTGTTTTCTCAGCTATAAGATTAACACAAACTTCAAAAATCAATTGGACTTTGAAGTATGCCATTGGTATTTTAATGGGTATTGTGTTGTATTTTTAGATTGTTTTGCATAGTATGAACATTTTAATTATGTTGATTCTACAAATCCATGAACATTGTATATTCTTCCAGTTGTTCATGTCTTCCTCTATCTTTTTTTTCAATGTCCTGTAGTTTTCTGAGTATAAGTCTTTTACATCCTTAATTAAGTTTATTCCTAGGTGTCTTAATGCTTTTGTTGCAATGGTAAATGGGATTACTTTTTTAATTTATCTTTCTGTGAGTTAATTATTGGTGTACAGAAAAGCCATAGACTTCTGGGTATTAATTTTGTATCCTGCTGCATTGCTGAATTTCTTTATTAAGTCTACCCTGTATCCCCGAAAATAAGACAGTGTCTTATATTAATTTTTGCTCCCAAAGATGCGCTGGGTCTTATTTTCAGGGGATGTTTCCATGAAGTAGGTCTTATTTTCGGAGGATGTCTTATTTTCGAGGAAACATGGTAGTAGTTTATTTTTTATGGAATATTTGGGGTTTTCTATGTACAATATCATATCATCTGCAAATAAGACAGTTTTACTTCTTTTTTAATTTGGATGCCTTTTATTTCTTCTTGTCTGATCGCTATGGCTAATACTTTTAGTACTATGTGAACAGAAGTGGTGAAAGTAGGCATCCCTGTCTTGTTCCTGTTCTTAGGGGAAATGGTTTTAGGTTTTGCCCATTGAGTATGATGTTGGCTGTGGGTTTGTCATATATGGCTTTTATTATGTTGAGGTATGATCCTTCTATTCCCACCTTGCTGAGAGTTTTTATCAGAAAAGGGTGATGTATTTTGTCAAATGCTTTTTCTGCATCAATTGATATGATTATATGATTTTAACCTCTCAGTTTGTTTATGTGGTGTATCACATTTATTGATTTACAGATATTGCACCATCCTTGCATCCCAAAATAAATTCCACTTAGTCATGGTGTATGATCTTTCTGATGTGCTGCTGGAGCCGATTTCCTAGAATTTTGTTGAGGATATTGGCATCTATGTCCATGAGAGATATTGGTCTATAATTCTATTTCTTTGTATTGTTGCTATCTGGTTTGGGGATTAGGGTAATGCTGGCTTTGTAGAAAGAGCTTGGAAGTGCTTCTTCATCTTGAATTTTTTTTTGGAATAGTCTGAGGAAGATAGGTTTTATTTCTTCTTTGAATGTTTAATTTTTAAAAATCAATTGGAGAATTAAATAAGATAATGCATGTGTGAAAGATTGTCTGCAAAAATGTGTGTCCTGTCCAGTGAGGTTCTGAATCTTCTCTCCTCAGGCAGGACTCTCCCCTCACGTTGCTCAGCCCTGTAGAGTGTGATGAAAGCAACGGGGTGCTATTCCTGAGCTTTTGCTTAGCAATGCTCCTCCGCACACTTCCTCATCTGGAAGCTCCCGGCTATCATGGGCAAAAGCCCAGGCTACCCTGCTAGGATGGGGAGGCACATTGCCAGTTATTCCTGTTGTCCCAGCTGACATCCAGCCAATAACAAGACATATTCATGAGGCCCAAAACACGACACAAATTCATTTCTAAGGACACAGTGCATAACCTGAGTCAGCTAATGTGCACAGTTTCATGGATGCTGGAAGAAAGCGCAAACTCCCGTGTCACACACACGGCTCACTATTCAGAGCAATGGCTGTAGCCTGAGTCCCAGCCTTTCCTCCTGGGCCCCAGGCAGGTTCCGCAGTGAGGGGAAGGCGCCAGGCGATCCCTGCCGCACGGCGAGCTGCCTCCCAGGAAGGCACACTGACCGCATTGCCCGGAATTGTGAGGCGTGGACGCCTGCTGCCCTGGCTCAGTCTCGGGGTGCTGAGCCCACAGTGTGCTGGGTCTCCATGGAGCAGACAGCGGGTGAGGGGACTCTGGGCCCTCACAGGGCTGTGATGTAATTCCCATAACACAGTCCCTCTTCTTATGTGTATCTGTGTTGTCTCTGTCTCTGCCTATGTGTAAGCCTATGTCTACATCTCTGTCTCTGGAGACCCTGACTAAATTTATCTATGTTAATCCCAGAAATGACTCAATTACCATAGGAGAGATAAAGTTTGTAAGTTGAAAAATACATGTTTTGCTCTAAGTAAATTTTAGTAAATAAAACAATTTTATCTGTCAAAAGAGAAGGGGCTATTATTTTTTCCTTGTGGTGATACATTGAGTCCAAATTCAAGGACACTAGGTATTGGGGTCCAAAATATAATTCCCCAAATATAGTTATTTATGCAGCTGACAATTTCAAACCTATGGTGATTTAATTTGGAAGTAAGAAAAGATGTAATTCTATAATTATAATTTTCTCATTCTCTACAAAATAAAGTTTTCCTGACAATAATCATTCTGCTGGTTAAAGGGAAATCACTATGCTAGAGATGTCACACTGAATATCATGAAATTTTAAGTAGGGTTTTCATTATGTGAAACATAGATTATTTAATTATTGTAGTTGTTATAATTCCTAAACTCGTGTAGACGTTGATTTGGTAGATAATGGAATAAAGAAAAAAATGAAAATGGTTAAACTAAATTAATGGGCTAATTTTCTATATACATCATGTAATTTTAGTTTTAGTTTCTATGCTCCTCCTAACATCTGTAACCGCACAAAATCAACAGTTCACATTAAAATCACATTTTTAGGCAGAGAGAATTATGTATGCCTTCCCTCATCACCGTGTGAACACGGTTTTCCATCACTGCTTCGGGAACCAGCTCCCATGGAGGCCATTCCTCCTCCCAGCCCACAGCACAGAGGGCCTGCCCTTTCCCCTCTGGTGCGCGGCCTGTAGGGAGTCACTGAGAAGCGGGTTCAGAGCGCTCCTCACAAGCCAGTCCCTGCAGCCCCCACACTGACTCGTTTAAACAATTTTAAGGCCCGGCCCTGTTTTCCTCTGTCTATGGGAAAACACGGGCTCAGCTTGTGTACTCATGATGCCTTTTTCAGCTGCATGTGCTAATTAGTTTTTGATATTAAAATGCAGAGGTGTGAAATTATTTCAATGTGATAAAACAAGTAGTATTTTAACACGGCGGTAAGACACCGCCCCGGAGCAGGGTCTGTGCAAACCTATCCCCGCAGCTCAGCACAGCGGGAGAACAGCCCGCACCTGGCCACACCAGGGACGCCTTCTGGGCGGTGCGCCTGAGGGACCCGTCTGGTCTGGTGGAACATCACTCAGCCTGACAGACACCCCATGGCACGGCCTGCCGCACCCCCCGCTTACGGCATGCCCTTTGCTCCTGGCCTCCACACCATTGTCCGGAATACTGCGGCCAATTGTAGCGCGATGGGTTCGTGCATCTCCCACAGAGAAGGTGCAGGAGAGGGAGGGTGTGCAGGTAAGTGGGGGCGCTCCCATGGATGGATCTTGCAGGGCTGGAAGCGGCCCCCGTGGGTGGGGAGTGAGGGCAGTGAGTGCGCGGACAGGGCAGCCCCGTGCACCAGGGTAGACATTGCCAACACTGGGCTCTTAGACTGCACTCCATTGGTCAAAGATAATTTTCTTTTTCCAATAGTAAGTTAACCTTCTCTTACTGCAAAGTGTTTACTTTATAAACTTTTTAATGTTTTTTTTAACTTTCAACTCCTTTGTAATAACACAGCTTAAAACCCAAACACATTGTAGGGCTGTACAAACATATTTGCTATTTTATATAACCTTATTTTATGTTTTGGTCTACCTAAAAAAATGTTTTTTTTAACTCTTTTGTAAAAAAAAAAACCAAAAACTCAGTGATAGTCCAACCTGGTGTGGCTCAGTGGATAAAGATCCACCTACAGATGAAGGGTCCTGGGTTCAATTCCGGTCAAGGACACATGCCCAGGTTGAGGGTTCATTGGTCCCCAGCGGTGGGGGGCGGGGGATGCAGGAGGCAACCAACCAATGACTTTCTCTCATCATTAATGTTTCTATCTCTCTCTCTCCCTCTCATTCCTCTGAAATCCATATATATAATTTAAACTCGGAGTCACACACATTAACCTAGACCTACACAGGGTCAAGGTCATCAACAGGGCTATCTTCTTCCACCTCCACAGCTGGTCCCACTGGAAGGTCATCAGGGGGAGTGCCACAGGGACCTGTCGCCTCCAGTGCTAACAAGGCCTCTTCTGGAACATGTCCCGAGGGCCTGCCCAAGGCTCCCCTCGGAGAGATGTCACTCTCTTCAGAAAGGAGTCCACAATAGTTTGGTTGATTCCTTTTTGTCATAGATTTACTTGAAAACAGATAAAGCACCAGAACATTCCTCTCTATTAATGATGGCCATGCATCACTAGGACATAGGAATTTTTAGTCCATTATAATCTTATGGAACCACCATTGTATACGTGGTCCATCTTTCATCAAAGAACGTATATGCATGTATGCATAACACATGGCCACAGACGGTAGTGCGGTGAAAGCCTCAGGAGGTGGGGGCGAGGTGGACAGGGTCAATGGGGACGAAGGGAACATATGTAGTACTTTCAACAATAAATATAAATTAAAATACTTAAATAAAAGTCATCATGTACCACATGAATATAGAGGCTCTCTAGTGCAGTGTTTCCCAAACTTCTCTCATGATGAGAATCACCTGGTGGAGTTGTTAAAAATAGATTCCTGAATCCCAACTAAAAGTGCTAAACTAGAATTTTTGGGAACATATAGGTAAAATTGTGTACTTAACTAGTGCTCTAAGCTTACAAGTATACAATTTTACCTATATGTTCCCAAAAATTCTAGTTTAGCACTTCTTAGTTGGGATTCAGGAATCTATTTTTAACAACTCCACCAGGTGATTCTCATCATGAGAGAAGTTTGGGAAACACTGGTCTAGTAGAAAAAGAGCCCTATATGAATGAGACAACTAAATAACTCTGTAAGTAATCATGAACTGAATGAAACTCAGGACCAAATTAATTGCAGATTAATGTGTTTATTCCACATGTCTCAGGAGGACTGCCTAAGGGTTAGGTAGAAATATTTGTATTAACTCTACCGATGATGTAGCTGTCCTAAAAATTATTTCCTTTCAGGTTACTGCTAATATGTGGTCCATGGAGTTGCAAAACCTTTCACTTCAACAAATATTAGCACATGTTACCTGCTAGGCATTCAATAAAAGCAGTGAGTCAAACAGAGATCCTGGCCTTATGGAGCTCAGATTACAATGAGAGAGAGCAACTTTAATCAAAGAAGCATGCCATGCATTTAATTTAAAAAGTATAACTGCTTTGAAAAATATATAGAGGTAAGAAAACAAATCATAGCACGAAAAGCAGGAGTGTTGAGAAGGCCCCTGACGTACGTGACACTTGACTTGAAATTCTGAACATTAGAGACTGAAAATAAGCAAGTCATAGGCCTTCAAGAGATGAGGAGGGATAGGGGTGAATGCCTAGATTCTGAGGAAGGAAAATGTGAAAAGATCATGCAAGCTTAAATTCATAGACTGGAGTTGAGAATGGGAATGCTTTGGATAAACCTGCAGAAATACATAAAGGCCTTATGTTACATATCATGATACTATACTTTAATTATTAAAAATAGAGCCATGAACAGTATACCTAACATTGTAGTTTAGTAGCCTTGTTCTTTGGGATGAAGAAGGAATTAGAAGAATGGGAAAGTGTCCTAATTTCACAGCTTTCTCCAAACCAGTTGCCTTTTTCTGTTAAGTGTGGAGATCCGTTGTCTCACTTGGGAAAACATTAAATTGTGGAATGAATAACTACTTTGTTACCTTGTTGGCCAGAGCAGCCCAAGGCCACCACAGAAAAGCAGATATTCTTTCAGAGTGATGATTAAATTTTTCTTGTAAAAATACTATAACACTACCTTAAAATTTAAAATGGAGGGTACACCCAGCACCGTGTGGTAATTACACTGCTGGGCTGTGGGAAAATGGAAGTGTGTGCTGAGCACTCGGCCCTCCCTGTGGGGAGGACCACTGACAGGCCCCCGCGCAGGGCCGCCCACGGTGCCCCACCGTGCTGTCAGGACCCAGAGACATGTCTGGGCTCCTAGTTTCAGTGGAATTAAAATTTCATAAGATTCCACCTCTGTCTGTTGCATTAAACAATAATGAATTGAATTATGCTGACAGCTGGTTCTCATTGTGTTACTTTTCCTCGCATAAAATGGTAATAATAACTCACACTGCTTCAGTAACATAAACTCTACTTGGCAGCCAGATCCTTCTCTGTGAGTGGGCATAGGGGCTTGAGGAACATTTATGATGGATTATACTTAAAAAGTAACCAGATATTGATAAAATACAAGTGTTGAGTCACCGAAAGTTATTTTTTATTCACCTTCTGTACACATCTGTTCTAGCAAAGTATTAAACTGAAGTATTCATCAGGCAGTGATTTAATGGTGGACATGGCTGGACTACTTGTTAGTTTGATCTCTGAAATGGAATCACAGTTCAGCTAACATGAGAAATATCCCGGCACAAATCGTGAATAGTAATTGAATTTAATGAAACGGTTCTTTAAGAAAAATTTCTTTTTAGAAGTTCTCACATCAGGTTTCCTGCTGACGAAATACGTAGGGTTGTTCAGAACTGAGCAATGTTTATTCAACATGAAGGGTTTTCTGTCAACCAGATTTTCATGCCCAAACATCTTAGAGGTTCATCTAAAATTCTTTGACTTAAATAGCAGAATTGCTGCTTCTCCTTTTATTTTTTTTAAACTAGAGGCCTGGTGCATGGAATTCGTGCATAGGTGGGGGGAGGGTGTCCTCAGCCCACACCCTCTAGCAATCCGGGACTGCTGGCTCCTAACCATTTGCCTGCCTGACTGACTGATCACCCCCAACCAGTCGCCTGCCTGCCTGATTGCCCCTAACTGTCTCTGCCTGCCTGCCTGATTGCCCCTAACTGCCTCTGCCTGCCTGCCTGATCACCTGTAACCACTTGCCTGCCTGCCTGATCATCCCTAACTGCCTCTACCTCGGCCCCATGCCCAGGACCCAGGCTTCCCTCCTCAAGCCGGCCACAGGCACCTAGGCTTTGTCAGGAAGGACATCAAGTCTAATTAGCATATTATCCTTTTATTAGTATAGATGATACATCTCTTTTAGAGCAACAAATAAACTTTATGATTACATATATTAGGAGTACCTGAAGTGCAGATATCTCTTCTAAATCCTGTTTTCATTTCCTCTGGGTATATACTCAGAAGTGGGATGCTCAAGGGTTCCTTGTCTCCACATCCTCGCCAACACCTGCTATGTCCTGTCTTTTGGTGATGGTCATTCTAACAGGTGTGAGGTGATATCTCATGGGGTTTTGCCTTGATGATGTGATGCTGGGCATATTCCACATACCTGGTGGCCACTTGCATGTCTTTTGGGGAAAATTTAGTTCCTCTATCCATTTTTTTTGTGTTGGATTGTTAATGAGTTGTATGAATTCCTTATACATTTTTAATATAAGCCCTTAACAGATGGGGAGCATGGTTTACAAATATGCTCTCCCTCAGTTGGACACCTTTTTCATTCTGCTGATTATTTTGCTGTGCAGAGCCTTTGAGCCTGATGTTGTTCCACTTGGTTTTTGCATTTGTTGTTTGGGCTTTTGGTGCCATACCCAAAGTATGAGTGCCAAGACCAGTGTCAAAGAGCTGCTTTCCTACCTTTACTTCTAGTTTTACACGAAAAGTCTAATTTCTGCAGTTAATTTTATGTGAGTGGTGTGAGAAAGGAGTCCCATTGTGGTTACCAAGTTTTCCCATCATCAAATGTTAGTTGAGTGTATGTATGGTATTTTTTTTTGTTTGTTTGTGTATGTATGTTTGGGTTTTTTGTTTGTGTGTGTGGTGTTGTTGTTTGTTTTGCTTTGCCTCTGCACTCTGCTTTATTCTGTGTGTCTATTTTATTCAATTTTCAATTACTGAAGCTTTCTAGGTTCAGGAAATTAGGAAGTGTGATGCCTCCTGGTTTCTTTCTCAAGATTACTTTGGCTATTTGAGGTCTTTTGTGGTTCCATATAATATTAGGATTGTTTTTTTTCATTTCTGTGCAAAATTAGATTGGAATTTTGATAGGGATTGCATTGAATATATAGATGTCTTTGGATGGTATGGACATTTAATATATTAACTTTTCTGATCTGTGATCATCAGATACATTTCCATTTGTTGTGCCCTCTTCCATTTCTTCCATCAAATTTTTGGAGTTTTCACCACACAGATCTTTTACTTCCTTAGACAAATTTACTTGTAAGTGTTTATTGTTTTTGATGCTATTGCAAATGTGATAGTTTTCCTTATTTCTTTTTCAGATATTTTGTTGTTAGTGTATAGAAACTCATCTGACTTCTGTATGCTTATTTAATATATGGCAACATCACTGAATTTATTGACTAGATTCAAGTTTTATTGGTTGAGTTTTTAGGATTTCATTTTTATATCTCATGTCATCTGCAAATAATGACAAATTTAAATTAGAACTCATTATTTTTTAAATTATCACTTTCAGCACTCAGTCTAGTAAACATTTTCGGATGGCAACATATTTTAGCTAAAATGACACAGTGGTTTAATTAGTTTGATTATTATAATTGATGTCATTATGCATTCAGTCCTCATGCACATGCCTCCTTAGGCACTGGGGGCAATTATAACACAGAAATGCAAAGGCCATTTCTATAGCATTAAAGGTAATACTTTTAGAGCTCCAAGGAATAACTAATAGAAAATGAAAAGATTATATGTTTTTCTATAAGACAGCTGAAAATTGATTTTTCTGAAATGACTGCAGTGATGTAATAAAAAATAATTTTGGATAAAAGTTCACAGTGAAATATGTCTCCTTTAAAACTGGCCATAGATCATTTATTTTGAATTTTATAATTCTTAAATTTAGTACAACTAAATAGACAAAATAAAATAAACCTTGAATTAATTGGGTCACTTACTAAATTTTAAAAGTTATTCTTATATGGTGTATGCTTGTTTATTATAATCAAGGAAATGTGTCAGTTGAATTAAAATTGTCTTCTAGGTTCAGGATTGAAATCTGCAGT
The DNA here is from genome assembly GCA_963924515.1 of Vespertilio murinus. Taxonomy (NCBI): domain Eukaryota; kingdom Metazoa; phylum Chordata; class Mammalia; order Chiroptera; family Vespertilionidae; genus Vespertilio; species Vespertilio murinus. Next base: position 46,151,543 of record OZ004717.1, on the reverse strand, counting down.
CATTGGTTTTATTTCCATTTATATTTCTGTCTGCATAAATTCAAAACTTGTTTAGCTGTGGTTCTGTTTCACATCTTTCGAATGAAGATAATGATCATCTTTTTCCTCTAACACATTTGGAAATGCAAGTATAAAATTGCTGCAAAATACACAGTATTACTTTAATAAGATCCAAAACCACTAAATCTGGAGGCTGTTATTGAGCATTTCATGTTGATGTGTCTCCAGCTAATTGTTCTGGCTCTACAGATATGCCTCCTCTCTACTTCTCTGATACATGACATCTTCTTACTTTGCCTGTATTCTCTCATTTGTTATTGAAAAAAAGTAAATATTTTAGAAAAGAGAGCCAGCAACCATGTTTCCAAAGTTCTTACAAAATCTCTATCCACAAGCTTTGAAATAATTATTTAAACTTTGCAAAATCAAAGTCATATTTCCCTAAATTAAATTTAGTAAATCTAATTCATCAGCTCAGACCTTTTGGGTTTTACTCTTTCATTTTCCTTTATTAAACTGACCACCCACTTCTACATCTTTCCTTTGTGCTATTTTTCCCCCATATGCTTTTTAAAAATATATATTTTTATTGATTTCAGAGAGGAAGGAAGAGGGAAAGAGAGATAGAAACATCAATGATGAGAAAGAGTCATTGATCGGCTGCCTCCTGTACATCCCACACTAAGAATCAGGCTCACAACCTAGGCATGTGCTATAATGGGGAATCAAACCGTGATCTACTGGTTCATAGGTCAATCTCAGCTGCACTGGCTGGGCTTTCCATATGCTGTTAAATTGTCCCTGTGACTTAGAAAAGTCCTGAGAGCACACCTGGTAAAAGTCGCCTTCTGAGGACCAGCACACGATGTGTCTCAGCACCTCCTCCTGCCACCTCCACAGTGTGGCACAGGCACTCCACGAATGGAAACTAGCATGACTCCATGAAACAGGGTTGAAATTGAGCTGGCCCTTAAGGAAATTAGAGTTACCATATTTGGAGAGGGGCTAAAGGGAGTAGGATTATTAGTCAGGGCTCTGCTATTAAGAACAGTTCAAATACAAGATCTCTCATTAATGGCTATACTACCATCAACGTATTTCTGATACATCAACCATCAGTATATGCTAATTTGTGTTGGTGTAACAAACATCCCCCCGTCTTATTTACTTAAACCAAGAGTTTATTCTTTACTCATGCTATATATCCATTGAGGTTGATCCAGGGGAAATGAATGTTAATAGAAACTCTGCTTATTCCATTCACTCATGGGAAAAGCCGAGTGGCCACTACAATTGAATAGACTCCGTAACTTTACCAAAAGAGAGCTTTGGAAGATTCTGAACAGGTAATTAGATTCTCTTTATGTGTTTATGAGATGTAAATAGAGTACTAATTTAACACAAAACTAAAGGTATAAATTACATATTCTATTCTTATACTGAAACCTCCAATAATATTTAGATTGATACTAGCAAAGTTCTATCAGGGAATTCCTAAGAAAGGTCTCTGGAATAAGTTACCACTAAGTAGTAACATGCATTAGGTATAATATATTTTAATGTAGAGGAGGGAACTTCATTTCTCTTGTAAATTAGAACTAAAAGTAGGCCAACATTTAGGAGACCAGCAGAGATCATCCAACAGAAGTATTGTATCTCAACAGAGAGAAGTGATGGAGGGGCCAGGGAAAGTCCACATTCCATTAAGAAGCGGAGAAAGAAATTAAATGACTGTAACAACAAAGTCCACATCAGATGAGGACAGGAGTTCAGATTGAAACTGGCCTGTTCCGGGGCTCCACATACACTGAGGAGGTGCAGGAAGAGAGTATGAGGCATGCAGTTCAAAAGCTCAATGTCTGCGGGTGAGAAACACCAGCAGAATCCAGGGCCTGAGTCTGCCGAGTCACATGAAGGCCCTTGCTTCCCTCAAGAGTGCGAGCTGAGCAGGTAAATCACCTGCCACCGTGTGCCTGGCTGCATCTACAAGAGAGCATCTCTCCCACCCAGAGTGGTGCCTCCTTTGTTTTGTCCTATTTGCACTCTTGAATCCTAGACCATAAAGGTGTACTGAGCAATGCCAGGGGTCCCAGCGGGATGACATGAACAATTCATTTTAGTGGCCTTTGTTATGGAAATATCTCTAAGCCTAGGCAGACTTCAGTCCTGCCTTCTCACTCAGCAGGACAAGATCACCTCCATAAATTCCATGGTCTTGTTCATGTCTTTACCAGGTTGGAAGGCAGTTAAAGCAAATGATGAAAAGATCTTTTAAGTCAAACAATGCCAGTCTGCTTTCATTTACATCAGACATAACTAATCTAAAAATGCAAGTGCAGGAAATGATCCGTATTGGGATCACTTATTTCTCTCAACTTTTTATTCACTTGCTGCACCGTTTCATGGATGTGTTAACTTTCTTTACCTTCCATGAGAAGCAGGACAATTGGAAGAAAAGATGTTCTGACTTCTCTAGAATCATGATAAAAACTTATGGTGGAATGATACGAGTGATAAATGGAAAATACAATCATTTCACCCGATCCGTCATTAACCAACATTGCAGAGGACTCTGCTGAGAGGAACCAGCACGCTGATGGTGACTGACAGGAAATAGGCTTTGTTTCCTGTTTCTTCTCAGCTTCGTTGTGTGCCATGGAGATGGATTCTTGACATGACAGTTTGTGTTCATTTCATCTCAGCTGCTCATTGACTTGTGAACAACAAAGTCATTCCCGAAATAGAAAGAAAAAAAAGTGATACCTGGGTATGATTCAGCACCAGAAATTTACATGTCAGGCAATGAGCTCAGTATTTCAAGATGAAAGCATTATTTTTTTGGAAGAAGGAACACTTTTTATTTTATTTTTATTGAATTTATTGGGTGACTTTGGTTAATAAGGTTCTATATGTTTCAGGTGTACAATTCATATATATATATATATATATATATATATATATATATATATGACATATATATATGGCATATATATATATAATTGATTTTTTTATAGAGAGGAAGAGAGAGAGAGAGTTAAAAACATCAATGAGAGAGAAACATCTATCAGCTGCCTCCTACACTCTCCCACTGGGGATGTGCCAGCAACCAAGGTACATGCCCTTGACCGGAATCAAACCTGGGACCCTTCAGTCTGTAGGCTGACACTCTATCCACTGAGCCAAACAGGTTTAGGCTCAGGTGTACAATTCTGCAAAAACACCAGCTGTGTGTGGCTTTGTGCGTTGACTTCCATCGCCATTCATTCCTTCTTTACCTTCTCCTCCCTTCCCGAGCCCTGTTTCCCCGGAGATCAGCACCCTGTGTCTGCGCGATGAAAGCGATTTGAAAGTCCCCTGCGAACCCTCTGACATTTCCGTAATTCCGGTCTGGTGACACAGCCCGCTATTCATCCCGCCACTTACTGACGGCAGTCCTGTGGGGAGTGCTCACACCCAAGAGGCCTGTGTCTCCAAAGGCATCTCACCCCGTTCTTCTGCAAACGTGACATTTAGGGCCGTGGCGTGCAGTCCGTCGGCGGCCAGTGGCTAGACGGGTCGAGCCTGCCTCGCTCTGCTCCGACTCCCAGCCTGTCAGCTGCCCGTCAGCACGCTCCGGAGGACACTTGTTAGTTAAATATTCTTGGTGGCCCTCACTAACAGTATGCTTTTTTTTTTAATTTGAAAAGTTTGAACACCTTGACATTTTAAAGGTTATCGCTTTCTTTCCCAGAATAATTATTGCCAGTGTCAATAACGTATTTTTTAAGTCATGTGAATTGACAATAGAAATGTTAGTTCGTCCTCTAGAGATTTCTTTCCATGTAATCATAAGATATAATGTGTAATGTAGGTGATATAATTATGAGCCTGTGTGGGGGGCGGGAAGGGGGTTAGCACATATAATTATCCCTTTTCTATGCTTACTCTTCTGAAATCATGGAATGCAAGACAAAGCTGAGATAAAGTAGAGGTTGAAGGTTTAAGAGTTGATATGAAAGCTAACTTCACAGCAAAATTAAAAGTCTTCCCTGCTTTTTTTCTGGTTGGAAAAGGCTCTCACAGCTAAGGTCACTTCCGGGGTGAGGTGAGCCAGGCTGGGAGAGTGTGGGCCCAGGCCTCTGAACCCAGGCCTGTGCCTGGAAGAACACTTTCCGATCTCTGCAATATAGCGGAGGCATGATAATAAATGCAAGGGACACTGCTCGAGACACACAATCTTAGCAATGTGAACAGATTTCCCAGTGACGCAGTGCGGGAAGGTAATTACCGTATTTGCCGGCATATAAGACGATTTTTTGGCCCTGAAAATACCGTGTTTGCCGGCGTATAAGAGACTGGGTGTATAAGACGATGCCCTAACATTTCCACTCAAAATACAGAGTTTGTTATATACTCGCCGTATAAGACTGCCCCCCACGTGGAGGCATATTTTTCAGGGCCAAAAAATCGTCTTATACGCCGGCAAATACGGTACTCAGCAGAAGGGGCTTCAATCGCACCACATTTACTGTGGAACTGAAATGACAGCTGTGCAGTCCCGTGCACAGAAGAGCCCGCTCTCCAGTCCTCACAGTGGGCATTCAGTTCCCCCTGGTCCCGCTACAGGACTGCGCTGCTTTAACTTTAAGACTACCCTACTCAGCACAGAACTTATAGATTGAAAGCTCTTCCGACTGAGCCAAAGCCGCTCTCAAACTCCTACTTATGGCTGTGGCAGCGCAATGACCCTGAGAAACACGTACCCTCTAAGTCTCCAAACCTGCAAATATGTTTGGTTTCACAGGAAAAGCCTTTGCAGATGTGGACAAAGTTAAGGATTTTGAGGGGTAGGTCATCATGAATTATCAGGGTGGGCCCAAACTGTTAGCAAGAGCCCACAAAAGCAGAAAATGTTTTGCAGTTGAAGGCAGGAGACAATGAGGCAGAGACCAAGGTCAGAGAGGTTTGGACCATGAGAACACGCAACCTGCCTTTGCTGGCTTTGAGGATGAGGGGCCACGGCCCGGGTGCGAGAAGCCTAGAAGCGGTCCGCAGACGCCAGCCGGAGCCATCAGGGGGAGGACTTCAGCCCCGGGGGCATAGGCCTGACAACAAACCAAAGTCGCCTAGACGTGGATTTCCTTCCAGACGCCCCATGAGAGTCCTCTGCTCTGCCTTAGGGGCCCCAGGAAAGAAAATAGCCAAGCCCCCCTGATTTCTGAAATACAGGTCAGTGTTCAGGTCTTAATCATGAGTGTGTGTGTGGTCAGTAACACCAGCCAATTAACGCAGACAATTCCGCCCTCTGGCCCGGCATGGAAAACCATCACCAACCTCTCCCACTCCCTGGAGGTGTCTCAAGTTTTTAAAAATAATTTAGTATCTTCCTATCCTCATTCCCTTTTCTGAGCTCTCATCCCTCATTCTTGGCACTATTCTTGCCCCCTGGAGGCACTCCTGGTCCTCTGTGCGATGCCCCCTGCTGGTCCATGCCAGTCATAAACTAAGTGCTGTATTCGACAGTGAACTGACTGGAACAGCAGCAAATTGTTTTGCTTATAATAAAAGTCCTAACAGCGCAAGATTTTTTCTTGGCAAAGATTTCATACCGCTGTCAATTTAACTATGTTCAATTTACATTTTTGTATCTTTCCCATATAACACTCTAAGCCAGTAGCATCCCATTCTGCAAAGGAATAGTAGTCTCAAGGACACAGAGGCAGACACAGGGGCAGAGGTCAGAGAGGCATGTCCTGGACGGGGGGCCAAGAGCCTGTGCAGGCCCAGAAGGTGGAGGACCATCCACAGAAAATTGTTCTCAGTCCTTGAAACCTATTGAATTTCTTCTCAGCTTTTAATTTTCTTAAGACCAGTGACTTCTTTATTCTTCATATCTCCCTCTGGAATGAGCACGTCCACCCTATGCCTATCCACCACTTCGCTTGGGAAGCACATGGCTTGTGTTCTAGTTCACAGGTCCACGGAAGGAGAGGAGAGGAGAGGCCATCTTGGATTTAAGGTGCATCTTAAACCCACCTAGTGGGGACTGGATGAGAAAAGGGAGAGGGGAGTTTACACAAAGAGGCACACGGAGAGGAGAAGGTCATAAAGATGGAAGCAGATATTAGAGCAACAATGCTTTTCTTAAATATGTTTTTTTTTTAAATTTCAGAGAGGGAGAGAGATAAACATCAATGCTGAGAGAGAATCATTGATTGGCTGCCTCCTGCACTCCCTCACCTGAGGATCAAGCCTGCAACCCGGTTTTATGTCCAGACCAGGAATAGAACAAGGATTTCCTGGTTCATAGGACAATACTCAACCACTGAGCCACACTATCCGGTCTCTCTTTATTTCTTTATCTTGCTAATTGTTTCATAAGAAGGAACTGGCTCTTTCTAATATATATTGAACTAAACCTATAGTATCACTCTAAACTGAAATACCAAATAGAAAACATATTGAAGAGCCATAACTCAAAATACTGGAAAGATAGGCAAATATAGAGATAAATATACATACTATAGACTGATAATAATGACAGGAGATGTTAAATCCTAACCGGAAATTCAAATGGACATCAGCTGACATATCAACAGGAGCACTATTCTGCTAGTCCTCTGTATAGGGGGTGAGAAGATGTTGCCAATGCAATATGAGATTTTAGTCTGATTTGGTTGCCCAATAAAAAGGTCTTTGTGTTCGTGAGCAATAAAGATAACATCCCACCAGGTTTATTTAGCTCAGAACAGGCCTCCTATTCCTTTAGCATGGCACTGACAAGTGTAAACCATTTCCACTGATGGCATTGAGCTAGGCATAAAATTACCCATGTTTTTGGTTACTTCAGCATGTCATATCTTCTTCATCTTTTCACTGGTTAACCGAGAGATCTTTCTCTGTGTTCTCTGAAGACACAGACCATAGACAGGCATTAGAGTGTCTTCAGAATCATAAAGGGATTTCAGAAGAACACAACGGGAAATAAGCCAAATTCATTTACATTTTCCATGATTTCTCCTGTGAATTATTACTCTGGCAATTGGAGTTTTAAAAAAATAAGATAATTGAAACGAGGCAATAAATGGTTTAAGGTGATTTAGGAATACAGATGTGAGGGTGATTTAGCCATAATATGCTAATAGCATTCAAATTCAAAAAAGACCCATTTTATAACAGTAGTGACTGTCTATGTTGAAGACACAGTAACGGAAAATGAATTTAATTAGAGGCAAATGGAATTTGAATTATGGGAAAAGAATTACTGATGAATACCACATTTTAAAATGGGAACAATAGATTTAAAGGCCAAAAATTTATCAACGGTGTTAAATTAAGCATTCTTATTTTATAATTAATCAGTTTAATTTTTCTTGCTAAAAAATTCCATAATTATGCCAAAGGATAGCACTATTACTTTAAGAATCCTGGCAGCAAACGCTAATATTTCTTTATGCCACTGCCAACCTATTTTAAATGCAAACCTCCCACTGAAATTGTTTTCTCATCAACAGAACTGTGTGTTTCTGGGTAAGGAGAACAGAATACTAACTGTGTACTTTCTTGTATTGGCCTATTGCTCAGCAGGCTAGGCGTCGTCCCATGCACTGAAAGGTTGCAGGTTCGATTCCTGGACAGAGCACATGCCCAGGTTGCAGGCTCCATCCCAAAACAGGGAGCATGTAGGAAGCAGCCAGTCGATATTGGGCTGTCATATCTATGTTTCTCTCTCTCCAACTCTCCCTTTCTCTCTCTATTTTTTTTTTATTCAAAATATATTTTATTGATATTTCACAGAGAGGAAGGGAGAGAGATAGAGAGCTAGAAACATCGATGAGAGAGTAACATCGACCAGGCTGCCTCTTGCACACCCCCTACCGGGGATGTGCCTGCAACCAATGTACATGTCCTTTCCCGGAATCGAACCCGGGACCTTTCAGTCCGCAGTCCAATGCTCTACCACTGAGCCAAACCAGTTTCGGCTCTCTCTATTTTTTAAAATCTATGAGCATGCTTTGATCTTTGTACTTATGTTGAAATGAAGATAAAAAGGTATTCTGAGGTGAACAATACTTGACTTACTTTCAGAGCACTATTAATTCTATTAACTGAATGGTTTGCCCACCTCCACATTTCTGTTGTTGTTGTTGTTGTCTTTAAAATTCTTTCCTGGATACAACAACTATCCTTGCTGTTACCACTTCACCTTAATCAAAAGTATGCCATGGAAGTCTCTTTGAACCTTAAGGTATAATAAGATCAGGCCACACTCCAAAATTAAAGGGGACAGTTTTCTGTCCTAAATGAATATAGAGACACTTAAACATTTTTAAAAATATAGTAAAATCACCATGGGGCAAACTATAAATTACTGAATGAGAAAAGGTTGTGGGTTTGATTCCCAGTCCGGGCACATAATTAGGTTTCAGGTTTGATCTCTAGTCAGGGACATACTGGAGGCAACCAATCAAAGTTTCTCCCTCACATATCTATCTCTCTCTCTCTCTCTCTCTCTCTCTCTCTCTCTTTCTTTCTCTCTCCTCTCCCTCCCTCTCTCTCTAAAATCAAGGAACATATCCTCAGGTGAGGAAGGAAGGAAGGAAGGAAGGAAGGAAGGAAGGAAGGAAGGAAGGAAGGAAGGGTGGGAAAGAGGAAAGAATGGAGAGAGGAAGAGAGAGAGAGAGGGAGGGAGGGAGGGAGGGAGGGAGGAAGGGAGGAAAGAATGGTGTCCAAGAATAAGAGTCAGGTTGAAAGAAAACCTTTAATGTCACCTCTTCTGCAGGTGTTGTACTAGTATAGGAGCATCAGTTTAAAATTTTTGAAACACTTTTAGAAAACTAAGATAGGAATGAATGAAAAATTCAAAGCAACAAGTTTAGTTGTTTGGGGAAAGAGCCAGAAGTTACAGTCAGGTCCTGAAAATATTGCACCCATGCAGGGATTTAATTTAGTCTCAGAACTATTACAAAGGACAGTAGTCATGGCTGTGGTAATTTAATTTTATATGTAGAGGCATCATCATTCTGTTTCCTTCTTGAAATATCTTTCTCTCAAGGTTAAAATGCACACAGATTAAGTGGAGAGATTAGTTTTATTCAAGAAGTGAAGAGGCCGACAATAATGAAATTCAATGGCTTCCTTCATACTTATTCTAGATTCTGGACAGTTGCCTAATTCATGCCTAAATGCAATAAAAGCTTTAACTGGTGTATACATATAATATTTGATCCTAAAAATAGCTTATGAGTGTAGCAAATGGAATACCTACTTTATTTGTCTTTGTTACCTATAAAATAAAATATATGTATAATTAACTCCAGTTTAATTATATTAAAGGTGACCTACAAAAATATCATAAATTTCAATTGCCTTAGCTATGTGCTTCAGCAGTTAAATATCTCTTTTAGCCAAGCCAAGGTAAGTCAGCACATAAGTTGAAAGATAGTGACCCTGTAAAGCACATTTAATGTCTTCAAAGTCAAGGTCTACCATGTTTTAGTTCTGCCAATAGCATCAGGGCTCTCGTGTCAGGGAATATAAGAGCTAATGTCTGGAAAGTCCAGAGATCTACAACCTTATCCAGTCAACTGTTTTCATTCAGGGAAAATAGGTTTTTAGATAATTCTCTAAGCCACAAATTCTAGAAAAAGACAATGAGAGATAGTACTATGATACAATTGTTTAAAACTTTTAACTTATAAAGTTAATACATTCCTAGTGCTGAGATTACTATTTTCTCCCAATAATTAATTAGGATTCCCTAGAAAAACATAACCAATAAGAATATAAATAGATGGATGGATAGATAGATAGCTAGATAGATAAAAATTAATCATCCTAAAAAATTAAGAATAAAGTTACTATATATCTCAGCAACCCTTCTTCTGAGTATCTACCCAAAAATCTGAAGGCATTTATTCCCAAAGACATATACATCCTTATGTTAATTGCAGCATTATTCATGGTGACCTAGGCATGGAAACAACCCATGTGTCTTCCATAGGTAGGTAACTGGATAAAGAAGATGGGGTGCATGCATATACACAATGGCTACTACCCAGCCATAGAAAAGATTAAACACTGCCGTTTGTGGCACTGGGCAGGGCCGCGGTCACCAGGCCCAGCCATGGCAGATCTCTCAGAGTGGGAGGAGCGGGTGGTTGGCTGTTCTGCCCAGAGGGCCACACCATGGAGGAGGAGGAGCTGGAGGCAGGAGGAGCCTCAGGCAAAGCAAGGATCCTAGCGATGCAGCACAGCAGGAAGCCAAGCACAGAGAAGCAAAACCATATCTTAGCTCAAGTTCTGGGTCAGTCAGCCAGGGCCCGGTTTAGTAAGTTAGCACTTGCAATGCCCAAAAAAACGGAAGGAGTAGAGAATGACCTTATACAGATGGCAAGATATGGACAACTAAATGGGAAGGTAACAGAACAAGGTTTAATAGAAATCCTTGGAAAAGTAAGCCAACAAACAGAAAAGAAAACCACAGTTAAATTCAACAGAAGAAAAGTAATGGACTCTGATGAAGATGACGATTATTGAATTTAAGATGCATAGACAATGGAACTTAATGGAACAATTCCAGGACAGATAATACTTGGCAGTTAAGATCTGATTGAATGTTCACTTTGTTTATTGTTTATAAACTTTTAGAAAAGTAAACTTGTTATGTAAAATAGACAATTTGGGCAAAGTGAAAATAAATAAATAAATAAATAAATAAATAAATAAATAAATACTGCCATTTGTGACAACATGGTTGGATCTTGAGAATACCATGCTAAGCAAAGTAAGATAGACAGAAAAGTTGAGAATCATATTATTTCACTCATATATGGGATATAAAACTGAAAGCCACAAATGAACAAAGACAGACAAACACAAACTCATAAAGACAGACAACAGTGTGCTGATTATCAGAGGGAATGGAAAGGACTAGAAGAGGTTACAGGAGGTCAAATATATAGTGATGGAAGATGATTTGATTTTGGACAGTGGGCACACAATATAATATACAGATAATGTATTCCAGAATTGTATACTGGAAACACATATAATTTTGTTAACCAACTAGAGGCCGGATGCATGAAATTCATCATTTTGAATTCATCAATTCATCAATTCATCAAAAAAATAATTCATCAATTCATCAATTCAGCAAGGGGCTCAGCCCTCCAGCCCCAGCTTTATCGGGTAAGTTGTCAGAAGGATGTCCAGAAGGTCGTTCGGCTGTCCGGTCTAATTAGAATATTATACTTTTATTATTATAGATGTCACCCCAACAAATTTAGTTTAAAAAATAACCATCACAATTTCTCACACTAGTTATTCAGACTTTCTCAGCATCAGAAAGCTGTGGCTTAACAAAGAGATGCTCTTGTCTACTCACAGAAACACTGCTCAAATCCCACTAGAGAAAGTCAATAGAGTGGGCAGTTTCTCTGTATGAGATAACATCACCTAATTTTATTCCATAACAGAAACTCTGATTTGCCTCTTTGAAATCTATGTATGGAAACTATTTTAAAAATTGTCATGTAAACTGCCAATAATAGTTATCACTGTTATTGTCCGGTGAAGGCAGACATTTTACAAACAAGAACCCCAAGACATTAAATTTATTTCTGATTTTCACATAATGACACTGAAGATCATGGTCAAATAACTTTTCCAATGCCAGCATCCACCACTGCTGCAGAGGCTTGCTTTTTCTCCGCTTTTATTTTGTATTCTTTTCATGTGGCCTCAATCCTACATCCCCCAACTGAAGTCTTTCTTGAACATCTGGGCTATTAGATGCTCCCTGCCTTCACCCCTGTTTGGGTGGTAGAAGAAGCAGGGTAGAAGCTGCAGCTGTTGCTTTGGGAAGTGCAGAGATGTCCATGGAGTCACCTCCATGAGAAGCACGTGGGAATGAATGGACGCCTGCAATTCCTAGTGAATCCTCTTGTGATTTTGTATGGAGCTCATATCCTGAAGCAACAGTGTCTTTTCTCTGCTCAGGTGGATAAAAATTACATAGCTGATCACCCCATGTATTTTGGGGTGCCCCAAAGTCTTTGTTTTTATACTAGAGTCCATATCATAGAGCCTATGTTTTAACATAAACAGTTACTAACATATCCTTCATCAATATGGTTTAAATACCCCCATCTAATATGTTTGATGTTATAACAGATGGATTGCTCAATACATTATTTATTACTGATATTGCTTAACTGTTCTATATGGGAGCATCTTTACTCAGCATACTGAATGAAATGTTATGCTTCATTTCGTGTGGAGGAAATGGTCAACAAATATTAGCTCATTTATTGAATGAGTTAATGGATAACTACAGCATTAAAAATGAATTAAATGATAGTATAAAAATGGACAGAAGTTATGTCAAAAGACAAATTTCCACAAATTGTAAATGAACTCTTATGCTCTTTCCATTGTTCCATCTTTCCTCCATTTATTTAAAATTTTTAAATATCCTAGACTTCATTAAGTCAAGGTCGCATGCCTTTGCACATTTTTTGAAAACCACCTAAAAAAAATGATCATATTTCAAGAAAAATAATTAATATAAAAGGTTTGAGGTAAATAAAAAAGGGGGAAATAAAAATGGATTTACAGCTGGAATAATTTAGGATAAAGTAGTCTTATTTAGACTTATAAAGGAAAGATTTCTGTGAGTGGGCAGCCCAGTTCCCAGAGAATTCTTCACCAGAACAGTCCTTCCCTGCGTGGGTTTCTATGGATTTTGAAGAGTTCTCTCCCACCAGCTACAAGGGAGTATGCTGTTTAATCCCTGTGTCCGCCTTCTTTGCTGCCGAAGGTAACATGTGCTTCCTTTAGCAAGTTCAGTTTTCTAATGGATAAAAATGAAAAATGTGGAGGAAAGGTTGCAATTCTTTATCCTATCTCTGTGAATGGTGTAGATTGCCTCCTCCATTCTAAATTTCTTTCTAATTAAAAATGGCACCCTTTTTTAAAAAAAATGAGGAATCTATATAAAGGGATAATGAATGAAATAAAGATGGCTATGGCCCCATAACTGAAAGATGATGACTCAGAACATCACATCTTGACATATATTCTCCAGCCACATCTCTATTTCCTGGGTAAGCTGGGTGAACTACATGCCATAAGACTTTGGCAATATTATATGAGATATTGTTCCCTTCTCCTGTGATACATACAGTACTTTCTTCAAGATATTAATGAATTCAGAGTGAGCACCCTATATATTTACATATTTATATATTGGCTAGTTTCCTCTAACTTTGATTTCTGCTCTCTGCTATATTCTTGCCTTGGCTCTGTACTTTGTGATCTGTACTTTACCTATGCCCACCCCAACATCGACACAGATTATACATTAAAAATATTCAGTGTTGGCCAAAACTGGTTTGGCTCAGTGGATAGAGTGTCAGCCTGTGGATTTAAAGGTCCCAGGTTTGATTCCGGTCAAGGGCATGTACTTTGGTTTCGGGCACATCCCCAGTAGGGGGTGTGCAGGAGGCAGCTGATCAATGTTTCTCTCTCATCAATGTTTCTAACTCTCTATCCCTCTCCCTTCCTCTCTGTAAAAAAATCAAAAAAATATATATATTTTTAAAAATATTCAGTGTTCTCGGCTGGTTGCTGAGACTCAATTGCTGAGAGTCAACCTATGAACCAGGAGGTCACAGCTCAATTCCCAGTAGGGGAACATACCTGGGTTGTGAGCTCAATCTCCAGTAAGGGGTGTGCCAGAGATAGCTGATCAATGATTCTTTCTCATCTTTGATGTTTCTATCTCTCTCTCTCCCTCTCCATTCCTCTCTGAAATCAATAAAATCATATTAAAAATATTTAGTGAGTGCCAACTCTATGCTGGCATTTTTCAAGACATTGGAGAGCAACAGTGAGAACAACAGATGGAATCTATTCTCACCAAGTTATATTCCAGGGGAGGTGAAGAGGACGCAAGGTAGATACATAGGCAGACTGTAGATGTTGCTGCTGTGGAGAAAATGCAAGCAGAGGAGTGGGAGTTATTGTTTTTTTTGGGGGGGAGGGGGTTGCCAGGGAGGAGGCTGCAATATCTAAAAAGTAGCACAATAATATAAGGCTTTAACCTCTTACAGTGTTAAGCAGCCACATGCCTTCATTCCTCTTTTCCTTTCTCCTCTTTCAAACATCCCAATTCTCCCTTCTCTTCTCTTGCCTTTCCCCTTCCCCTGATAGCACTTTCACCCTCCCTAATCCTGTTCATGAATGAGAGACTATCTAGATAGATTAATTTATCAATTTATGTATTTATTTTATGGATTTTATGCAGAAGAAGGAGAGAGAGAGAGAGAGAGAGAGAGAGAGAGAGAGAGAGAGAGAGAGAGAGAGATGCATTGATTGGCTACCACCTGCAGGGGCCTGACTGGGGATTGAATCCCACAAACTGCATATATGCCCTAACTGGGAATCATACCTGCCACCTTTTGATATATGGGACAATGTTCTAACCAATTGAGTGAGCCACAGGGACCAGGGCTACAGGGTTCTACCTGTCTCCTTCTCTGTCTCCTACTACCTAGTGACATCACTTTCCCATAATCCACATTTAAACAAATGATCAAGGTATTTTCTTGAATAGAGTACTCCATCTTGAGGATAAATTATAGTTGCTAAAGGTAAAGTCAATTTCCTGCTACATAAGCATATACTTATAAATAATTGGGACCATATTTAAATGTTTTATAGTCTCCTATAAAATATTAGCTCGTAGCCAAATCATTGGAAATTTTAAAAAATAAGCTTGGATTTCTGCATATCACTTTGTCATGTGTCCATATCCTTCTTTTATATGAAGATTCACACTGTTACAAAGCATTCTGGCTATTTCCATTATTACTACCCCTCAGCAGTGCCTGCGGGAACACCACGCAGGCTCTGGGAGAAGCATTGCCAGGCACCCTAAAATCTGGACACATAATTGACAGCTAGAAGACTCTGGACAAGTCACTCAAAGCCTCTGGTCCTCAGATTCCTCATAAACAGAATATAATAATGGCTGAAATCTCAATGGATTGGGGTGATTAATGAGTTGGGACATAGAAAGCATAAAGAAAAGGACTTGGTACCCAACAGGTGCTCATTAAACGTTACCTATGACCATTGTTGTTATTAAAATCATTATTACAAAGTTCCTGTGTACATTTCTGATTATTTAATTAGGGTTATACATGGAAATATTAGGTAGAACCAATGTAAATATAATGAATTTGAAGTCATGATACTTCTAAAAGACTGGTTGCTAGGTATGAATGAAAATGCTTGTCTAACTGTATTAGTACTGATGATACATGAGTAAATATTTAATAAACTGGTACATAGTAATGATACTACATAATTTGCATTTATTTTATGGTTACTAGATGCTATAAACTGTTTTCATATATTTATTAAACATTGTATTTCTTCCACCAATTATTATATGTTTAAACTCTATCCATTTTTCTATAAAGTTTTAGGGTTTTAAAATGTACTTTTAATTGGTAGAATAAGTATAAATGTAAAAGAGTGTATATAAAAGTAAACCTTTGATTTTAGGAACTATTTATCACATAAATCTCTCCAGGTAATGGAAATCAAGATGTTGAAATATCATCTTCAATGGAATCATACAAATTCCTTTAGCGATTTATTCTGATCTTAGAAAACTTCAATATGTGACTTTTTTTTATTAAACAAAGGGATATGTTTACAAAATTTCATTAAAAATGTTTCCTGGATGTAGGGGGATAGAAACAAATTCTAATAAACAAGGCTGTGTTTTAAAAATTAGAATAATCCCAAACTGAATGTGTAAATGATAAAAGTAAGATTCTTCTGACACTTGGTGACTCCAATTTATGAAAATCCCAGCAGTGCTCTGTTTAAATCACAGGCTTTGCAAGGCCAAATTGAATTCTGATAGCTTACCATTACACGATCAGGCGGTCAGCCACTGTTGTGGATTAGGCCTCAGCAGCTGTGGATTTCCATCAGGGCACCGTGGGAAGCTCAAAACTGAAGGCATATTTAGTTGTGCCCTTGTGTGATATAAATGACTATCTTAATATTTAAATTCTCTTCTGTTGGAATATACAAGACATATTTCCATTTATATTGTGAAACAGAAGACAGAAGACAAATACATTCTGTGGCTTCAATTTTCCACATCTATTCACGGAAGCACTCTGTCTTAAGATAGTAAGCATTCTTTGATTTTCCTTTTTGTGATTCTGTATACATGCTGAATAAAGGCTCCGTGAAAAACATTAATAACCTCTCGGTAGAAGTGTTATTTCTGATGTGGGAAGGAATTCAAATTTGTGTATCAGAAGAATCTTGAGGGTTCACATGTCTAATTATTAACTTAGGGGCCCAGCTGAGACAAGCTAGGAATGCTGGGATAGGTTTTCAGTTAGAATTCAGTCTGTTCTCTGTCTTGATGAGTCTTCTTCTGTTCTGTTTGTTACTTCAGTTTGTTCATTAGAGTCCACATATTGTATTTGTCTTTCGCTAACTGGTTCATTTGTGCTTTGCATAATACTCTCCAGGTCCATCTATGCTATCACAAAGGGTAATATTTCCTTCTTTGTTATGGCCACGTAGTATTCCATTGGGTAAATGTTGATGAGCTTAGATCGACAGGAGGATTTAGCAGAATTTTAATATAACCATGCATACAAACCTATGCTACTTTTTAGAGAAAATCACCCTTATAGAAATGGTTAATACAAACCCAAGGGCTCCTTTGTGGGGAGGATGTTCATGAAAGAAGCATTTACAGGCAAAGTCCCCGGAGCAAAGGGAAAGGCCCTCTTGAGGCCCTGAAACATGGCTTCACACCACCGAGGAGGAGAGAAGCGTCTGGGGGCACCTGCTTGGGTACTGAATCCCCCCTTAGGATTGGCAGTGTAACCTGGTCTTAGAGCCCAGTCTGCCTCTGTCAGAAGACATACCTGTGACTATTCACTACTCAAATAAGCAAAGCAAACATGTCGGGCCAGCTCCAGCCATTGTGGCTCAGTGGATAGAGCATCAGCCTGTGGACTGAAGGGTCCTGGGTGCGATGCCGGTCCAGCGCCCATGCCTGGGTTGCAGGCTTGATCTCCAATAGGGGGGCGTACAGGAGGCAGCCAATCAATGATTTTCTCTCATTGTTGATGTTTCTATCTCTCTCTCTCCCTTTCCCTTCCTCTCTGAAATCAATAAGACTATTTTTTTAAAATGTTCAGCCAATTCTCAGATGCTTCTTTCAATTATTCAATTATTAATGGATAATTTCTTACCATGTTTCTGATTGTTCCAAACAGCTCTGAAAATCAGATATCTTGCTTAGGACTGCTTAACATCCCTTAGAAAAATTTCCTTGGGGCCAAGGCCAAGCAAGATTGATCTCACTTGCTTACTTGGAGCTGCTCTGAATCAGTCAACCGTCTGATGGGACTATTCAGTGTGTGTAGAATGCAGGGGGGAAACTGAGGTATAAAAAGGAAAGACTGAACAACAGGTACAGGTCAAGGAGACTAAAGTAACGGAGGGGAATAATGCAAAATGGGCTCATTGTTGGGATCCTGGAAGAGAAAATGGGCTTCAGTGGAAATAGTGGTGAAGTTTGAGAAAGTCCGTAATTTAGTTAATAGTATTAAACCAATGTCAGTCTTCTAATTTTGATAAAATTTGGGGTGGGTACATTTTTGTAAGTCTAAAATTATTATTAAATTTTTTAAAAAAAACACGTTGAAAAAATTAACATAAGTTAGGTAAAAAGTTCTTTAAAAATGAAGAGAAATTCAATCATCTGAGCAAGATATTATTTCTACAGCAAAGAGGAAAAGTCAATAAATATGTTTCATCCTTAATTTTAACCTAAGAGTTAACAAGACACTTGGCTAATTAGACCATCAAGCAAATATTAATTTAAAAGCCTTCCAAATTTGAGATTAAGGCAAAATGCAATATCCTATTTAAATTAACCACAGAGAAATCCATCTTTATTAGTTACTTTTCATAACGAGGGCCAGCAGTGACTTCTAAGCAGGGCACTTCAAATCTGTATGGAGCTGCTCCCTATTTCTTCTGGCCAATATGTTCTCCAACCCTCCACTATCCCACCAGACACACACACACACACACACACACACACACACACACACACACACAGTATCGCCAAAGCCAATTCCCTTCGTAAGTTCACCCAGCTCACAGGATCAGGATACCAGAATTGTGTTGACACCCTGCCTAACTCTGCGTGATTCTCATTCCTGCTGACCACGGGTTGAGTTAATGACTGGATTACTGTTGCCTCATCTTGAGCTATAGACACTTGAGTAGGTCCATAAAGAAGGCTGTTTCACCTCCTGTTCCAACCATGGTCCTACCTCTGGTCTAAAGACCCTCGAAAAGCAGGAGGCGGCACCTAATAACAGACATTGGTTTCGCCATTTCTGGATGGGAAGAGTTGTTTATGGTAGTTGCTATCCAAGTGTTCCTGTAGCTACCAGAAATGCACACGTCACAAATCCTATACTTTATCAAGTGTTGCTTAGGAGCAACATTGAAGCAACACTTTCCCAGGTTGCATTTCGATCCATTCTATACCACAGAAACTTCTTCCTACTTGGAAAGGGCCAGAGAGAAGAGCCTTTTCCCTCCAGTGTTCCTGATAATGACTTGCAAATGTTGGCATTTATGCCTGAGCAGAGGAGACTTTTCAAAGGATAATGTAACTGAATTCATCTTCTTCTTTTGACCTTTACATGACTTCTGGTCTTGCCTCACTTATCTATCTCACTTCCTGGTTTTGCCATTCTCTCTCATCTGCTGAGATCACTGACTCAGGGCTTCAAGGTGACCCTCTTCAGAGAGAGCTGCCGTGGCATTAAGGATCTGTCTGTTTTGGATCAAGGCTTCAGAGCTCGCTCCCGCAGAAAATTAGAATACATCGGTTGTACAATTACTTTTTTAAATCCTTCACAAATCTAGACTTTCCTGTTCTCAGGTAATGACCTGTATAGATTTTATTTGATATTTTAATGATATTTTCACATAGTGTAATATGCTTTTTAAAAAGAGTTCAAAATTGTCACCCTTTACCTAAACTTAACAAAGCAAAGCAGTACTTAGAGAAGGATTACAAAACATAACAGTTATTCTTCTTTTACACATTTAAAATTAGGAAAATTACCAAATGAGAAGCACTAACCATTAAATGCAAAACAGAATCTTTATAGTCCATTTTCTATCTGGAATTTCTTTCTTAGACCATCAGAATGAGAAAATGATCTATATGAATAAAAGTGAAGAAAATGAACCAACAAAATGCTCACTGCCTTTGTGATGCTTTCTTTTTAAGACTCAATTACAAATATAATACTTTTACATTATACTGTACATGTTACATATATTCATACTGTACAGAGGAAGGGAATATTTTTGACAATTACAGGCATGCCGCATAACAATGTTTTGGTCAATGAGGAACTGCATATTCGACAGTGGTGTATGACACAGCCCAGATATGTAGGCTGTAACCTCTAGGTTTGTATGTAAGTACACTCTCTGATGTTCTATGTGACCACAAATTCACTTAATGGTGCATTTCTCACATGGAAATCAGGTGTTAAGCATTGCATGACTGTAAAATTGTTGTGACTCCAATAAAAATTATCATTTCTATATAAAGAAATGCCTGCGTTTATTAACCTATAATTGTACAGTAGGAATTACAGGCATAAAAGGTCTTAATAGTTCACCAATAAAATATTTTTATTTTACACATAGCCAAAAAAAAGCCTTTAAGTAATGTTAAATTTAGGCATGTGGACTTAAATTTATAAAGTTGTTTTCCAAGGATTTTTTAGAGTTATCCTGAAAAGTAGCTTAATTATATATTTCTCTGTTTGTACCAACACAAATTTTAATGAAAATAGAAATACTGTCAAATCATATTCTTAAGAAAATGAACCTTGTTTTTAGTTATACAGTATGTATTAGAGTAAAAATAAGATTCCAAGTTAAATTAAATGTGAAGTTTATTACAGGAATCAAGGAGATGTAATTTTAATGAATTATATCATTATAAGATATAGTTTAGTCCAATTATATTTTAAAAGACCACCTAGTCTTTTTAGATTTACATGGGTTTTAAAAGATTTTAAATAAAATCAAAATGTGTATGTGTATATGGATGTATATGAATGAATGGATATATATATATATATATATATATATATATATATATATACACACACATATATATATATATATATGAATATGTGTAGTGAAAATGACTATAAAATATTTATTTCACTAAATTTCAATAAGTGGCTCATTAATTGTCCAAATTTTGTGTGTTAGACTTTCCTTAGTTTGTGAGTGTGTGTGAGAGAAAAGCTTTGCTTTGAAAAAGCTTGTGGTTGTGCATCAGAGTCATTAAATGTAAGCGTTCACTAGGATGGAGAGATCACTGCTCCTCGCAGACACTGGAAAAGGAGACGCGTGGTGCCCAGCCTCGCTCTGAGCAGCTGCCCCGGCTCCTTAACGGAAGCTCTGGGATCTGCACCATATTGTTCTGATTTCTAGCGGAAATCCCACTCTTCCCCAGTGTTGGGTTCTTCGTGGTACCAGGATCTGAGAAGATGCTTCGTTGGATGATGAAAATGAAACTCCTGACTAAACAGTGCCACTCACCCAGCCACAGAGTCATACTCTGTATGGGCACAGAATACACCCACCCCGCCATTTATAAGGCAGTGTCCCAAATCTTTAGTACTACTTCAAATCCTGCCAACTATGCTTTCAATTTTCCTTTCCTACTTGGATTTTCATTTATTTAAAAATCCAAAACATCATTAACTATAGCAGGCATGCAACGATGGAGAATGAAAATATGATTCTGAAATACTGTGGTGGGCGGCAAGTCTAAATTTATACAAAAATCTGCTGCCTTTCTTTGCCGGCCTCCTGAAGAGTGATGGAATACGGTACATCAGCTCTTAAATGAGAGGGAAATTCCAGATCGATGGCCTTGCCTGAAACACCTGGCCCCGGGCCAGAGAACCAGACCCCACCCTCCACTTCTGAACACAAATGACTCTGTTAACCTCAGCTGCCGGGGGCATCGCAGGCAGAGGCCACGGACAGCCTCATTAGCTTGCTTTCCAGCGCCTGGGATGACACATGCGTGGCTCTGCTCCCTGCAGCAAAGAGCTGGGAGCAGCTCTTTGCTTCATCAGGTTGCGGAGCAGAGAGGCAGATGCTGCAGAGGTTAGTACCCCAGCCAGAGCTCTCAGATCCAAATCCCCCTGGTCCTGCCACCAACCCTGGATGCTGGAAAAGATGCAGCCCCTTGGGCCCCTGCTCATTTGGGAGCTAACACCCTTAGATGGTCCCCATTCCCTCTAAGATTCTGTGTTTTAAGTATATTATAACCTTAAAAAGGGAAGGACAGGTCTGCTTTCAGTGCCTGCTCCCCATGTCGGAGATATCTGAGTTCAACACAGGGCAAATCCAGGCAGGAAACACTTATGATAGCTGCTCTGAGACTGTCATCTGGTGCTTGCAAAATTGTAGTCACACACAAACATTGGATACGAAGATAACTGTATGTGTTTGACCCAACATGTAAGACAGAAAATCTAAAATAATGAGAAGTGGTAGTTCTAATGAGTTACAGAACTTGTTGGGGTCAGTCTTTATATAGAACTAATGATTAATGCACGCCGGAGATTGAAATCCACAACAGTAATACTCCTAATAATGAACAATTCTGTACAGCTTAATTTTCATTATATTCTCTGGACTTTCCAGACAAGGCTAAATAGCATTAAGATGATAAAATTGTCTGCTAACCCTGTAGCTTTAGTAACACAATATGTCTATGTAATTGTTCATTTAGCCTTTCCAAATCTTAGGAATAGGAATTATTTTTCCTTTTAATTTGTTGATGTTGATGAAATATTAATCATATTCTATTACCTTCCAATGTGAAACATACATTTCCTGGACAATAATTTATCAGGGATCAAAGCTGTGAATTCTATAACATTTTACTCAGATTATGATCATTATAACATTAGAGGCCCAATGCATGAAATTAGTGCAAGAGTGGGCTCTGCAGTCCCGGCTGCCTCGTGGCCGGGCTGCTTGAGGCCCCACTGCCTCCACCCTCCACCCCCTGGTCGTTCCGGAAGGCCTTTCTGCTGTCTGCTCTAATTAGCATATTAGCTCCTTATGACATAGGATTTAAGTAGGATAGTAAATCATTGTTGAGAAGAAATACTAAATTGTTTATTACATTATTTATTTACTAATTTTTTTTCTTGTTATATATTTCATGCAAAAACAACCTTCACATTTTTTCTAAACAATTGTATGAGGTTTTTGGAACTATTCTTACATGTAATCTGGAAAAGAGCCAGCAAAAAGAATGAGGCCAATGACCATTCGAAACATAACTTCAAATAGAAAAACTGGGGAGACTATTGTCTCATTAATGTTCCATAATTTCTTCTAAGCCCTGTTCAGTGTTGCTCAGTTGGTGGGGCAACCTCCCAAGAGGTCACCAGTTCCATTCCTGGTCAGGGCACATGCTGGGGCTGCAGGCTCAATCACCATTAAGGGGCACACAGACAGGCAACCAATTGATACTTCTCTCTCCCCCTTTCTCTTCTCTCTTTCTAAAATCAATAAAAAAACATAAAATAAGAAAGAATGGTTAGCCAATTACGAACACTGGAATGCCTTGTGAGGTCATTGTTTTTCTGTGTTAGTTAAGAAACATTTCCAAGAGCAGTCAATTGTAAGACATCATGGTTCTGGGCTCTTCCATGTCACTGGTTCTCAGAGTGCGGCCCAAGGACCACGTGACTTCAGAAATGTACATCACTGTGCTTCCTTCGCGCCTGGGAGGGGCCAGCCCCGGGTGGGCCCAGCACTCCGCATCCTAAGGAGCCCCCCGATGACTCTGACACGCCTGAGGGTTGGGCATCACGGCTCTTTGCATACGTGTTTTCTAAAATAGACTTTGTTTTAAGAGCAATTTTGGGTTCATAGCAAAATGAGCAGAACATGTACAGAGTCGCAATTAACCCTGCCCCCACAGAGACTCAGCACAGCCTCCCCCCACCAACATCCTGCACTGGGTGGAGCATTTGTTATGGTTGATGGCTACATAGGTGAGTTTAAGAATGAAAAAAATTTTTCTCCTCTGAAAATTATATGTTTGTACCTTTAGAGTCTTTCTTTAAGGATTGATTTTAAATATATATAAAGTATTATCTGGCACATTTACAGTATTGTGCCTATTACTATTTCATCTCATTTGCTGGTTAGAAGTTTTGTTTTTGATAACACTGAAGTCATAAGGATCACTTCCTGTCAGCGTGGTGACTGTTTTAAAGGGCTCAGTGGGACCCTCAGAATTCACACCAACTCGGCCCCTCCTCCCTGTACCATGCCACAGCAAGCAAAAAGCAAGCAAAGCAATGGTCAGATATCTTCAGTGAACTAAGGGGATCACCATTCTTATATAATTGTAGAGTTGCCTCTTCAGTCAAAATCTTGCCAAATTATCAGTCTCTTCCAGTTGTGTGCCTTGTTACTTGTGCGGTAGCTGTGAAATACAGATGTTCTTGTGATATTTCATATATTATAATTGCCCTGTTGTTCAAATATTAGAATTTCTAGAAGGGTCAGATATTACAGCACAGGATGCACAACTCCAGGCCTCTGCCTCACTCAGACGAAAGCGGGAGCACCCCGCCCCCGACTCGCTGCCCTGAGGAGCACCTTTCCTTCCGTGTAAACCATGGAAGATGCTTCTGAAATGCGAGAGAAAACCAGTTCCCTGGCCAGCTGAGGTAGCCACCCACTTAAAATTGTTCCTATAGTACAAGCTTTTGTCCTTTTCTTTTACCTTTATTTACGTTTCGCGCTTTGTGACTGTCCAGGACTGATCGTTGGTATCATGGCTGTGCTGCACTGATGCCAGCATTTGTCATCCTGTGTAAGTAAAGAAGAGGACTTAGCAGTTCATTTGTCCCACTCACTTCCGTCCCTGTTTTGGGAATGACTTGGAACATTTTTTAATTTATTTTTTTGGAATTGCTTTTACTTTGCACTTTTTATTATGATTTTTTTTACTTATTTTTAACTTTTTTCATTACTAAATTTTTAATAATTTTGAGTTTTTCAATTATTTTACTTTTTAATTTCTTTATTGATTGAGGTATCATTGCAGGTTGCCCAGAACCAAACCAGAGAGGGTTGAACCTGCATTACCACCATTTGTCCACCATCCAGAACTGAAATGTCATGGCTGACATGTACACATAAGAAACTGTTTGACATTGAAATTGGGACTCAGAAGAACTGTTGGCCCAGAAAGAAACTTACTACAGACTGATTTATTTGCCTCTCAGCATAACCATTATTGCTTGTTTCATTTTCAGTTCTTATAAGTGTATTTCTAATATCACATGATCTCACTCATCTAGGGGAAATGATGAACAACATAAACTGATGAACAAAAACAGACCCAGAGACAGGGAAGCATCGATCAGACTATCAAACTTCAGAAGGAAGGTAGGGGAGATGGGGTTAAGAGGGAGAGATCAACCAAAGGACTTGTGTGCATGCATATAAGCCTAACCAGTGGTCACAGACAACAGTGGGTGGGGACATGCATGGGGAGGGGTTTGGGATGGGAATCGGGGATGAGGACAAATATAGAATTGTTTTTTACCTTGAAGGATATGTTTTTGAGTAGCTTTGATGGTGGCTAATCATTGTTATATGAGGACAGACTTGATTTGAGGGAACTTCTACAAATCATGTCCAGCAAATATGGAATCTGACCATGTGCGTACTGACTCTGAGGAAGGCAGTTTTGTTCATGAAAGCATGGCTTAGAGGCAAAAACAACATTCATCTATTTTGTGAACCTCTGATGGTGCTTTCATCTCACGGAATGGAGAGCTAACACCAGAAACATGGGGGACACTGGTTCCCCAGAAAGCCTTCTCTGCTGGTTGTGTCTCCATCCCCTGCCCTGCCCCCCAGGTGTATGCTCCGCTAACATCAGGCCAGCGGGGCCTCCCCTCAGCACTGTGCTGTGGTTTCACTGCCCAGAAGAAGATACAGACCTCATCTGGATGAGACCCTTCTGTCTGCTCATTTCTCCAGGCCTGCAGACCCAGTTCATGAACCCATGGTCCTGTGCCCAGGTGGATCTTAGGAGTGAAAAAGAAAGGATGTTTTCTAAGCTTGTTAAATAATTATATTTAGAATCTTATGTTCTCAAAGAATATATTCACTCCTACACATAGGATGTAAATTTTGTGTACAGAATATTAATTAGCCCTCAAAAATTAGAGCAGAAAAGGAAACTTGTAAGGCTAGTGAATGAATCCAAGGTAACCTTTTATTTTTGCAAAAAACACACCTCCTGAAATCTGTGACAATAATGAAAAGTGTTGTGTTCATATAGAGTTGGTTTTAATTCTTTAATATCCATGATGGAAAGCTTTCTATAGCATTATTATTTTATCAGTATGATTATGTAATGAGAACATATGAGATGGAGGTAGGGAAAAAGATGGTAAAGACAATGTGTGTGGGGGGGGTTATTTTTGCTTTCCTAAAAGGACCATTAGTGAAGGTCTGTTGATCAGAT
Organism: Vespertilio murinus; assembly: GCA_963924515.1. NCBI lineage: Eukaryota > Metazoa > Chordata > Mammalia > Chiroptera > Vespertilionidae > Vespertilio > Vespertilio murinus. The sequence continues at coordinate 46,125,877 of OZ004717.1, read as the reverse complement.
TTCTGCTTTACTGCTTATCTCGGATATACAGAGAGATTTTCTTAGAAAATATGGTCTAAGAGGATCCTGGGATTTTCAAGGACACATGCTCCAGCAAAACCATGACCTTTATTATAAAGGAGGGCATTTTTCACATTACAATCTCAGTTGATAGCTAATCTTTCAATTCTGGGTCAGAGACAGAACAGCAGTTCCTATGGAGGTCAGGGCCAGTGCAATGTAATGTAATGACCCCCTCTCCTTATTGTGCCAAGCATCCAAAATTCTGTGGGCCAGCCTCAGAATTTAGAGCACCCTTGAGAAAATGTGGGGGGTTGCTGGGCTGGAGGGGCCCTTCTGCTCTGCTCATGTGACCACATGGCAGAGCTGCTCTAAATGAAGTCCATGCTCCCCTATGTTTTTCTGGTCCACGGCTGAGCACGTGTTTTCTGGGAAGGGCCAGGCTGTGAATATCTTAGGCTTTGCTGGCTGTGTGGTCTCTTTACTGCAACCACTCAACCTGGCCTGCCATAGCACAAAACAGCCTCAGCCAATCCAGTGGCAATAGCTTGGCTGTGATCAATAAATAAAGTGTATTTATGAAGAGTATAATTTGAATTCCATGCGCTTTTCATGTGTCATGAAACACTGGGAAGTGCTCTCCATTCAATGGAGTGAAAGTCATGTTCATCTTTGGGCCGGACAGGGAGGGGCAGCGGCTGGACGTGGCTGGTGGCCCAGGGTCTGCAGACCCTGCCCTTAACCCACTCACATCACACTGAGTCAATTAACCGTTTCCCATTCCCTATAGACTCTCAGGAATGTTTCCCTCTACCTGCATTTCTTTTTTGTTCTTTATTCTTCAATGAATAAATGCACTGATGGAGGAAGAAAAAATATCCATGCAGTGTGAGCAGTCATCCATGTGGGCAGCTGACTGCAGGTGAGAAGTGTGTGTGTGTGTGTGTGTGTGTGTGTGTGATCATGTAGGGGTCTGCCCTCCCAGAGGAGTCTTCATTGACTGCTTCATACAGGAGGGTTATTGAAGATATGCTCAGATTCTGTTTTTATATGCAAGTTACATTTTATTAATAAAACAGCATTCTCCCAGTGGAAAATGCTGGTAAAACTGCAGTGAGGCGCAAAGAAGCTTTGAGTTCAAAACAAATTAGTGAAAGGATTTGAAATGATGCACTGCATTGATCTGTCTCTTAAGTTCTTAGAACCTATCAATTTAATCCTTTCAACCTAGCAAATTGCTCTTTTGCATCATTTTTCAGTCTTTTCACAGAGGAAACATAGCAATTGTGTGTGTGTGTGTGTGTGTGTGTGTGTGAGAGAGAGAGAGAGAGAGAGAGAGAGAGAGACAGAGACAGAGAGACAGACAGAGACAGAGAGATGGAGACAGAAGAGATTAGAGTTTAATAGCCTACATGCCTCTTTAATTTCATTTATTTTTCAAATAAAAAGAACACTAGCATATTTCTGATGATCCATCTCTGTTGATTAATGCTATTATGCTCCTAGTTTGTCCATATCAACTCATTTCTATCTGATAAGATTTTTTCCTCCTAATGGAATCAGTGTTAAAGATATTTTCTCTTATTCTTCAATAAATATAAAAAATAGATTGAGACAGAGAATTGGCAGTCCGTGTGGGAACGCCTTAACCTTGGGTGCTCTCACTGTGTTCTGACATCAGGCAATGGAAGTGGTCTTGTCTCACTAATGCTTTTCCTGCATCTGGGGTGCTCACAGGAATGCGGCTTCATCCCAAACACCCAGGAGCACTTCTTTGCCGCGGAGATCTGGGTAAGCAGAAACACAATGAGCATCCGTGTTTCCCACGCCAGGCACAGAAAGGGCTGCTGTGGTTCCAATTATACACCCCGTGGGCTGGTTGGAAATGTTCTTGAAACCTCATTCTGAATGCCTGGTGCCAACACAGTTGCTTCTAAAAGACAAACAGTCAAACCACTTCAACAGTCAAGCCAAGCAACAAATTATACCTTTCTCTCCATAATGCCTCTGTGATTGTGTGAAATCTCCGTGATATAGTTATATCCCTCTCAGTGTGAGAACTTGTCAAAGAGATTATAGTCCTCATTGTGCCTGAAGTAGGCCTAAAATAAAGATGAGGTCACAATATGAGGTTTAATACAGCCAAAATATGAGGGCTTGAATGAGCTGTGGACCTGACCACGCCCTCCCCTGGTGGACCCGCTGGGAAAGTAGGGAAGGGAAGGGCTCACAACCAGACTCCCCGGCGCTTATCCTCCCCCAAATACCATTGCCCAGGTCACCGAGAGACATTGACAATGCACGTCTATTACTAATTGGTGAATTCTTTGAGAACCAAAAAACTAAATTAAATTAAGTCTATCCAGATTATTTAGCCAAAATGTATTATCAATAAATGAATTGATAAATTTACTTAGCCACAAAAACTGGTTATTTACCCACATGCCTTTCATGCCCTTCATGATGTCACTCTGAAGCAGTCTAATAAATATGTGTGTGATTTCTCCATTTGGTCCATGAATCAACACTTGAAAGAGTTTAATAAGTCCCACCTTTAACAATACTACTTCTCTCTTCAGAACTCAAAAAGTAGCTGACGATATTTGAAGTCTTCTGACAGCCTGGATGAGCAATTCCACACCTTGTGACATATCACTGCCTACATTATACTACAGTTGTGTAACTCCGGCCTTGGTTCCGATAGTTCTCTGGGGCTGAGGTCATGCCTAATTCATCTTCATGGATCTCGTGTTGGCTTCTATAGAGGTTGACACTTTATAGCCACTTATAATATGCAAATTGATTTTCATGTTAGTGCCCTACCGAGTCCAAACTGTTTAATAAAACACTTACCAAAATGCCATTTGGAATCTGTCTAGGAAAAGAGCAATTTTAAACTTCTGCTTATAGATAAACAAATGTATAGCAGTATCTCAGAATAGATAGGTACTTAAATACCATTAAGAATAGTTCATCTATGGTAATGGTAATTAACATTCTGAATTTCCCAAAGCAGTTGATTATTGGAACCAAAGCATTTTACCTCCATGCTCCTTAGTTTTAAGGCTGAGTCACTGTGACCTTGACTGGCAAGAACTTTGAAGAAAATGAAAGCCCTGTTATGCCTTTTGATCATGGGACCTCTCTCCCCTGAAGCTGACTATGACATCTGTGTCCTTGGTCTTGTCCTGTGAGGGTGCGTTTGTAGTGACTTCCCAGAATCAGAGAATAATAAACATATATTAAAGCAAATGTCTCAAAAGCATTGTACCAATCGGATTTCAGTTGGAGATTAGCACCTGCCCATCTCCAGAATTGGACATGGACATTCACACACAAAAGGAGAGGGGTTTGGTGATGAGATGGCCACAAGTCAATGGTGAAAAAGAGAGGATATAAAAAAATCAACATATAGAAACAGTCATTCTCTTTTCATAACTCAGAAAGGAGCAGATGACCTTTAAGGCCATAAGACATGAAAGATGTACTAGTGAGATTCTGATAAGGTGTGGCGTGTCACAATCTATTTTATATTACAATTATTGCAGCCCTGCCTCATTTCCTCTATTAGGCTAAGCTGGTCGAAATTCCATGAGCCTAACACCATTTTTTTATATATTTTATTGATTTTACACAGAGAAGAATTGAGAGGGATAGAGAGTTAGAAATGTCAATGAGAGAGAAACATCAACTAGCTGCCTCTTGCACCTCCCCACTGGGGATGTGCCAGCAACCAAGGTATGTGCCCCCGACCGGAATCAAACCTGAGACCTTTCAGTCCGCAGGCCGACGCTCTATCCACTGAGCAGCCTAACACCATTCTATTAAGAGTCTGAATTTTTGTTTTATGTGATGGTTCAACTTAGCTAAGTTTTACTGTCCTGCAAACTCCTTTGTTGTATTGTACCAGACCAGGTGAGATTAGAGGGCAGAGTGAGCTGGCAGCCACATTTCTCTGAAGGTCACTGAAGGGCACCAGGGGCTACTGAGGTTCACCTGCTCACTCTATCTTTCCTGGGACATTGAGAAGCAGTCAGGTCGAATTCCTCCAGATTCCACTGGATTGCCTCCTCCAACGATGTCCTAGAACAGGTTGGCATGTAGGATGGAGACAAAATGTGCTTTTCCTTCTGGAGGCACCGCCTCACTGAGATTGGAGGTGATGAGTGAAAGACACAGCTTCCACCTGACTGTCCTGAATTGCACTTTGTCCTCTCTTTCCCCTGCTTCATTCTGACTTTCTGACTTTTACTCTTGCCTACCTGATTTTCTTTCTTTTCATAACTTTTAATTTATTGATTTTATATATAAAAAGAAAAGGAGAGAGAGGGAGAGAGAGAGAGAGAAAGAGAGAGAGAGAGAGAGAAAGAGAGAGAGAGAGAGAGAGAGAGAGAGAGAGAGAGAGAGAGAGAGAGATTGCGTTATTCCACTTATTCATTCATCCATTGGTTGATTCTTGAATGTGCCCTGACCCTGATTGAACCTGCAGCATTGGTGTATCAGGACAGTGCTCTAACCCACTGAGCTGCCCAGCCAGAACCCAGACTACTTTACCACAGCAACTTCAGACCCTTTAGCAGATACAGCGTCAAAAGTCTTCTATTGTGTTTTTAATCAATTCAAAATGTTAAACCCTCTAATAGATAGCAATTTCATACTAGTCATAGTGTTTCTACTTCCTTAACCAAACCCATATTGATGCATGAACAAATTCTGATACTCAAATATGTTTTCTGTGAAAAATATATGCTGGTTTTGTGCTGACACAAAAAAATGCCTACTTAAAGCAGACCTACAAAAATTATTTTAAAGTAACCTAATATTCAATAGCCTCATTCATAGAATAAATGGAAATTCAGATGACATGAAAAGTTTTAATTGAGAAATTGCTTGATGTCTAGGTCATTCTTGATTTTCAAGCTACTTAAGCAATGTTTTTAGAAATATTCTAGGGAAATATCATCTCTGATATTGGGGTTGCCTGAATAGCTTTGATTTCATGATTGTGATAATTTGGGGACAGGGGGCATCATAAAGGGATTAGTGTCCTAATAAAAGGAGAACCTGACTCTTCATTCTGCTCACCGCCACAAGAGGGTCCAACAAGAAGACAGCTCACTCAGAACCAAGAAGCCCGCCCTCACCACACTGGCTCTGCCAGTGCCTTGGACTTAGATTTCTCAGCCTCTGGCTCTGTGAGATATAAATGTGTGCTGTTTCAACCACCCAGCCTACGGAATCCTGTTGTAACAACCAAAACTGAGAAGCCACATATGTCTGAGAGTGAAAGGAAGGGAAACTACCTTGTTTCCCCAAAAATAAGACATCCTCTGAAAATAAGACCTACTCACAGGTTTCCTTCTGAGTGAAATATAAGGCATCTCCCTGAAAATAAGTCCCCAGGCTCTGTCTCAGAATGAAAATTAATTTACCGTAAACTGGTCGCTAGGGCCGCCCCAACTGGCATCTAGCAACCAGTGACCTTACGCGGAGTCCTGAGTCACTGCTGTGTGAATGGAGAGATATCAGCGTGGAAACTTGGTGAAACCTAAACTGCAACAAGTTGTGACTTGGGTGAAGAAATCGTGGGAGAAAATCACTGACAGTTGCATTGTAAATGCATTGCGAGCAGGCTACCTTGACAAGAAGTACTCATTTAAAGACAGTGCTATTGCTAAATGTGAGAGATTTGGTCCACTGATTCTGAAAGAAATGGAGTCACAAGAAATTCACCAGGAAATTCAGGAATTGGATTGTTATGATGATGTTCCAGAAGATGATGACATAATTGTCACTGAATAAATGAGTAAATTCTTGATACTGTAGGATTCACAGTTTGTCTGGTTTGTGTTGACAACTACCGTACTACCATACCATATACAAGTAATACATTTCCTTTATTTTCATTTGACAATAAATGTGTACTGTATTCTTCTTCATGGAAAAATAAGACATCCCCTGAAAATAAGACCTAGAGCATCTTTGAGAGCAAAAATTAATATAAGACACTGTCTTATTTTGGGGGAAACAGGGTACTTCGATTATGTGTGCTTCTACATAAAGCTCACTGACAGACACATTTCTCCTTATAGTGAGTGAAGGGCTGGTAGACAGCTAGCCACCACTATCCATGAAGTACCCATCATGCCCCTAGAGGAGGAGGACGATTTCATTTAATGGCATCAATACTACCATAAGCAACCGTAATTTCCCAGATATTTTCCCTAAACATTTATTTGCTGAACAACCTTGCTTTATTGTTTTGTCTTCCTTAAAATTCTATGTCAACACTTGGTTCCAATTTGACTACAGCAGTTCCAGCCATTACATCTGCATTCCAATCAGACAGAAAAAGGAAGTGAGAAGAAAGACAACTCCCCCCACAGACACACACCCCCAGAAATTGTACATACACTTCTGCTTTTATATTTCATTGATCAAATGTAGTCACATGGCCACAACCTGTTAAAAGAGGGCTGTGAATTTAGTCTTTATTCACAATATTTTTTGGTCAGCTAAATTTCAAGGATGCCATTGCAGAAGAAATAAAAATGGCTATTAGAAAGTAACTCATAGTTTCTACCCCATCAGAAAATTATTAATTATGAACCATCAGAAACTGCAGAAAAATACAAATTAACATTTAAAAAATAAGCCAGCATAAATAGAATGAACGTGTGTCCATTACTATTTTAAAAAATTATATATAGAGTATTTCATTTTGCATCAATTGTGTATCAGAGGTATTACTGTCCCTTAATCAGTAACTTGTTACCTGGATTTGTCTGATTACTAATCCTATGTTCCTTGTGATCCAATCAATTTTCATTCTAGTTCCAGTAGTTAAACATCCATTGTAACTGGGGAAAATAATGTAAAATATTTGGGATTACTTCAATTTATTATATATTTTAGTTAAATCAAATATATACTACTAGAGACATGGTGCATGAATTTGTGCACAGGAAGCGGGGTGGGGGGAGAGGGGGGTCCTCAGCCCAGATTGTGAGAAGGCACAGGCCAGGCAGAAGGATCCCATCAGTGCATGATCAGGCCAGGGAGGGATGTGCAAGTGGGCCATCCAGGGATGGACCGTGGGAGGCCTCCAGGACATGTCTGGCCCATGTTGCTCAGTCCTGATTGGCCAGACCCTAGCAGCAAGCTAATCTGCTGGTAGGAGCGTCTGCCCCCTGGTGGTCAGTGCATGACATAGTGAGCAGTTGAGTGACATTAGCATATCATGCTTTGATTGAACACACAACTGGACACTTAGCATATTAGGCTCTTATTATATAGGATGATGCTATGAAAAATGTGAATTTTTTGAATTTCATATTAAAATATTTTGTATTTCAATATCTTCATTTAATTTCCAAAGGCTTATTTAAATTGAATTGCAAATGATTTGAAATGTTTTCAAGTTGCTCCACAATGTCAGGGAATAAAGAATTTTGGATGATAACTTGTTTCCAAGATACTAGGAATCTTTTAAAAATACATTAAAAATTACATTTTTCTTTAAAAGTACCTTGAGTTATATGACATGGAAAACATGATGGTCTCAGGGACTTCTATAATAATCTCAACAACAAAGGTTAAGTTTCTAAAAACTGAGTGGTAATTTTTTCGTAATTTTTTCCATTTATATTACTTTGTTATAAACACAAATCTTATCACATGGTTTTTGGTATGACTAAAATAATATTAAACTGGAAAAAGCATTAAAACTTTTTATGTTTATATGAGAAATTAGAGATTTAAAATAATTGAGACTGTGTAGCTCAGAACAGTCCAAGTGTTCAAAGAAAGACATATCTTCTCATTGTCAATGGTACTGTCATATCTGCAGCACTTTAAAAAATAATGTAATGTGTGTAATCAAATATACTCATTGACTTTGTCATTGAAACAAATCATTCTCAAGGTCTTAGATTATTGAAATTAACCTAAAGCTTTGAGTTTCATATCAAATAGCTAAAATTGCTCTTTTTTAGTTACCTTTCTCACTGACCTTTAGAAGGGTCCAACTGCCTTTGCTGCAGCCTTTACCTAAAGGCTCAGTGCAAGTTCTCCTTTTGTAAGGAAAAGGAAAAGGAAAGATGTAGGTGGTCAGCAGCAACAATTTGGTGAATTTCAGAGAACTAAATTTTCTTGCAAATGTATGTAAATCAGTTGAAAACTGAAAAATAAATGCAATTATGTATAATTTTCTATTCTTTTATCTCAATTCTGAGACAGAGTTCTTAGAGCTAATCATTCACTAATCAGCAACTTGCTATGTATCTTCAAATCTAACTTTTTGTAGTTAACAACCTCACTGAAATGAAACAAAGTTTATTTATAGCATCAATTATTCTCTCAACAACTAATTTTCTTAATTCTACATTTATTATAATCTTATTTTCTATACTTACTTTGGAAAAGCTCTGTATTATTATCAGTCATAAATATGCTGAAATAATTTCTGAGCTGGTAGCACACAACAAGAAGAGTAGATAGTTATACTTCTTTTAAGAAGCCACTTTTTTGTTCTTGTTTTAAGAATATGACATTTTAAAATACATAGATGTAATAAATCTGATAGTAAGACATGATTTTCACATTAGAACTTGCATATTCAAGCCTTAAGGATAAGTTCTCAAGCTGATAAAATATCTTCCCTCTAAGGACTTAAAATACATCAGGAGTGCACTCATTAAAGTATCATCCTTGTGTGGAGGATGATGGGTGTTATGATGACATTTCTTTTAAGGTGAAAAAAATCTGTAAAGGGGACTCCAACTGACGTGTCCTTCTCCAGATGGTAAACCAGGATCAGAATTTAGATAAATCTCACTGACAGGTGTTTGTTTGTTTTTTTTTAATACATTTACTCTTGACACTTTTTTTGCCAATGTGTAATTTTGAGCCATAATATTCTGGTTTAATTATTTCTAGTAATTTTTATCTCCCCAAATGAAATAAAATAAATTTTAATTTATTACGATTATTTATTTTTTCCAAATTAAATAAATTTAAAAATCTTTATTTTTCTGAAATATGGATGAAAGTTTTTCTGTATGTGAGTACAGATTAAAGATGGATCATATGCACAATGAAACTAATCACAGTTGATCTAAGTTTAATTTTATCTCAGAAAGCACATATCCAATTTATCACTCTAACATGACAATGAAGCAATACTTGACATTTATTGACATATGTGATAAACTATTGTCATTTATTCAGTATGCATAAACAAGGAGGAAGACTTTTACATGAAAGAAAGATGGAATTAATTAACAATGACTTGGTTTCAGGCCGTCTTGGGACACAGTTATTCCTACAATAGTTCATGACTTCAAAGGGTTTAGACAAAGGTACAAGTAATACTACCATTTCCTAAGGCACCGGCACTTACAGAACACCCCGCCCTGCGGCGCTTCAGATTGAAATATCGGCATGTGCAGTGTAAGTACACTTTTTGAGTCATTTATCAGTCCCAGGCTGCACCAGGCTAGAAAGCCCTTGACATAAAATACTACCAAGGAACTTGTGTAGATGTACCCACATGACAGGTAAACAAAATTCATCGGGTTTCATATATATTTCTGGATCCGGCTCTGAAGGTTTAGATTAATGTGCAGCTTATGTTGATGTCCTGGAACAAAGGAAGAAAAACAAACTTTGCCGCTCTTAAAATGCAATGCTAGCCAAACAAAAGAGCACACAGGAAACCTGCTACTTTTGCTTTTTAATATCTCTTAAAAAATGCTAATATTAATCCTGGAATTTTTGTGAGACCTCAGGCCACTCAAATTCTGTTGTTTGGGGTTTATGTCTGTGGCCCTGCCTCCTTGCATGTAATCTCACTAAAACGGGGCCATAGAGTCCCCACTGACATAGGATCTACTAGCAATGTTACTCATCTACTGTCATGAGCAAGTCCCTGAAGAATTAATTGGTTTTATAATCAAAATTATACACCACTAGTTGCACATCCTACCTTCTAGCAATACTATGTGTTTCCTGGTGAACCATTAATAGAAAATATTCAGAACTTTTCTGGAATGTTTATTATTTTTATTTATTTATTTATTTATTTATTTATTTATTTTAGACAAATCCTTGTGTTGAGGGCTGACTTTCAATATATCTCAGCCTGGGAGCTGTGTAATGTTTATTTTAAAAAGTGTTTTTAATTTTTTCTCAAACTAATTACTATTTGTCTCTCTCAGATTTGTCCTAGAGAAGAGAGCCAATGAATTCTAACTTTTTCTCTTAAACTCCGGTCTGCAATATTTGTGTAACACAATTTAAGATATTAGCAATCATAATTATACATATGTTCTCACTAAGTAAGAGTTGACCATTACTGTTTAATAACAATAATATATAACACAATGGATTAGCACCTAATTCAGGTTCAAGAAAATGCATTTTCTTGAATCACTGAATTTGAGAGCATTTTAATATATATCTTGGGCCCAAAATCAACATGCATATTGTCCATTTATTTAACGAGTTGTCCTTTTCTTGTCAACATGTAAGGTTCCTGGTACATTACAATTGCCGGTCCTTTGCCTTCACCTTATGACTATCCCATCTCTGTCTCGAACATGCCTATGTTTCAGATACATTTTGCCAGACACAAAACCCCTCCAATTCTCATTTTTAATGCCCAATGTTAAGAACCACTGATTCTGCTGCCTTGCTGTGAATTACAGTCCAGAATGGGTAACAGAAAGAGTTGCTGATCATTTGACCCAGTGATCCCACTTCTAGGAATATATCCTAAGAAACCTAAAATACTCATCAGAAAGAATATATGCACTCCTATGGTCATAGCAGCATAATTTACAATAGTTAAGATTTGGAAACAACTTAAGTGCCCATCAGCAGATGAGTGGGGGAAAAAATTATGCACTCTTTAGCTTTGGTGAATTTGTCCATTCGCTTAAGCATATGCAAAATCAATGGTGTACCTATATCCATTTAATAAAGCAATACACTAAACCTAGCACAGATTTTCAGATGTAAATTAAAGTCTAGTAAGATCACAGAGATTTACTAATGACAAGTATTTGCCATAATTATTCATGTGCACTCTAAATACTTTATTCAATAAAAATATGTATTAAATGTAAAAAGACCATTAACCAAGGATTAATGTTAGTATGTACATGTCAGAAAAAATATATATTCAGATGCAAAAATATTCACTTAAGAAAACTCTTAAGTATCTAATTTAGTAGCCTTTAAATTTCATCTCCCAATTAAAATCATTTGTTTACACTTGAGTTGGCATAATGTCTAATCATATGTGATGCTAGGTTGAAATATCTTCAGTTAAATTACATGGAATAAAGTAAAAACAATGTGGATATTGTAAAAATCACCCTGGATATGTTTTCTAATCAATTTATCAAAAGTTTCTTAAGTTTATTGAGCATTCTGCCAAAAGTGGCACATTCCACACAAACTTTCACCCATACAATAGAACTGAAATTGACATGAAGGTCATTGTTCTGCTCTTTAGCAAAGACCTAAGTTCTTTGAAATTTGCCTTATTTTGAAAATGGTGCTCTTAATCATCAGCATCACCGTGTGGAAGGATCACTGGGAGAATGTTATGGTAAGAGATGCTACCGATTATAAAGGATAGTTTCAAATGGTCCTGCCTTTGAAATAACTGTAATCATCTTTTTATTAAGCTCAAAATTATTGTCTATAGTAAAGAAGAAGAATATATTAAATCAAATTCTATTATTGAGAGTTAATTCATTTTAAGTCGCCATAGAGAAATTTTGTTGTTGTTACTGGATTTGATTTGAAATAAAATACATTTCAAAATATATTTTCTTAGCCTAAGACTTTAATTTAGAATAAACTCACATGATGACCTCAAACAAGTCACTTTACTTTCCTGAGCTTGAGGTATCTTGTCCTAAATGAAAATTTACTTATTCAACCATTTATCTTTCTGTTTACTGTTTTATTTTTCATTCATTCTTTCCCTCATCTTACCTAATAATAGATAAACATGTAAATTGACCTTACCTTTGCTATGCCCATAGCCAATCAGAGTGAGTATGCAAATTAACTCAACAAAGATGGCAGTTAATTTGCATATATAGGCACCTAGTGCCTGTGTCCCTGGAACATCCTGGCATCCAGGTCACTGTGAGGTAAGGCCAGGTAGGGCCAGAGCAGCCTGGGAAGGGTCTGAGCCAGGGGGCTGCTGGGCAGGACCAAGCCTGCGATCAGAATGAGAGGGCAGGGGCGGAGCCTGTGATCACAGGGAGCTGGGGGTCCCCTGCACAAGGCAGAAAGCCTGGGCCAGAGGCTTTTGGCCTCAGCAGGCCCCAGCCCACAATAGGTGTGAACTACAGAGGAAACACCTTTTCTGACTGCACATTGGCTAAGCTCCCTGTATGCCAATGGTAATATTCTTAGTAACTTGGGTAATAAAAATCCAAAAAGGTGATCTAGAGTTTTCCCACCACACTCCTGGAGGAAAAAACGAAGGTCCGCTGCTGGAGGGCTAAGAAATGTCATATCCTGACCTAGTTCAGTTCAGTGGATAGAGCCTCGGCCTGAGGACTGCAGGGTCCGGGTTCAATTCTAATCAAGGGCATGCACCTAGGTTGCAGCCTCCTCCATGGCCGGGGCCCAGGTCAGAGCTCATGCAGGAGACAACCAATCAAAGTTTTCCTCTCTCTTTGATGTTTCTCTGTCTTTCCTCTTCTGTTCCACATTCTCTAAAAGTAAATGGAAACATATCCTCAGGTGAAGAATGAAAAAAAAATAATAAAGAAATGCATATCCTATGAAAGACACATCTTGGAAATGCCTAAAGAAAGTTGTCATTTTTTTTCTTGGTGAAGGGACTGGAGTCCGTGTTGATGACAACACCTTGGTGGCTGTGGTGACTGGCAGTGGCAGCAGCAGAGGGGTGATGGGGCTGGCGCCTTCCCCTGATCAGACCGGTTGCCTCCCACAGAGGGAAGCCAGACTCCTCTCCATGGGAGCGGGCCTAGGCCATCAGTCGGACATCCCCTGAGGGTTCCCAGTATGTGAGAGGGAGCAGGTTGGGCTGAGGAATCACCCCCACTCCCCAGTGCACGAATTTCATGCACCGGGCCCCTTTATTTACAAATATGAGTAGTTATAAGGTGCCAGGCACTGTTTAGGGATTCTAGTATACCAAAGAGAAAAACAAAAATACAATGATGTTTTTATTCTATAATCTATAATAATAAAAACATAATGTGCAAATGGACGGAATGGCCAAACAGTGAATGACTATCCAGACAACCTTCCAGACTAAGCCTGGGCTACAAGGATGGCCAAGGCAACCAGGACTGTGAAGGCCTCCTCTTGCATGAATTTTGTGCATCAGGCCTCTAGTATAATAATAATATCTCATTCATAGTAATTTGTACAGAATAAAAATGTGTATGTATGTATGTGTGTATGGGAAACAATCTATCTCTGTCCCCTCCCCCAATAATTCTGAGTTTTCTGTTAGGCTTCTTATAAAGCCTTTCCATTTTGTAATTGGGTTGTTTGTTTGGGGTTTTTATTGACTTAAGAGAGACAGAAAGAGGGAAACATTGATTCCTTGTTTTACCTATATTAGTATTCAATGGTTGACTCTTGTATGTGCCCTGACTGGGAATCAAACCCACAACTTTGAAGAATTAGGACGATGTTCTAACTAACTGAGCTCTCCGGCAAGGGCCTATAATTAGGTTTAGATCCTGTGTCCTGGAACATAGGACCTGTGTCTTTCAGTTCGGCATTTTTAGTCAGCACCTGAATAAATGGATGAATGATGCCTAGTAGACACTCAATCGTAAGGTTCAAAATATAATTACGTCCAAACCAGAAAACCTCAAGAATGATAGATCTTCTCCTGTCAAACCACTGTGTTCTGTGAGTTCTGAGAGAGTCTAACACAAATGTAGGATGAATCCCAACCTCTGATTGCTGCTGTACTTCTAAAATCTCACTATTTTGTCACTTCACTTTAGGCGACAGGTTAACAAAAATGTGCTTTTTCTAGTGATGGCACAAAATGTTTGAGGGGCAGTCTTGTCTGAAAATTGGAATTAAGCATTAAGTCAGTGAAGTCTCTTATTTTCCACAAATTTCCCAGTTTTATTTGTGGTTATCTAAGATTAGCTGGTGACAGCTTATCAGGAATTTTACTGTGTTGCAAGCTTTAATGCTCCTATTGTTTCTTCCCCTTTGAAAACAGAAAATTATGTACTGTGTTAATAGGCAAAATATAATTATTAAAATTATTAGATAGAAAATAATAAATGCAAAACTTTTGTGGAATGAATTTTGGTTTCATTAATTATCTCTATATTTGTTCTATTCCGTAACACAGAGATTTTCAATCTGTGTGACACAAGAACTTTTGAAACATGCAATACCCAACTATTTAGTCAGGAGCACAGACCTCTTTTCTCTTCGACTGTCAAATAAAACAATGACGACAGCCAACACGACAATAGCCACCCAGTGTGAATGAATCAAAATTACACCTATTTTTTTGTCAGATCAGAAAAAAAAATATGTTTTTGGTGTGCTGCAGAATTTTAGTAATTACCTTATGTGTGCCAAGAGATAAAAAATGTTGAAAATTGCTGCTTTAGTATATATACATATTAGACTTCATGTTTTTATTGTATATAACATCCTAAACTTGTAACAAGTTAGTTCAAATTGACACCAATTGAGCTTCCATAACTTCCATAGCATCCCAGAACCCAGCTTCTATACTGCTTACTTTGTCTTTCTGTTGTCACAAATGTATCTCTATGCAAGAGTGGCCAATAGTACCCATAATAATAAAAGTGCAATATGCTAATCAGACCGGATGTCCTTTCGGATGACCTTCTGCAGGAAGCCAGGGCTGCAAGGGAAGCCCTGGTCCTGGGAGCCAGAGGGAAGCCAGTGCCAGTAGCCGAGGGAAGGAAGGCAGGCCTATTCTTACACGAATTTTATGCATCAGGCCACTAGTAGATTTATCATTATCTTTACTCCTGGTCTTTAAAATCCTCTAGGAATTAAAAGTGGAGTAAATGTAACAAAAATGTAATATGGTGTTTGTGTTAACTATGAATTTACCTTCACCAGAGATCCCTGAGTTACTGACTAGTGTCTAGTGCCCTATCTTTTCATCCTGAACACTAGGCTGGAGTTTTTTACAGGGAAGACCTAGTGAGGGTTCACTTCCTCAGCTTTTAATTTAAAAGTCTTCATTTCTCACTCATATTTAAAGGATAGTTTCATAAATGAGAGAATTCTTGGTTAACACGTTTGTTTGTTTGTTTGTTTGTTTGTTTGTTTGTTTGTTTGTTTGTTTGTTTTCCCAGCACTTTCAATATATCATGCACCATCTTCTGGCTTCCACGTTCTGATGAGAAATCAGCAGTTCCTCATCTTTTAGGATCCCTTTCACAGGACAACTCTTGTCCCTTGCATTCATGACTGAAGACTGTAGCAGTTCCCTGTATTCCAACATTTTGCAAAATTATGTTTTGCAAAGACTGCATTCCTTATCGTGCATGAACACTGCTCTTGGTTCCTAAGCCTTTGTTCAACTACTATTTTGACAGAGATCCCTTAAACATTAGGAGCTAAAAATAACAAAACAAACAAACGAAAAACACCTCAGCCAGTCTTCCCTGCCTGGCTCAGTGCCCTCACACCCCCTCAACACTGAGCCTGGCCTCTGCTGAGTCCGGGGATGGGATAAGTCTCCTCCAGGTCCCTCGAAGAATGCCTCTTGCTGTAGCAGGTACACAAACTCCCCAATCCCCCATGTACCGTGGTGCTCTTGAATGTCCTAATTTTCTAAGAAATGCTCCCTAGCTTTCGCTGCTGGGCCTTAGGCACTCAAAACATACGAAATTCTTGTGTCCCAGGCATTTGTGGATTGCAGTTCCATTTTCATTGTTTCCACGTAATTGCCAACACCTTTTGGGCTGAGATCTGAGTTAGATGAAACAGAGACCAAACAAAATGAAGGTTTAAGCCTCGTGCATGTAGTTGGATGGTTTCCCAGCAGCTTAGACCAGACACAAACAATGATCTGTGTGAAGGTATGCTCTGCTCCTTCTGAAACCCGGGAAGAGGGACCCCCTGGGAGACCAGGGTTCCGTTTTCAGGACCGGAGTGAGCAAAGAAAAGAGCAAACACCTCAAGCTGCCCTACTCTTGGGACATCGCCCGTTCTTGATTCATCACTCACTTGGTTACTCTGCACCCCTGCCTATTTTCCCAGAGTCCTAACAAAGTGGGTGCCAGCAGATTTGCTTGCTTTTGATGTTTCCATGAGGAAGATGCCAGCTTAGCATCCCAACACCGTTGTTTTTCTGGCAGCATGTTTTATTTTTATGAAGAAAAGCTGAGCGTGGGAGAATGTGGCTGAGCACACTATCAGAAGGCTGCTCCAGCCAGAAGTCAGGGCGAGGAAGGGGCACCGCTGGCTTGCTCACACGTGCCCCGAGACCTCTTTGGCCTCCATGTATCTCCCTGACCCCCGCCGCAGCCAGCTTTCACTACAAAGTGATGAACAACAAATGCAATCCCATCTAGGGTCTTGGGAAGTAAATTGACTTAAGTGTGGGTATATGTACTTTAAGACGCAATGATGGATTTTAGAGGAGAGTACATGACTGTTACTACTGTCTTGTTCTGTTTGTTCACTACTCTGAGTAAGTAGCCTGGTATAAACTATGTCCTAGTGATAAAACATTTAATTTATTTGGATTATATTGATGACTAAAGACTACCTGTGAATGATTTGATGCAGTAATTTGACTGTTTCCTGGCATCTATTGTCTATGACATCTCTGTTAGCCTCTCAGATGCGTGCTGTACTTGGTTCTCTGAAGACCACGTTGTACAAACCACATCAAAGGACACTCATATGCTCAGGCTCCTGGTTGGATTCAGTCAATAGAGAAATATTCCCAAAGAACCGTGGGAGATGACATTGGGACCTTTACTCCCTTGCGCCCGTACTTTGGGGTTATCTATGTCCCTAAACCTAATAAACCCTCTCTTTTTTAAAATTTATTTTTAATTTTTGTTGACATCCATATCACTTTAGTGTCAGGTATAAAACTTGTTGATTCAACATTATGAAGTGATCACTACAATAAGTCAAGTACCTATCTGTCACCTTGTGTAGTTATTACAATACTATTGACTCTATTTCCTATGTTTTTACATTATGTCCCCGTGAATATTTTATAACTGGAACGTATACTTCTTAATCCCTCCCCCCTTTTCACCCAGCCCTTCAACTCCCTTCCTTCTGGCTACCATCAGTTTATTCTCTGTATCAATGAAACTGTTTCTGTCTAATTTTGTTTGCTCATTTGTTTTGTATTTTAGGTTCCATTTATAGGTGAAATAATATAGCATTTGTTTTTCTATGACTTATTTGAATGAACATAGTAATCTATGAGGTTTTTCCATGTTGTCACCAATACAAGATTTAATAATTTTTTATGGCTGAGTAATACCCATTGTTTATAGGTACCACATCTTCTCTTTCAAAAAAATGTTTTATTGATTTTGTTTTACAGAGAGGAAGATAGGGAGATAGAGAGTTAAAAATACCAGTGAGAGAGAAACATCGATCAGCTGCCTCCTGAACACCCCCTCCTAAAAATATGCCTGCAACCAAGGTACATGCCCTTGACTGGAATCGAACCCGGGACCCTTTAGGCCAATGCTCTATCCACTGAGCCAAACCAGTTAGGGCCCAAATCTTCCTTATCCATTTGTCTATCCGTGGTCATCTAGGTGGCTTCCATATCTTGGCTATTATAAATAATCTGGCAATGAACATAGGGGTGCATATGGTGTTTTTGAATTAGTGTTTTGTTTTCTTTGGATAAATACCCATACATGGAATTGATGCTGCATAGGGTAGTACTTCTTAAATTTTTTTGAGGACCCTCCAAAATATTTCCCGTAGAGGCTGCACTGGCCGACACGCCCACCAGCCGGACCCCGAAGAGCTTCTCCTCCAAGGCAGCCTTCTGTGCGGGAAACTTCCCTCAGACGTTCCGGAAGTGCCCTCCCAGCTTCTGAAGGCACGACAGCCTGTAACAACCACCCGCCACCTGGTCCCGGCTTTCTCCCGAGGCCAGGCTGTTCTTCCTACTTCGTACTTAGTTCTTCCTTTAAAACCGTCTCACCATTTTCTTACTTTTAACTTGCTGTGTATTTTAAGGTGGGTCCCTGACCAATAAACAAACCAAGAACAAGTCTTTGCAACTTAATGTATTTTAAGTACCTATAAAGACAGCTACAGAAATAAAGACATCAACAGGCAAATGCCCAGCCCTCCTCTTAGAAGGGTGTTATAAAGTTGTTTAAGCAAAATAATAAATGCTTTCCAAACCTTACCATGACCATATATTCTCTCTCAATGAAAGGCTCTGATTCAAATGCATGCTCTACCTGCCAGCATATTAAAAACAATACCAAGTTAATAAAAATAAGTGCATATTCTAGTTGAGTAGCATGTAGAAATATCTGTAGAATATACTTTCTATAAGCGATGTTATACTCTGAGCAATAATTAAACTTTATTAAACAAACAGCCATTCAAACATGTTGACTACTGCTTCTAAATTAAAATAAAAAGAAAGAAGCATAACACCCTCCACCACTGGGGTTTTTAAGTTCCCATGTTTATCTCGGTTTAATTAGAATTTGAGATCCAATTTCAGGGTACATTTGACAGGTTGAAAATAATATTCAAAGAAGTGATAAAATGAACAGTTGAGAGATTTATTGAGACAATCATGTGAAAGCTGTATAAAATAAGATACAAGAGTCAGATGTGGAGTACAGCTGTTTTATTTTAGAATTGTTGACCAGTTGACTGAGTTCTAAGGACAAAAGAAAAGTGTTTGCCGGGGTAAAAATAGCACAATGCAGGGTTAAATCGTGTCTGGAAATAAACTGTAAGCATCTTGATAATCATCGAACCTTTGACTCATATAGAAGCGGCAGCAACTCTAAAACATAAGGAATCGCATGCCAAGTGGATCCCCGTTTGCGAAGTCCAAAGCCCCTGTGGTCCCTGCACAGATCCTAGGGATCTGTACGGGTGACACAGGCTTGGATTTTACTGAGAAAAACAGGCAGTGTCTGAAAAGTACCAAGAGAGTGAAGGTTCGGTTCACGTCCGGGTCACCGTTCATTGTTTTCCTCTGCGCAGCACCGGCTCCGCTTGCTGCCCACTGTGAGCATCTGCTTCGCACAGAACAAACCCTCAAATGGGAACATGGTGGTGCTAAACGGGTAAAATCATCATGAAGGAAGATGTGAAATCTATTATTTTTAGATTATTTCCCCATCCTTACTGATAAAAGCCTAAGGGGTCCTCCCGCCATGATGCCCTCACGTCATCACAAGATGGCCTCACGCACAGCCGGTGCACGAGCAGGCGGGCTTGGCGCTGCAGGTGAGGCATGGAGCCTGATTGGGAGGCCTACCTCTGCTAGGCAAGGCTGCCTGGGGGTCCTGCCTCCCTGATCCACATGCAGGACCCCCTGCTCCTGCCTACCTCTCTGGGGCAATGCATCCTGGAGCCCTGGGTGGATGGATGGGGGGCTGCCTCTGTGAGGCTATCGATGGCTGGGCTCCCACTCTGTGTCAGGGCACAGGCCAGGCCGGGAGAACCCTTCCCCCCCACCACCACCGAGCGCACGGATTTTGTGCACTGGGCCCCTAGTTTAATTAATATTTCCTTTCACTTGCCAGAAACAACACTGACCTACAGGTACAGGAGAGATTAGTGAATTCAAAATAAGATGGCTCCAGAGGCAATCCTGACTCAACCAGTATCTAATTCTGGAAACGCAGGTACAGTGCTATGTATGGTTGGCTGAGATGAGGTTTCTTGTAAAATTCAGGAATCCAAAATTAGAACAGGATTAAACATTCATAAAGTGCTGTCTTGATAGGAGTGAGTTATAGTTTAATAAATGCAAATCAATTTATAGCATTTTAATTCAAATATATGCATTGAGATAATTTATAGGTTTGCGGTAATTTTATAGGCTATATATTTGCATTTTTAGCATATATTACATGATATGGTTGGCTTTGTGCAGAAGCTAACATCTTGATGAACAAATTATGATTACATGAATCTGATTAAATTTCATACAAAGAGAATGTGTACTTAAATATTGCGTATACACATCAGATGCATTGTAAAAATGGTTATGCCTAACGTGGCAACTTCTTTTCAATACATAATCTAGAAGCACTTTCAATGTGGATTCCTGTTGTCAAGGCTAGTGCCTTTACCTAGAGAATTCACTGAGCAGCTGGTTTTGCATACTCCTCTCAAAGATATTTTTTATATTTTATTTATATTTTTTAATTTTTGTTAATCCTGACCTTGGGATATTTTTCCATTGATTTTTAGGACAAGTGGAAGGGAGGAAGGAAGGAAGAGAGAGAAAGAGAAAGAGAGAGAGAGAGAGAGAGAGAGAGAGAGAGATGTGAGAGAGACACATGAATTGCTTGCCTCCCACACATGCCCTGACTGGGGCTGAAGATCAAACCTGCAACCCAGGTGCATGATCTTGGCTGGGAATTGTAGCTGCAACATTTCTGTTCTCAGGCCATTGCTCTAACCATCAAGCTACACCAGCCAGGCCACAAATACTGTTTTTAAAAAATGCATATTAAAAAACAAGAATGTTTTTACAAACCTACAACATCATATATTTAAAAGTAGTTTCTTTTTATTCACCGTTACTTCACATACAAACACATGTTCCTTTTGCTATTACACTTAGGAATATCCCAGATTAATTGGAGAAACAAGAAATCATTATCTATTCGATATATCACCTATTGCATAGCCTTCTTTTAGTGCTTGCCTTCTAGCAAAGATGGGAATTTAAAGGCTGACATCATCAGCTGGAACTCTCAGTGTCCTCACCACTAGAAGATAGGTTTCCTATCTGAGCAGCCGACCCCCGCCCTCCCCATCCCCATTACCTTATTTTATTTGGGGAAAATAACAGAATGACATTGGGAGGTTGTCAAGGGGCAGTTTAATGTGTAGTTTACTAAGTGTGCTCTATGTTTGAAGAAGCAGATAATAAACATTGATCTTACCCTCTTCCTACCTCTGCATCATATTAGAAAAAGAGGGATCTCAGAACACAATGGAAGGGCCATAGAATAATTACTCCCACAACATTCTTGAGGAGCACTATTAAATTCCTTAGCTTGTCAGTAATGTATTTGTCTTGTGTCTTAGTCTGCTTAGACTGGGAGGCTTTCTAAGCAATAGCGAACTATTGCTCATGGTTCTAGTCTAGAGGCTGTGGAGGTCCCAGATCAAGGCTCCTGGAGGTTTGGTGTCTGGTGAGAACCCCTTCCTGCTTCATAAAGGGCCAACCTCTCATTGTGTCCTCCCATGCGGACGGGGCCAGGGAGCTCTCTGAGGTCCTTTAGGCGAGATCACTAATCTCACTCATGAGGGCCTCACACTCATGACCTAAGCACCTCCAAATACCGTCACATGGGGAGGGAGGGTTTATTTTGAGGAACAAATGCAGTCTATAGCAGTATTTTAATAGGAAACAGCATATTTCAAAGGCAAAGCTCCTTGTATTAAGCAATATAAATTATTTTCTTAGGAAACGAAGTGATCCTGGACAGGAAACAGCGGGCCTCCTGCTGAAGAACGCCATTGTGTGTCAGTGAGCAAAGCCAAATGAGACCAAATCTAGTTCCTATAACAGCACCACGCTGAGTTCAAAGACCTGCCTAAGCTGGGGGAAATTCAAGTCCCAGCATCCAACAATAGGGTGGGATAGCAAGTTAGCAGGTGAACTGAGCCCGAGTTAATTGCTGGGGCTCTGGCAGAATTGATCTGATTACTCCAAAGAGTCTATGGAACACAGGAAGGACACAAGGAACCGATCACAAGTTCACTTGTTAGAAAAATAAGCCTTTTATGGTCCGGGCAAGTGAAACTTTCCTGCAATGGGGATTCTTTTTTAATATGGGCATCACAAGATGCATTCAGATGTTCACTGGCATCTTCAGAACTAGCATAAAACCATTTCAGGTTCACAGGATGCGGAGTAGATAAATCAGTACATTGAGTGCATGGGTCAAAACACATTTCTTGAACCACAAAAATAGGATTTTAACCAAAAGTATATTAAACATCACAGACCATTATTCTGCATTCATGGAGTGATTCAATGGATATGTGACTATATTATACAATGTCTTTTGAGAACTAGGACAATGATGTTTTATTCTCACATGGGTAATACAGAGTCAGAGCTAATTTACAGTGCCATAAGCTTACTTATAAATAAGGACAAAAATGACCAGGTCATGAAATATTGTTTAATCACTATGCTGTATTCTATAATAGCACAGATATATAAAGTATATATCAAATTTGTTAAAATTTATCTTTATTGTTGAAAGTATTACATCGGTCCCCTTTCCCTCCCCACTAACTCCCTCAGCCCAGGAACCTGCCCTCCTCCCCAGGCCTTCACCACACTAATATTTGTATCCATACATATTTCATATATGCATATAAATTCTTTGGTTAATCTCTCCCCAACTCCCCACACACCCACACCTTCCCTCTGAGATAGGTTTTCTTTAGTGCTAATACATATCATCATTTATATTAATTTATCTTGGATATTACCAGGTGGTTGTTTTAAAGCCATCTTCAATTTTCAAATATGCTATGCTCTAAAAAAATTATAAGTGCCTGAAACTCATTTGAATACCAAAAGTTCAGACTTAATTCCCTCAATTGATGGAATTTGTTCATTTAATTTAATTAATCCATTGCTTTGCATGATTTTCTTTCACTAAAATAACAGAAGCTTTAGTTGAACGAGTCAAATACCTAGACAATTCACCCAAAACTATAGCCTTTAAGTACATCAGATATATTTTTAGCACATGGGTAACCAGCAGTGGAGCAATGCAGATCTTTGAGCTCTCCAAATTCATCCATGTTCAAACATTCAAAATCACAAAAGGATTCTATGGATCTGTCCAATGATATTATAAATTTTGTCTTGGAATAAAAAAAATTATAGAAGCATGTAGGAGAAAGAATATCTGAAGATTTTAAAAAATATATAAACATATCTTTGCAGTTGACTTCAAAGAGCACACATGTACAATGAGGCAGAAGACTTGGAAGAGCTCCTTGCTGCAGCACATAGGCTAACAGGGGTGGTGATCAATCAACTCTTCTGACACATGCACAATAAGTAGTCATCTGTGATCTAGCAGAAAATGCACAAACACCAGATGTTTCTATCCTGCTGTATACCATCCAAAAATATGTCCTTTATTCAAATACCTGCAATTGAAGTGAAACTTGGAGAATTTAACAGGGTCATTCTATCTTAATGTTAAAAATAAGAGAATCTAGCCATAATGGTACATTTTTTAATTAATTTGAACAGATTAATTCACTGCTTTGCACCATTAAGTCTTAAAAAGACTATTATAGTTAATTCCTACTGATCTTTTCTTGTTATATATTTAATACATCTTCTATCCAAGGTGCTTCAATGAGAGAGCACAGGGAACACTAAGAATAAAAAGTATGTAGATTATAGGTTTGCTTGAAAGAAAATTCAATGACTTTAAATTGAAAAGAACTTTTAGAGTTTACAATATAATATGTTTAGAATCTAGACATCATCATGTGGACAAACCAATAAGATGGCACTGGTGGGATATGTTGCACTACAACTTTTAAATAATGTGCCACCTCTTGGGAATTTGGTTTTTTATAATAGTACTAGAGGCACAATGCACAAAGATTCATGCAAGAATGGGCCTTCCTTCCACTGGCTGCTGGCATCACCTGCACTTTGGCCAGAGCTGCCTTTCCACCTTCCCACACTTCCAGAGGCCTGGAGCAGCTGGAGCGATGCAAAACACCAACATCCTGCCCCTGCCACATGGAGCCTGTCTATGCAAATTACCCCCCCATCTTTGTTGGGTTAATTTGCATACTCACTCCTGATTGGCTGGTGGTCATCACGAAGGTATGGCCAATTTGCATCTTTCACTCTTATTAGTGTAGATATCACCATCAGCAGCATCACTAATGATCTGAGGCATGTCTCTCACCTTCCAACAGTCTAAGAGCAACCTGTTGATGAATGACCACTATTACAACCTGTTCTATGTTACTAACTTGCTTGCATATTTAATTCTCCTTTATTATCCTTCGAATAATATTTGATATATGCAAAACTGTATGCAACATACAAGTCATTGATAAAGTAAAAAAATAATGAACACCTGTGAGCCATCACTTAAATTAAGAAAAAAAAACACATTATTAGTAGCTTAATACACTTAGTTTTTCTTGTTTTTGAGCTTTACCATATGTGTACATGTCATAGGTAGTATTGGGAACTTATATCTCTGCAGACTTCATTATGTTTCCATAATTTGCACATGTTATTATGTACTGTATGTACTCAGTAATTTTTTCACAACTACTTAATTATTTTCTCAATTGATATATGTATAATGGACATACAATATATTGGATATACTTAAATATACAATTTGATGAGCTTTGACATATGGATACACCCTTGAAACAATCAGCTCTTTGTGATAGATCAGGAATGAGAGAGCCCACCAAGGACCATGGAAAGCAAAGACTGTGGAGTCAATCCAGGGGCAGAAATGGAGCTTAAATCAAGACATAGCCCTAACCTGTTTGGCTCAGTGGATAGAGTGTCAGCCTGTCCCAGGTTTGATTCCACTGAAGGGCATGTACCTTGATTGCAGGCACATCCTCAGTAGGGGGTGTGCAGGAGGCAGCTGAACAATGTTTCTCTCTCATTGTTGTTCCCAACTCTCCCTCCCTCTCTGTAAAATCAATAAAATATATTTTTAAAAGAAAAGAAACAGTCCCCAATCCAACTAGTAGAACCTGGCAACCCTAAGTCAGCTGACTTTCAGAACTGCTGGGCTAAGAGACCCTTCCCTTGTGGATGTTAGTGCCTATGGGTCACTTACCTTTTACCTTGATAGGTGTACAGATCAGAAAAATATGATAGGGCTCTGAGCCTGATACCATGATTGGATGGCTTACTTGAGTACCTTAGCAGATATGAATTTTTACATTTCTTTCATACTGCATTTGGGAGAAAAGTGAACACTGAAGAAAGATCAGTGAGTAAACCGTGGCAGAGTATGTGCACTACCATCCCAGTTGTCCTCTATGCTCATTTCGTAGTCTCTCCCAAACTCCTTTCCCAGGGTTTCTACATTTGTTGTGTGTAGTCAGGCCATCAGCTGCAGGGAACTAGGCTCCCAAAGGAAGGGAGCAAAGCCAAGCTCTCCTGGCCGAGGGGAGCCCCGCCAGTAAATCCTACTTGCAAATCCTAAATGGTTCAATCTGATAGGACACTAATGTTGACAAAGAACGATTCTCAGTAACAGAATCTGTATTCCTGGGCACACATATTACCTACCTTTCCTCACTCGGGCAGGCCACAGTGCATCATAGATTACATTAGGATCTGGTGCACAAAAGTGTTCCATACACTAGTTCCATTAAATTTACTGACCCTGAAGCCATCTGTCCTGAACCGAAATGCTCAGAATTGTCAGCAGATAGTTTATTTATGTGATAATGAATGATGTACCATATAAATTAAAGCAAATAAGTAGCATAAGTGGCCCCAAATTGGTCAGATAGAACCCTTCACTCTCCTATTTCTGGGGCATAATAAAGATTGATTGACCGGATGTGCTCTGCATCGCAGACGGTGCACAAGATAGGGCGCTAGAAAAAGGACCAGATTAATTCAAAACGTAATGTACTTTTATGACACTTTTATTCTGATGCCCATGAATTATTAGTAAATACTTGGGAACTTAAAAATATAAAGGATAATAAAAAATCGCCTGTGTAAGGCGCCATCTAGTTTAATGTATAAAACGTTATCAATAAAGTTGAAATGTGTCACAACCTATCCTCATTGTTTGTGAACAATCTATAAGTACTTTGGTTGGTTATCACTCATGTAAAATATTTTTGCTTTCAATAATTACACATATATGGCACATATTAGGTATATCAAGTATATGTTATCGATATCATACATAAATAGGTAGTTGACTGATGGCAACAGTCAGCTCGCAGATCAATGTGAAATATATAGTGCTGAAAATCCCATGTGGATTTTTTATTTAGATGTAAAAGCTAAAAGTAAAAGTGCTCTAGTTGATGCATTTTAACATATTCTAAATTAAGGAGAAAAATATTTATTGATTTGGGAGTAATAAAGATTTCTTAAGTCACATAAAGCATTAAAGATGAAGGAAACCATTGCTAAATTGGACAACATTGAATATAATCATGAATGGGAGCTCTCTGTGCTTTCTATTCAAAGTTTCCATAAACCCAAACATGCTCTTTACAAAATAGTTTATTAATTTAACAAAAAGTTTATTTTAAAAAATTAGACCACCTTAGCTGTTTTGGCTCAGTAGATAGAATGGTGACCTGTGGAAAGAAGGATCCCGGGTTTGATTCCAGTCAATGGCACATGCCCCCATTGTGGGCTCAATCCCCAGTATAGGGCATGCAGGAGGCAGCCAATCAATCATTCTCTCATCATTGATGTTTCTATCTATCTCTCCCTCTCTGAAATCAATAAAAAACAATATATATTTTTTAATTAGACCTTGACCTTGTGTTTATCAAAAAACAACATGTAGACAGTGAAACACAAACCAAGAAAATAGTTTTATTACATACACTTGACATGCATAATTCCTACAGGAAAGCAATTCTATGTTTGAACATATACCCAAGAAAAATGCATGTATATATCCTCTGAAAGTCATAAACAATAATATTCATATGAGCATTATTTGTAATAAGCCAAAACTGGACACATCAAATATCAATAGAAGAATTAATAATATTTTGGAATACATTGATATAATGAATTATTCTATAGCAATGGAATATTTAGAAGAACATTGTTACTGCTAAGAAGATGAGTTAGAGAAGTGACTGGAAAAGGTCATGGCGGTGGCTGTGACTTGATAATATCCTATCCTGGCCAGGGAGATGGTTAAAGTGGTGCTCACTTTGTGATAATAAGTAATAAGCTCAATACTCATTATCTGTCATACTGCTGTAAGTTATACTTCAAATTAGTTTATTTTTACAAATGTGGACACTGATGAATTGTACCATCTTAGTTATCCTAGTCACTGAAACTCAGCCCATAACAGCTGCCATTTCACCTGCCATATACATTCCAGTGAGTTGGGATGTCTGTATTGTCATCTCCACAAACATTCTACGGGTGAAATCTGAACTTAGAGAGTGTCCAGACAATAGTGTGTTTCAGCAGTAAAGGAGGTTCCAGACTCAGTGTGCCGTGGTGAACAATATCTCAGGTTTCAACCAGACCTCTTTCCTTAATCCTTACAGGGAAATTTCTTTTGATGAACAAGTTGTTAGACAATGCGTACACTGTCAAAAGCCACTGTCTTCCAGAATGTGGAAGGGTCTGAATTACAATTTTGGTTCTTTGCCTGTCTTTTTTCTCTCCTTGACAGGGAGGAAGAGAATGTGTCTGACTCATTACTGTGTCACGCATTTTAGCCAAGTGCCAGGTACAGAACACAGGTTTCATATATGTGCTTACGTAAAAGTTTAATGCAGTGGCATTCACCTTGGCAAATTCATTGCCAGGTCCACAAGTGTTTTGAAATCATACACTGATAATTCAAAAACTGACATCAGCCAAGCCAAGTTGAACAAAGTTGACATAATTCTAGCCTGAGAACAGACATAGTTATCTTCCTGACTAGTACTGGTTTCTATCATAATTTTTGAATATATTAGTTTTATAATACAAACTTACTCATGCTAATCACATTTTCTTTACACCCTGCACATGCCACTGTTGACGGGTAAAGACAAAAACACAGGAATGAAAGGAAACTCACTGGTCTTCTGAAGTTCCTGGTGACAAGCCGCTAAAGAACTCTTGGATGAATATCTCATTAATAAACTTATCAATGTGTTTGTTAGTTCATTAAGTTCATGTATGAGCAATCCTGCCATTCTTGCAAATAACTTACAAAAGTTCTTCTAATGAGGCATTTCAAATTAGTAAGGCATCCATTAGGTAAAGCCTGCCACTTCTCATAGATTGGCATGCATGCTGACCGCCTCACCTAGCCACAAAATTGTGTAAACACAGGTCCATGCAAATGAAATTTTTTTTCTTTTCTCCAATAGCAGTTTTTATTATTTGTCTCAAAATAGTTGATAAAAAGATGTGTGCCTGATCTATGATATCTAATAACATTTGTTTTACTTCAAGTAATTAACACATATACCTATTAATCAATTATTGTAATTACATAAAATAATGTTATTAATAAGAATTAAATATTAGTGTCTTCTTTGTACTTTGTTTCACATTCACATCTTTATATCATAGACTAGTAGCTCTGTGCATGAATCCCAGAGCCAGTAGCTCACTAGTAGCTCACTGCCGCCCTCCTGTAGCTCTCCCCAACCCCCTCTCCCAGTTCCCCCTCAGCCCACCCTCATAGCTGGCTTCCCTGCCCCCTCCTGTAACTCTCCACCAACCCTTGTAGCTCACTGGCCCACCCTCTTGTTGATCTGTGATTCAGTCATTAAGCTGCACGGGGTAATGACCATTTGCATATTACATCTTTATTATATAGGATAAGGCAACTAAAACTCATCTGCGTGGTCGTTTTGTCGAGCTTGTGGTACTAGATAAGTGCAGAGGGAAAACTAAGATTTGTCTACAAATGAATATGTCACCTCGTTGGCAATACCACCACCATAAATAAAATTAACTGAATAATGAAAGTAAAATATTATAGTATATATATGCATAAGTTTGTGATGGCCTTGACATTTTCCCCAACTATGACTACCTCATGAGTGAGTGCGTGTAACTGGAGAAAATAAGCTGTTTCCACTGGAAGTGCTGATGTTAAGACCCCTGGAGAGCTGCTCTGGGGAAACCTGCATTACAGTCTCCACGGACATGATCAGAATGAATATTGTGGTTCAAAAATAACTCCTATTCCTTTCTTTTTACTTTCACCTTTCTATTTTAAGTGACCATACAATTTGATGCAAAAATGATTTTACCATCCATTTTATGTACCCTCTGCACACTTAGTTCATAGGTCTTGAGGAAAGTCTGTAAAAGAACTGATCATCCTTTGGATAAAAAATTTATAAAAATAATGACAAGAAATTTCCTAACAATACCTCACTGTAACTTTTAATAACAAAGAGAATAATGCATGGGATTGTCTTGGGCTATTTCTCTCTTATCAGCTTAAGAAATACATGTTATTGTTTATTTGAAGATTTATAGAAAGTAACTTTTAACTAGATTCAAAAGATTTAGAGACAAGCAAACATTTCCCTGCAGAGAGTGGAGAAAAGAAGGGTTTGTAAATGGCAATAAAACTTAATATTGCCGAAACCGGTTTGGCTCAGTGGATAGAGCGTTGGTCTGCGGACTGAAAGCTCCTGGGTTTGATTCGTCAAGGGCATGTACACTGGTTGTGGGCACATCCCCAGTAGGGGGTGTGCAAGAGGCAGCTGGTCGATGTTTCTCTCTCATTGACATTTCTAGCTCTCTTATCTCTCTCCCTTCATCTCTGTAAAATATCAATAAAATATATTTTTTAAAAACAAAAAACTTAATATTGAATAGTTGTATGATGTCTTTCCAGGCTTTGAAAGTATACCTGAGATTTCAAAATACCAAGTATATATGAAATCCCAGTGATCTGATTTTATTTACTTGCTGAACTTGGTTTATGAATTCTGAATGTCTGGCTCTTTAGATCAATGTCAGGAATAAAGTGCAATGTTTGATAAATTCAGATGAAACATGGTAGGTGAGATGGTCTGTCTGACTCCATTATGAGCCAAAATGAGCATGTACATTCTGGCAGAATTAACATCCATACATGTTCTACCAACACACAGTCAACCGTTGATTTTTCTCCTCTGATGGAGCAAAGTTGAGCTCAATCAAACAACTACCCAGAAGGCTTTCCAGCCCCCGCCTCCTGCCAATTCTTTTTTTTTTTTCCTAGACCCATTTCTACAGCTCGGCCACAAATTGGAAGTTGAATTGGTTCTTTTCACCCTGGAATTGTTCAGAGAAGTCGCACAGGTGGGTTAGCTTTGATTCTTCCCTTTATTTTTGGCACTGGGATTAGTTCCTTTCTGTGCCTGTCTCCACTTGTTATCTTCCCCACTGAGATCCTCTTTCTTCTTCTGGAGCTCGGATACTTAAAGCAGGAGGAGACATTTTTATTTCATGCTGTTATCTTCCCAACAAGCATCTCCCTGCAATGGGAGCCCACCCGTGATGGGCACCACCAGAACTAAAACTTAACTGTCCATGAAATTTACTATCTGTTGTTTGATTCATTTACACCCTGCTATGCAGACCCCAAGCTTAACTGTAAATTTACCTTCATATTGTTCTTAGCGTGAATCACTGGTCACAGTTCATATGCAAATATGAAGTTAGCTGGCTCTTCTCTGAGAATTTTTATTGCTTCATAAAACTTAGAGTCGGAAACGCTCTAAGACTCCTGCCACCCTCCGGAAGGGTCATGTTTGATTCTTCCCTTGGGAAATAACTTTAGTTTTCCCACTTAAACTCTAGTGAAATAATTATGTTCAGAACCTTTTTTTTTAATGGAAAAGTTTCCTGCCATATATCATGCTAATTATAAGTTGATCAGCCAATATGAAACCTACCAGGCAGAAATCCAGGTGTGGCCTGTGTCAGCACTGAGTCCTCTACCGCTGCTTAGATTGATGTCTGAACAACCAGTGCTTCGCCCTGTGACAATTTTAAGAACTCGCTAATTGGCATGGATCACCCCAGTCTAGCTGCCGTGCTAGCCTGTTGTTCAATAGCCCATTAGCAGCTATTGTATTCCATTAATGCCTATTTTTTGTGAAGAACTGAAAAGGACTGGACTGTGGATAGCCTGCACTTTCTGAGAGCACTATTATTCTTGCTCTGGAAAATATGTGGCTGGCAGCATTTTTGAGTAGTAAATACATAGCTATTTGAATTTGGGGAAAGATTATTTTAGCACCTGCATTTTCCTTTACATATTGTCATTGTAGGAAAAACCCCTTCTTGCAAATGTACTTATTAAGTGCAACTCCACTCAGATGAAGGAGTCTGTGTCTAGGTTCTGTTTGGATACACGATCCTGTGATAGACTGGGATAGAGCTGAGTATTCAAAATGTTAAGCTGTGGATAAAGATGATGACAAAGACCAGGCAAACACTGTCAGAGAATACAAGGGCACTTTTATAAATTTAATGTTGGAAAGAGAATAAAATGTTTATGCCACACATTGGTCTTTAGTTTTATAACATTTATTTCAATGTTGGAATCTGTTAGCCACCCCACAGAGCCAATATTTACTTAATACACAGGTTATACTCTGTTAAACTGATCAGAGACTCAGGTTTAAAGTATGTTTCAAATTTAAAATACATTTTTCCAAAAGTGTGATATATTTGCGCCCAGTAAAATCTTCCAGTATGAATTTTATTTTAATAATTGTGTCATGCCAAATATTTGAATTGCAAGAGTTTGAATAGGGATGATAGTCCTTTGCAAGTGCTGAGTACACAAAAGCTCTCCTCGTCAGTAGTACTGCCCGCACTTCTCTGTGCCTTTCAGCCTTAATTCTCAGCACTTATAATGCCCTCTTGAGGCTCACCGAGGTTCAGGGGAGTGCACGTGAGCATGCTCACGCTGGCGCTGATGTGTGTTCTAGTAAAAGTCTTTTTGGAAAAAGGCAACTAGGGGATCACTCCTTTGTGCTCTGAGCAGACACTCCAGGAAGAGCCAGCCTGCTAACTGGCTGGGCCTCCCTGTCCCTGTCATCACCAGGGAAGATGGGTCTTGCCCGGAAGGATGTTCCACACATGCTTGCTGCCACTTGTCCCTCCTTTTTCACTTTCTACAATCCCTTTAAAAAAGAGTTCATTTATTTTATTTATTTATTCATTTACTTTATTTATTCACTCAATCATTCTTTCATCTATTCAAAAGATTTTTTTAAAGCACCTACAAGTTTCAAGTAATGTGAGTTGCTAAAGAAGATTATAATGGCACAGTCACTACCCACCCACCCCCCCAAAAAAAAACAAAAAAAGCTTCACCTTTCAAAGGGCAGACAGGTGAATCAATAAGACAATCTATTTTTCATACCATAAAAGAGTACTTTTTATTTAATATAAAGCATGTCATGCCTGGCCAAAACCTGTTCATTGTTTTTCATCTTAAACTGTAACCATTGTGTCCTGGGCTACAGAGCCCTGGCATTCTGGCAGCTGCTGCCTCTTCAACATAATGTCCTCTGCTTCTGCTTCCTCACCAAGACCCATACTCAGACCCAGAGCCCTTCCTGCTCCACACTCTATTTGCTCCTACAAGGGAGAGGAGAAACTTGGCATTTCTCTACAAATATTTGCAAGGCTAACTTCTGAATACCAATGAAGTATCTGCTAATGTGACTTTTTTAAAAGATTTCTTCTTCACCAACAAATTTAATTTAGTTACCTCTCCCAATAGCATTTTATCACATCACTAGTGTCTCAGTGCACAGTTTTATGCACATTGAAAAGAAATTAATTAGAAGAAATATTTTAATATCGCTATTCGCCCTTTCTCTATAATACAGTAGAATTGTCATCCAAATTCATGATCGACAATGACAGATCAAAATACACGTGTGTGATTTGATTGGCACCAGCAAGAACTTTATATCTATCAGACATACTTGAGTCAACTTGGCCTTTTCTAAATATAGAATAAACTTGCTTAATTAGACCTGCTTTCTGATGTAGCTAAACTTTTTCCAGCCCAGTGAAGTACTCCAACTTCTCTTTCAGGTAATTGTCAGCAACACAGCAGTAAATTAGTCATCAGAGAGATGAAAATTAAAACCACAATGAGATATCACCTTATACCTTTCAGAATGGCAATCATCAATAAACCAACAAATAAGTCTTGGTGTGATTGTGGAGAAAGGGGAACCCTTGGGCACTATTGAAGGGAATGCATGTTCGTGCAGCCTCTGTATAACAGTATGGAGTTTCCTCAAAAAATTAAAAATGGAAATGTTTCATGACTCAGCAATTCCACTTCTGGGTATATATTTAAAGAAACCCAAAACACTAGTTGGAAAGAATATAAGCACCTTCATTGCAGCATTATTTATAATAACCAAGATATGGAAGCAACCCAAATGCGCATCAACAGACCAGTGGATAAAAAAATGGTGCTACATGCACACAATGAAATATTACTTGGCCATAAAAAAGAATGAGATCTTACCATTTGTGACAGCATAGATGGACCTAGAGGTTATTATGCTACGTGAAATAACTCAGATAGAGAAATACAAATACGATTTCACTTATATGTGGAATCTAAAAAAACAGAAACAAATGCAAGGATACGGAGAACAGACTGATGATGGTTGGGGAGATTGATGAAAAAGGAGAAGGGATTAAGAGGTAGTAATTGGTAGTCACAAAATAGTCACAGGTATCAGGAGTATGATCAATAATATTGTAATAACTATGTATGGTGCCTGGTGGTACTTGAAGTATGAAGGGAGGGGGAGAACGTATATGCTATGTAAAGTATATGCTTGTCTGACCACTGTTCTGTACATCTGAAACTAATACAGAATAGTGTTAAATGTAAACTGTGATTGAAAAACAAAAAATTAAAGTGATTACGATGATTACTTTTGTATATATTTTACCACAATTATTTTTTTTACAAAATATAGGAAATTATTATGATGGTAAGAAAGGTAACCAAAATATTAAGGATATAGGAATGTTGGCAAAGATTTATCATGCGTGACTTGTACACTTGCCCTGAATAAATCTTCCAAAGAAGCACAGGAAGAACTCTTTTTACTAAGGTGTAGGGAAATACATCAGTGAGCCAAGCATTTCTAGCCTTAATAGTTCATCTCTTTTATAAGCCAGACATGGCTATTGAAATACCATCATTGAGAGAATCCCTCTGATTTCAATGGATATTATGGACACTATGATAACCTCTAACCATCAAAGACAAGGTGGGCACATGATTAAGGGCAGCAGGGGTGTACCAATGATCGGAGTAAAAGAGGTGAGTAGCCCAATAAAGTGGAGGTTTGCAGACTATGGTGCAGGGTCAAATCCCCTTCTCCTTTAACTAAACTCTTGGTCTCTGAGAAGAACGATGGGGTCATGGAGAAAGTCTGTGGAAAAGTCAACTTAATAAGGCGATGGTTGCCATTGCAGCCATTATTCCCAACCCAGACTCTGTACAGGAGCAAATCAGCAGAGACACAGGCATTGTTATGCAGCTACTGACTCACTAAGGTATTTTTCTCTGTACTTATCTACCAGAAGTTCCAAAGCATATTGCCTTTATCTGGTAGGTCCAATGGAATACCTTCATTGTGCAGGCCCAGAGTCAGAGAAACTCCTGGATTTTACCACAGCATCATCCACAGAGAGCTTCACACCTTAACATCCTGCAAATGTCACACTGTTCCACTACATTGGGATCATGATGACCAGAGCTCATAAACCAGAAAATAGTTTATTTGCTTTCATAATGCTAGAGAGTGGGAAAATCCTCATAAGTTTAGTTCCTACCACTTCAGTGATGGTGATGGGTTTCAATAATCTACTTTGCATATAATAAAAAAATAAATACCTACAAGGACATACATGAGCAAGTCACAAAGTAGAAACATTGGGAGGTAATAAAAGTTCAATTCACTACAAATACAAAAATTCATATTGAATAAAAAATAAATTAGATATAATTCTTGGCTTCTAGATTTACAGAGATATTTTATTTTTTCTATGATAATTCCTTTGCATATGAAGATATTATGAAATGGTCATATTCTTACACAGCTTACAGAAGTAAAAATTGGACTAATAGTTAACAATATAGCTCAAAAGTTTTCAAAAAGTATCATAAGTAAATATTGGCTAATATCCTATCTAATAAAAAAGCACTATGCAAATTGACCGCACCTCTACTGTGTCCACAAGTCACACCCACCAGCCAATCAAGAGTAAGTATGCAAATTAGCCAAACCAAGATGGTTGCTCCTGTAAAGCAAGCAGGAGGCTTGAGTTTCCCTGGCGATGGAGGAAGCCAAACATCCTGGCTTGCCCTAGCCTCCACTCAAGGCTACAAAGTTTTAATTATAAAATATAAATAAATTCCAGATACCAGGGCATCTGCTTAGGTCACCAGGCGGAATGGTCAGCTTGCAAACCACCATAGGCCCCTAACCCTGGCCGTCCCATGTCCCAAGGGAACTCCACCCTAATCTGGGACACCCTTTTGGGCAAACCAGCTGTTACCCACCTGTGAATCAGGCCTCTATCCTATCCAATAAAAGAGTAATATGCAAATTGTCACTCCAACACACAAGACGGCTGCCCCCATGTGGACACAAGATATGCCACAAGATGGCCAGAAGGAAAGAGCAGTTGGGAGGACCAGGCCTGCAGGGGAGGGCAGTTAGGGGCAATCCTGGCAGAAGAGTGGTTAGGGGGTGATCAGGCTGGCAGGTAGAAGCAGTTAGGGGAAATAAGGAAATTAGGCAGGCGAACAGTTGGGAGCCAGCAGTCCTGGGTTGTGAGAGGGATGTCTGACTGCCCATTTAGGCCTGATCCTAAACAGGCAGTCGGACATCCCTTGAGTGGTCTCAGACTGGAGAGGGTGCAGACTGGACTGAGGGACACACACCCCTTTGCATGAATTTCATGCACCAGGCCTCTAGTTTGTTTTTTTTTATATATATTTTAACTAGAAGCCTGGTGCATTAATTGGTGCATGGTGGGGTCCCATGGCCTGACCAGCGATCGGGACCCATCAAGATCTTGCCCAATCCAAATCAGGGCCAATTGGGACCTCCTGCTGGGGGAGAAGGGACTTCAGAGGTTGGCTGGCTGCAGGAGGTTGGCTGTGGGAGTACACTGACCACAAAGGCACAGCTCCTGTATTGAATGGCTGCCCCCTGGTGGTCAGTGTGTGTCATAGCGACCAGTCAACCTGTTGTTTGGTTATTCAGTTCCTTAGGCATATATATATTATATATATATATATATATATATATATATATATATATATATATATATATAATACTTACTTGGGGTACTATGTTTGAGGACAGTGAATTCATAATCTGAAGGAGTGTTGTAGCACGAATTAAAGTAAAACAGCACAGAAATTCTTATTTTACCTTTAATATTTATCCAATCTTTGATATCATTTAAGACAAGCAACTTATCCAATCAGCCCCACCTAGACTTTGTAAATGAGAACTGAATCACCATATATTAGGTACAGCCTAGAGGGCATTGGTTGGTTCTTGATCTTGCCCTAAACCTCCTAGAAAGTTTGGTTTACAAGCCTTAAAGTAGCTCCTGCTCATCACTTTCTACTAGGAGACTGATCTTAACTGTATCCAGGTATATCCAGCTGTCAACTACAATAATTTTCTTCAACCTATGCAGAGCTTCAAGAATTCAAAATCCACCTGACTTCAGGTGTCTGGGCCTTATATACTGCCCCAAACCTGCTTCCATCTAGATCACACTAAAAAGGAAAGTGGGCAGTATTGAAAGCTAGACTTGGGGCCATTGCCACTGAAAGGTCATCTTAGAGAGAGTTCATAAAAAAGGTATCTGCTCTAGTAGACCTATAAGAAAAAGGAAGACACATCGATGTCTGTGTCTATGAGACCTGCACCTCTATGCATGGACTGATAAGCAGAGTATATATGGATTTTCACCTCACCTTCAACTCCAACTTTATTCAGAGCATAACTGGTGTGACTGTGTACTGTGCCCAGACTGGCCTTTCTACTTGGCCAGCACACCTCAGCATCAGGTCTCCTTGCTCCTGCTGGAGCATACTTCCATCCCACCCCACCCCACCCCCATTGGCACACCTCCCCACTGAAACTTTTGGGTTTTGGTGAGTAAAGTTTTAAAATGAATTTTCCATAATCATTCCATCAAGTCTGATTCATTTCTGTGTCTTCTCCTATCTATGCCAAGATCATGAGATATTAAACTTTCCTTGTGCAATTGGCGTGTGCCTTTAGGGGTCAATTGAAGTGATTAATTTCCAAGGTAAAGCCATGAGATAGTGGCAGGGATGAAATATGAGCAGCGTTCAGTTAGTGCATGAATAAAGGTGACCCTCTTGGTCATAACTGCAAATAGTCTGAACAAGCCATCCCGAAACAGAGAGGTTATCTCAGAGTAATTGTAGCCATGTTCATGCGAAGTAATAAAAAGAGTCGCCTAATGAATGTTTTATATGAAGACTCAGTCAATTACAATCCTTGACGCTACAGGAAAACGTTTGCTGCCTAGTAGGTATTTTTATCTTTGTCAATTTATGAATGGATTTTTAATATCTTTGTACTTTCTAAGGAAGCTACCTGAACTGTTTTAACTTCTAAACTTTAAAAATCATATGCAACATTTAGCTATGGATTGGTGTTTCTGATGAAAAAGGAAGACTATTCTGATACTTTTCTTTCATCGCTACAATTTTAGTGTCTTCTACTATGGGTCTGTAATGATGAATCATTAGTTTCATTAATTAGGAATTAGATGAGGGTAAAATATAACAGGAGCTCCTTGTATTATGCTTTATTTCCTTAAGGTAGTCAAACTAAGAGAGACCTTTAAGAAGTCTTATATGGTCTATTCTGAAAGGTAAGCAGTTTGACAAAACACATTCCACTATGAGTTGTAATTATCCCATAATTAAAGTTGATGTCATTTAGAAGAAACAAAATGTTGTAAGATAGAGGCAGTATTATTTAGTTGTTTAGTTCCAATCAGTACAATGAATACATCTAGCAATTAGATTTTTCTTCTTGTTCTTAATGCTGAGGTCTTCCCCTAATTTCACTTTTGAGTGTATCTTCTGTTGATTCCTACCCTTAGTCTGCCTAGTCTTTCCTTTCTGTTGCAAAAAAAAAAAAATTATTAGTTTTATGATCTGCACACGGTGGACTGACTTTCCCCAAGCTTCTCTTTCCTTTGGGCTGTCCCACTCACCATATCTGAATCCAGGAATTGCTCCTGATGCATCTGTGGTGTGGCTGTGGAGTCAGTTTTCAGGAGACATAATCTGACTAAGGTTTACCTTAATCTCTAGAATTCTTTTTTTTAAAATATATTTTATTGATATTTCACAGAGAGGAAGGGAGAGAGATAGAGAGTCAGAAACATCGATGAGAGAGAAACATCGACCAGCCGCCTCCTGCACACCCCCTACCCGGGATGTGCCCGCAACCAATGTACATGCCCTTGACCGGAATCGAACCCGGGACCCCTCAGTCCGCAGACCGACGCTCTACCACTGAGCCAAACCGGTTTCGGCAAATCTCTAGAATTCTTTACCAAGGAGCAAATTCATCCTGTCTCTGCTCTATGATTCCTGAGGACCGCTGCTGATGTGCTCAGTGGCAGGTTGGCTCTGTCTTTATTGTCTGCCTTTGCACACATCAGGGTCAGTGGGCTCAGTGTCTCCTTGGATAATCAGGTAAACCCTGGTCCCAGTGCTACTCTACCTGTCACTTGAACCTATGAATGTTCCACTTCCTCACAAACCGATAGTTTAAAGATGGATTTTCACCTGTAGACCTTTATCAAGCCAGGGCAGCTACTGACAGCTGCAATTAGTAGCAAATGACTTTTATCCTTTCTATCTGTATTAACGTGACAATGAGTCCTTTGTCCATTGTGTGGTAGCAAAAATCTTTTCAAAGATTTTGCCCAAATTTTCAGATTTTACTGAATTACTGTCTCACCCCTCCATCATAAACAAGGGCAGTCTATTTAATTTTTAAAAAAACAAACCAATAATACTAGGAAAATCTCAACTTTTATTGATTATCATTGAAAAAAATCAGTTTACTTATCTGTGGCAAGTAATAGGGACTATGGGAATAAATGATCTGAATAGAAAAATAATTGTATAAAG
Organism: Vespertilio murinus; assembly: GCA_963924515.1. Classification (NCBI taxonomy): domain Eukaryota; kingdom Metazoa; phylum Chordata; class Mammalia; order Chiroptera; family Vespertilionidae; genus Vespertilio; species Vespertilio murinus. The sequence goes on along the minus strand of OZ004717.1, from coordinate 46,086,692 downwards.
GAGATTCCCTTTCTATTAATAGCATATGTAATTTTTTGAATCTGGAAATATTTGCTTTAACATTTTTGGCTTTTATTTTTTGTGTGTTTATTTGCCTTCCTCAAAGAATTATAAAAGACCACATATAAAAAGATGTCAAGGTTAAATGTTGGTCAACCTTGTAAAATGGGGATAATGCATGCTGAGAGAAAACAGGTGGGGTCATGGTTGCAGTAAACCTTCATATTTACACATCAATAAGTTCACGTGAGTAACAATTTCTGAATATAGTTTTTTCTTCATTTTTACTGGGATACTTTTAAGCACCCTTTCTATAGCCATGACCTCTTACCCTTCACTGTGCAGATGTGTTTTTCCATAATTAATGCCAGTGATCTCCTATTCATTGTAATTCAAATGAGTATCTGATAAATGATGAATTTGAGTGGACATTACATTTCAATTAATTGAATGGGGTAATAAGATATGGCTAAATAGCTGGGTGATGCTTGCATGGGAAATAAGCAATACATTCCTGGGCAAGAATTTTTAGCCCTTTGTTTCTAATATTAATATGTATGCAAAGTAGAATTATATACGTTATTAAAACAGCACAGTAATAAATTCATCTACATGTTATAACTTCAAGTTATGTTTCCTGAAGATTTTTTTTTTGCTTTTGGAACAATATCATTATTTAACCAATTTTAAACCAGTATGACACATTAGCCCATATTTAATTTAGTTATTAAATATTCTTAAAATTTATCTATATTAGTTTTTCCAATGATTGGAATATTTGTATTATTCACAAAAATGAATGTAAAGTATTAAGCTGTTTACATTGTCATGTTCTCCTGGAATTTCCAATACTTATGTAAATATGTGAATAGAAAAATCATAATTTCAAGTTTATAAGAAATTTCCTATAAATAATAATGGACTACCTGACTAATACCATTTAACAATCCTTAGAAATGTCAGTCACTGATTCAATATAAATAACAATGTTTACAAAATTAATAATGCAACTCCAAAAAATACCATTTGAGAATTTGAGACCTCTTTAAATCACAGGGGTTACTATAAGTTTTATCTGACATGAAGTTATTACTGATTAATCCATCTATCCTATGCTTTTGAAGTGCAAATGTGATCATGTATTGCCCTGCTTGAGTCCAAATAATTATTCCTAATTGCCTATCAGGTAGACACCATCCAGCTGTTAGAGCTGTAAACAATCCCGTTAGGATTCCTCCCTTACTTAACATCTCCTTTCATCTCCTCAGATCCCTCCCCACTACTTACGACATCATGGAAGGTATCATGGTGACTGACTAGTGCGAGATCCAGCTAAGACATCTCTGTGGGACTTTTGCACTTCTGCATTCTCATAGTACTTTTGTCCTATTCTCTACCTGCTGCTCTAAACATTAATTTACTTTGAAAAAAATGAGTTTCTATTCTCTTCCTTTTTGCATTGGAGCTAAAATTATTTTCAATAAATTATTGTTTATGGAGTAGTGATACCACTGACTCTAAAAGAAGCAATGAGAAATGAGAAGGAGCAAAATAGCCAAACATTTTTTAGGCGAGAGTTCTCGGAATAGTTAGCATAAGGTTAGGTCACCATACTAGAATTTCCTGAAGCAAAAAGAGGTATGGGCATGTAGGTGGAACACAAGATAAAAATATTTGAAATCATAAAGATGTCTATAATGTGGAGTAGGTATGTGTTCATTATATACTCTACATTTAAACTTTGGAGACATAATATCAATTTATAGTTTAATTATAAACAAATCTATCATGTTGTCAGATTCTTGCTGAAAGAATAAATAAATTATTGTTATATTCCAATAATGGCAAAGCAGATACAATACCCATCTCCAACAAAACTTAAGAATGCTGCCGAAACCAGTTTTGCTTAGTGGATAGAGCGTTGGTCTGCGGACTGAAGGGTCCCAGGTTTGATTCCAGTCAAGGGCATGTACATTGGTTGCGGGCACATCCCCAGTGGTGGGGTGTCTCTCTCATAGATATTTCTCTCTATTCCTCTCCCTTCCTTTCTGTGGAAAATCAATAAAATATATTAAAAAAAAACAAACTTAAGAATGCTATACAAGAATGCAACAAACTGCAAAACATTCAAATTCCATCATACGCCATGTAATGACATTTTGGTCAATGATCTAGCACATATATGATGAAGGTCCCATATGTAATAATAAAAGCATAACATGCTAATTAGACCAGACAGCTGAACAACCTTCCGGGCATCATTCTGGATGTCATTCCAGACAAAACCACGGTGTTGGGAGCCGAGGCAGAGGCAGTTAGGAGTGATCAGACATGCAGGTGAGCAGTTAGGTGTGATCAAGCAGGCAAGCGAGTGGTTAGGGGCAAACAGGCAGGCAGGTAGGTGAGCGGTTAGGAGCTGGTGGTCCCAGATTATGAGAGGATGAAGGCTGAGTTGAGGGACCCTCACCCCATGCAAGAATTTCAATGCACTGGGCCTCTAGTAAGGTTATAATGGAAATGAAAAATTTCTATCACTTTGATGACATAACCATCGTAACCTTATAGCTTAGCACATTACACCAGTACTTACCACTGTGTTACAGTTTCCTTGAGCATTCAGTACTATAACAAGCTGTACAGGTTTGTAGCCTAGGAGCTGTAGGGGAACAGAATTTGTCATCCCAAAATATACCTATTTGGCATAAGGATTATTTTAGGCTGAATAATTTTAAGGAAGAGCAGACATGGGAGATGCTTAGAAAAGCAAGCAGAAGTTATCCTTGGAAAAGGCATTTACATTTGTAAGGGTGGCTTCCTTTCTGTAGCAGGAAGAGGGGAGACCTTTTCTCTAAAACTCTTATCAGTGAAGAAGACAAGTTAAATTTGCCTCAGAGCCTTACCTTCGTGTTCTGTGCTTTTCCTGGTAACAACCCACTTCCGATCATCTTCTGACTTCAGCTGAAGATGGTATTCAAGGTGGTGGCTTGGGAGATTTCTTTGAGTTACTATGAATCAGTGAATGAATAAAGGAGTGAATGGAGTAAATAAATAAATGGTCGTGGATAAAAAGACTCAATATTATCAAGATGTCAGTTCTTCAACTTTATCAATAGTTAATGCAATCCCAATCAAAATCTCAATAAATTATTTTGTGGATACTGACAAAATAATTCAGAAGTTTATGTGAAGAGGAAAAAGAGTCAGGATATCCCACACAATTTTGAAGGAGAACAAAGTTGGAGGGCTGAAACTCCCCGACTTCAAGGCTTACTATAAAGTGACAGTATTCAAGACAATGGGGTGTTGATGAAAGAATAGAAAAGCAGGTCAAATGTGAGCACATTAATATCATCAACTGATATATACAGAAGGGTAAAGGCAAGTCAATGGGGAAAAGATAGTCTTTTAAATAAACGATGCTGGAACAACAGGATATCCATATAGCGGAAAAAATAGTTGACATATAGACTTGGACCCTTCACACACAAAAAAACATGAACTTAAAATCACAAACCTAAATGGAAAACTGTGAAACTAACAGATGACAACATAAGAAAAAATCCATGTGATCTTGGGTATGGCAATGGATTTTTAGATACAACGCCATAAATCACAAAAGAAGTGATTGGTAGGCTGGATTTCATTAAAACTAACAACTTTGGCATTACAAAACACAATATCAAGAGAATGAGAAGCTGAAATCGGTTTGGCTCAGTGGATAGAGTGTCAGTCTGTGAACTGAAAGGTCCCAGGTTCGATTTCAGTCAAGGGCATGTACATTGGTTGCGGGTGCATCCACAGGGGGGAGGGGGTGTACAGGAGGCAGTTGGTCAATGTTTCTATCTCATCAATGTTTCTAGCTCTCTATCCCTCTCCCTTGCTCTCTGCGGAAAATCAATATTTTTTTAATGGGCCAGACCTTAAAAGATACATCACTAAAAATAGATACACAGAGGACAAATAAGAAGATGAAGAGATACTTTAAATAATTTACCATCAGGGAAATTCGAAGTAAAACAACAATGAGATATCCTTTAGTAGGTGAATGGATGAATTAACTGTGGTAGATACATCTAGACAATAGAATATTATTTAGTGCCGAGTCAAACTGGATTATCAGCCATGGAGAGACATGGATATTAATAAAACTTAAATGTGCCAAAACAGGTTTGGCTCAGTGGATAGACCATCGGCTTGCAGACTGAAAAGTCCCAGGTTCGATTCTGGTCAAGGGCATGTACCTTGGTTGCGGGCACATCCCCAGTAGGGGGTGTGCAAGGGGCAGCTGATCGATGATACTCTCTCATCAATGTCTCTAACTCTCTATCCCTCTCTCTTCCTCTCTGTAAAAAATCAATAAAATATATTATAAAAAATAAATAATAAAACTTAAATGCATATTAATAAGTTTTAAAAAGCCCAACTGAAAAGGCAACACATTGAAAGAATCCAATATTAGACTTCTAGAAAAGGCAACAATATAGAGACAGTAAAAATATTGGTGTTGGCCAGGGATTTTGCATGTTGGAGGGAGGGATGATTAGGGAGAAGCAAAAAGGATTCTTAAGGCAGTAAAAATACTTTGTATGATACTATAATGGTGAATACATATCATTGAACATTTGTCCAAATTCTTAGAATGTACAACACCAAGAAGGAACCGTAATGTAAACAACAAACTCTGGGTGATGATGATGTGACAATAAATGCACCACTCTAATGGGGTTGTTAATAATGAGGGATGCTACATGTGTGGGGGCAGAAGTTATATGGGAAATCTTGGTACTTTCCCATCTTTTACTGTGAACCAAAAACTACTGTTAAAAAAAAAATCAGTGCCCCCCTTTTCTTTATTTTTTTCTTCCACTTGAAAAGTAACATTGTGAAGTAGTATTTTGCATGTATATTTATATGTTTCTTTTGTTACACTTTGATTTTTACCTTTATTTTCGTTTTGAAGGATTACATTTGAAATACCTTCAGCAAACAATTCCTAAGCCACACACACACTGAAAAATCCAAATTCTGTTTCCTTATCTCCATTTCTCTGTCCCAAATAGATGATAGCTATATAGATAAATGACAGATAGATAGATAGATGATAGAGATAGATAGATAGATAGATAGATAGATAGATAGATAGATAGATAAATGACTTTAAGAAATTAGCTCATGTGATTGTGGAGGCTTCACAAGTCCAAAATCTACAGCACAGGCCAAACAGGCTGAAGACCCAGCAGATCCAGGAATAAATGCAGGTTAAGTCCAAGGATGGTCAACTTGAACCAGCCCTGCCCCCCACCCTTCTGGCTGCTGCCTTATTCCAGAATGACCAATCTTTTTCTGTTCAGGGCCTCAATTGATTGTGAAGAGTAATTGGCTTTACTCAGAACCTACAGGCTTAAAAGTAAACATATCTGAAAAATACTTTCACAAAACATTAAGAATAACATCTGACCAAACATTTGGATTCTGTGTCCTATTCAAGTAGACACATGAAATTAATAATTACAGGTATCAAAATATTTTTTAAAAAGTACTTTGGGAGACATCTATACAAAATATGACTGAGGCTCAAAGGTTGTAGCAGCCAAGCATTTGGTTGGGACAGCAGTTTAGAGAAAAAGGACGCAAGACTGGGTGAAAGAGATGTCTCAAAGTTAATGATTCCCTGCTTGGATTAGCCTATAAACCAGTCTGGATAACACCTCAGGCCTGGTACACTACACTACAAATAAAGGCATCCCTGCACTATGGTGCCCCATCCTACAGGAACTCATTAACCCATGGGCAGACATCCACCCCAGCCCAAAGTTCAGAATCATATCTCTCTCTCTCTCTCTCTCTCTTTCACACACACACACACACATACACACACACACACACACACACACACACACAGACACACACACCTACTTGGGAAACTGTAATTCCAGAAAAAGAGAACATTTTGGAATCCTATATAATAAAAGCCTAATATGCAAATTGACCAAAAGGCAGAATAACTAGCAGCTATGATGCACACTGACCACCAGGGGGCAGGTGCTCAACACAGGAGCTTTCCCCAGCCCACAGGCCCTAGGCCAGCGAAGGCAGATGCCAGCAGCCCTCCTCCCCCGTCCCCGATCACCCCACAGATTGGCCCTGATCACCGGCCAAGCCTAGGGACCCTTTTTATGCATGAATTTTGTGCACCAGTAATGAAGGGAGATTAATCAATAATTACTTAGCATGATATGTTAAGGAGTCTGTTCCTTATTTTATAAATTTTTAACTATTAACATACTCCAAACCAGCAGAGTAACTTGATCAAGACAGCATTTGAACAAAACCCTAGAAGAGAAATTAGTGAACTGAAGGAAGGAACACAAAACTCCCAGTAGGAAAATCATTAGTCATCTGTAGCTGCAGTGAGGATAAAGAAGAGATGACAGAGTATTGTGAGGATATGAGAACATCTGTCAAAGGAAAGCTGAAGCTGAGAGCATGATAACCTGGTTGTAATGCCTGGCCTTGAGATTCAGGGGCAGGGTGGGATCAAGCCAGAGTCATGTGGGAAAACAAGACATCAATTATGATAACGTCGTAACAAGACATGAGGCATGTTTAAGAATGGTTTCTGGACTCTTCTGGGGAATTCTTAAAATACTCATTTCAATTTCATTCAGCTAATACAAAAGCATATGTGATTTTCAATAGAAGGTATCAAAAAACAAAACAAAAAATAGGACATATATTTCATTATGTGGTCAATAGTAATAGTAAAAATAAAATAAATAGTGCTGGTGCCAAGGACATCTGTCCATTAACCTCTCCTCTGGCCCTAAGGTAAGAGATTTCCACCCTGGATTTTCCTCCCTCTCATGAATATAACTGACAGCAGAAGGGGTATTAGTCATTACACCTGGCCCAGAATTGGACTCTATAGAAATACCACATTCAAGTGCTCAGCTTGTGCTTTTGGAGTAATGCCAGGATTGTCAAGTTTGGAATCAAATTACCATTTGAATAAACACAAACCTTGGAGGAGACACAGCTCCTTACTGAATCCCACCTCCCAGCTTCATCTCCATTAGAACTGGGTGATTTCCCACTGACTTATTTCTTAGGATGAAGTTGGAAAACTGAATGCCTGTTACTATTACTTCAGCTTCTTTATTTGATTTTCAGAAACTCATCATAGCAAAACTCGTATTGACTGTTTTTACATGCCAGATAGTCTTCTATGTACACAATTCATAGTTCATAGGTAGAATTCCCTCTATATCATAGGAGAAGAAATGGAGGCTCTGAGAGGTTAACTTGCCCTAAATCGCTGAGCTGGGATATGATGGGGCTGGGATTTGGAACCCAGACTCTAGAATTTCCTCTCTTAAATGCTAAACTAGACCAAACCTTTGATCTGGCTAAACAGTGCAGGCCAACATAACATATATCTGATCCATAAACATGTGAACCAAAAAAAGTTGTCCCAGCTACAGAAATTAACATAGAACATGTCCCCCTCCCCCTTTTTTTAAGGGGGATAAAATAAAAAGACGTAAAGAATAAAATCCTTAATATGAAGTCTGACACTATTTTTTAGCTTTTACTCTAATCAAAATTTGGTAATAAAAAATAACTTTCAACAATAATCTCTATATGGTGAGAAAGAAAACTGGACTGAGAGGAGAACTTGAATATTTTTGAAACATGGTACATAAGAATTTAATGATAAATTATATAGATTGGCAAAGGGAAAGATGTCAAAGACAAGAAGTTGTAAATCTCCTTTAAACAAGTCTGCAAAACAAAACACAGGCTGGCCAAGGAGACAACGTACCTGAAAGCAAGGAGAGAGTGCCAAATATGGCAGCACTGAGACCATCTTCACTGTAGCCTTGGAGACCATTCTGTCTCCTTTCCCTGGGCAACTTCAATGTGCACATTTGAGTTGGCACTGAAGAAACTAGGTGATTCATTTCTACTCACCTTAAACCCTACTTTGAGTTTTACCAAAGTATCCGTATGTAATGTTTCTAATATTTTATCCTAAATCTTTCCCTCTGTTTCTTTTCCTTTTCTACCTATCTATTATTTTGATTGCTTCAAGGACAATGTGAGCCTGGCTGTCAGTGGTTTCACTAACCCTTGTGTAATACGACGTTCTCCTTTTGTGTTCATACTTTACTCATTCATGCATTTCTAATCAAACAACAAATCAGTTTGCAGATGACAGAACACCTTATTGTGTGAGAGAAAGAAATAAGAGCTATCAATGATGTCATGCTAAAACTGAAAAACTCTTCCACACTTTACCTTTCTACATCATTCATACCATTTTCAGTTTTCTGAACCATATTTTTTCAGGTGAGGGAGCATATCCTCACATATAATAGTGGTAAGTGGAAATGAGCAGAGGCTATATTTTCACCAAAATAAGGAAAAAGAGGATGGGAAGTACTATGGAGTGACCATGATATATCCAAATAAGTAATGAGTCTCTATAACAAGTACCCAGAATTGGAATTGTTTGATCACATGTGGATATATTTTTAATTTTTTGAGAACCATCATACTGTTTTCCATGACTGTATGGATTTACATTCCCACATTATGTAAGAACTATATCATCATTGACTAGGGTTCTGAGAAATGGCCTTTTGTGATTCTGGGGATTTGCCCATTCTATGTAGGTTATTCAATCTTCCAGTGTACAATTATTTATATTAATCTTTTATCTATCCTATCTAATAAAAGGGTAATATGCAAATTAACCATCACTTCATCACAAAATGGCAGTGCCCATAGCCACAAGATGACAGCACCCAGGACTCTCAGCCTCTCCGAAGTCCCAGTTCTGGGGGGCAGCCACTGAGAGTGGCCAGCATGTGCAACTTGGTGGAATGCTTGCTTCATCACCAGGGTGACAAGGCAAGTATTCCACCCCAGCCACAAAGGGCCTCTGGGCAGTGGGCACAGAGCAGCTGTGGGAGGGGAGGGGCAGGAATGCTTGCGTTGTCACCCTGGCGACAAGATAAGCATTCTGTGCCCAGTCACGGATGGGCTGTGGAGAGCCTCTGGGCAGCAGACGCGGAATGGCCAGGCACCACAGAGAGCTACTGGTGCACAGATTCATGCACAGGGCTACTGGTCCTATCTGACAAAAGAGTAATATGCAAATTGACAGTCACTCCAACACACAATATGGCTGCCCCTGTGTGGTCAAAGATAGCTGTCCTCAAGTGGACACAAGATGTCTACCAAAAGATGGCCAGCAGGGTAGGGCATTTGGGAGGGACCAGGCCTGCAAGGGAGGGCAGCTGGGGTGATTAAGCCTGCAGGGGAGAGCAGTTAGCTGTGACCATGCTGGTAGAAGAGGGAAGTTGGGGACGACCGGGCCTACAGGGAAGGGCAGTTGGGGGGCACTAATACCTACAGGGGAGAGAAGTTGGGAGAACCAGGTCTGTAGGGGAGGGAAGTTGGGAGGTACCAGGCCTGCAAGGGAGGGCAGTTGGGGGGAACCAGGCCTGCAGGGTAGGGCAGTTAGGGGCAATCAGTCTGGCAAGAGAGTAGTTAAACAACAATCAGGCTGGTCAGAGATTAATTAGGGGGTGATCATGCTGGCAGGCAAAAGCTGTTAGGGGCAGTCAGGAAGGCAGGCAGGTGAGTAGTTGGGAGCCAGCAGCCCTGAATTGTGAGAGGGATCTTCTAATGCCTACTGAGATCGGACCTAAAAAGGCAGTTGGACCCAACATAGAGAAGGTGAAGGCTGAGCTGAGGGACATAGACTCCTGTGCACTAATTTTGTGCACTGAGCCTCTAGTACATATAAAAAGTCTAAGCTACCTTTATCACCAAATGACCAAAACAACTTGAATGACTGGTTGACCAGTGGCTCTGACATGCACTGACCACCAGGGGACAGATGATTAATGCAGGAGCTACCCCCAATTGGTCAGTGTTCTCCCACAGGGGGAGTGCCACTCAGACAGAAGCTATGCTCATGGATGGTGAGCACAGCTGCAGTGGCAGGAGCCTCTACTGACTCCACTGCTGTGTTACTGGGGGCATGCACAGTGGGCAGTGAGCCTGGCCCTGGCTCATACTCCTGCCTGGTTACCTGCCCCTTGGCGCATTTCTACATCCCCCAAGGGTCCTGGATTGCTAGAGAATGCAGGGCAGGCTGAGGAACACACACACCCCATGCATGAATCAGTGCACCGGGCCTCTAGTTACCAAATAAATCCTTATTATTTCCATAGAATGGATAATAGTTCCACTTTCATTTCTGATTTGGTAATGTGAGTCTTCATTACTTTTTCTTAGATAATTTTGTGTAATGTTTCTCAATTTTACTGATCTTTTGGTTTCTTTGATTTTCTCTACTGTTATTCCATCCTCTATAGTCTATATCATTTCTTTTTACTATAACCCTTCTGCTGCTTTGGGGCTTTTTTGTTCTTTTTCTAGTTCCTTAAGTTGTAGTTACATTGTTGATTTGACATCTTACCTCTTTTTTAATGTAGAAGCTATAAATTTCCATTTTAGCCAAGCTTTCTGTGTGCTTCCCATAAGTTCTGATGTGTGATCTTTCATGTTCATTTATCAATAAATATTTTCTAATTCCCCTTGTGATTTATTCTTCAATCCATTGGTTGCTTAAGAGCATGTTCTTTAATTTGTCCTAATTTGCTAATTTTTCAGTTTTTCTTCCATTATTGATTTCTAACTTTATCCCTTCTGGCCAAGGGGAAATACCTTGTATGATGTTTATCTTTTTATATCTATTGAGACTTAAGCTCTGGCTTCACAGATGGTCTATCCTAAAGAAAAGCCACTTCACTTGAGAGGGATGTGTATACAGTTTTTGTTGCCTCGTGTTCTGTAAATGTCTGTTAGGTGTAGGGGTAATTGTGTTGGCCAAGTCCTCCAGTTCCTTCTTTATCTTATGTCTGGTTGTTCTGTCTATTCAGGGAGGGATTCTGAATTATCTGTTGGTATAGAAATGTCTATCACTCTATTTCTTAATTTTTGTTTTATATATTTTCATGGTCAGTAATTAGGTGTATAAATGTTTATACCTTCTTGCTCTATTGAATTTTTAATAGTATACAATGTCCTTTTTGTCTGATTTGATTTTTTTAATTTAAAATAAAGTTTGATATTGCCCTGTTTCTTCAAAAATAAGACAGTGTCTTATATTAATTTTTGCTCCCAAAGATGCGCTAGGTCTTATTTTTCAGGAGATGTCTTATTTTTCCATGAAGAAGAATACAGTACACATTTATTGTTAAATGAAAATAAAGGAAATTTATTAACTGTATATGGTATGGTAGTACGGTAGTTGTCAACACAAACCAGACAAACTGTGAATCCTACAGTATCTAGAATTTACTCATTTATTCAGTGACAATCATGTCATCATCTTCTGGAACATCATCATAACAATCCAATTCCTGAATTTCCTGGTGAATTTCTTGTGACTCCATTTCTTTCATAATCAGTGGACCAAATCTCTCATGTTTAGCAATAACACTGCCTTTAAATGAGTACTTAGGTAGTCTGCTCGCAATGCATTTGCAATGCAACTGTCAGAGATTTTATCCCATGAATTCTTCACCCAAGTCACAACTTGTTGCAGTTTAGGTTTCACAAAGTTTCCACACTGATTTCTCTCCATTCTATTTTCAATGTAGTCATTAATTTCCATGTGCAAATTGTCTTTGAATGGCTTGTTTATTGCAATATCATGAGTCTGGAAATAGGCAGTCATTCCTGTGGGAATCATTATCTGATCTATTTTTCTTTCTTGAAGAAATGTCTTCATGTCTTTAGCGCTGTGAGTGCTGGCTGCATCCCAGACTAGCATACCTCTTTGGCTCCCTTGCATAACAAGCAGCAGCATTAAATTGACCCACTTCCTTATAACTGCTGTGTGGCCCAGGCCTTTTCAGTTTCAAGAATCAAAACGCCCAAAACACATTCAATCTTTTCCTTCTTGCCCTTAGAAATGATTAAAGGTAGGGTTTTAGTGCCATCCAGACGAAATGCCAAAATACAGGAAACACGTGCACTTTTGTAAGCATTGGAAGGAATGTACACTAAGGAGGCACCTCGCTGTTCAATTGTTATTTGAGATGATTGGCCCATAAACACTGCAGTTTCATCCATAGCAATCATGTTGGAAAGATTGTATTTAGAGAAGTCAGCATCATCAATAAATGATTGAATGCAAGTGCTCGCTTAATAACTTGACTATCTTCCAACCTAAACAATGTTGTAGAGCTTCTTAAAGACAGTTTACTTCGCTGAAGGAAATTATCCAGCCACTGTTGTGATGCTTTGAAGACTTCGGGGGCTATGTCAAACTGTGGTGCCATTGCAAGGGCAAATTCTTGAATCTGAGCCCTATTCACAACCAAAGCCTTTGCTCTCGTGTCAACAACCCATTCACAAATCAGGTCTTCCAGCTCAGAAAATAATGGTTCTCGACCTGATCCACACTTGTGCTTTTTAGCATTTCCCTTGTCCACTTGTTCAATGAGGTTACCATACTCTGCTCGCCATTTTCGGACCAATCGTATACTCAACATCTTCTCTTTGCAGAAAGCAGTAAGATTTTGGCCCCAAGAGTCTTCCATGATTCCTTTCATGTACTCCACGGAGCAGTTTTTTCTTTTTGTGTTCATTTCTAGGGGTAAAGAAAAGGAATTGGGGTATCAAGGTGGGGGGAGGGGGATCACTTAAAATGACACAGGGGGAATCAGAGGGGGAAATCAAAATGGCACAGGAGAATCAGAGGGGGGATTACCATTTTAGTAACTCCTTTGGATCCTCCTGTGTCATTTTGATTGCTCCCTCTGATCCTCCTGTGTCATTTTGATTGTCCCCTCTGATCTTCCTGTGTCATTTTAAGTGATCCCCCCCTCCCTCACCCCTGTGCCACTGAACACCTTCACCAGACATCACTCCTACCCCTTTATCAGATATTTAACCCCTGGGGCCTGCCTGGGGACTGTCATTGGGCTTGCTGAGGCCTGGATCTGGGCTGGAGCAGGGTCTGCCACTGACTGAGAACCTTCAGTCATCATGAAGGTGGCCATGAGCATCAGGTAGTGTCACCAGAGACAGACCAGCACTCACCACCTTTGAGCATCCCGTCTGTCCATTCTAATCCTCCTGTTCTTCTACACGCATCTGGGAAATTCTTCTCCTCTCTCCTGCCCAGTGCTCACTGCTCACTCCGACCTCTGCTCCGCCTCCACACAGCAGTGATGTCAGAACTCCGTGTGATGTCACTGGTTGCTAGATGCCAGTCGGGGCAGCCCTAGCAACCAGTTTACGGTAAATTAATTTTCATTCTGAGACAGAACCTGGGGGCCTTATTTTCGGAGGGATGCCTTATATTTCACTCAGAAGGAAACCTGTAAGTAGGTCTTATTTTCGGAGGATGTCTTATTTTGGGGGAAACATGGTAGTATAACCACCCTACTCTCTTTTGGTTATTATTTGCATGGAATATGTCTTTCCAACTTTTTATTGTTAGCCATTTTGTATTTTTGCATCTCTTAAAGATATCATATAGGCAAATTATTTTTCTTATCCTTTCTGACAATCTTTGACAGAGTTTAATCCATTTACATTTAAAGTAATTACTGATGTGGAGGGACTTGTTTCTGTCATTTTCCTTTTATTTTATATATGGTTTATACCTCCCACTCTGTGTTACTGTCTCTTTTGTGATTAGTTTATTTGTTTTTATAGTAAGTCATTGTAACTCCCTTCATATGTTTTTTTCAAGTAAATTCTACAACTGTACTCTTTGTGGTTCCCATTGGGATTATTTTATTATTCTAACATTACAGACTCCAATTTTAATTTCACCAACATTAATTACATAACTAAGTCTGCTCATTTAAAGCTCTGACCCAATCCCTTTCAGTTACTGAAGTCACATTGTATGATCTTATTGCTTGTATTCCTGAAACAATGTCAACAAGTGCATTTGCCTTGCCTTCCTTGTGGATGTGAAACTGCTAATGGCATTTGTTAGTCAGGTAAGATATATGGTAGAGTGATTATGAGCAATCAATTACAGCAGTCCAGTCTGGCTTTGCTTAGGGATTCATTTATATTTTATATGTACTCGGCAGCATGTATATTTGATATTTGCTGAGCACAGTGAAATTTTTAGTTTGAGTTCTACAAACATTTGCTACAGAGTTAGGAATCAATGGTTTCTAATGTATTGCATTTTGACTGAGAAGTCAGGGGGTTAAAAAAAGAGTCCTCATTTCCTCCCTCTACAACTTTTCTTTAGTATGCTTGGCCATGCTTTCCTCCACTTCTCATTTCAATTCTTCTTACATTAAAATGTTTGTGCTATGTGTTTTTGTGTTTGTTTGTTTTTTAAATTAACACCAAAGGAATTCTGTGTTAGCAAATAAATAACAAATAAAATGGTGTGTGTGTGTGAAAGTGCTCTGTAAATTCTCAAGTACATATAGTTAGTAAGGACCGCTAATTACTATATATCAGTTTCTGTGTTAGCACAAATAATCACTTAAATTCTATCCATTCTTGGCAATAAATGCAAATTTTCACTTGAGCACTTAATTTTATTTCAAGCCATAGAGTCCTTTACCTACAATATTGAAACACTCTAAATAGGACCAATACCTAAATAACTAGATATTGCAAAAGGAGAAACTGGCTGAGAGGAGGAACTGCCGTAGGGATGGCTTGCTATCAGTGTGCTCTATGATTAATATGCTGAGCTTACACAGGATTTCAATGACCTGAAAGAAGCTGCTCTTAGTGCTAGAAGGATGGCTTCAGCTCTTTAGGACAAATTAATTATAACATTTTGAAAGAGAATGAAAGTTACAGAATAATTATTTTCTCTTTCTTATTGTAGAAATATTAATGTGAAATATAACTGTTATGTGTTGGAGAGTTACCACAATATTCTTAACTTATTCTCTTTCTCCATAAACAATTGATTGTATGTAGTCCCTAAACAATGTTTTAGGAGCCAGGGGTCTTAAATTTATTATGATATATAAAATCTCTGCTCTTGAGAATATGTGCTTTATGCCCAGAGGCAGAAAATAAGCAGGTATAAACAAATAAGATAAGCTCGAGGATTTGCAATGAAGACTCCAAGGTGTGTGAATCCATTTATACACCTAAAAGCTTACTGCAACATATTCTCAGATGTTTTGGAGTTTAGCAAGACTTATTTCTTGCCTTATGCTATCTATTTATATTGTGACAGGTTGATATAACGAAGTAATATGCTTTGTAAGCCTTTATTCCTTAAGTTTCAATCAGTCTTGCTCCATCTGCTCCATGTATACCCTGTGAAGATGGCATGTAAAATGTCACTTCAGGAAGAAGCATGGATAAACAGACAGGATGAGGTGGGATAACTGTCCCCAGGGTACACATCCATAGGCCTAGCTCTGGCGCCCAGCAGGCCTATGCTTCAGGCCCTGGGACTGTGTACATTCACACTGAGGGTCTGGATGTCATTCGGCTGACTGAGGTGCTGACAGATCTTGCCCTTTGAGACACCGACAGGTCTCGGCACACCCTCCACTCCTGGGAGCCATTACAAAGCAAACAGGCTGTGGGCACAGTCCTGTGGATTTGACAGACACCTGCGAGCTAAGGCAGGGTTGAGTGATAAGGTTCATCTCCTACCCAAAGCCACTCCTTCAAGATAGAGAGAGCCAGCTGTTCCACCCAGTGCAGAGACACCAGCAGAATCGAGCAAAATGAAGACACAAAGGGTATATCTAAACAAAGCACAAGGTAAAAGCTCAGGACAGGGGCTGCTGGGGGTGCTGGGGGTTCTGGGGGGCACGCAGCAGCAAACTTAGTGAAACTGAGACAAGAAGTTTACATGATAAAGAGTTCAAAGTAATACTCATAAAGTTGCCCATGGAATTTGGGAAAACAATGCACGAACATAATGAGAACTTCAACAAAGAGATAAAAATATTAAAAAGTACCAAATAGAAGTCACAGAGCTGAAGAATACAATAAGTAAACTGAAACAATACACTGGAGGGTTCAATAGTAGAGTAGATGAAGCAGAAGAAAAGATCAGTGAACTCAAAGAAGAGGCAATAGAACTCACCCATCAAAGCAGCAAAAAGAAAACAGAATCAGTAAAAGTGACTATAAGTCAAGGGACTTATCAGACAACATCAAGACTAACATTGGCATTATAGCTGTCCAGAAGGAGAAGAGAGACAGAAATGGGCAGAAAAATTATTTAAAGAAATTATGGTGAAAATGTCCCTAACCTGGGGAAGGAAACAGACATCCAAATCCAGGAAGCCCAGAGAACTCCAATTAAGCTGAACCTAAAAAAAAAAAAAAAAAAAAAAAAAAAACCCTAACATAAGACACACTATCATTAAAATGTCAAAGGTGGCTGAAACCAGTTTGGTTCAGTGGATAGAGCCTTAGCCTGCGGACTGAAGGGTTGCAGGTCTGATTCTGGTCAGATGCATATAACTTGATTGCAGGCACATACCCAGTAGCAGGTGTGCAGGAGGCATTTGATCAATGTTTCTGTAATCGATATTTCTGGTTCTCTATCCCTCTCCCTTCCTCTGTAAAAATCAATAAAATTATTAATAAAAAATAAAAATAAAATGTCAAAGGTTAAATCAAGGAGAGAATCTTAAAAGCAGCAAGAGAAAAACAATTTATTACATACAAAGAAAACTCCATAATACTATGAACAGATTTTCAGCCAAAAATTTTGTAATATATTTTTATTGGTTTCAGAGATAAAGGGAGAAGGAGAGAGAGAAATATCAATGATGAGAGAAAATCATTGATCAGTTGCTTCCTGATGCCCCGCACTGGGGATCCAGCCCACAACCCTGGCATATTCTCTGGCCAGGAATCAAACCATGATCTCCTGCTTCATAGGTTAATGCCTAACCACTCAGCACAACAGCCAGTGATGGTGTCTTATCTGCAGCTGCAAGGTTTCAAGAATCTGGAGAATGGGCTGTGATGTAAAATACTAGACATGAAGTATATTACTAGACATGATCTAAAAAACTAGACATGAAGTATAAATTTGGGAGGCATTTTGGGGGAGCCAAGGGAGGCTTAGCTATAGTGACTAAGCTCTCTGAATCTCCAGCCCCAGGGCTTTTTATTCACACACTAGAGGCTGGGTGAACAAAATTCATGCATGGGGGGTGGGGGTCCCATCAGCCCAGCCTGCACCCTCTCCTAAACTGGCAGTTGGACATCCTTCTAACAATCCTGGACTGCAGGTTCCTAACCCCTCACCTGCTTACCTGCCTGATTGTCCCCAACTGCCCCCACCCCTGCTGGCCTGGTAGGCCCATGCAGCTTGCTGCTAGATCCTTTGGTCACCCTGCCCCTTGCTAACTCCCCTTCTGACCTGGTCATCCCAGGCAGCCTGTTCAGGAGTCCATTCGGTTGCAATGGTCACTTAGGCTTTTATATAGATAGATTTGTCCCTTTAGCAAAGCAGATATACATATCAAAGGTGAGGTTTGGTAAACAGTAAAGGATTATCAAGTTGGGGGAAGTGCCCTCAGCTGTCTGGCAGCAGGCAATAACATGCAGATCTTCAGCCCTGCCGAAGCTCCAAGATCTATCAGCCTTCTGATGAACTTCTTGCATTTTATTATGCCCTGCTGGAATTTGCTTCTAGAAAGCCAGGCTCAGCCAAAATTTTATAGGCCAGCATGGAGTGGCATGATGTATTCAAATTGCTAAAAGAAAAAGTCTTTCAGTAACTCTGAAGTTTATTTAAAACCCTAAAATAGAACTACCATATGACCCAGCAATTCCACTTCTTGTTATTCATCCAGAGGGAATGAAATAAAAATCTCAAAGCTATATCTGTATTCTCATGTTCATTGCAGCATTATATACAACTAGGGGTCCAGTGCACATTGAAAGGAACTGTGGGCTGCATGGCTGCAGTGGGCCCAGGGGCAAGTCTCGGCCCATCCTCTGCATCCTCCACCCTTCCCTCCTTGGTCCCTGGTCCCTTGTCTGCTGGCAACGTTGCTCCCACTGCCACTACTCCCATGTGCTGACCACGCCAGCCCCGCTTGCACCCACTGATGTTGCCAAATGATGGGACCAGTGCCAGGTACTGGCAGCGGGTGCGTTTGGGGCTGGTACCAGCAGCAGATGCAAGCACTGGGCAGTACAGAAGTGCATGGGAGCAAAGAATTTTCAGTAACCACCAGAGACTCTCCACAATGACAACTGGTGCCCCACCTTGGTCAGATGCCCCTGCTCACCTGCTCTACCATCCCACCATGACTGACACCTGCCATGTTCTATGCTCTGCCACCTGCTGCTGATGCCTACCATGTTCCATCCATGCCCCCTGGTGGTCTACTCACGTCATAGTGATCAGTTGGTTGGTTGTTCAGTTGTTCTGCAGTTCAGTCCATTAGGGTTTTATGTATATAGATAACCATTATTTAGAAACAATCTCATCTGTATATAATGAAATGCAAAAGAAGAGATGTGGTGCATATACAATGGAATACTACACAGTTGTGAGAAAAAAAAACATTCTGCCATTTGAAACTACACATATGAACATTGAAAGCATTGTGATGAGTGAATTAAGAGACAAAGTTTTACTTATATGTGAAATCTCTCTGCTTCTCCTTTCTATAAACCTTATAGATGTCATCTAATTCTAATATTTAGTGGAGTTATAATAATTGATACAGAGTTTCTAGTACTTGTCTTTAAATCAGCATTAGTCCTATCCAGACACCTAGACATTTTACACCTCTTTGGGTTAGTCTTGGACTAATACATAAACATCAGCAAGAAATGCTTGTTCATTAATTGCTCTCAGGTTGACTTTGATGTGACTTATCTTCAAACACATTTGTTTCCAGCAGACACTGAACTAAAGTCAAGGGAGAGGATCTATATGAAGTCAGAGCCAATCAGCAAGGGCAGACTAATGCACCAAGTACTGAGATTCCCGTCACTGGAAGGGCTGAAAGAGATTGGGATAAATGTCTTGTAGCATACACTGGTGTGCACATTCAATTGTGAGCAAGGATTGGAAGGGGCAGTTTAAAATACCATTTAGTCCCTGAGATTCTTGAGCAAAGGCAAAATCGCCTTATTCTAAAAAACAGAAATATTTGATTGGCTGGTAAATGATTTAAAGAAATAAAGCCCCAAACCTCTGAGCTAGGCTTGACCCCTCTGGCTCAGGAGAGGTCCCACCGTTCCCTGACATTTTAACTGGGTCTTATTCACCTGTGTGTGCTCCTGCTAAGCCAGTCTGAGTATTTACACTTCTGTTCCTTTCCGTAGAGGTTTTCATAGGCCCATAAACAATTTTCAGTACAATTGAGAACAGAATATTTTGTCTGTTTGGTTTACAGCCTTATCTCCAAAATGGAAAATAATGTCTGGTGTATAGCAGGTCTTTAAATTATTTTAGAAAGAATCAATATAATACTTTTTTTCTATTATAAATCCTTGGAGGAAGACTTCCAACTTTTACATTTAGCAACCATCAAAATGTGTTTTTTCACTTAACTGACTCCATTTAGCAATAAAAACACATTAAAAAATAAAAGGTGCATCTTTCTTAGTTCAGGTATTTAGTTCTGGTATTCTGACAAAACCTCCTAATGGTCTGAGCTCAGAAATTTCTCTCAGGCTTGTAGACACCTGAATAGTGAGAAGCTTGAATGAAATGGTAATGGGGGACGCTTGTCTGTTCAGGAAGAACGTGCTCTTGGAAAGTTGTAAGTAGATGGTGTGGGTGGGAGCCCCAGGCGGGCACCTTTGGGAATGCTTTCCTGAATGCTTCAACATGAACATATGGCAAGGGTCTAAGGTTAGGGCAGGTGGATAAAATTTGTAAATAAGTACAGAAATAATTAAATATCTTCTCCAATCTGAGCTCTGGATCATTTTGCCAACCTCAACTTTACTATGTAATTACACCTGTGCCCTTGACAATTAACTGCTCTGTGTCTGTTCCATCATTTATAAAGTAAGGTCAACGACAGGCTCCAACACAGAATAGTGCCTAATACATAGTAAGTATCCAGAGATTGTCTCTGGTTTTATATAACAGACAAGATACGGAAATACATTGTTTCCATTTCTCATCAGTTTATGCATTAACATGCCTTGCAACGAATATGAACTATTCCTAAAATATGCCCCAGGGGTCTTTCAGGGTGCCAAGCTGGGGCAGGTTTCTACTCCCATGAAGACCCTGATGAGACACAGGAGAATGGCACTTAAGGCCAAGTCAGATTTGCCCTCCCTTCCAAATAATCAGAAGCTGTTTCATCACCTAAATCAGAGTGTCAATCTGTCACTCAAATCAAAATGTCAATCTTGGCTCAAAAACTATTGTATATATTGATTAGCTTTAAATATATATCTCAGTGGGGAGAGAGGATATGGGGAGGGGACAGGAAGAGATTAACCAAAGAACATATATGCATAACCCTTGGACACAGACAATAGTGTGGTGAAGGCCTGGGGTGGGGTGGGAGTTGGGTGGAGGATGGTAAAAAGGGAAAAAAATGTATCAGTAATAAAATGAAATTTTAAAAATGTATAAATATAGTTAAAATAATTTTTTCAAATAATATATTATCTAATTCTAATTGTTTTAAACTGACTTAAGAGATTAATTACTTTCAGAAAAATTACTGTCCAAGATGTATATAATTGATGCAAAATGAACTATATACCAGACGGGGGGAGAAAGAGGTAGAGATTTTAAGTAATAACCTATATTAAACACAGAATATTTGTGGGAGAATTCTGTTTTATTCAGCCATTCATCTAAAATAATACACTTTTTATACGAAACATTTTTAGATAGGGAGCTTTTTTATACCCAGTGATAAACCATAAGAGGTAAGACCAACTAGGTGTCAAAATGTCTCTAGTCCTTTTTTCATATAAAATATTTTTTCATGGCATTGTCTAATTCTTTTTACTATAACTTATCTCTAGAATAAGAGGTTACCTCTCATTCTATAGTTTTAGAAACAACAAAACTTGAGAAAAAGTCAGCTTAAAACTGAATAATAAATTTGATTATGAAGTGATTGACTAAACATCTAATTCCTCATAATACAGTGAATGATTCATCTGAAACCTGCTCTCTGTCAAATCTGGGCATGTCCACTCAAGCTTCAAATGTACTCCACAATGAAGCCATTGTACAGAAAGGTGGGCTCCCGGTGAGGCCGTCATCAAAAACTGGGACTCTAAGGGAACGCTGACATCTCTCTTTGCTGCCAATATGTACACAGTTTGGGATATTGAGCTCTAGAGAAGACTGGAGAATGAAGATGATGCTCCCATATAAAACAGATAGGCAATCCTCCTGCAAGGGGTGAAATAATTGAACAACACAGCTTTCGTGGACATACTTCACTTGAATATACCCTTTTCTTTTATTCTCCCTTCCTGTCTTCCTTCCTTCCTTTCTTTCTCTCTTGTTTACAGATAGCCTAGAACTGCTTTTTGGCCTGAGGATGTAAGTTACTCTAGCACAGGCCTGTTTGTGCTCTCTTAATTCACCAGATGGCCCCTGGATTGAGAAGGAGAGCACCCATTGTTCTTACCTCTCTGAGAGAAGCTCCACGCACCCCCATCTGCGGAATCAATGAGTTTGCCAAATTAGGGCCATAGGATATGCTACAAAGGGATTAAACACTTTCTGTTCTTATAATATTGACAACTTCAGGTCTTACTTAAAATTGTAACACTTGATTCAGACCTCATAGTAACTAATACTGACTACCCTTTGGCTCTCTTGGTAAAACAGATGAGTGGCCTGGAGAGCAGAGCCCCTTGGTGTGCTCTGGGACTGGCCAGGCTCAGCTCCTCGGAGCCCACAGCCTCATGCAGGAGCAATGACCAGGGAAGGTGAGGGAGAGTGACAGAGCAGGGGCAAACTGAGAGCTCAGAAACACGGGCTTCTCACAGCCTTCCCAAAGGGCCTCCCTGTTCAGCTGGTGTTAATAACTGTGTGAGTCTGTCTTTAACAACCACTGTGCTTAGGCTAAAAGATAATTTTCGATAGTGTAGGGGAAATATTTTTCATCTCTATTAAAAATAATTATTTTCATATCTTTGCTCCAGCTCTGCCTTTCAGCAAAAGCTCCAAAAGAGAGAGAGAGAGAGAGAGAGAGAGAGAGAGAGAGAGAGAGAGAGATGCTCTGCATTTGTTTCTCAGTGCAAAGAAAGATGCTGGGTTTCTCAGGCAATGCTTGCTAACTATGCATGGAGCAACGTGTAGGATCTAAAATGGAAAACGCATACAACCACAAGATGAGTGGACTGTCTCATCCTCACACAATAGCCTATTCCTGATGACTCACTTTCCTCCATATAAATTGAGGATTGTGACAGGGGAGTGGAATGCTCTTCCCTCACAAGAAAAAGAAATTACCTGCAAAATATGCTAATCAGATTAGGCTGGTGCACCCATTCGTAGCATATCATTCTTTTGTCTATATTAGAGATCTGCCTCTATTGCTGCCGTGCAAGTAAGGGAAGGAAATGAAGAAGGATGTTTTAATAAAAATGTTTTATCTTTACTTTGCTGGACGGGGCGGGGTGTGAGCTCTGCAACTATGAATCCAGAAACCATGACATGACTGTAAATAAGACGCCGCTGTGCATGCTAACTTTCTATTGTTAATGATTTATTTAGGTGGATAGATTATTGCTAGCCAGAAATTACACTGGGAATTTCGTTTCTTCAAGCCATAATAGATATAATTCTCTTATTTGTAAGAGTCGAGCTTTCATCTTTTATCTGTTTTCTTAAAACACTTGCACTTGCCCTGAGAACCAAGGATTAAATGGAAGATATTCCTGTCCATTTCCTTTCCTTCTCCATCTGCACGAAGAGTATGCTTTGATGTCGACGCTAAAGCTGATTTCTTCCATAGTTTTGCTAAATTCCCAGGCTACACTCTAATCAGGTCTTAACATTAACATTATATATGCGTGCACCAGTGCTGAGCTAATGGGCTAGGCTGAGGCAGATCCCCATATATTTTATGTGTTTTCCCCTCAATCTGTCTTCATTGCAGATTGAAAACTCCCTTTACTTAGCCAATTTTTTTAAGTGAACTTCATAAATCTCTTCATGTAAAAGCACCAGCAGCAGAATTTATTCAAAGTGGGAAAGTTTCTCTCCCAATGCACTTCTGTAGAGCTTGCTGTGCAGGGAAATGAGTTTTGAACAGGCAGGCTGCTTTGCACAGGGAGAAAATTAAATTCTTGCGTTCCTCATGCATTCTGCATGGATGATGCCTTCCGTGTGATTTCTACCTGCATGATCATCGCTCGGCATGGGGAAGGCTCAGGGGCAAAGCAAGGTCAGGAAGGTATGAGGAAGGCAACGAAAATAGAGATGAACTGAAAATGACTTCATTTCCATACATATTTCATCCCAAAAGCCATTGCAAAGAGAAAAGTGCTCACTCATCTCCTTTTCACCAAAGCCTTCCCTGCAGCCACACTTCAAGTTCAGTGAGAGACAAATAGGCTTTTGCATTGAGTTCAGTTAAATTTTTCAGATGCGTTATCACAAGGAATTTTCTGTTTACCAGGGGCTCACTTGTCAATCGGACACAGCAAACAATAACATGAGGGGATGAGGAGCAGTTCACAGTTATTATCAGAACCTGTAGTCACATTCTTGCCATCCACTCCTTGGGGGAAAATGGCACCAAAGAATATTCATTTTGTTGTAATTAATGAGTAAACAGTTGGCTCAGAGGTGAACAAATTTAAACAAGAACAAGAAATGATCAATAAGTAGTTAACATTGGTTTTCAAGTCCCAGACCCATGTTCTTCCCAACACATCAAAGTGTTTTGAAAGATGCCCTTGCTTATCTGTGTAGTGACAAATTCAGGGATGTCCTGGGGGATAGAGACTCTTCACCTGGGGCCCTCATGTGTCAGGGAGGGCTTGTGAGGGAGTCAGCTCCTAGGGTTCCTCTCTACTTTTGAACTTTGCATCTGGTGTTGAGCCAGACTTATTTTCAATTTTAACCGTTTGATTCAAATAAAAAATTAATACATACATAATCATTATAGAAAAACACAGATAAACAAAAAGAAGAACATTAAAAATATCCATAACTCCACAGCTACTTTTTATTTTGATTAAGTTTTTTAAAAAATAATTCTATATAATAAATAGGTAATATTTAAATTGGCCATCACTTCAACACACAAGATGGCCGCCCCCATGTGGTCAAA
The DNA here is from genome assembly GCA_963924515.1 of Vespertilio murinus. Classification (NCBI taxonomy): domain Eukaryota; kingdom Metazoa; phylum Chordata; class Mammalia; order Chiroptera; family Vespertilionidae; genus Vespertilio; species Vespertilio murinus. The sequence continues at coordinate 46,062,399 of OZ004717.1, read as the reverse complement.
GAGAGCCACCCCCATGTAGACACAAGATGGCCACCACAATATGGCCCTCAGAGGAAGGCAGATGGTACCAATCAGGCCAACAGGGGAAGGCAGTTGGGAGGGACAAGGCCTATAAGGGAGGGCAATTGGGGACAATCAGGCCTGCAGGGGAGGACAGTTAGGGGAGGACCCGAGCCTTCAGGTGATGGAAGTTGGGGGGACCAACCCTGCAAGGGAGGGCAGTGGGGGAGAACCAAGCCAGTAGGAAAGGGCAGTTGGGGAAACCAGGCGTGCAGGGAAGGGCAATTAGGGACAATCAGGCTGGCAGGGGAGGGCAGTTAGGGGTGACCAGGCTTGCAGTGGAGCAGTGAGATGTCCATCAGGCTGGCAGGGGAGTGGTTAGGGGATGATCAGGATGGCAGGCAGAAGTGGTTAGGGGCAATCAGACAGGCAGGCAGGCGAGCATTTGGCAGCCAGTAGTCCTGGATTGAGATGGATGTTTGACTGCCCATTTAGGCCCAATGCCACTGAAGGGTCCCAGACTGGAGAGGGTACAGGCTGGACTGAGGGACAAACAACCCCCCATGCATGAATTTCATGCACCAGACCTCAAGTATTAGAATGTTTTTTAAAGAAGCTCAAATAGTACTGAAAGAGCTCTCATAAAGAATCCGTAACTTCTCCCAAACATTACTGTCTTCTATAATCATGCATTACCATCAAAGCCAGGAAACTAACATTGACCCAATATTAGTAACTAAAAAGCAGATTTTTTCATTTTTATTTTTCGATTTGAGTTTACATTCTATTTCACAAAGTTTCCAACTAATAAAGTTCTATTATTTCAGATTGAATGGGATCCCACATTGCACTGTTTTCCTGTCCTCTAACCCCCTCCAACCTGTGATAGCTTCTCCATTTTTCCTTGTCTTGCATGAACTAGACCTTGGAAAGGCACTGGTCAGGCCTTAATTATGGTTGATCTGATGCTTTCTCCTGATTAGGTACAGTAATGTGTTTTGGGCAAAAATATTATAGAAGTGATGTGCCACTTTTAGTGCATCGTATCAAGGATTTCCTATAACTTTTATTACTGAATATTAATTTTTTTAAATGTATCTTTATGTTGAAAGTAATACAGAATTACTCTTTTTTCTCCTTTTACCTAACTCCTACTCCTGCCCCATGCCTGTTCCACATCATTGTCTGTGTCCATGGGTTATGCATATATGTATATAAGTTCTTTGTTTAATTTCCTCCTACCCACATACCCATCACCTTTCTTCTGAGATTCATCAATATATTCCATGTTTCTATGTCTCTGGATCTATTTTTCTCATCATATAATATTTTCCTTTAGATTCCATATCTGAGCGAAATCATGTGATAATTACTTTTCCCTGACTGGCTTATTTCACTTAGCATAATACTCTCCAGGTCTCTCCATGCTGTCTCGAAGGTTAAGAGATTCTCTTACCCTTTTTTACAGCTGAGTAGTATTCCATCTTGTAAATGTATCACAGCTTTTTTATCCACTCATCTACTGATGGGCACTTGGGCTGTTTACAGATCTTGTTATTGTCAATTGTACCTCTATGAAGATAAGGGTGCATCTATTACTTCTGATCCATGTTCCGGGTTTCTTAGAGTATATTTCCAGAAGTGGGATCAATAGGTCAAATGGCAGTTCTATTTTTAAATTTTTGAGGAAACTCATGTTGTTTTCCACAGTGGCTGCACCAGTTTGCATTCCCAGCAGCAGTGTGCTAGGGCTTACTTTTCTCAACATCCTTGCCAGCACTTGTCATTTGTTGACCTGTTAATAGTAGCCATTCTGACAGGTGTGAGGTGATACCTCATTGACATTCTTACAATCCTTTGTATTTCTGTATTGTTAGTTATTACTTCACCTGTCTCACTTCTTATAGTATTTATTTGGGTCTTCTCTCTTTCTTTGTTGATGAGTTTGGCTAAAGGTTTATCAATCTTTTTTACCTTTTGAAAGAAATTGCTCTTGGATTTATCCTTTGTACTCTTATTTTAGTCTCTATGTCATTTATTTACACTTAGATCTTCCTTCCTTCTTTCCTTCCTTCCTTCCTTCCTTCCTTCCTTCCTTCCTTCCTTCCTTCCTTCCTTTCTTCTTCTTCTTCTTCTTCTTCTTCTTCTTCTTCTTCTTCTTCTTCTTCTTCTTCTTGGTTTTCCTTGCTGTTCTCTTTCTAATTCATTTAGTTGTAGCATTAGATAGTTTATTAGTGTTGTTAGTGCTTTTTAATTGTTTCTCGGTGTAGGCCTGTAATGCTATGAACTTCCCTCTCAGGAATACTTTCAATGAGTCCCATAGATTTGGAGTTGTTGTGTGTTCATTTTCATGAACTTTTTTTATTATTTCTTTCTTAATATCATTGGTAACCCATTCATTGTCTGATAACATGCTAGTTAACTTTCACACGTTTGAATGTTTGTTGAGTGTTTTTACTATAGTTGATTTCTAATTTCATGCCATTGTGATCCTAGAAGATCCATGATGTGATTTCAATCTTCTTAAACTTCTAGAGCAGTGGTTCTCAACCTTTCCAGTGCCTCAATGCTCTAATACAAGTCCTCATGTTGTAGTGACCCCAACCATAAAATTATTTTTGTTGCTACTTCATAACTGTAATTTTGCTACTATTAATGTAAATATCTGTGTTTTCCAATGGTCTTAGGCTATTGCTGTAGATATTTACATTACATTAATTAGCAGTAGATATATATTTACATTCATTAACAGTAGCAAAATTACTGTATGAAGTAGCAACAAAAATAATGTTATGGTTGGGGTCACCACAACATGAGGAACTGTGTTAAAGGGCCGAGGCATTAGAAAGATTGAGAATCACTGTTGTAGAGACTTAGTTTGTGTCTTAGCATGTAGTATATCATTTAGAATGAAAAGAAGTGTCTATCAGTTTCTTCACAGGCAAGTTATGATTTTCCCTTTGTAATTTATACATATGTTAGGGAGGGTTACTTTAAGACTATACAAATACTATCGTTCTCTCAAAAACCAGCTCAATAATCTTAGTCTCCATTAGTGAATCTTGATTACAACAATTGTTATTATGGTGTTTCTGTTTCCCCCATCACTTCTACAGTTATTAGCTCACATTCTTCTGTGAGGAACACTTAATGAGTTATCTCTTTTCTTCACTTATGTAACTATTAAAGTATTTATGAATATCCATATGGATTCCTCAGTAATTTATTTAGTAGCATTATGATAGAATAATGGCCTCCCAAGAAATCACCAGAATTTTTCCTTACATTGTAAAAATATCTTTGCTTATGTAATTTTGGTAAGGAATATACCTTGATATGGTGAGGTATCTTCAATTATGCATAAGGTACAATCTAATCATATGTCCGTAAGAGTGAAAAACACAGGAGGAAGGATGGGTCAGAGGGAAGTGACATGAGAAGAACTTGACATGTTGCTGGTGTTGAAGATGGAGGCGGCCACGAGCCATGGAATGATGTTGCCTTCAGGAGCTGTATAATCAGCCTCTGACTGACCAACGAGGACATGGCATCTTCTACCTGCAATGACAAAGGACTGAATTTCAGCAACACAGAATAGCAAGAAGGTAGACTTTCTGAGAGCCATCAGAAAGGCATACAGTGATGTGAACACCTGATTTAGCCAAAAAAAATAAAACTGTGTCAGACTTATGACCTGGTGTTGAAAAACAAAAAAACTTGTGCTAAGACCTTAAGTTTGTGGTAATCTGAAAACATATAAATAAAATCTGATAAAATGGCCCTTCACGAGTGGCTTCATTGGTTGGAGCATCACCCCATATACCAAAAGGTTGTGTGTTCGATTCCCAGTCAGATCACATACCTCGGCTGTAGGGTGCTATCCCTGGTCAGGGATTACATACGAGGCAACCTATCAATGTTTCTTTCTCTCTCTCTCAAATCAATAAACATGTACATGAGGGAGGAATTAAATAAACCCTAATAATATTCCCTTTTTTTCATCGAATTGTTCCAGCTTTGGTCATAGGAGACGCCCTTTAGATAAGCAGGTATTTTGATTATTTATCTAGCTAACAGCATTTTCCCCATTTGAATTTACTCTACAGACCATTAACCTCATTAGCTGGAAGGTGAACTAAAACATCAGATAATTCCATATACTAGTAAATAGAATTCACCTTAGATTACCTCTCCATGTTCAGAAGAAAATGATAAAGGGTTATAATTTATATAGACTTTATCATTTTTTAAAATTTTATTTGAATTACTAAAATATGGAGGCACTGGGCCTTGGCCTAATTTCTCCATTTTATTAAACCAGATTGTGTGGGAGTGGGGGTGTTTTTGCTTTTACTAGGTCAAGAAACTAAACAAACATCTAGCAATAAGTCAGAACTTGGGATAGAAATGCTTTAAGCTGAAACCGGTTTGGCTCAGTGGATAGAGTGTCAGCCAGTGGACTGAAAGGTCCCAGGTTTGATTCTGGTCAAGGGCATGTACCTTGGTTGCCGGAACACCCCCAGTAGTGGGTGTGCAGGAGGCAGCTAATTGATGTTTCTAACTCTCTGTCCCTCTCCCTTTTTCTCTGTAAAAAAATCAATAAAATATTTTTTAAAAAGAAAAAGAAAAGAAATTTTGAGAAAAGTAAAAGAAAGGCTTTAAGAAATAGGTAAGATTAAGCAGGGGACAATACACACACTAGCCCTTCCCTAGGTCAGCTTACAAAAGGTATAGTTTGTGAAATGTTAGGTCTGCCCAAACGCTCCCCTATTTTTTTCAGGATAACCAGCATTATGCCAACAGTGATTAATTATTAGATCCCTACAATGAAAGATTTGGCTTGAAAAGTTCTATTCTCAAAGAAAGAATACATTGATATCTGTCATCCTAAGCATGAATAAAATCTAATCCTTTTTTTTAAAAAAAAAAAAGGTTTTTCCTGATTGGCATGGATCAGTGGTTGAGTGTCAATTTATGAACCCAGAGGTCATCGTTCTATTCCTGATCAGGACACATGCCCGGGTTGCAGACTGGATCCCCAGTTGTGGGGTATGCAGGAGGCAGCCCATCAATGGTTCTCCTTTATCATTGATGTTTCTATCTCCCTCTCTCTCTCTCTTACTTTCTAAAATCAATAAAATATTTTTAATCAGGTTTTGCATGAGGAAGGTGATGAGGATGCACTGGCCATTTAATAGGGGAGGGGTACCACAGAGTGGGAACAAGGGAACCCACAAAAGTAACATACCAGACATACTGGTCAGATATGGTGCATACCACAATTTGGCTCTTCCTGGCTTTATAAGGACCTCATTTGCCTCCAACTACACTTGCAAAATTTCACTACTCTAAGAAGAGCTCATTCCTTAACTTTTCTGAGGACAGAGAGCTGTATCTTATTTAACTTTAATTTCCTAGATCAGTTCCTCACAGGCAGTACACTCTCTGTATATGTTTTTGGAATAAATAAAGAAGTAGAAGAATGAATAATGATTTGAAATAGTGTAGGATAGATATAGGAAACCTACCACAAATTCAAGCATTTGAGGACAAACAACTCATATTTCACAAATACCAATTATGGGTATAGGACAACTGCTCATGTGCAAAACCTTGTGTCTTACTTTTTATTCCCTTTCATAATATGATAGTAGGATAATTTAAATTGAAAAATATCCTATATAATAAAACCTTAATATGCAAATAAACCAAACTGTGGAATGATCAGTCACTATGACACACACTGACCACCAGGGGGCAAATGCTCAATGCAGGAGCTGACCCCTGGTGGTCAGTGTGCTCCCACAGGGTGAGTGCCACTCAGCCAGAAGCAGGGCTCACAGCTGGAGAGTGCAGCAGCTGTGGCAGGAGCCTCTCCAGCCTTTGCAATAGCACTAAGGATGTCTAACTGATGGCTTAGGCCCGCTCCTGTGGGAAATTCCCAAGGCCTCTCAGACTGAGAAAGGGTGCAGATCAGGCTGAGGGGACCCTCCTCCCAAATGCCCAATTTTCGTGCAGTGGGCCTCTAGCATACATATGACAGAATAAACCATCTTTATTGATATTGAAAATATAGGAAAGCAAAAAAGAATAAAAATAGTGGACGACACAATTTTTAAAGACATTTTCATGCTGAGAAAATAAAATAGATGTGAGATGACTAATAAAAGCTGATAGTATAAGCACCACATAAAAACAATTTCCACCAATTAGATGTTAAAGCAATATGCTATAGATATTCATTTCTGTTTGAAGATGGGTTAACGAAAGTCTAATTTGATTGTCGGATTTGTATGAAACCACAAAAGGCCCTGCATAGCCAAGGGTCCTGAGAAAAAAGAATGAAGCTGGAGATATCAGGCTACCTGTCTTCAAATTATCCTACAGAGCTATGATAATCAGAAGGGCATGGTATTGGCAGAGAGATGGACACACAGATTCATGGAACAGAATGGAGAGCCCAGCTATAAAACCACAAATATATGATCAGATAATTTTCAACAAAGGAGCCAGAAGCACACAATGGAGTAATGATGGTCTCTTCAATAAATGGTGCTTGGGAAACTGGAAAGCCACTTGCAAATGAGTGAAACTAAGTTAAAGTTTGTCCCCATGTACATAAATTAATTCAGAATGGAACAAAGACCTAAATGTAAGAATAAGTTATATAAAATAAAATATAGAGACCAAATTCTTGGACCTTGGTCACAGAGAACATTTTATGAACTTGACCCCAAAGACAAGGCAAAAAATGCATGCAAGGCATTCAGCAGCTCATTAATCTTTTAGGAATTCTTTGTATTTGATGTCTTTCTCCTTCAAACTTTTTCTTCCTTCCTTTCTTCTTATTAAGCTCCTTTTCTTGTCAGCAGATTCCACAGAGGGTGTTTGAGAGAGACCATCCATAAACACATTTGCCGCATGTTCAGTCCTCAACATTGCTAGGGATTTGAATGGGAATAAATCAGCAGAGTAGGAAGAAGTCAGAGTGGGCATCCCTGTACCACTGTCAGTGTTGTCTGCAGGGTTATGCAACTGGCTAGCTCCCCAAACAGCTTTCTTCATCCAACCATCTGTTCCAAACACAAGTGCCAGTAATTAACCTTTAACCAACTATTTTGTGTCCAGCTCAGACACAAGTATATACATTTCACATTATCATCAAGAAATTCATGTGAGTTGCTAATCACTATCACCTGAAAAAGCGTTTTCCTTCCCAGGTCCTCATTTCTCCACTTTTATCCTGGGTGTGAGTTGTACTGTTTCTTATTTGCATAATAGCAGCCAACATGCATATATACCAACTCATTTTTTCTGTAAGCACGTTTGTATAGTGATTTCTAAATCTTTCCCCCTATGTTAATATTTAGGTCTGTTGCTAGCCTGAGCAACTTTCATTAACTTGAAATTTCTCATCTACATTTCCTAAAACATCATAAGTTGCCTGAATATGTTGGCTTCTAAATTACCTAAGGAATGTATTTTCCTACAGCAATTACTTGGTTCATAAAGTAAACTGCAGCTTTAAGTAAGGGCACCCTCAGGTTCTCTCTGCCTTTGTAGATTTATGAAAATGCCTGTTACTGTCATTTTCCAGGAGACTGTAGGTAAACAAGCATACTCGGTCTGTCCTTTTTAACTGGAAGTCCTGCCATTATTTCAAAATTGTATTTGTGGCTCTGAAGTTGTCTCTGGCAAACTATAATCACACTGCTTCCTTAATTTTCTTCCTTCCAACTTTGAATATTAGATCTACCATTTCAGCCACTGTCGTATCAAAACGCAAATTCCCTGCTCACTTACTCTGTTAGTATCTACCCAGATAAGCATTAATGTTGTCTCTTCCCATACCTAACCCAACTGATACAGGTAAGATAGATGAATGAATAAATAAACAAAGAAACACCACAGCCACCTTAAGAGTGTAATGATGTTCCCACAGTACAAGCCAGCAAGTGGAATTGGTCTTTTTAATAATTTTTCTTTTTTCATCTCCAAAAGCAACATTTCAAGCATATGCTAATATATCCTCGCTTCAAACAATGCTACCTCCTTTAACTTTCTTAGCTGACTTAGTTAAGACTTTTTTCAGGAGAAAATAAAGTTCCGGGAAAAGATGCTCACTTTTCAAGACTAAACAGCCACGTAGCCTTCTGCAGATGACCCCGTTCTGTCGCCCAGTGTGGCAGCTCCCCTCGGGCTGAGTTTACTTCGTCTCTCTGCGGCCCCAACAGGGGCCCCTCTTCTCTATTTCTAGAGAGAAAGCCTCTCCATTCTTGCTTTCCCACTTCAGTTTTCCCTCTTCCAACTTCTCTCTTTCTCTCTAATTTGCCACTCCACCTGACTGCTGCTGATCAATAAATGATGCAACACTTCCGCTTTCTTTCCTGAGATCTCTACATTCCCACTGGCCTCTAGCTCCCACCAAGATCTCATCTGTTTCCCAGACTTCACTGCAGAATGTTCTTCTCTATAAAGTGCTCAAGCCCAGAACCACACACGGAAGAGCCTCACTGGTTCCCTTACTAACATTTAACTTCCAGGCCACCATTGTCTCTAACCTGGATGCTGGTACTTAATTTTCAAAATCTATTGTGTTTTTAGTGAGACTTGTTATAAGTACTACCATTGTAACCCATAAAGAAGCTATTCTAATGCTTTGTATTGTTTAACTATGCTCACTGTTTATTAATATTTACTAGACTATTTAAATGCACTAATTTAATCAGCTCATTGTATTAAGGGAAGAAATGAACATGTATTTGACATCACTTTTCTCAGACCCCATCATTATGACTCTGAAACTTCAATCTTCTTGAGATTGAGCTAATGGTATATGAAATTTTGAATTAAAAATAACTTTTTGGCCCTGGTTGGTATTTCTAAGTGGTTAGAACATCAGCTCAAGCACTCACGTGCCTGGTTCAATTCCCTGTCAAGGGTACAGACTTTTGTTATGGTTTTGCTTCCTGTCCACAGTTCGGGTGCATACAGGAGTCAACCAGTCATTGTGTTTCTCTCACATTGCTGTTTCTCTGACTCTCTCTCTCTCCCTACCCCTTCATCTCTCCCTCCCTCAATTCCACTCTCTCTGAAAAGCAATGGGAGAAAATATCCTTTGATGCGGATTAACAACAAAAGAGTAACTTCTTGAACATTTAATTTTAAATCTTAATCTTTAAAGTCCTTTCAAAGCTTTTAACATAAACACAGAATGTTACACCTTTGAGTATATATTCCAGAGTGATAAATAGGGGCAAACTGATGCAACATTCAAACCCGAGCTCAGTGTTGGGCAGATGAAGAAGCAGCAGGTCGGGGGCCCAGAGTGGACAGCCGTGCTTAGTAGGCGAGGCCACACGAGCCTCTCTAATGAGATGAGGCCTCAGCAGGGTCATCTTTGCACAGAGGAGGCGACCTCTGAACTACACATCAAGGCTAGTAAGTGTACATAATTATTCATATGTATTTTTGATAAACAAAAATAAATACACTTCTGCTTTCCATCTAGATTTTACACCAGTGCCTAACCAATCTCAAATACTTTGCAACTCTCCTGCTCCTGGTTGCCAGTAGATGCCAAGGAGGGTACACAGGTTATCGTATCGCAGCGTGATGACATGGGAAGGACGTTCTTCATTACATCCCATTGGAGCCCGCCAGACAGCCTCTTACACATTGCATGACTGAACTACTGAGTGCGTATTGCTTCAGGAAGACAGGCTTTGAAATGGACAATGCAAAAATCCTTTAAGACAGGAAAGAATATTTCCTCATCTCCCTTTCACCCACCTCCCATGATTATGATTATTACAATTCAGCAATTACAGAACTTTTCCAGTGGATGGTGCTTATACTAAGAACTGTTATTACCTCCATTTTCTGAAATCAAGCAGGGCCATTTCATCAGGGAGGCCTCTCAGCCTCTCCACCTTCCTTTCATGCGAAGACTGGGAGGTGGAAAGGTCAAGCCCCGCCACCACCTGTAGGAACAGCTGCTTCACGCTGCCACTGGCTCTGTTAGAGGCCAGACCAGCTGCTCTGGGAAAGGCTGAGCCTCTGGCATTGGTGGGAGGGACCTCTCCAGGTTTGATTACAGCCATTCCTGTGGGCACCATGGACAGCGAATCAGACACCATTCCTGTGGGCACCATGGACAGCGAATCAGACACCATTCCTGTGGGCACCATGGACAGCGAATCAGGCACCATTCCTGTGGGCACCATGGACAGCGAATCAGGCACCATTCCTGTGGGCACCATGGACAGCGAATCAGACACCATGTACTCAGAGGCCTCTGTCCTTCAGGAAGTGATATTAAATTCAGAGGATAACAGCAAAGAGCAAGTTTTTACTGAATGTCCTTTGGGCATTGCTGAGTGCCCTTTGCCAGGATGGGAATAGATTGTGACTTAGGTGGCAGTTTACATTGACATTTATATTTATTTTCTAAATACTTTGTATGGCCTTTAGTAGCAGATGTCTATATTCTGGGATATTTTATAATAATGAAATTTTAATGCATATCCAACAATTACTTTCTCTGAGCTTTCACAAAGGCAAGGGCTTCTAAATTACTATTATTATGTTTATATAAGTACTTTTTAAAATAAGTTTATTGATTATTAGAGAAGAAGGAAGAGGAAGACAGAGGAACATCTATGTGAGAGCAAAAAAAAATGGCTGCCTCCTGCACACCCCAGAGGGGATCAAGTCCACAACCCAGGCATGTGCCTGAATGGGAAGCAAATCAGCAACCTTTTAGTCCAACCAACCGAGTCACACAGCTAGGGCTACTAAAGTAGTTTTTTAAATATGTTTTTTTCTAAATAACCACCAAGGGCTGTCTGGTTACAATTAATTTTCAGTCTGAAAGTGCAGTAAAGTGTAATTTCCCACACTGATGTGTATTTTTCAGGAATTGTAAGTGATAGATAGAATGGTTTTTAAAAATTCATTCCCTGTGAGTTATACTGTTCCCATTATTACTTTGATTCTATTATATTTAAATTATATGAGCTAGAATAAAAAACACAATTCAAGTAGAATATTTACCCTCTTAATCCCATTTCAGTAATTTCAACAAACTGAGTTTTAAAAAGAAAGTAAAAGAAACTCTTATTTCAGAGAAAGTACAAAAGCAATATAATAAAGTAAAAAAAAAAAGATATACCATTAAATTCAAATTTTGTTAGACATTCCTTTTTTTCTTTTTTATTAAAAATTTTTAATGTATTTTACTGTTTTTTCACAGAGAGGAAGGGAGAGGGATAGAGTGCTAGAAAGATCCATCAGCTGCCTCCTGCACACCCCCTATTGGGGATGTGCCCGAAACCAAGGTACATGCCCTTGACCGGAATTGAACCTGGGACCCTCCAGTCCGACACTCTATCCACTGAGCCAAACCGGTTTCATCATATTAAATATTTTAATGTTGACATTATTGCAGGAGTTCCCCTCTCCCCTCTGCATTGCCCACCTCCACCTTCCCCCACCTTCCCCTTCCTTGGCCTTTATAAAATCTTAAGTGAATTGTGCAGATTTGTATATATGCAAACAAATTACTTTCTTTAAAACAAGACATAATATGTGACAAAAATATAATCAAGCTCTTTTCTATGATATAAGAAGTTGGGACAGTGAAAATGACTGAACATAAAAACACTAGAGTCTGGCTTTCTTAAAAGCTAGAATGGTGATGTGAGGGGACACTTTGTACTATCCCCCTGAAATTTCAAATCCTCACACTAGAGAGATCAACCAAACAGAAAACCAATGAAGACATGTTGGCCTTAAATCACAGGACCAAGTAGGCATAAATGATATTTACAGAACATTTCAGCCCATAACATAAGAACATCTGATTATACATTCTTCTCCAGTGCACATAGATAGATCATATGTAGGGTCACAAAAGTAGCATCAACAAATTCAGGAAGATTGATATTATACCAAGCATATTCTCCAACCACAGTGCCTTGAAATTAGAAATCAACTGCAAAAAGGAAGTAAAGAAACTCACAAATACATGGAGATTAAATAGCATACTATGAAAAAATGACTGATTCAAGGAAGAAATAAAAGATTAACTCAAAAATTACATAGAGAAAAGTGATAATGACAATACAGCATATCAAATATTCTGGAATGCAGCAAATGTAGTAAGAAGAAAGTTCATATCATTCCATAGGCCTATCTCAAGAAACAGGAGAAATCCCAAGTAAACAACCTAATTTCACATTTTAAAGTAATAGGGGGAAAAAGGAACAAAGGCAACCCAGAGTCAGCAGAAGAAATGAAATAATAAAAATCTGAGCATAATTAAATGAAATAGAGAACAAAAAAGATTATACAAAAAATTATAAGACAAAGAGCTGGTTGTTTGAAGAGATTGATAAACCCTGACTAGACTCACTAAGCAAAAAAGCGAGGAGTCCCATATAATCGGTTTCGGCCTAAATAAAATTTTAAACACTTAGTTATTTTGCCAGAAACACACAATGAAGTAAAGATAGTCTCTTCAATAAATAATGTTGGGAAAACTGGAAAGCCACATACACATGAATGAAACTGGATTACAGTTTGTCCCCATGTACATATGTACCAATTAATTCTAAATAGATCAAAGACATAAATATAAGACCCAAAACAATAAGTTACATAGAAGAAAATTTAGGTATCAAAATTATGGACCTTGGTTATGGAGAACATTTTATGAACTTGATTCCAAGTTCATAGAACTTGAAGAAAGGTAAGGAAAGACAAAAATAAATAAATGGGACTGTATCAAACTAAAAAGCTTCTGCACAGCAAAAGAAACTGACAATAATACAAAGAGGCAGCCAATCAACTGTTATTTGCAAACATTAATAACTCCTAAAACTCAACACCAAAAAAAAAAAAAAAAACCCTAAAAAGTGGATAAATGGCGTGTAAATACACCTCTCCCAAGAAGACATGAACAAACAGCCAATAGATATATGAAAAGATGTTCAATTTCACTGGCCATTAGGAAAATGCAAGTCAAAACTACAATGACATGCCACCTCACACCCGTTAGAGTGACCATTATAAAAAAAGACAAGCAATAACAAGTGTTGGAGAGGTTGAGTGTCCTTCACATATCATTAGCATATTACAGTTTGATTGGCTGAATGGCTGACTAGACAACCAGACACTGAGCATATTTGGCTTTTATTATATAGGACCAGAGGCCTGGTGCATGAAATTTATGCACACTGGGGTGGAGGGGTGTCCCTCAGACCAACCTGGCCCCTCTCACAGTCTGGGAGCCCTCTCACAGTCGTCAGGGGCTATCTTACTGATGACTTAGGCCCACTTCCTGTGGGGAGCAGGCCTCAGCCACAGTCTGGCCACAGTAGCTCAGAGCATGCCCCCCTGTGTGTGTCTGCTGCAGGCCTGCCTCCAGCCGCATTGTGGAGGCCCGGAGCAGGTGGCCTGTGCATTGTTCTCTCAGGCTCTGGGCACATCTGCATGTTGTTCTCTCAGGATTGGGGCTGTGCCCAGCCCCTCCTCCTGAGCTGGTCATCAACATTACAGTGTACTGAGCTAATTTGCATATTACTTATTTATATATATTTATATATAGATAGTACTTAAAATCCTAGCCATAGCAATTAGACATGAAGAAAAAATAAAAGCCATCCAAATTGGAAAGGAGACTCATTGTTTTCAGATGACAGGATATTGTAAATAGAAAAACCTAAAGATTCCACCAAAAAACTACTAGATTTAATAACTTAATTCAACAATATAGCAAAATACAAAATTAACACCTAGAAATCAATGGTATTTTTATATATCAATAATTAATTCTCAAAAAGAAGAACTAAACAACCACATTTATCATTGCAAAAAAATTAAGATAACTAGGAATAAACTTAACAAAGGAGATAAAAGACCTATATTCAAAACTGCAGGATGTTGAAAAAATAGAGGAGGATATAAACAATAAGAATGTACCATGTCCGTACTAGAATTAACATCTTTAAAATGTTAATTCTATAAATTAACAAAGCAATCTATAAATTCAATGTAATCTGTATTAAAATACCAATGGTATATTTCATAGATCTAGGAAAAAAACTCCAAAAATTTATGTGAAACCAAAAAAGACCCCGAATAGTAGTAGCAATCTTGAGATAAAACTACAAAGTTTGAGGGATCACAATACCAGATACAATACAAAGTTATACTACAAAGTCACTATAATCAAAACAGCCTGATACTGGCACAAGAACAGGCATATTGGTTATTGGTCAATGAAACAGAAGAAAGAACCCAAAAGTTGACCCAATCCATTACACTTAATTAATATTTGAAAAAGGAGGCAAGAGCATACAATGAAATCAAGACAGACTCTTCAATAAATGTTGCTGGGAAAATTGTAGAGGTAAATGCAAAAATTGGACCACTAACTTACACTATACACAAAAATAAACTCAAAATGGATAAAAGATTTAAATGTGAGATATGAAAATATTATAATCTTAGGCAGCAAAATCTCAGACATCTCTTATAGCAATATGTTTATGGATACATCTCCTAGGGCAAAGGAAACTAAGGTGAAAATAAACAAATGGGACTATATCAAAATAAAAAGCTTATGCACAGCAAAGGAAACCACCATCAAAACAACTTGGATGGAACTGGAAAGCATTTTGCTAAGCAAAATAAGCCAGTCAGAAAAATATCAATATCACATGATCTCACTCATGTATGGAATATAATGAACAACATAAGCTAATGAACAAAAAACAGATCCAGAGACAGAGAAGCATTGATCAGGCTTTTAAACCTTAAAGGGAAGGTAGGGGGAGGAGGAGGATAAGGGGGAGAGATCAACCAAAAGACATGTATGCATGAGTATAAGCTTAAAAAAATTAAATATGGAACTGCCTCGTGACCCAGTGATCCTGCTTCTAGAAAAATATTCCAAGAAACCTAGAATACCAACCAGAAAAAAAAATATATGCACCTCTGTGCAATTTACAACAGCTAAGATCTGTAAACAGCCCAAGTGCCCATCAGTAGATGAATGGGTTAAAAAGCCATGGTACATTTACAGAATCAAATTCTATGCAGCTGCAAAAGAGAAGGATCTCTTACCATTTGAGGCAGCATGGAGGGAGCTAGATAGCATTATGCTAAAGAAACTAAGCCAGTCAGATAAAGACATGTATCATATGATCTCACTCATGTGTGGAATCTAATGAACAAAATAAACTGATAAACAAAATAGTTCCAGAGACATAGAAGTAAAGTACGGAACAGATTATCAAACCTCAGAGAGATGGCAGGGTAGGGTAGGTGGTTGGGAAGAGATTAACTGGAGAACTTATTGTCATATTAGAGGCCCAATGCATGAAATTTATACAAGGGGCTCAGCCCTCACGGCTATAGTGGCTTGCCTCGGCCCTCACAGTCATGGCTTCATCTGGAAATTTATCCTAAAGGACGTCTGGAAGGTTATTCAGTTGTCCAGTCTGAGCGTCAACATATGACACTTTTATTATTATAGACTAGAGGCCCAATGCTTGAAATTTGTGCATGGGGGTGGGGGTGTCCCTCAGCCCAGCCTGCACCCTCTCCAATCTCAGACCCCTTGAGGGATGTCCAACTGCCCTTTTAGGCCTGATCTTGGTAGAATCAGGCCTAAATGGGCAGTCGAACATCTCTCTCACAATCCAGGACTGCTGGCTCCCAACTGCTCACATGCCAGCCTTCCTGATTGCCCCTAACTGCTTCTGCCTGCCAGTCTGATCATCCCCTACCCACTCTATTGCCAGCCTGATTGCCCCTAACTGCCTTCCCCTTCAGGCCTGGTCACCTCTAACTGCCCTCCCCTGTAGGCCTGGTACCCCCTCCCCCCAAATGCTCTCCCCTGTAGGCCTGGGTCTCCCCCGCAACTGTCCTTCCCTGCAGGCCCAGTCACACCCAACTTCCCTCTTCTGCTGGCCTGGTCATCACTAATTGCTTTCCCCTGCTGGGCTGATCACCCACAACTGCCCTCCCCTGCAAGCCTGATCCCTCCCAGTTGCCCTCCTGTGCTGGCCATCTTGTGGCAGCCATCTTGTGTCCATATGGGGCAGCCATCTTTGACCACATAGGGGCAGTCATCTTGTGTGTTGGAGGGATGGTCAATTTGCATATTGCTCTTTTATTAGATAGGATATGCATAGCCCATGGACACAGACAATAGTGTGGGGATGGCCTTGGGGTGGGGGCAGGTGGGGGTAGAGAGGGTTAGTGGGGGGAAGGGAGGGCATCTGAAATGCTTTCAACAGTATATATAAATGTTAAAATAATAATAAAAATTAAAATGCACCTATATGAACAAAAAAAGATGTCAAGGTAAAGGAAAAATAGGTACAATTCCTGATATTATCATCTAATTCCTGGATGACCTGGTGCAAGTCTCAGGTCTATTTTAATGGTGGTAAAAGCTCAATTTTTCTACTTTAGTCTGTAATTTTGTTTTTGTCTCTATTTTTCTGCTTCAGTCTATAATTTTGCTTATCCTTCCAGTTGGACAAAGAAAACACACTTGCACCCTGGATACCTGGAGTAAAGGCCTCTATAAGAATGTAACTTCAGAGCTGGCCTTGAGAATATATTTTCTGATAATAACAAAAGAAAGCAGAAAATGGTAATTAGATGCCTGTATTGAGAAGTTTCCTCTTAATCTTTTTTTTTTTTTTTTTTTTAGCAGCACAAAGAAAGCAAATAAACCCTTTTGTTATAGCTTAACCACTTATAATATTTGGTAAGAAACAAGGTCATGTTTTCTCCTAAAGAAGAAACATAGTCAACAAATCTGTAGCTTATTAAAAAGATAAGAACCTTTCCATAAAGTTTATATAGCTTGCATAGAAGCATCACTTGTTTGATTTTTAACCTTATTCTACTGTATCTGCTATCACTACCAATGCATGAATGCAAAGACTTTTAAAGTTCTAATAACATAAAATAGGAGACAGCTTTCATTGCTTATGAGGTCTGTGGTTGAAAAGATATTTGGATACACAATTCAGAAGTTTTATCTTGGCACAAAGATTTAAAATGGAGCTGGTCAGCCAGTTGAAATTAAATTCAGTGATAAATAATTCTAACAGGATGGCAAACTATGTTTCTGTCTTTGAGGGATAAGCCAAATAAAATGAAAACATTCCAAACAAAATCTTCTCACTTCCCTCAGACAAAGCAGGAGGAAGCAGCTCAGCAGGTCACACCTCCTTCTGGCTTCCCAAACCCTGATCTGTGTGAGGGCCACAGAGGGAGCACATTTGCATCATCCAGAGGCCCTGTTTTCATGCCCCAGGTTTGTGTGTGCATGACACAGCAGCCAGATTTCTGTGCTCCTGCTGTGTCATACACACAGGATGTGCAGAGTGTGTATGACACAGGGAAACTCACAGAGTACATTTTTTAAAAATTAGGGCATTGCCCCAGCCTGAAGGGAACCGATTCTAACATGTCATAATTACATGAGTTTTATCAAAAAGTTGATGAAGCTTGGGGGCTCAACAAGGGCTGAGCCACATATGTAATCACCTGTTGGAATGGCTAAAAAGCATCTCCCCCAAACCTGAATAGGATTGCTTGCTGCCAGACAGCTCAAGGCATCTTAATCTGCATGTTATTGACTCCTGTTGGCCAAACACCTGAACAGCTGTATAGGCTATTCAACAATCAGACAATGCTTCTGTAGACCCTACCCTTTGAACCCCTACCCTTTGAAGTTTATGTCTCTACCTCGCCTTAGGACAAATTCTATCTAATAAAAAGGGAATATGCTAATTGACCCTCACACCATCACAAAGATGGTGGCACCCACAGCCAGTGAGGAGGAAATATACTAATTGCTGCCCCACCCTCAAAGATGGTGGTGCCCACAGCTACAAGTTGGCAGTACCCAGTCCTCTCAGACCCACTGGGGTGGCAGGTGTGTGGGGCCTGCCTCCAGAGTCTCCCAGTCTCCTCAGTTCCCTAGCTGCTCAGGGCTGCCCAAGGCTCAGGTAACCAGGGCTGGCCAAAGCTTGCGCTGCCAGCAGTGGCAGCAGCAGAGGTGTGATGGGTATCACCTGATCACTGGATCGCCTCCCACTCCTGAGGGCTCCCAGACTGTGAGAGGAGGCAGGCCAGGCTGAGGTACCCCCCTCCAGTGCATGAATTTTCATGCATTGGGCCTCTAGTTGTGTTAATAAAAGCACAGGTCCTGAGTCAAAGGGAAGTCTTTAGCTCCTTTAGCTGAAGCTCCTCTGACCCCCCTCCCCTCAATGCCTTTCAAAACTATCTTTCATCACCGTTCTCTTTAATCATCTATGCATGGCCTTACTCCAGTTTGCTGAACCTTTTGTAATGCTGAGATAAGAACCCCAGCACCAGCCCTCGCTGATTCGCACTCAGCCAATGAGGCCTCGGGCATACACTGTGTGCTGCAGAGAAACAGCGGATGGACAGGCTGCCGAACTCACAAAGGAGTTCAGCAAATGCCTTTGAATGCATGTTACTATGTGGAAATGCCAGACCTGGGGTGGAATAACGGCTACCTATTGATCACCACTTAATGCGAATGAACATAGTAGATTAGAGGGTTTACATTGACTAACAATGTCACACAAAGTTGAGACTTTTTTTTTAAGAATGAGCTCACTGTATGGGGAATAGAGCTCTGCAAGAATTTAGTTCACTAGAGACTGAAGAATTCTTCTCCTTCCATTTCTTTCATCACCTATGTGCTGGACTATGTCAATCTTGAGAGCTGAGCTGTTTTCTTCTGTGTGTAAGCTTTTTTTGACTGCTGACTTTTTATTGCATGTTATTTATGGTGCCCCACTAACAGGTCTTTGCCTAAACGAGTTTCTTGGGCCCTCAAATATGTGCTGGTAAGCTAGGAGAGGGCACACCCTTAGTGTCTGTGGACACTTGCCCTGACCCCCACACCCCTTTTCATCCGCTGCCTCCCCTGCATTGTCTGAACGTGGACTTTCATCCAGGATCAGGGGTGAGGGGTCCCTGCATTAATGCAGCAAGTGGTGTTTAGCGGACAGCCCACAGTGAGCCCAGCACAGAAAGAAGGAAAGCAGGTGTGGGGGTCACAGCCCACGTCCTCTGGTCCCACTTCTAAAGAAAGGACTCAAGAGCCAGAATCCAAAAAGGAACTGCATTCTACGACCTCGAGAAAAGGTTTCCAGGGACCCTCTTTCCACTATCTATCACTTCACTGTAGTCCTGCTGACTCTCCCCTACTTCCTGTTTCTGCCTCCCCCTCCTAGAGAGGGACTGGGCGGGACCCAGGGACCAGCATCACTAATTACTCTCCTGATATTTTCTCATCTCACACCCTAAGCAATCCCTGTGCATGATGATACTAAGATCATATATTCTTGCTCACTCTGTTTTCTTTTTGCCTTCACTAAACTTAAATCCTGGCTCAATGCTATTATCTTAGCTCTGGGAGAGGCTTCCTGTGCCTTGAAGGGTGTGACTTTTCCCTAGTCATTCTTTGTAGAGCCAATGACCTCACGGAGATTTCCTATGGAGTGCATTTGGCAATAACCCCCAATCTACCTTCCCTTGAACTCTCTATTTCTCATCTTCCTCATAAAGTACAATGAACAAGCGGCATTCCAAATGCATCCATGTTTTTCTCATAGTTCCCCAAATTAGGTGTGTAAACTAACCCTGCATAATAAAGAATAATATGCAAATGGTCATTACACCATGAAGCGTAAGGTATAATGATCGGATAACGGATCAGCAGGAGGGTGGGGCAGCAAGCTACAGTGGACAGTGGAGAGCTACAAGAGGGGGCTGGGCAGCAAGCTATAAGGGAAGGGTGGGGGGCAGAGGGAGCTACTGGAGGGCGGCAGCAAGCTACTGACAAACTACTGGTGCATGGATTCCTGGGCAGAGCTACTAGTATCTATGAATTGCCTGACTTTACAAGTAGCTTTCTAAAAACAAACAAACACAGTGCCCTAGCCTGGCTGGCATTTCTGGTGACTGAGTATCAACCCAGGCACCAGAAAGTCACTGGTGCAATTGCCATTCAGGGCACTTGCTCAGATTGTGGGCTAGGTACCTAGTATGGGGCATGCAGAAGGCAGACAATGATGTTCTCTCTCATCAATGTGTCTATCACTCTCTTCCTCTCCATTTCTCTCTCTAAAAAATCAATAAAAACATTGTTTTTTTTTTTAAATCATGTCCAAGAGGGCTCAGCACGAAATGACAGCTTCACATGTCCTCTGGAGTAGCCAGCCCTGTGTAAGTGCTCTTGCCCTGAGAAATGCAGGAATTCCCACGTGCTCTGCTCTGAGCATCTGCAAGAACAAGCAAGGCGAATGCATGACGAGATGGAAGGAGCAGCACGCAGACACATCTCATGCTGCACATTAGCAGTGAAAGCTGCCACGCTCGCTCTGACGGTGCATTTTAACTGGGTGTAGGGTAGGGAAATGGGCAGGCGGAAAAGCCCAAAGTCAGCAAAAGTGGGTATTAGCCTGGCTTACCCATGGATTCTGGAGGACTGAAAGAGTGCTTGTTACACAACAGCCATACCCAATAAGTACTTGTCAGATGAAGAAATTGAGGTTTAAAGACTTTAGTTCACCAGAAGCACCCACAGAATCTTGGCAGCTGGCCTTCCCAGCCCCTCCCCTGTGGTCTTTCATCACTTGAAATATGGTCCAACTGCCGAAACCAGTTTAGCTCAGTGGATAGAGATCCAGCCTGAGGATTAAAAGGTCCCGGGTTTGATTCCGGGCAAGGGCATGTACCTTGGTTGCGGGCACATCCTCAATAAGGGGTGCGCAAGAGGCAGCTGATCAACGATTCTCTCTCATCGATGTTTCTAACTCTCTATCCCTCTTTCTTCCTCTCTGTAAAAAATCAATAAAATATATTTTTAAAAAAGAAATATGGTCCAAGTTTGCTGCCATGAGGGGCAAGGAAAAGTGCCCCTTCCCACGTGGCCCAATGCACAGATGAGACCCCTATATCTAAGCATGTATTCTGCTCCACACATTGTCTACCTTTGCGTGAAATGCCTTTGAAAGAAACATGAAAAATCATGAGCAAATAGATTGTCCCTAGTTTCCAAAATATTTCTAGCCTTGTGACTTAGCCATGTAAAAGGACCCTTGCAAATATGCTGCTCATTATGTCTAACTAGTCTTTTACTGCAAGCAGACAGTCCCAGAAATTGATGTCACATTTCATATATTTCTTTTGGATTAATATGAAATGTGACAACTATAGATAATTTATACAGAACACCCAAAAGTAATAATGACTTCATATTATTACTGCTGAATTGTATTACCTACATGAATCAGATTCATGTTTATAAATGTTATAAACTGTCTTGCTATCCTTATACTATACTCATACATGATAGTTGTCTTCGAGAGTCTAGGAAATAGCCATTTCCTCATGACTTAGGGCAAAGAAAAAGACTAGCTTAAATTATTTTACTATTTGTGCTTCATGAAAAAGGAAAGATTAATTTATTTCTGACAGTAAATTTTTTTTACTTATGTATAAATCTGTTATATTTATTTTGCTTTTAAAATTGTTACAACGGAGTTTTATTACATAAAACTATATAAACAATTTTGCATGCCTAAATTGAGTGGCTCATTCAGATATTTGCCCTCAATAAAAACTAAAAACAAAAATAAAAACACCAAGATGAAAAAGCTTCCACTAGGGAAAACCAAATTGCTTCTAGAGGGATTAAAATTAATTTGGCTATAGCTTTTCTTGTGCTCCACAGGATGCTGTGAAATAATGTAAAGTCTACAACTTGAAATGAAAAGAGTATTTTGAACCTAGCATCTCATGTCTGTTCCAGCCAGAGGATCTAAAGAAAACATTTTCAGTGACACAAAGGCTCAGGCTCCGCATGCCTGTCCTCAGCCCACAGCTGCCCATCTTCCTCCCAGGGCACTTGCTGCCTCTCTCGGGCATTTACTTCCTGCTTCCCTAGAACGACACTTGCAGCACACCGTAGTGCTGCAGGGCTGGGATCACTAGTGGATCCAATTACCAACATCAGCCCCACCGTCCCCATTGTAGTTCCAGTCCTACAGTGAGAGGAACTATTGGACTCAAATCTAGATCAGGGCCTGACTCAGATTCCATTAGTCGTAGGATAAGGCGTGGCCCCTGGTAGAAACACACCCACCTGAGCTATGGGAGAGGGAGGCATGGGGGGGTGCATTTAATTTCAGAAGGAGTGAAGTAGAAATGACTGTATCTAATAAGTATGACAATTTGATGTGCAGCTTGATTATAAAATATAATCAGAAAGGGCAGGATTTGCTTGGTAACTTATTTCTAATGTCCATAATTCCTAATATTCAGTGACAAAAACATCTAACTCCAGACATTGCTGGGAAGGGTTATATGATAAAACATATCATGTGCCTAGCTCTGTGTCTAAAATATAATAGATAACTAATGGGAACTTCCTCTCCTTACGTCAATCAATGAGTTCATTTAAGTGCGAGGGGAAAAAATCTTCTTTTTTGCATAAATGATTTAAGTGATCGTGAATAGCAGGTTTTGGGAGAGAAAATACATTAAAATCAAAATGTACCCTCATTTGCTGTCAATGCTATCCCTAACTTGTCCCAATTAACAAAACATTTTTATTATTGACTTAGGTATTCAGGAGCTTCTGAATTGGGAAATAGATAGATGATAGATAGATAGATAGATAGATAGATAGATAGATAGATAGAAGGACAGAGAAATATTTATGTATTCCTTCCATAGCCTTCTCTACTGTTGCCCATTGTACTTAGTCAACTTGTTTTCTCACTGAGAAACAATATACGCCCTCCACCCTTTGGTTCCTTTAACACATGAAGCTACACCCAACTCAGATGCATGTGCTCTTGGAACTCTGCAAGTCCATTGTGGGACTTCCTTTAATTATCCATACTTTGCTCATGCTCTCACCCTAAATCAGGTTTAAATTGTTTAAGCTCTGGCTTGGTAGCTCAGTTGTTTAGAGTATCGTCCCAATACACCAAGGCTGTGGATTTGATCCCCTGTTAGTGCACATACAAGAATCAACCTATAAATCCTACATAATAAGGAGCTAATATGCTACATAGACCAAACAGCAGGACGACCATCCAGAAGGCCTTCTGGACAAGCCGGGGCTCTGAGGGCTGATCCCCTTGAACGAATTTCATGCATCGGGCCTCTAGTGTATAAATAAGTGGGACAACAAATGAAAGTTTCTCTCTCTTTTCCCCCTTCCTCTCTCTCTAAAATCAATAAATAAAAATTGGGTTGGGTAAGGGAGTTTAAACTGTTTAAAGAAACATTCTTTGAATACTATAGCCTCTATCCACCTCACCTTTCTATGAAAATATGTACTCAATGACCATGTGACTGCTTATTTTCTTGCCTTCTTTCTCTAGTTACTTTTCATGCACTGTTTTTGTCTTCCTGACCACAATGTACACAACCAAACAGCACACAGCTCCTGGCGAGTGTTGTTCAAGGAATTCCTGGTTATTGTTTATGCCACATCTTCTTTAATTTTTAAATAATTTTATAACACTTGATGTGTCACTGAGAATAATGTATTATTTATATGCGATTCATCTTGCAGTATAAGGTAAATTTGTGTCATCATTTTTATATTAGCTACATGACCTAGAAAAAAGTATACAATGTTAATTCCAGTGTGCCATAACTACTTAAATGTAATTCAAATGAAAACTGCCTTGGCACTTAACAACCCAAAATAGTGCATGGCTTTACTATACATAGCAAGCTAAACCATGTTCAGTTGCTTTTACAAAGAACATGCAAATTATTCAGAAATAATGATTCATATAGTTCACTTATTTTTCCTGTTGACTATAAGTAATCATAATATGTTCACAAACAGAAATAAATCAATGACAGTTGGAACCACAAGAAGTAACTCTTGAATAACAGCCTGTTGCCCTATAAGTCAGAATAGTAACTGCAAGAATTTGAGTATACTGCGTGCACAATCGGTAGCATCATTTCAAATGAATTACACTATTTTCCCTTAAGACTTTGTAATAATGTTCAATAATAAATAATAACCTATAGGGCAAGTATAAATGGAGGTGGGATG
This sequence comes from Vespertilio murinus, assembly GCA_963924515.1. Lineage (NCBI taxonomy): Eukaryota > Metazoa > Chordata > Mammalia > Chiroptera > Vespertilionidae > Vespertilio > Vespertilio murinus. Next base: position 46,038,245 of record OZ004717.1, on the reverse strand, counting down.
CAGAGCAGTAATTTACCAGAGACTCAGCTCCACAGGCTGAATTGATCTGTGCTGATTGCTCCTCCTGTACAGCGTGCTTCTGCAGATAATAGGCAACTCCAACCTGCCCCCAACCTGCCAACCTCAATCCGCTCCTGTTTACACTGCTGATTATTAGACACTACAAGGAAACTCTATAATTCAACCAACACTTCCTTCTGTAGTACAAGCACTTTCCAAAACAGAAAAAAAAATGACCATTTCATGTAATAAAGGCGCTGTGAGAGCAGATCAGAATTTAGTCTTGTAGCACTTAAATCTTTTCAAAACTGCATGAATGGGTGGTCTAACCAACAAGACTGAACATTTATACTTCACAGGAAAATTTCCCTGGAAAAGTCCGAATTTCAGTTTCCTGATATGGTCTAACATACATCTTTTAGAATTTGTTAGACCATCTTTTAGAATTTCTGATCAGTAATAAATCAGGACACAATTATAAAATTCCATAGAAGTGTTACATTGCAGGTGAGTCTCTTATGGCTTATTTCAGTTTGGGGGAGAGCCTCAAAGAGAAGTGGAAGAAAATTACTCAAAAATATTATTCATGACTAGGAGAGAATACTTTAAAAACAGCCATCCTTTGTAAATAAGAACACAATCCTATAGCGTGTTTAATTTTTGTTCTTTGGTGTGCACACTGTTAAAATACGTCCACATCATATACACAGATGTGCATGCAGCGACTTCTGAAGCCCACTTTCCCCATTTTACTATTTAATTGTTTCAAGTCACCCTTTCCATGACTCAACCAGGCTGAGCTTCAGGGGAAATACCTGAGAAGAGACAAAACTTCCATCCTGATGTCCCAGCTAACAATTGTTTCATGAAGGTTTATTACAGATTGATTTGTTTTTCTTTTTAATATTTCCCCTTCTCGATCACTGTCAAAACTCTTCATACATCTTAAATGCGGACACTGCCTTATTCATTTCTAGTAGCCTTGTGCAAGAATCCTGCCCCAGTAGCTCACCAGTAGCTCATTGTCACCCCCCCCCCCAGCTCTCCACCTGATGCCTCGCCCTCCTGTAGCTCCCTCTGCCCCTCTGCCCCCCCACCCCCAACTTGCTGCCCTGCCCCTTCCTGTAGCTCTCTGCCCCACCCTCCTGCCTGTAGCTTGCTGCCCCACCCTCCTGCTGATCCATGATCTGGTCCTTACACAGTACACTTCATGGTGAAACAACCGTTTGAGTATTACATCTGTATTCTGTAGGAGAGTCACAGCAGGATGGCAGGTGGGGATTTTTATGGAGAAGGGAGCCACCGTCTTCCAAACGCTGACCGAATGGTCGCACTTACACAGGGGTCTTCTCCGTTCCTTGGGAGGGACAGCAAGCAAGCAAGCAGCACGCTGCTGCAGAAGGGACTGCCTGCCCTCAAGCTCAGGGGTTGACAGAATGAGTGCTATTTCCCAGCACAGAGAAATGCGCGGCGTTCCTGGGCGGGCGGGATGAGAAGCACCTCTAGCTTCACACTCTCCGCGGGCTCAGACCGATGATGCAGAGGTGATGGTGCTCCATCCCGTGTACAGCCTTCAGGGAGTCTTCGCCCCCAGGGAGGCCCGCCCTGACTCTGAAGCCTGCCCTTTGTGACCTTCTGGCTCCAACCCAGCCACTCTGCTCACATTCTTTTTTTGCTTTTTTAAAAATATATATTTTATTGATTTTTCACAGAGAGGAAGAGAGAGGGATAGAGAGTTAGAAACATTGATGAGAATCATCAATCAGCTGCCTCTTGCACACCCCCCACTGGGGATATGCCTGCAACCAAGGTACATGCCCTTGACCGGAATTGAACCCGGGACCCTTCAGTCCGCAGACCGACGCTCTATCCACTGAGCCAAACTGGTCCCAGCAACTGCTCACATTCTTTACACCAACACCTGACCCTTTCCACCCCGTAACCATTTCCACCCCCTGCCCCTTCCCACCTCCTGACCCTTCCCACCCCCTGACCCTTCCCACCTCCTGCCCCTTCCCACCCCCTGACCCTCCCCACCCCCTGACCCTTTCCACCCCCTGACCCTCCCCACCCCCTGACCCTTCCCACCCCCTGACCCTTCTCACCCCCTGACCCTTCCCACCTCCCTCGGGCTGTGCTTTCTCCCATTCCAGGCCCCTCCTGGGCTCTCCTCCCAGGCCTGCAGCTCCTCTCCATGGAACCCACTTTTTCACGTGCACTTGGATGCTTTCTACCTGTGTCAGCCTAAAGGTCACTCCCTCCCGGGAATTCCAGATGCAACCCCTGACTCCTTGACTTCCTCCTCCCCCAGGACTCGTACTTAGTACCACTGTGGCTTTTATAGTATTGTGTACTGCTAGTTCTACCTTGCTCCCTGGATACACCTGAGGGAATAAAATCTTGGAAGAGGAATTCTATAGCACATGACTGGCCAACAACAGGCAGCCTTTCAGAAATGCTGGGTCAGTAAATGGGGAAATTACTTTGTATGTAACCTGACAGGGTGAGTCTCACATTAATTAGGGTTAGTAGTAAAACCAGGAAAAAAACAGAACAAAATATATGCGACATTTTAACATTAATTCCAAATGAAAATGGACAAGGCATATCATTAATTTTAAAAAATACAAAAAAACAAAGAAATATATAGAATAGCTTACATTAACATTTAACACTAATGTCTGTTTTTAAAAGTTACACATAGAACTAAAAAGTAAAAGTTAAATGAGGAACATTTTTGCATCAACTTAATGGACAAGTCATATTTGTAATATACATAAACTTTTTAAAAGACACCTAAACACATTGGAAAATGGGCGTTTAAAAAAAACTATTACACATTGAAAGACTTTTCTTAAAGGTAAATCCTCTCTAGTATTAAAAATATGAAATAAAGTATACAAGCTTTTCCCTATTAAATTAGGGGAAATATGAGTGTGTTGGGGGAAGGGAGGGAGCAATGGCGGTGGAAGTACAATGAGATAAGCATTTCACATGCTCGGTGTTGGATTCAAAGATGCAAGTTTTCCAGAAGGAAATATGCCCAATTGCATGAAGAGTCTCAAAAATCTGTGTATCATTTTACTCTGGATTTCCAAATGGAGGACTTTATTCTAAGTAAACAATTGAGGCTATGTTTCAGAGTAGATGTCATGCGTTAAAGTAGCATTTAGTATAATACCTATTTGGAAACTAAATTTTCCAAAGTAGGTATATGATTACTTAAATAAAATATAGTTTACAATGTGAAGACTATCATTCAGGGACCCACAGGGGCTCTCCGGAAGGCAGGCAGGGAAAACCGCTGCCTCCTGTGTGGGGCCCTCCTCTCCAGTGCTGGCCTGAGGGCCTGGGGACTGGGCTCTCTCACGGGTTTGGTGGCCTGCAGAGCGCTGCCCCGGCCCGGCTGTGTTCACAGCTATGGGCATGAGACCGGTATGGTCTTGCCTTTCTTGCCCCCCTCCATAACCCGTCCACGCTCACTCTGGAACGCTGGCCTTCTGAAAGAAAAAAGAAGAAACCTAAGTATTGATGCTGTCTATTCCTATGTTTTTGGTTATTACTGCTGTGAGGTTGAACCCTGGGTTCAAAATAAGACCACCAGAGGCTGATGATTTATTTTTAAAAAGCAGGCAAAGATTTATTGAAATATTTGGCCAGGGTGGCCGCAAGAGCACCACACGCAGGCGGACTCCACAGGACTGCGCCTTTACAGGTGTAGCTAGTCCTTTTTAAAGGCACAAACCACAGGAATTTCCCTTTGTTCTAAGTTTAAAGGCTAAAGACTACATTCTAAAGACTGGGCTCAGCTGCAGGGTCTTTCCCAGTCACATCTTGCAGGACATTGGAATGCGGCCCTATCTTGCGAAGCAGAACTCAGTGGTTAATTTCTAAAGGTTATCTCTAAAGGTTATCTACAGTTTTTATCCCTGAAGCTACTGAGTCAGTGGGAATCAATTTCCTGCACTCCTGGTCCCAGGCAAGGGAAAATTGCCTTAGCCCCCAGGTCTCCACCTGAAAGCTGAGGTAAATATTTACTCAAGTGTAGGAGACAGACTAGAAGAGTTAAAATTCAAAAAGCAAATTTTACCAAAGTATTGTTGCCACTATATTTCAATTACAACCCTCCTCAAAATAATGAGGGAAAGAGTCAACTACCTGCTCGCACACTTGATAGAGAATGAAAGAGAAAGAATAAAAAGACAATATCTGAAAACATTATTATTCACATTTTGAATGGATTTATCACAATCAAGATCAAATAAACATTCATTTCATTTTTTTTATTTTTATGGCATCATTAAAATTAACTTGTATGAAATCTTTTTGATTAATCTTGGGAAAATTAACTGACTAACTTTCTGAGAAAATCAGCTTTCCAAACCATCTATTCAATAATCACATTTTCATTAATTTTAATGTCAAATCTATCCTATACCAAAAAAAAAAGTCTAGTACAAGGCACTATACTTATATTTATAAATTTTAATTTTGTTCCATTGATCTATTTCTTTGTTATATACATATAGGATGCATTAGTAATTCTTTTTAAAAAAATATATTTTATTGATATTTTACAGAGAAGAAGGGAGAGAGGTAGAGAGCTAGAAACGTTGATGAGAGAGAAACATCAACCAGCTGCCTCTTGCAAACCCCCTACCAGGGATGTGCCCACAACCAATGTACATGCCCTTGACTGGAATCGAACCCGTGACCTTTCAGTCCACAGACCAATGCTCTACCACTGAGCCAAACCGGTTTCGGCAGTAATTCTTTTTTTTTTTTTAAATATATATATTTATTGATTTTTCACAGAGAGGAAGAGAAAGGGATAGAGTCAGAAACATCAATGAGAGAGAATCATCCATCAGCTGCCTCTTGCACACCCCCTACTGGGGATGTGCCCGCAACCAAGGTGCATGCCCTTGACCGGAATCAAACCTGGGACCTTTCAGTCCGCAGGCCAACGCTCTCTCCACTGAGCCAAACCGGTCCCGGCCAGTAATTCTTTATGGTAAGTTTTTCTATTCATTATTATAAATTGGCGTAATTATGTAGTTTGGTATAGTGCACGTGCTAGGTCAGACTCTGCACCCACTGTCTAGTTGAGACAATAGCAGCTGAAGCAACTTCCACCTTCCAGTTTTATGTAAATCCTAGCTGACTGGCCATTATTGGAACTGTCTGCCTAAGGGCTATGGGCGGATCCCGCAGTCTTACTAAAAGGGACCGCTAGGCCACAGCCGAGTCCTTCCCCTTGAGGTGGGCTCCCGCCTGGCCCCCAATATTTCCAAATTAATATTTTCTAGTCTCTTTCATTTGTGTGCAGCTTCCCCCAGGGCCCAGACCCTGAACCTGAACCCTGAACCACTCCGGACATGGGGGACAGAGGGGATAGGTGGGGGAGGGAGAGGAGAAACACCAGCATGCATCCACCAAAGGAGGTGAGCTTGTAAGCCAGCAGCTCGGCCGGGCAGGGCGGGGGCAGCAGTGACAAGGGGAGGAGTGCCAGCCTCCCCGGCTGCTTTCCTCGGAGCCGTGGCCCGCAGGCTGCTCTCAGCACCCGCCCTGGCTCCGGGATGATGGAGCCACGGAGTAGCAGGAGGTGAAATAGTCTGCCGTCCTCACATCACTAACGTGCCGTGGACCCGCAGTGGATTACTGGTCCACCTGACTGTGGCCATCGAGCCCTCTATGCGGACTCAGCCAGGTATTTCAAGAGGGTGGCAGTCAATACCCCATCTCTGAATTTGTTTTCAACCATCTTAAAAAAAATGTTTATAACCTTTCCTTTTTTTTACCGTATAATATTTACATACTTTTATTTTTAAACATTTTAATGTGGACATTATTGCAGGAGCCCCTCCCCGCCCGGTCTTTGCCCACCTCCACCCTCCCCTTACCCTTCCCTTGGCCTTCGCCGTGCTAGTGTCCACGTCTAGGGGACACGCACACGCCTTCACCTTCTGTATTCGGTCACCCCTCTCCCTGAAATGCCCCTTTCTTCCTCAATAGCTTCAACGAAGGCCTCACCGTTTTGATAATCTTCCAGTATTAAATGCCAAGGCTCTTGTCAAACGTCAGGCCTGCTCCCTGTGGAAGGAGCAGGGAGCTGCGGCCGGACACCCAGCACGCTCCGGGCACAGGAAGCCCCTGCACAGCACAGCCCGTGCCAGGGAGAAGCGCCGGAGGCCAGGAGGCTCGGGAATGTGTGATGAGAACATTCAGTCCTCTCTCTCTGTGCTGCTCCCCCTGAGGAGGCAGCTCCGGGGGAGCCTGAGCCCGCACCGGAGAGGCGTTCGGAGCCAGGCCTGCAGGAGAGGGAGGCGGGGGCCCGGCGGGCGGACAGACTCTGCACGCAGCCAGGCATCTGGGCCTGGAAACAGTCCGCAGCGCTGCTGTCCTCACCAGTGTGCTGCTGGGAAACTGATCAGGGGGGAAAAATATAGGAAGAAAACAGAAAAATTAGGTTGAGAGGAAGCACTGAGTGTATTGCCTCCGTGTGTTTACAGTTTCTTTGCAGCCTAAGAAGCGGGCGGGTTGGAGCGCAGCCCCTCGCGGCTCCCAGTCCAGGGATGCAGGGAGCATGCGCACTCAGCCTCCGGCCAACGTGGTGCCATCCTGGGGGGGTCGCTGCTTCCGTTTCTTGCTCTTCTTCCTGCAATGCTCCTGCAAATATGATGTTTTTGTTTTTTAATGCCACCTTCCTCTGTCCCATTCTTTTTCATTCCCCACGCCGCCTTAATGAAGCCATGTGTTGTTCCATTCGGGACACGTGGCTGCAGCGTGCTGGCCTGAGATCCGTGCCCTGACCCTGTCCTGGGCTCTCCACGCAGATCTGCGTCTTCCCAGGACCGCGCTGTCCGCCCCGCCGGCTCTCCTCTCCTCCTCCACCTGCTGGGCAGCGGCCTGTCTGCACCGGGTCCGGCTCTGCGGCCAAGGCCCGGGTGCGGACTTGCTTTTCCTCCTGCTGAGGGTCTTCTCGCTGCCACTGGGACCGGCTCCTCAGGCTCCTGTGTCCTTCAGCGGGAACCCCAGGCTCCTTGTGCGATCAGTAAACTTCTCCTTCTCCTTTGAGTGAACTCCACACTCCAGCAGTGCATCCCCCCCTCCCCCCCCCCACACACACACAAACACACACACACACACACACACACACACAGCCTGCGTGCGACCATGGATTCCACCTCTTCCAGGAAAGCCGCCTCCACGTAACAGCCTCCTGTGCGACACTGAGGGCTTCCCACCGCCCCCCTCACCCCTCATCTCTGCCGGGAGGGGAGGCACTCCATGGCCATCAGGCTCCGATGCAGACACAAACCCAGTCGGCGTGGGTATTAACAGTGCACTGCAAGGAGCCAGCTCCCAGGATCGTGGGGCTGGGCAGGCAGGTCAGACCTCTGAGGCCAGCCGCCAGGGAGGCAGGCTGAGCTGGGGCGTGAGCGAAGCTGCCCTTGGAGGCAGAAGCCCTCTCCCCACCCTACCCCCCCAAGCTGACGCTTAGAGAAATGGGCTTACACAGCTTTATTGCACCACACCGTGGTCCCAGAGGAGTTGCCTCCAAAATGTGAGCAAACCAATATGGTGGAAGCTTTCCCTTTATACCCTTTGGTTTCTTTGTCCCCAAATATGGACTATACTTGTGGACCTTTTGAGTGCCTTGCAGAAAGCCCCATGTGCTGAGAGGGGGGCAGTGAGACCATATCTAAGGGCCTGGCCTGGCACCAGCGCTGATAACCCTCTGAGGGGGAGGGAGGTATTGTTCACGGTTTATGTGAGCATTTAGGTAACAGGTCTTGCAAGACCAGATTGTGGAGAAAGGGGCAGTGACTTAATATAGGTTATGGAGAATGCACATTAGGTTACTGGCACAGATTCAAATTGCTAGTCCCCCTCCATACCCCCCCCCCCAACATCAGGGTTACATTGGAATTAGCCTTTTATTCTTCTTAATAACATACCCTTGAAATGTCTGGTAACTTGTAACCTCCCTTTTTCTGGACCCCTTGGGGCACATCCTAATGTGCCTGCATGCCAGGACAGAGACCACAAATTCCTTCATTGTTATAGTGTTAATTGTTCCTGCACCCACCTAAGTATGTATCTATCCATCATTTTACTTTTTATCCAATCCCAGGCTGATAATTTGCTTTCTCCTGCCTCTCTAATCTATCACCAATGGATTTCAGGTAAACCACCTACGTCCTTTGATTGCAATGTATAAATACAGATGTAACTGGCCATTCTCCGGGGCATAATCTCAGTCCATTGAAATTCTGCTTCCTGGTGTATGTCCACAGTTTGGCTCAAATAAACTCACAAAAATTCTTTACAGGTTTCAATTTGTGTGTGTTTTTACATTACCACAAGGCATTGGGTAGCAGCCAAGTGGGCATTTTGTGGTTGCAGATTTCACCCACTGGATGTGTACATGAAGTATGGACACAACCCATGAGTTTTCGAAGTGAGTAAATAAATTAGTGAATAGGCAGATGTCCCTTCTCCTGTTACCGGGACAGAGGTGAGAGTTTGCCACTTTAATATCAAGCAGCAAGAACCACAGATGATACTGGATCAGTTATTGAGTTGGACACTTCCCTTTTGCAAAAGTTAAGTTTTTAAAAAATCTAACCTTTCCTTGGCATTGTGTAAATAATTTAATTGCCCCCAAATCAGGCAATTAGAGATCAGGTATTGGTGTGATAGAAACTGTATATATTTAAATAGTTTGTTCAAACGAAGACAAACATTAAAGATTCCAGCAGGAGAGTTTGACCATTTCTGTCCTCCCAAAAGCCTCAGATCTCTTTCCGTCCCCATTTTGGAAGACTTGACTGAAAAGGGCAGAGCAATGAAGCATGCACTCAGCTGGAGCAAGGAGATAAAGGAGGCAGAGGAAGCCCCCTCGCCTGGCGCACAGGGAGGGAAACGCCTGCCTCTGAGCCCTGAGACTAATTACATGAGAGGCATATTTAGTGATATCATTTAATAATTTTCCAGGATACTTAAGCATGATTTTAATATATACCTTTTAACCTGAACCTCATGTTCCATTATCCGTAATTATGCTGTTTGCTTATTATACCTTTTAAATTACAATGATTAATTATACACATTACATAATTGAATTGTGAAAAATGATTAATCATCATTGTATTATTGTTTAATTATACGACATATTTCACTTTAACTAGAAAATGCAAAGTTCTTTAACTCCTGGGCTAACTGCGTTGTCATGGGGGTAATTAGCCTGGATTTTATTATAGGTGAAGTGAGTGACTCACCCAGACTATTGAACCAAGAACAGCTCAGAGTGCAGAACTTTTAGCCATTTTAAAAACAAACAAACAAACAAAAAAGGTGTTTTCTTCCCAATGAATATTATGACTCCTCTTAAAGAATATGTTCTTTCCTTTTCTGGAAGCCTGTGTTCATATGGGGTTTCCGAGAACATGGCGCAGGAGGCCGTCGGCTGCACATGTGGACATGAAGCCAGGTGACACAGTTCTCACAGCCCAGCCTCGGAGCCTGTAGGTCCCGGCACCTGGGCCAGCTCCGGGGGGCTCACTCCACAGATGGCCCCAGACAGACCTGCCCCCAGGTGACTGCACAGAGAGCTGTCATCTGGACATATGATGCTCTCCCTTCCTTTCTATTATAATACACATCCACGATGGGAAATGGAGAAATGAAAGAAATTGGTATAAATCATTTTAAGTCACAAGGCAGCTTTTTCTTTTTCTTTCTTTTTTTTTTTTTCTCCCTAAGGAAGTAGTTAAAACTCCTCTTGAGTCAATTGCATCTGGTTGAGTCCATGACCAGGACGGATCTTTTGATTACTGTAAAAATTAAGACCCAAGTCTTAACTAGGAACAAAGAGGAAACAGAAATGAACAACAATAATACTGGCCTACATTTTAATCTCTTGGATGAATATTCATAACTCCCGAGAGAAATGTCTTATTGAACAAAATTAGAACATAGCACCGGCCACCCTGCACGTTTAATTGTGGGGAAGGCGGCCAGTTGATGATTTGGCTGCAGGGCTTTGCAGGAGCACTGTAGTTCCATTGCCTGTAGGTAGAACACTTAAATTAATTTCTCCACCAAAGTCCACACAGTGAGTGGAAGGGATTCTAAAATGTAGATTGGAAAGTTGTTACAAAGGGCAAACAAGATGCTGAGCAACAAAAATTAAAATAAAAATAGAGGTCCACCACAGACTCTAATCAACACACTGGGACTTTTAGCATCTAGAAATGTTAATTTAATTTCAAAAATTTTAGATTTACACATTTATGAGTGTGTGTGTTCACATCAAAATCTACTAGCTAGCTATCACAGTACCTCTTAAAAAACACATGCAAAAACCCAGCTGATATATTTATTTTTAAAGAGAAATTATAAAATAAAATAAAAAGGATCGTATACAGCATATACTAACTTGCTTCTCAATATCGTTCTGGTTAGCACTTCAAACAACAAATTCCCTAAGGTGAATAAGATTAAACTACGGTAAGCATATTTATTGCACGCAGTCTTCTTTCATTCTTGACTGTGCACAACAGACCTAAGAAATATCCTTCTGTGTGATGTTTCTGGATTTGGCATCTGACTGCAGATACCATGGTTACAGTGCCAAGTGTTAGGCATGAAATTGTAGGCTGCAAAATGCATCAAAATTGATATATTGGCTTTTTAGGACACCCAGCCACATCTGCACCTGATCACAGCTTTGTTTATGAAGAAATGCTTGTCTGTGAGATGAGGTGATGTAGGCCATTAGTGATAGATGGAAGCCGGGAGATAAAGAAAAGATGATTACTTTTTATAACCGGTTCCCTACCAGAATGCTGCATGGCGCAACAGCTAATAAAACTGTTCTAATAACTTCGAACCCAAGAGGTAATTTACATTTTATTAGGGCGAAGAGATTTGAAATTGTTTGTTGCAGAAGATTAAAAAGAGGGGAAATAGAGAGAAAGAGACTGAAGCTTGAATTAGAAATGAGGTTTGTGATTTTTCCTTTTGATCCACAGAATAGCAACTGTCTGTACTGTGTTATAACTTCACATACTGCCCGACAGGTTGTCGGGAAATTGACTCTTTAAATGTGATGCTGCTGAAAAATGGTGTCTCAGAAAAGAAAGATTTCTTTCTTTTTTCTTTTTTAACATTACTGTCTCCTGTGCAGCATGTCACTAATGAGATACACAATACAATTATATCACTCATACATTATTTACCATCACCCCTGGATTTCCATCTCCTGATTTGAGATCACTCACATGCCTGAAAGCAGAACAGCCCTCGGCATTTCAGAGTTTGAATATAAATCACCTATATAGCTTAAGAACCTCATGTTAAATAAGATACCCAATCCCCTAGGCTCAATTAAATGTGAAAAGAATATGTATTTTTGCATAATAATTACTTCATTTACATATTGCCATATTTCCTTTGTTCACTGGACAAGTTTTTATGGAGTGCCCACTGGTACAAGGTGCCATGAAAGGGATGTATGAGATGGTTTAATTTAATTAAGAAATCCTTACTCTAGCATATTCCACACCTACCATGCAAGCAACTGGCAGAAATACTTTGGTTACTTGCTGGCATAAATTACAATATTTACAGATAGGATGCCATTCCATAGACGGAATTGCCATCAGAGTAATATTTGCATTGCAGAGGGAAACAAACACTTATGTGCCCAAACCATGCCATTAAATGGGCAGATTTACAGGGTGGTGTGCTAAAGTCAGCTCCTTCTGTCTCAAGGGAGAGCAGTGAGCCTCTCCTTCCAAATCCACTTACAAAAATGTCAAGTTCCTGGCCTGAAATTGGCCTCCATGGAAGTATTTATACCTGAGGAATCATGTCGGTGTTGCTCTCAGGAGCGGTTGTTAAACACCTGCAGCACAGTGCTGGGCCCACTCACTGGATCCACAGCACTGGACCCATACACTGACCCATGACACTGAGTCCACACACTGGACCCATAGCAGTGGACCCACATACTGGACTCATAGCACTGGACTCATAGCACTAGACCTACACACTGGACCCATAGCACGGGGCCCATACACTGGACTCATAGTACTGGGCCCACACACTGACCCATGGCACTGGGTCCACACACTGGACCTACACACTGGACTCATAGCACTGGGCCCACACACTGGACCCATGGCACTGAACCCACACACTGGACCCACACACTGACCCATGGCACTGGGTCCACACACTGGACCCATAGCACTGGACCCACACACTGGACCCATAGCACTGGACCCACAGCACTGGACCCACACACTGGACTCATAGCACTGGACCCACAGCACTGGACACACACACTGGACTCATAGCACTGGACCCACAGCACTGGGTCCACACACTGGAGCCACACTTTGGAACCATGTCACTGGACCCATGCACACTATGCACAGACTCATGCATGCTGCATCGTCATGACACGATGGTCTTGGTGAAAGACCTTCTAATGTGTAATTAGTGGTGTTAGAGTTGTATTCACTAATGTTATCATATCTGGCCTTCACTTGAAAATAATCCGACCTTCCTAAATATACTAATATTTTTAAAGTTGGGCAATTGGCATATAGGTTCATTTTGAATTTTTAGACTTATGTAGCTTTCCATTAAAAAGATGTTAAACATAACTAACAAAAGTAAAAGTATATATTCACTTATATACTCTCATAGATGCGTGTATATGTATATTTTCATTTTTATTATATATATATATATATATATATATATATATATATATCCCTAGACCTAGACCAGAGGTGGACAAACTTTTTGACTTGAGTGTCGCAATGGGTTCTTAAACTGGACAGGAGCATGAATGGAGTGTTTGTGTGAACTAATATAAGTTCAAATTAAACATCATTACATAAAAGGCTACGGTCTTTTTAATTTTATTTATTTCAATAGTTTATAATAGCCAAACGGGCAAGATCTGGCCCACGAGCCGTAGTTTGCCCATGCCTGCCCTAGACAGTTGCTCAGTGGTTAGAGCCTGGACTCACAGACCTGAGAATTTCAGGTTCAGTCCCCAGCCAGGGTCGGAGCTTCTGTGGGAGGCAACCAATCCATGTGTTTCTCTCACAGCCATGTTTTTCCCTCCCCCCGACCCCTACTTCCCACTCTCTCTGAAAATCAGTGAAAAAACTATCCTCAGGTGAGGATATATATATTTGCAGGTAAGTACTATATTATTAAAAATAAAGATCACATGTATATACAAATCACTTGCTATATAAACATTCCACATTTTCTTTGTTTTTATCAGAAAGTACTTAATTATAAAAAATGAAAAACAGCCGAAACCGGTTTGGCTCAGTGGTAGAGCGTCGGTCTGCAGACTGAAAGGTCCCGGGTTCGATTCTGGTCAAGGGCATGCACACTGGTTGCAGACACATCCCCTGTCGGGGGTGTGCAGGAGGTGGTTGGTCGATGTTTCTCTCTCATCGACGTTTCTATCTCTCTATCTCTCTCCCTTCCTCTCTGTAAAATATTAATAAAATATTTTTTAAAAAAATGAAAAACAACTCAATGCATCTCAAATGTTTCTTTAACTGTGATTCAAACTTCACCTGGGCCCTGAAAAGAAGAGACTAAATTCTCTTCTGAAGTGAATTAATGACAAAATGCCCACAGGACGTAGTTCCCGTGTCTGACAGCGGTCCCGAGGGCTGTGCCATGGGAGACGTTGTGAGATTGAGAGGTTCCTTTTGCACCATTGAGGCCAACATTCTAGTTTGTGAATGAAAAAAACAAAAAATAAAAACACAAAAACTCAGAAAGAACAAGGGACCCCTCAACTTTAGTAAACCAAGTTCTTGCTACTCTCAGTGGGGACCAGCACCCACATAACCTAAGAACTTACAGAAAATTCAGAATCTCAGCCCCCACCCAGGTCACAAGAGCACCAGGTGGTCCAGGCACCAGGCCCCTTAAACTGGGAGAGGACTACAGGGGGACGAACGTGGCCGGACACCAGGTCTCCTATGTTACTGCCATCCCTCATCCCACCACTCTCACCGGCGCCTCCTCTCTCTCTAGGGTCTGTCTCGCCTGCGATGGTGGTGGGGGGATGAGAAGCGTCTGTGTGCCATAGGACAGAACCCACAGTTCACGAAGCTTCTCGTGGTAACATGTCTGAGAAGAACTGAAAATGCGGCGCCAGTGGCCACATGCTACCCTCTACTGCACACTGCCCTCCACTGGGCCCATGCCTTCCACTGCATTTCAACCTCCACTGCACACTGCCCTCCACTGGGCTCATGCCTTCCACTGCATTTCAACCTCCACTGCACACCGCCCTCCATTGGGCCCATGCCTTCCACTGCATTCCACCCTCCACTGCACACTGCACTCCACTGGGCCCATGCCTTCCACTGCATGCTGCCCTCCACTGCACTCCACCCTCCACGGCACTCCACCCTCCACTGCACACTGCCCTCCACTGGGCCCATGCCTTCCACTGCACACTGCCCTTCAGTGCACAATGCTCTCCACTGAGCTCACGCCCTCCACTGCACACTACTATCCACTACACACTGCCCTCCACTACACACTGCCCTGCACTGCACACTGCCCTCCACTGCACACTGCACACTGCCCTCCACTGCACCCACACCCTCCACTGCACACTGCCCTCCACTGCACACTGCCCTCCACTGCTCTTACGCCTGTGCCCTCCTGTGGCCTCAGGAGTCCTTGTCTAAGGACAGGGTGTGGGAATGCACACCATACAGCAGAGCAGAGCTGCTCACACAGGGAGCCTTGAGGGGATGCTGACCCCGGGAGGCCCCCAGGGTGAAACCATTCACCCGACATAAAACTTAATTGAGGGATAATTTATAGAAGCCAAGAATGTTAATTGAACAATGAATCACTTGGTCTGAAGGATAAAATATATGCGCATTGATCACTCAAAAGCAAACAGATGATTGAAAAGAGCTTAGGAGGCCCTGAGTATGGTGAAACTTAGAGCCACTAAGCCAAGAACTTCGGGACAGTAAGGCCAGCAGTGACGAGAGGCAGGAAGAAGCTGTCAAATTCCAGAGCCTGGCCGGAGACCACAGGGCGTGAGCTCTTGCGGCTCTTTCTTGGAGGGGGGAGGAGGGCTGAAGCAGGAGGGTATTAAGTAAAAACTAGCATTTCTCTTTAGAGAACGCTCTCCCCCCTAACACACTGTCCCCAGGAAATTAGACAGCTGTCATGTCAACGTCCAGAATACTCAGGTGAGGTGGACACTGGCTTCCTACAAGGCTCAGGGCTTCTCAGGCTGCATGTGAGGGGATGGCTGATGAGGGGCAGGGGCCATGCCTGGTCACCGGGCCAACAGAAATCAACACACAGTTAAATGCAAGTCCTAGCGCAATGCCAGATGGGAATTCTGGTCTAATAGCGTTACAGCAATCCTGTCAGACTAAGCACATGACAGCAGAAGGAGGAAAGTGAATACAACCACTTGAGTAGAGTGGGATCTGCCATCCCATCTGTATGTCATTGGAATTATGATCCTGTTTATCTACGAGGAATTCTTTAACATTTTCTGAAGCACAGAATTATTAGAAACTTTGATCAAGGCTTGTTGCTTTTTAAAAAATATTGTTATTGAATTCAGAGAGGAAGGGAGATGGATAGAGAGATAGGAACAACATCAATGACGGAGAGAATCATGCCTCCTGCATGCCCCAGACTGGAGACGGAGCCCACAACCTGAGCATGTGCCCTGACTGGGAATAGAACTGTGACCGCCTGTTTCAGTCACTGAGCCACGTCAGCAGGGAAAATTTTGTTCCTTTTTAATGTAATGTGGCATAACTTGGCCACCATTTTCTAGTTCTCCAACCCTTTCCAAATTCCATGGCTCCTGATAAAAGAATTGGACTTCCTACTTCAGTCTTCAGTTGAAATCAGAATGGAAGAGTTTCCAAAATTTATTTTCCTTGGGAGACAACATGGAGACAGCATGGAGCAGCATGGAGATAACATGGAGCAGCATGGAGATAGCATGGAGATAGCATGGAGCAGCATGGAGACAGCATGAAGATAACATGGAGAAGCATGGAGGCAGCAGCAGTGGCTGAGGGTGTTATGTCCAGAGCAGCATGGGAACAGCATGGGGACAGCATAAGGACAGCATGGAGACAGCATGGGAACAGCATGGAGCAGCATGGGGACAGCATGGAGCAGCATGGAGACAGCATGGAGCAGCATGGGGACAGCATGGAGCAGCATGGGGACAGCATGGGGACAGCATAAGGACAGCATGGAGCAGCATGGAGCAGCATGGGGACAGCATGGAGACAGCATGGAGACAGCATGGAGCAGCATGGGGACAGCATGGAGCAGCATGGGGACAGCATGGGGACAGCATAAGGACTGCATGGAGACAGCATGGGGACAGCATGGAGACAGCATGGAGGCACCATGGAGCAGCATGGGGACATAATGGAGACAGCATGGGGACAGCATGGAGACAGCATGGGGACAGCATGGGGACAGCATGGAGCAGCATGGGGACAGCATGGGGACAGCATAAGGACAGCATGGAGCAGCATGGAGCAGCATGGGGACAGCATAAGGACAGCATGGAGCAGCATGGAGCAGCATGGGGACAGCATGGAGACAGCATGGAGACAGCATGGGGACAGCATGGAGCAGCATGGGGACAGCATGGGGACAGCATAAGGACAGCATGGAGCAGCATGGAGCAGCATGGGGACAGCATGGAGACAGCATGGAGCAGCATGGAGACAGCATGGGGACAACATGGAGACAGCATGGGGACAGCATGGAGCAGCATGGAGCAGCATGGGGACAGCATGGAGACAGCATGGAGACAGCATGGGGACAGCATGGGGACAGCATGGAGCAGCATGGGGACAGCATGGGGACAGCATAAGGACAGCATGGAGCAGCATGGAGCAGCATGTGGACAGCATGGAGACAGCATGGAGACAGCATGGAGACAGCATGGGGACAGCATGGAGACAGCATGGAGGCAGCATGGAGCAGCATGGGAACAGCATGGGGACAGCATAAGGACAGCATGGAGATAGCATGGGAACAGCATGGAGCAGCATGGGGACAGCATGGAGCAGCATGGAGACAGCATGGAGCAGCATGGGGACAGCATGGAGCAGCATGGGGACAGCATGGGGACAGCATAAGGACAGCATGGAGCAGCATGGAGCAGCATGGGGACAGCATGGAGACAGCATGGAGACAGCATGGAGCAGCATGGGGACAGCATGGAGCAGCATGGGGACAGCATGGGGACAGCATAAGGACTGCATGGAGACAGCATGGGGACAGCATGGAGACAGCATGGAGGCACCATGGAGCAGCATGGGGACATAATGGAGACAGCATGGGGACAGCATGGAGACAGCATGGGGACAGCATGGGGACAGCATGGAGCAGCATGGGGACAGCATGGGGACAGCATAAGGACAGCATGGAGCAGCATGGAGCAGCATGGGGACAGCATAAGGACAGCATGGAGCAGCATGGAGCAGCATGGGGACAGCATGGAGACAGCATGGAGACAGCATGGGGACAGCATGGAGCAGCATGGGGACAGCATGGGGACAGCATAAGGACAGCATGGAGCAGCATGGAGCAGCATGGGGACAGCATGGAGACAGCATGGAGCAGCATGGAGACAGCATGGGGACAACATGGAGACAGCATGGGGACAGCATGGAGCAGCATGGAGCAGCATGGGGACAGCATGGAGACAGCATGGAGACAGCATGGGGACAGCATGGGGACAGCATGGAGCAGCATGGGGACAGCATGGGGACAGCATAAGGACAGCATGGAGCAGCATGGAGCAGCATGTGGACAGCATGGAGACAGCATGGAGACAGCATGGAGACAGCATGGGGACAGCATGGAGACAGCATGGAGGCAGCATGGAGCAGCATGGGGACAGCATGGAGACAGCATGGGGACAGCATGGAGACAGCATGGGGACAGCATGGGGACAGCATGGAGCAGCATGGAGCAGCATGGAGCAGCATGGGGACAGCATGGAGACAGCATGGAGCAGCATGGAGACAGCATGGGGACAACATGGAGACAGCATGGGGACAGCATGGAGCAGCATGGAGCAGCATGGGGACAGCATGGAGACAGCATGGAGACAGCATGGAGCAGCATGGGGACAGCATGGAGTAGCATGGGGACAGCATGGGGACAGCATAAGGACAGCATGGAGCAGCATGGAGCAGCATGGGGACAGCATGGAGACAGCATGGAGACAGCATGGAGACAGCATGGGGACAGCATGGAGACAGCATGGAGACAGCATGGAGCAGCATGGGGACAGCATGGAGACAGCATGGGGACAGCATGGGGACAGCATGGAGCAGCATGGAGCAGCATGGGGACAGCATGGAGACAGCATGGAGCAGCATGGAGACAGCATGGGGACAACATGGAGACAGCATGGGGACAGCATGGAGCAGCATGGAGCAGCATGGGGACAGCATGGAGACAGCATGGAGACAGCATGGGGACAGCATGGGGACAGCATGGAGCAGCATGGAGCAGCATGGGGACAGCATGGGGACAGCATGGAGACAGCATGGAGCAGCATGGGGACAGCATGGGGACAGCATAAGGACAGCATGGGGACAGCATGGAGACAGCATGGAGCAGCATGGGGACAGCATGGAGACAGCATGGGGACAGCATGGGGACAGCATGGAGCAGCATGGGGACAGCATGGGGACAGCATAAGGACAGCATGGAGCAGCATGGAGCAGCATGGGGACAGCATAAGGACAGCATGGAGCAGCATGGAGCAGCATGGGGACAGCATGGAGACAGCATGGAGACAGCATGGGGACAGCATGGAGCAGCATGGGGACAGCATGGGGACAGCATAAGGACAGCATGGAGCAGCATGGAGCAGCATGGGGACAGCATGGAGACAGCATGGAGCAGCATGGAGACAGCATGGGGACAACATGGAGACAGCATGGGGACAGCATGGAGCAGCATGGAGCAGCATGGGGACAGCATGGAGACAGCATGGAGACAGCATGGGGACAGCATGGGGACAGCATGGAGCAGCATGGGGACAGCATGGGGACAGCATAAGGACAGCATGGAGCAGCATGGAGCAGCATGTGGACAGCATGGAGACAGCATGGAGACAGCATGGAGACAGCATGGGGACAGCATGGAGACAGCATGGAGGCAGCATGGAGCAGCATGGGGACAGCATGGAGACAGCATGGGGACAGCATGGAGACAGCATGGGGACAGCATGGGGACAGCATGGAGCAGCATGGAGCAGCATGGAGCAGCATGGGGACAGCATGGAGACAGCATGGAGCAGCATGGAGACAGCATGGGGACAACATGGAGACAGCATGGGGACAGCATGGAGCAGCATGGAGCAGCATGGGGACAGCATGGAGACAGCATGGAGACAGCATGGAGCAGCATGGGGACAGCATGGAGTAGCATGGGGACAGCATGGGGACAGCATAAGGACAGCATGGAGCAGCATGGAGCAGCATGGGGACAGTATGGAGACAGCATGGAGACAGCATGGAGACAGCATGGGGACAGCATGGAGACAGCATGGAGACAGCATGGAGCAGCATGGGGACAGCATGGAGACAGCATGGGGACAGCATGGGGACAGCATGGAGCAGCATGGGGACAGCATGGGGACAGCATAAGGACAGCATGGAGCAGCATGGAGCAGCATGGAGACAGCATGGAGCAGCATGGAGCAGCATGGAGCAGCATGGGGACAGCATGGAGACAGCATGGAGACAGCATGGGGACAGCATGGAGCAGCATGGGGACAGCATGGGGACAGCATAAGGACAGCATGGAGCAGCATGGAGCAGCATGGGGACAGCATGGAGACAGCATGGAGCAGCATGGAGACAGCATGGGGACAACATGGAGACAGCATGGGGACAGCATGGGGACAGCATGGAGCAGCATGGGGACAGCATGGGGACAGCATAAGGACAGCATGGAGCAGCATGGGGACAGCATGGAGCAGCATGGAGCAGCATGGGGACAGCATGGAGACAGCATGGAGACAGCATGGGGACAGCATGGAGCAGCATGGGGACAGCATGGGGACAGCATGGAGACAGCATGGAGCAGCATGGGGACAGCATGGAGACAGCATGGGGACAGCATGGAGCAGCATGGGGACAGCATGGGGACAGCATGGAGCAGCATGGAGTCAGCATGGAGCAGCATGGGGACAGCATGGAGACAGCATGGAGCAGCATGGAGACAGCATGGGGACAACATGGAGACAGCATGGGGACAGCATGGAGACAGCATGGAGCAGCATGGAGCAGCATGGGGACAGCATGGGGACAGCATGGGGACAGCATGGGGACAGCATGGGGACAACATGGAGCAGCATGGGGACAGCATGGGGACAGCATGGAGACAGCATGGAGTCAGCATGGGGACAGCATCCAGAAAGCTCAGTAGTCAGACAAGATTTTGGGTCCACCACTTCTCAGTTACTCCCCACAAGCAACCACCCCCCCTGACCTTGGGCTCCCTCAGCCGCTCCTCTCAGATGACCTCCCATCCGTTTTCTGGGCAGATGGGAGGCAGTGAGGAAAGCGGGCTGTTCGCACAGTGCCTGGCACTTAAAAGGAGAAAACCAGGGAGCGCTTTCCTCCTTCCCTGCCGCTGCGATGGAAGACTTCCTCCCCAAGGCAGACAGCCCAGCGCCTGCTGGCCCGAACCGATGGGACACAGTCACTTCCTCCGTCGTGACTAGTGCTCTCCCGCGGAGTGTGGGTTACTGAGTGTGTAACTCCCTCCATCTTGCTAACGTGTCCACACAGAAGAGGCATATGTACTCCCACTAACAATCAAAACAAGTCACAAAAGAAAATCCACATAAAGCAAAAGTTAAAAGAAACAAAACCAAAACCACAAATGTAATGTTTAATTGTGTGGGTTTTTTTAAATGTTCAGAGTTTGGTGCCCCCCTGTATCTGTCAGTAAAGTTGGCCTCAACTTAGTGATTCTTTTACCCTGGAATGTGATGACCTTGTTTTATGGAAATAGCTTTGCATTTTTTTCTTTTTTTTTGCCTTTTTTCTTTTTTTAAATTTCTTTATTGATTAAGGTATTACATATGTGTCCTCACCCCCCATTGCCCCTCCCACCAACCCCCACTCTTGCCCTCAACACCCCCCCCCCCCCGGCTCTCTCCCCCGGTGTCTGTGTCCATTGGCTAGGCTTATTGCATACAAGCCCTTTGGTTGACCTCTCCCCTTACCTCAGCTCTCCCCTGCCTTCCCTCTGAGGTTTGACGGTCTGATCGATGCTTCTCTGTCTCTGGATCTGTTTTTGTTCATCAGTTTGTGTTGTTCATTATATTCCACAAATGAGTGAGATCATGCGATACGCATTTTCTTAAGGTTCTAGCCATCCTAGCGTGAACACACGGCGATTCCTCCTCGGCATCTGCTTTGTGGGGAGAGGCGGATGCTTCAGAGAGCACCTCTCCCTCCCGCCGCCGCCTGCTCCTTCTGCAGAGCTCAGAGGGCAGTGTTGTTTTAGGGCGGCTTTGTGCTCGGTGACTTTTCTGTGATTGGCTCCTTGCACTTAAGCACTTAAGCTAAAGGGATTTACTGACGTTAACTGAGGTTGTTTCATTCCTGTGAAAGCTCAGGTACTAACTAGGCAAATCTCAGATTGGTAAAATGGCTCACGTTTCATACCACATCAGTGTCCGCAGCCAGGGAGCCGGAAAGCACGCAGGGAAAGTTAGACGAACACATGTGTTAGCAGCCCCTTCAGCTCACTGTGTACAGGGTGGGGCGAAAGCGGGATGACAGTTGTGAGTACATGACAGCTTATTTTATTTTCCTTCTTAAAAATCTTCACCCATGGATATTTTTTCCATTGATTTTCAGACAGAGTAGAAGGAGGGAGCGGGGCAGAGAGAGAGAGAGAGAAACATCAATGTGAGAGAGACACATGGATTGGTTGCCTTCCGCAGGAGCCCAGCAGGGGCCGGAAATTGAACCACAACTGAAGCACCTGCCTTGACTGAGAATCAAACCCGCGTCCCTTTAGTACTTGGGCCGACAACACTCTAACCACTGAGCAACCGGCCAGGGCCAGAGTTTATTCTTAATTATCACTTATTAATCACTCATTGGCTTATTTTCCATACAAACAAATGGAAACCTACTTTTGCCCATGCTGTATTTCCAGCTTGTTAGGAATATAGCTCTTGACTCCTGAGAATGATAATAAATTGATTAACCTTCTTCGTGCCGCAGTTGCTTCATTCTAACATGATGGATCAACTAGATGAGAAAATGAGCTGACAGATGTGTAAACGTGTGCCGAGGAGGAAGTGTCTGTGAAGAAGTGTCAGCCAGCCCGCAGGCGGCCCCGCACCCTGCCTCCAGGCCGCAGGTCCCGCGGGTGCCCTGGGGACTGTGCATCCCAGCGTTGCCTAGGACAGGCCTGTGTAGCCCAGGGGACACTTTGGAAACGACAGTGAGCGGTTCCCTAGGTTAGATCACAAAGATATTGCAGCTCATGCCGTGGTGCCTTTGGGATCGTGTGCTCGAGGGGGAGCCAGCTTCTCTGACAGGAACACACAGGTCCTGCGGCGAGATGCTGACATCATGATGCAGCCTCAGGAGGGACTCTGAGCCAGAACCCACAGCTAAGCCGAGACCCACAGCAGCAACCCAAGACCAGAAACCTCTATGGCTGGTTCAAGCCAATGAACTTGGGGGCGATTTGTTATGCGACTGTAGCTGACAAACAGTGAAAGGGGCTCACTCATCGGCTCACTTCCCCAATGTTTGCTGTGCCTGAGCCAGGCCGGGACGGGAAGGTTGGGCACAGAGATGGAGAAGCTCGGGGTTCACGGAGGAAGGCATAAAATTGTGGCTGGAAAGGCTTCTCTCGGAGCTGATTTTAAAACGACTTTGCACAGTCTCCATGCTGCAACTCTGTGATCGGTGATTAAGTCGAAGTTATAAAGTTCTTGGGCAAACACAAAGTAGAAGGAAAGAAATTTCCCTCAGCATCCTGGGTATGCTGCGCACTGCGATGATTAGGTCCATTTTCCTTGAAAATGTGTCCGGGCTGAAATAATGAATTTGGCCAGAAGCTTGTCTCATGGACCAGAGTGCAATGGCGACCCTTGGCCAGGCCTTCCACTCCGGGTCAAACCCAGCCTCCCACTCCCCTCCGTGCAGACAGACCCGCCGGGGAGGGCGTCCGTTAGCAAACAACCCAAAGCCCAGAGAGCAAACAGGAGCCCATCGTCACCGGCAGGTGCACCTCTCACTCGGCGTGGAAACCACCCGGAGCAGTTGCAGTGTTTACAGAGACCCCCGAGCCCCCGGGACCACCCAGGCTGGTGCCAGGCACCGCGTGACTGTGGATCCGAGGGACACAGTTGGCGGAAGGTCCAGATAAAGAGGCTTCCGTCAGCCAGAGAGGAGAGCATATCCACGCCAGAAGCAGAACGTGGCAGAGAAGCCCAGCGCAGTCATCTGCCAACTCCCGAGGTTTAAGAGCTGAACTCACTGCTCCGAATTCGGGTGAAGACTGGTGCCAGAGCTCCCCTCGCCCCCTGGGTGGGAGTGCTGGATGTCTCCTTGGTACACAATACAGAAGAGAGTAAGACCACTCCTTCCGTACACCACAAAAAAGATAATCTCATCAATTTGACAACATCACTTCAGAAAGCTGTGAGATATTTATTCCAAAAGACTTGGTAGAGCACAAAGAAGAGGTCTTCCAGAGGCAACGAGGCGGACGAGTGCCTTTTCTCACGGCAGCGGGACCTGCAGGGCGCCTGGGCAGGTGGCGCTGGAAGCAGTGCGGGGCTCCGGACTGTCCCAGGAAGAGCTGGTCTGGCGCAGCGCCCTCCACCGTGTGAACCCCGAGTCCCGGGAAGGTAAGCAGGGCCCGGGACGGCCAGGCCCACACCTCCCTTCCTGATGCCCCTCCGGCCGCAGCATCACTTAGATGCCTAGGATGGTGTGCTTCCTGGAGCACTACCTACATCTCTCAGGTTGAAAGTTAATATTCAGTTTGTTAAAGAGGCATAGAACACTGTTAATATAATTTTAACATACAAATCGTGTTATTCCGCTAGATCATCTAACTAAAGACAATAGTCTTCACTTTTTCGGTGTTTTATTAACTCAAAACAAACAAACTAAAACCCCCTCAGAAATCTTCACAACCCAATTTAAATCCATTTTAAAATGTGAAGCCATTTTTATGGCCTTCAAATGTGTGATGGAGCAAGCCACACCTTCAAAGGGCCTAAAATTAACTTTTGAGAATCTAGTAAATTAAACTTTTAAATGTAGTTAGCCAAATTAGTTTGATTACTCCAATAGAGGTTACGGTGTTGGCAAATTCTTTAGCAAAGCCCTTTATATTTTTCACCTTGACTTCACACTTCTAAAATTAGCTGTGCATTTTAAATTGTAAATGTCAATCTAACAAAGTCTCAGGTAGTCTAATATGCCAAACGCTCTTAAACTTTACAAGTATTTAAAATGCCAATCACGTACATTATGCCTAACCCCAATGCCGAAGTGTGAGTGTCTTAGGTCTGATTTACTTCTCACTTCTGTTTCAGGTCTAACCTGCCCACACTGGAAGCCACTTCCCCAGTAAGGAACCACTGCCAGCTCAGCTGTTGGCCGGAAACACTTAGCCGCCCGTGGGAGGTCATGGGGTGGGGGCCTGCCAATGCGTGTGATCCCCCTGCCTAGAGGGCTACGCTGACAATCTGCCATGCTCACTCTCCTACCTGAGGAGTCAAAGGCCATACTTTTTAGATAATATGTTAACTTCCACAAGTTGAGTTAAAATTTTATAATTTAATATTTGATTCCAAATCTATATATCTATGTATTCCTAAATTGCAGATAACTGTCTTGATGGATTCTGAATTTCTCATTATCTTCATTATCACATGCACAATTCTTGGAAGTTATCTTTATGACATTCGATTGCATTTTCCATGTGATCCTAATGTGGCAATGCACAGCTCCAAGGTCTCTGCTGAGATGTGGAAGAGAGGTTTGGGAGAGAACCCACAGGGAGTGGCGGCGACAAGTCCACAGGCGCTGGGAGGACTTGCGGTGGGTTTAGCGCCACGGGGCCTCCCCTGTGGGACTGGCCCAGCAGAGCTGGCAGCCGGGGGTGCTGAGGGGACGCTTTGCCGTAATCACCGTGTTGGTGACGACTTGTTTCATCCATTCGTCACACCATTCCCTTCGGCCAGTTAGGACACTTCCCCTCATTTCATCTTTACATTCACTGTTCACAGCAATGTTCACTCAGCTGTGAATTTAACCTTAAAAGGAGTCTTGGTGGAACTGAATACTATCTCCGCGATGAGAAGAGAAAAGTGGAAATTAAATTCAAAAGGTCATATTCCTGGTGTCATTTCGGTGACAAGGAGCAATTTCTCCAGAGATCCTGGTGGGACGCTGTCCTGAGAAACAGGAGACTGAGTTCCCACAGTGCACTCTGCAGCGCCAGGTGCTCCCCTCGCCTTGTTTCTTAGGGCGACCTTGACTGAGCACACACACACACACACACACACACACACACACACACACACACGGGGTCTTAGACAGCAGAGGGCACTTGCTCACAGTTCTGAAGAGAACGTGGAGACGGAGGTGCCAGCAGCGCCGTGCTCCCACAAAGACCCAGGAAGGCCCCTCCCAGGCCTCTCCCAGCGGCCGGGGTGGCTGGCTGTGCAGCAGCACTCCAACGGGGTTTCCCCGCCTGCTGCTCGGCCTCCGTGTCTGAAATGCCCCTCCGTGCAAGAACACCAGCCACATGGTATCAGAGTCTTTTCTCATGACTCATCTCACCATGACGTCCTCACCAACCTTTCCTAGGCCAGGCCAGGCTCTGTGGTACAGGGAGCTAGGACTGCAGCTCAGGAACTTCGGAGGAACATGATTCGAGCTGTAACTCCTCTCTGGAGCTAAGAGCAGAAGGGCCTCAGGCTAATAGAGCTTGGATGGGAGCATATGGCCATATATGATCACTCTGATAGAGCAGTGGCTTGAGACCTGAGCTGTAACATTTTTCCTGGAAGCGGAAGAGCGACTGGGGGTGCTGGACATCCCCTTGAGTAAGAAGCCATGGTCTTGAACGTGGGAAGGTAGTTAAGAAAGCTGTAACTCAAAATACTTTTCATAAATGAAGACAAGGCTTCACATCCTAGAGAAGGTTAAAGAGATAGAAAGTTTTTCTGAAGATAACTTCCCTACCTCTCTCTCTGAGCCCTCTCCCAACACAGCTTATGCCCTTACAAAAGGGGTGTTTCTAGAAGGAAATAAATGTGGTCACCCAGCATTTCCCAAACGAGTGCTGTGCGGCCTTGTCATAGCTCACGTTGGCAGCCTGAGCCTTGTGCTATTCAGAGCCATTGCAGTGTTACTGTCGCGGTCTCCACTGTGTCAACAAAAGACCATGAAGGGAACTCATGAAGGAAGTGAATGTATTAAAATGTTATAATACCAGAGTCTTCTGTCTCATGTACAGGGAAGGCAAAGAAAGTCTCAGAAACAGAACCTCTCCTCCAGGGTCTCAACTTCTTTCCCAGTCTCACTGCTCATGCTGGAGTAATTGCAATATCCACTCCAGACCTGAAGCACCTGTCCGAGGCCCACTGGCTTGAGGGACCCAGACTCATTGGGCAATGCATAAGCTATGCCCTGTTTTGAAAGCAGGTATGAGCTCTTCCAATGCGACCAATAACTCAGAATCTGATCGCATCCATTTCAGTTTTGGTCCCACCCCTTAGTAACTATTTTCATGATTATACTGTGCAACTGTATGTGGTTTAGCTTAGCTAACACCACTTTTATTTCTGTTGGCTTTCCAGTCTTTGGTTTGGGTATCTACTCTGTCAAACCTTAGCTTGTAGTTGTGAAGCAGATTTACTAAAGCTTTAGCTCTTCTGTCCTTTCTCAACCAGGAAAGCTCCAGGGTCTGTCTCACCTGCACCTGTGAAACCTTCCAGAAGTGGCTCCCGGAATTCTGAACTTGGGACTGGAGCTCTGCTGCTCCCTCCTGGCCCCACACCTCTCTTTATGTGGAAGGTCAAAAGCCATGCGTTTCTCAAGGAACTATTCTTTCAAGAACTCAACCTAGAATCTCTGTAAACTTTCCTAGTGAAAGGAAATGCCTCATTCATACTGAGAATTTAAATTCTCAGGCCCTACATTTTGCCTTTTGTTTATATTCGTGATTTAATCTTCTTAACTTGTTTAGGAGATCATTGATACCCTAGCACAGTGGATAACTTGTTTTAAGGGAGAATTGGAGAGATTGAGTAATGCACCTAAAAAATTAATTGTATGCCTGGCTTTGACCTTCTTTATTTTATATATGCTTTTGCCTGTTCTACTCTGACTCAGGGCTGATGTTCACTAACTCACTTGGCTCAGAGAAAATTCTCAAATTATTCAAAATATCATTTTATCATTATCAGTAATAGGGTTAAAATTGAGGTATCTAGAACCAAATTATGTTTTTTTTCTACTGTTCTCAGGACATAGAACAAGGATACCACAGAAAATTAAAATTGGATATTAACTCAAAAATCCTGGACATAATTTCAAGGCTGCTCCTTGGGCAAGTCATGCACAGCCTGCGTCAGTTTCCTCCGATGGACCAAGGGGAGCAGTCCTCCAGCTGCCGGGCGCTGCGTGGAGGACAGTGCTGTGCTCATGTCCAGTCCACGCAGGTACCAGGACCTTGTGAATCTCACTCTGGATCCCCAATAGACATACACATAGAAATTTCAATAAGCTTCAAAGATAAAAACAGTAGAAGGCAAATAATTTGTGGTGCAAGAGCTTACTCAAATGAATAGGCATAAACCCAAATGCTTTTTAATGTTATTATTTTAATTCAAATATAACCCAATTTTTCTTACCACATAGCCATGACTACTACCACTACCATTACTACTGCTGTTACTATATGGTAGAAAGGGGGGGGGGGGAACAAGTCATTAAGTTTACCTCTGAGTGTATAATTATCACATAAGATGTTTTGAACTTCCCATGGTAATGTAACATGAAGTCAGCTTTTTTCCTGGGAAATATTATCAGTAATTATGTCAACTTTTTTCTCCCATTTATGCTATTTCCATGAGAATTAGTTGTCCTGTACCTAAAATTTTATCCTTCCATGGAAATTTAAAAATGGGACTAAAGTAGTATTATTTCAAAAACAATACTACTTTATTGTTTTTATTTAGCCCTGTAAATGCATCCTTCTGACTAACACAACTTACTCTATATTATCAGGGCATTTTCAGTAGCTTCATAAACTCTTTCTACCTCCCATCTTATTTTTCTCAACCTACTGTACCTGGAGAAACCTACACGAAAATCAACATGACCAATTCAGTCTTTGCAAAATACTTTTAGTTTATAGCCATCACTTCCAGGGTGAAGTCAGGTCTCCTTTGAGGGATGTACAATGTTTCCACGATCAAGTTGCTGCTTATCTCTTTCGTGCTCTTTCTCCCACACCTGCCTTGCACTTTACAAGTTACTTAAGTACAACTGATGACATTTCAAGATTGTAACATCACATCCATGTGTCTTTGTCAACTGCTCATCCTGTCCATTCCTGGCCTTCTCTTCAATCCTTTCTGTGTGTAGAGATTTTTTTATTCTGCCTCAAGAGCCAGAGTCATCTCTGCAGGAGAGCATTCCAGGAAGTCACCCAAACGCAGGCTCCACCGCCACATGACAATTTATCTCTGGTTCACAATAAAATTCTAGCTCTGGATTAACCATATTACATGCAGTAATTATGCAATCTAGGCAACAACTGAATGAAATAGCTAATAATATTATCCTTTAATGAAAATGGATTAGGAATTCAGAAAGGTTAATTAACTTGCCAATAACCACATAGCTAGTCAGTTGCCAATATGAAAATCCAAATTCACTTAGTCTAGTGTCAAATTATAGAGCCCATCAGCTTCTCGTGTACAACACTGAGAGGTCGCCTCCAATACCCACAAAGGTCTACCAGGGGGAATAGGATCATTCCTATTTCTACATGCAGCACATAGGGCCCGTTGCTCAAAAAAGTGTGTTGAATTTAACTATGCTCTATTTTTAAAATTATGTTATTTTTAAATTGAGTAGAGCTTTTCAAAGGAAAAGTATATATTTGTTGGAGTAAAGAATATATACTATAAATTGTTCTTCTGAAGATTTTAAAATAAGTCAATTTGCAGGTAATAAATTAAAGCATGTAGTTTTCTCAACATTTTTATGAACCCATGTAATAATTTGATGAAAAATTTCATAAACACGGAGACTTCACTACATGTCTTTCCATGACTGTTTAGAATCAATGATGAAGAACAAGCAAATATATCCATCCACCCCTAAAATTAATGACTCAACATCACGCCTGCTCAGCTTCTCATCAACAAAAGTAAAAGTATAAAGTGTGATGCCCAAGCATTTCCTTCTATAATTAGGCAACCCTTTAATTAAAATCATAACAATTTCATAGGGATCTATATTGCTTTCTAAATTATATAGTAATGCATTTCCAAGTTATTTGGAAAAAGAAACATTTTAATATTTTAAAATTATGTATACATATCTATACAATAAAAGCCTAAGTGACTGTTATGGCGGAAAGACCAGAACGACCGGTCACTCTGATGAGCACTGACCACCAGTGCGCTCCCACAGGGGGAGTGCCCCTCAGCCAGAAGCCAGGCTCATGGCTGGTGAGCGCAGTGGCGGTGGCAGGAGCCTCTCCCGCCTCTGCAGCAGCGCTAAGGACCGGCAAACCCAGCGGTAAGGAGCCTGCCTGCCGCTAAGGAGCAGTGAGCCCCGTGGTAAGGAGAGAGCAGGCGGGCGGTAAGGAGCGCGGGGTCCTGGACGGCGTGAGGGCACAGGCCAGGCTGAGGGACCCCTTCCAGTGCACAAATTCAATGCACTGGGACTCTAGAGTAGATATATTTTCTTAATTAACACAATCACTTAACACAAAAGATTATATGTAATAGTATATGCATATAATTATTTTATATTAAACAATATATAAAATAGGTCCTTACATATATAAAATTTACTTGACCATGTACTGGGGTACAGATTTCCATCCTATATTTGCTTCTTTTTTTTCTACTTGAAGTGGTATGTTATTCCTAATATCTATCTGTGAATACCAAGTAAACAAGTTCTTGGATAGAGTCCTACATTGGCTATTTTTAACATTCCCAAATTATTCAGAGATAGCAAACTGAGAAGTAAAGTCAAACAAATAATACCCACATAAGTATTTTAAACTACCATAAAGAATACAGTTTTCTACATTGATAATATTCTGTTACAGAATCCCATCAAGATTTTTATCACTTTTGAGATAATGGGCCAGCATTCTCTATGTTGCAATTCTGAATGCAAGGAAGGAAGAAAGCATTCTTACCCTGGAGTCACATTTGCTCATCTCTGCAATGGGCCACAGCGGAAGAATGGTCTCCTCGGGTCTGCAAACATTTGCTACTACAAGAGAAAAGGGAGCTCCTTGTGGAGACCCGAAACATGGTTTCCTTTACTGCCCACGGTGGTGTGAACGTTCCCTGCAGCTGGACTGACTTTAGTCAAATCTGCTTCTGACAGTAGGTGCTGACCTTCCTTTCCTTAGAACATTGACTTTAAAAACCTTAAAATTCCAAACACTTTCTCTGCCACTTTGAGATCTTCTCAGCCTCTCACCAGGTTTGCATCCCAGGTATGTCTTTACCAAGGCCTGGCATTCCTGTGAACTCTTCTCATCAAGAAAGATAGCCAGAACCAGTTTGGCTCAGTGGATAGAGCGTCAGCCTGCAGACTGAAGGGTCCCAGGTTCGATTCCCGTCAAGTACATGTACCTTGGTTGAGGGCCCATTTCCAGTTGTGGGGGGGGGGGGTGCAGGAGGCAGCCATTTGATATTTCTCTCTCATCAGTGTTTCTGACTTTCTGTCCTTCTCCCTTTCTCTCTGTAAAAAATCAATAAAATATATATTTTTTAAAAGAAAGAAAGGAAGGAAGGAAGGAAGGAAGGAAGGAAGGAAGGAAGGAAGGAAGGAAGGAAGGAAGAGCCCCTGCCCCAG